>VDFB02000003.1:50786062-51986062 GCA_007258455.2 Sequoia sempervirens | reverse complement strand
CTTTCTAGTTTAGTTATTTCAAGCTTTCTAGATAAATGATTTCTTTCCCTCTAAGTTTAGTGGCCTCTTAGTTTAGAGTTATTTTAGTAGTCCAACATCTAGGAAACCCAAGGGAGATAGTTAAGATGTTTTCTATTGTATATAGCCTTTGAACACTACCCAGTCGATATATTAATGTATTTATCAACTAAAGTGTCAGGACCTAATGACAACCTATCAAGGATGTCGTGGATAGTATCGATAGATAATGATGCAAGTTTTATTCAAACATAGTGCATGTTTTCTAGGTTTTCACTATGATACGAGGAGCACCACAAAGTGGTTTTCACTCAAAGAACATTTTATTTCTCTTTACTATTTTTCTTGCTTTTTGAATTTTTTTTATTTTATCTTTTTCCTTTTTTTATTGGATTTGTACCCTCTTACCTAGGGTATTTTGATGTGCTTAATGTGTAGAACTTTTTGAGGTGGTTGTTGTTCAATAGTTTAGCTAAAGGTTCACCTTCAGGAGTAGCCAACTAGTATGCTCCATAATCATAGCTTCCTATGATGACGAACGGGCCTAACCAGTTGGGTTCAAATTTTCCTTTGCTATCCTGATTCAATTATATTTTTTGATTCTCCTTGAGGACCAAGTCACCAATTTGATAGTTCCTATCTTTGATTTTCTTTTCATAGCTTAGTTTGAGCTGATTCTAATAAACCTATAGATGGTGAAACGCACTCAAATGCCTTTCATCTATGATCTCTAATTCATTTATTCGGGATACCCTATATTCTACATTGTTGACCATGCCTTTTAGTGATGCTCACAATGAGGGGATTTCAACCTCAAAAGGAAAGATAGCCTTTGATCTATAGACCAAGGAAAATGGTGTGGTGCCAATAGGTGTGCAACTTCTAGTTCGATAAGCCCATAAGGTTGGGTTTAGCTAAAAATTCCAATCATGGCTAGCATCATCGATAGTATCTTTTAAGTATTTTAGGATTGTTTTATTAGATTCCTTAGCCTGACTGTATCCTTGGGGGCAATAGGGTGTGGAAAATCTATGCTGGATAGAAAATTGGGAACAAAGCTCTTGGACATCCTGATTTTTGAATGGAGTTCCATTGTTTATTACTATCATTTGGGGAATTCCATACTTGCATATGAGATATTTCAAAATTAATTTTGATATCTCTTTTCCAGTGATATAGGTCAAGGGAATTGCCTCTATCCATTTAGTGAAGTACTATGTTGCTATGATAATGAATTTGGGCCCGTTGGATGAAGCAGGCGATATCTTACCTACCAAGTCTAATCCCTATTGTGAAAAAGGCCATGTTGTAGTTATAGGTCTCAATTCTTGTGCTGGTGGATGAACTAGATCACTATGTTGCTGACATTATTGACACTTTCTAGAATACTATATGCATTCTTGTTCCATGGAGGGCCGGTAGTACCCTGTTTTGAGCAGTTTTTGGAATAGGTTAAGTCCGCTAGAGTGGGATCCGTAAATACTTTCGAGGACCTCTTGTAAGGTTTTTTGTGCTTCTTCTGCATTAAGGCACTAGAGTAACATACCATCTAGGCTATAATGGTATAGGGTATCTCCTAGGATGATAAAATGGGAAGTTCTACAGGTAAAGGTTTCCTTTTGAGTGGTTTTCAGGTCAAGTGGAATGATACCATGGGGAGTTAGAACCAACAACAACACATACCATTTCTGATTCTGAGATGTCAAATGTAGGTACAAGTAGTTTTTTGATGAGGAACTCATACTTAGGCATATTATGTGGAATATCAAGCAGTAAGCCTATTGTTTCCATTGCATCGATAACTCTATTATTGATCTGGGGAACTTGCTCAAAGGTTATTTTGAAAAAGTATTCCTTGAATTTATTCACCATCCTTTTATATGGTAGAAATTTGTCATCTTTTGTTTGGTACTCATCATTCACATGCCTACTCACTAGTTGAGAGTCTACAAAGACATGTAGCTCTTTTGTTCTCCATTCAATAGCCATTTTTAGCCCTATGATAAGAGCTTCATATTTTGAGATGTTTGTGCATGAGAATATAATATTGTAGGCCTTGGGTATACTATCTCCCTATGGTGTGAGAAATAGAATATTTTCTCCAGAGCCATGTTGAGTATGGGACTTGTCAAAGTTTAGAGTCCATTGGCCCATCTATTCTGTCATCAAGATACTTTCATCTTTTTATTCCACTATGAGAGGTTTATGATCATCTATGGGTGCTTCACACAGTTGATCTGCTATAATTTGTCCTTTCATAGCTCTCCTATCCACATACTCATTATCAAACTCACTTAGGATCATCACCCATTTGGCTATTCAGCCTGTTAAGGTTGTCTTTGCTAGTAAGTATTTGAGTGGGTTTACTTTTGAAACCAGCTTCACCTTTCTATTTAATATGTAATGTCTCAGCTTTTTTGTTGAAAACACAACTAAGAGACATGCTCTTTCAATGGGTGAGTAGTTTAGTTCATATCCCACCAATTTTCTACTTATATAGTAGACTTCCCTTTCTTTATTGTTATCATCTAACTAGACCAAGAGATCTCCCAACGCTACTTGAGTAGTAAACACGTAAAGTATCATTTTCTTTTCTAGGATAGGCAGCATGAGTACAGGAGTATGTACTCCTTGACTTTTTGGAATGCTTGGTCACATCTCCCATCCCACTTGAAGGTGATATCCTTGTGTAGGAGATGAGTGAAAGGGTGAGATGAGTGAAAGGGTGACATTTTTCTGCCAATTATGTGATAAATCACTTGATGGATTGTAGCTTCCCTTGTAGGCTCCTTAACTATTTTAGTGTCTTCGGCAGAGGCATCTCTATTATAGCTTTTACTTTTGTAGGATCCACTTCAATCACTCTTCTTGAAAATATGTAACCCAATAGCTTTTTAGAGGTTACTCTAAACACATTTCTTAGGATTGATTCTTATATTGTACTATTCAAGTCAATCAAACACCTTTTCCAGGGTTGTCAAGTGATCTTCCCTTTTGACTAACTTTGCTAGAATGTCATCCACATAGTCCTCCATGATTGTGTGTAGGATATCATGGGATATGGTCATCATTGATCTTTGATATGTAGCTCCTACATTCTTTAGACCAAAGGGAATTACATTCCAAAAAAATGTCCCCCAAGCACAAGTAAATGTTGTTTTGTGTTGGTCATCTGGAGAGATCTTTATCTGATTGTATCTAGAGAAACCATCCATTAAGGATAGCATCTCATGCCTTGTTGTTGGATCCATAATCATGTCAATACTTGGAAATAGAAATTCATCCTCTGGAGAGGCCTTGTTAAGGTCTTTGAAGTCTGTGCATATTCTTAGGACCCCAGTATGTTTGGACACTAATACCAAATTTGATATCCATTGTCGATAGTCGATGGGTTTGATGAAACCCACATCTACTAGCTTCTTTAGCTCTACCTTTACCAGTAATGCTATCTGAGGATGCATTTTTCTAAGTTTTTTCTTGATAGGTTTTGCTCCAGGGACTACAACTAAATGATGTACCACTAATTTAAGATTTAGTCTAGGCATGTCAGCATAGGTCTAGGAAAATTTTACCTTTCTCTCATTGATGAAAGCTTTGAAATTTTCCTTCTCTTTAGGATCAAGTGATGTTGCATGGTATGTTATCTTCGGGTCCTGTATTGTGCCAACATTTATGGAATTTTCTTGTTCTACTAGGAGTGTTGATCTTTCTTGATATTCTGATATGGGGAGGTTGAACACTCCATCCTCGGGTGCCTTTGGGAGGTTTTCACCTTCAAATCCATCCTTTATTTTCCTCTTTTCTAAATCTGATAGAGCCACAGTGTGGTTTTCCCTAGGGGATCATATTTTTTATGCTTTTTCTTTTATTTTTGTGACTGGAAGATTCAATATCTCCACCAAATTATGTATACTATTCGAGCTCCATGATGAACCCTGCTTTGTGATCTCCAGAGGTATGTTTGTTCAAAGTCCGATGAACTCCGTGATTGCCTCATCATTCTGGAATTTATCCAGAATAGGTATTTGTTGTTATTGATCCCAATCTATGAGTTGTGTGTAGCAGAGTGGTAGGCTATTATCATCATCCACAAAGCTTATTGAGGTTGTTTAAATGCTCAGTATGGATTAGGTGTCTTTCTCCCACTAAGTGTCTAGGTCATCATTACTAGAAGTGGGAGAATCACATCCAGTGATGAAGGAAGGAGAATCCCACTCATATTCATTATAATCCATTTCAAAATGGTAGTAGATGTTGGGAATGGTTTGTATATATTGGAGAGAGAACCTATCAATGCTAAAGTTGTGGAATAGGCCTTCAATGGGTAAATCATTTTCCATAATATGATAGATATCTAGTGCCTTAACACTAGTAGAAGTTTCTTGTTTCTTCCAAGAGGTTTGTCTAATTTTTGGAATAACCACATCTTTTGGCTTATAACCTAGCCCCATATTTTTCTTCCTTTTTTCCACTATGATAGGCACTAATCAGCCCTTTTTGTGTATCCCAAGACCACCTTTTTGATTGTATCCCATATTTTTAACTAATTAATAACCTCTAGTATTAGGATCAATTAAAATGGGTTGTGTCTTTCCTAGTTCTTCTTGGTCCTCCTTGTAGATCATGGATGAGAAGTCCTTAAATATTTTTTTGTCTTTCATGTCTCCCCATCTAGTGAAGATTGTGGGCTTGGCTATCATTTGCACTATCTTGATCTCTTTTGGACCTCCATATACTCTAGGTGTTGGTGGAAGCATGCCAATGTAGAATGCTTGGTTGAAATGGTAATTCCCATTACCCTTGTCAAGTACTTGAACCTTGGCTTCTATTTTTGGTTGATCACTTGATGTGTTCTTGGTTGAGGTTGATGAAAGCGTGGAAGGGTCAACATAAGAAAAGGAGTGGAAGGCTATGTCATTGCTAGGAACATGTTGGATTTTATTGTACTTCTCCTCCAACTTTGCACAAAAATGGAAAGGCTCAGGATTGACATATAGTGTTACTTCTTTTCCTTCATGGGGAAACTTTAGGAATTGATGAAAAGTGGAAGGGACTTCTTGTAATGCATGGATCCAAGGGCATCCCAAGAGAATGTTATATGACAAATCAAGGTCCAGTACTTGACAAGTATTTTTTGTGATGGATGGTCCTATTTGCACTGACAACCTGACTATTCCTTTATAATTTCTTTCAAGGTCATCGTAGGCCCTTATGGTGATACTCTTGCCTTTTTCAATCACATCATTGGAATACCCCAACTGTTTGACAAATTTTAAGATACAAACATTTAAACTTGGACCATTATCTATAAATACTCATTTGACCATGGTTTTGTGAACACCAACCTCTATGTAGGGGGCTTGGTTGTGAAATGTTCTTTGTGGTAAATATTTCTTTGAAAAGATTAAATGATTACTTGTTGTGATATTTCCAACCATGGATTGGAACTAACTAGGATTAAGGTCATTAGGGACTAGCGTTTCTAATTCTTTTTCCAATATTTCCCTATCTGCAAGTGATAGTCTTAACAACTCTAGGATTGAGATTAGGGCAGGTGTTTCTTCAACTGTTCCATAATGTTGTAGTCATTTGGTGACTTGATTGTGGGTTTGGGTGGGACTCCTTCAATTGTAACTCTTCCTCAGTAGGTGGTTACATTATAGTTGTTGTCTCCACCTCATATAGTCACTACGTCTTCCCTATTTTCATCAACTTGTGAGAGGGTTCCTAAAACTGTGTCACCATATGTGTAATTAGCATTGTGGTATTCTTGTTTCTTCCCTTTGTCATTTTTTTTGGCATGATTTGGGATTGAGTTTGAGTATATTTGCAGGTCTTTATTTTTAGGATGATGTTCAATGTCTACTTCCCCTTTGTCTATTAAGTCTTGGACAAGATGCTTGAGTCGCATGCAATTGTGTGTTGTGTGTCCTTTGATTTTATGGAGTTTGCACGTCTTTCTTGTTATACTATGGTGTATTAAAGCTTGGTTCCTCATAGTTTGGATGATCATTAGTTTTAAGGAGGTTTTCTTACACTATTTTGTGCATGACTATTTCAAGTGACTCACCTAGTACTATGAATTGCCTCCTTGGTTGATTGTACTACCTATTGTTGTGCAGTTTTTGCACACATGCCCCGCTGGAAGCAAGGGCCCTCTTTCACTTTGGTTTTGGTCTCTTGACCCTTTCATTTTGAGGTTTTATCTTACTTTGGCATGTGCTAAATGTTTATTTTGATTGCCTAAGTGTCTCCCTTGAGTTATTTATTAAAGATCTTTGGTTTTGGATAAATTTTAGGTTTTTACTCGGATTTGAGATTTTCCACCCTAGTCGGATTTTCCCGGATCCTGCTTGGACTCTGGCTCGACCCTGCTGTTCGGTGATTTTTGGTATTCATGGATTTCCGTGTGGCCAGATTTTCCTGGATTCCACCCTGTCGTCGGATTCCTAAGTTTTTTGACTGTCTTATCGATTGCATTAATGACTTCGTATGTGCTCTGAAGGATGGATTTAACTTGATTTTTGAGGTCTTTTATGCTATCATGCTTATTGCTTACCATCATTTGAGCTGAGGAGTGCTTTCTTGCAAATGATTGGTTGGTTTTTTTGGTTGTTTTCTTTGAATTGATCAATTTAGTGGCATTTTCTTGCACATTCTTGCCCCTGTTCTTTGTGGACACCATTCTCTTCGCATTTGTTGATTCTGGGATCAATTTTTGCTTTATAATGGTATGTGTTTGATTTCTTTGCTTTGAATTGATGATTATGGATAGCGTGTTGATGTTATAAGAGCTTCTGGGACTTGAATTCTTGAATATTTGATCACTTCATGACTAGGGTTGTGTAGCATTGATTAATTTATGATCTCCCAAGTAATTTCTAAGTTTGTTGGTCTGTTTGCATTTTGGTGAACTTATTTGAGAATCATGATTTTTTCCCCTAGTATGGTGTTAGCATTTGAATTACCTGAGTCATAGGTTTTCCTGTGTGTTAATGGTGGATGTATAGGGTTTAAACCTAGAGCATCACCATTCACCTTTAGTTTTCTCTCAAACAGGCCTAGAACGTAAAGAAAATATTTTGAAGGTCCATGCATAACTTTCCCTAAGCTTAAATCATTGAAATTCATGATTAATGAGATGTTGTGTGTGAAATCACGATTTCATGTTGCAATCAGGATTTTGGCCTTAGTCTGGGATTTCTCGTTCCTTCAGGATAATCCATCTCTGGCAGATTTTCCCAAAATTTGGTGAGGTGCAATAAAATTATCGCTATCATATACACCATCGGCAAGACAAACATTCATCGGCAAGATGTCATAGTGGGCTCCATTAGTCATACTGATATTCTTTTCCATCATTGAGACCTCCATCCTTTAGTGAGACCTTTCACCGAGCGCATTATGTTATCGTCGAGCTCCCTTCATTACAGTCAGGTAGACCCTGCTTGTTCGGTGAGACCTTTCGGCGAGCTCACAACTCTTGCCGACACCTTCGCTTTTGGCGAGACTACCAACGGTCAACAAGACTTCATGACGAAGCCTTCCTTTCTTGGCGAGTTCAGATCTTCTTTCAGGGAGATCACATGTTGTCGGCTAGAGGTTATACTAATGAGACTCCATGTCGGCGAAACATTACGTAGTCGACAAGACCTCTAGCCGAATTCAAAACCTATTGCCGAAACATCCATTTGCTTCGATGAGACTCCCCCTTGTCAGCGAGATGTTACACCGAAACCACCTAATTTTAGCGAAACCTCATCTGATGACATCCACCTTCCGTGTGACCTCCTGAAAGTCGCCAAGACTTCTCAATGACATGACAGACTTTTGGTGAGCTGAGATGATTCCACGGATTTCCGCTCACACCGGATTTTCCCGAAGTCCTTGGTTCCTTATTTTTTCCAAATTTTGCAAAGTGTCTCTGCCTTCGTGGAAATCCGTCTCTAGCGGATTTTCCCGAAAGTTGATGAAATGTAAGGAAATATGGAATAGCATGATGTGTTAGTGATTTTCAATGCATTTTATGATTTATTCATGCTATCTTATGATCTCCCATGTGGTTTATTGATGGAAAATGATAAAATTTAATTGTTAGTAGGTGTTTGTTGTTTATTCCGCTGGAATCTGTCTAGCCCAGAATTTCCTGAAATTCCTCACTGGCTTGGATTCCCTGGATGGTTCTGAAACCCGAAGTTTATCAAAAGAATTTTAAATGAATTGTAATAACACTGACTATATGAGGCTTATTCTAACGGTTTTCTTATGGATTAACATTCTCTTTCCTATGGTTTTTATTATGATTTCCATGTTGAGTGCATGCTGAATCTAGCAAGGCAACAGTTCGGTCCTCAATGTCTGATGCAGAGAAGATTAAAATGGGCATTAAGAGCAAGATCCCTGAGAGTAAAATCATTTCTTTCTGGTCAGAAGTGACTGATACAAATGTTGGCCTCTAGGATTATGAAGAATTTAAAGGAAGAATGGTAGCAGAGGATTCTCCTTTGGTGGCTAGAAGGATGATGGAATCGGGCTTGTCCCATGTAGCTGGCTTCCCTTCCATGATGTAGTGTTATGACCTGGTCCTTGAATGTGCTAGGCACTATGATTAGGAAACACAAAGAATAATTGGTCCTCAAGGGAGAGTGGTAGCAAATCTCAACCCTGTTTCCATTGCCCAAACTTTTGATATGCCAGGAAGATCTCCCTCCGGTGGTTTCTCATGAGGAGTAGCATGATGATGTGCCTTCCACTCATGAAGCTCAAAGAAAACCAGGTGAGTCAAGGGATGTTGAGGATCATCCAGATACTGAAGGAGAATAATTCCATGAGGGTGATCTCCATAGTGCAGAGGCAAAAGTTGAAAAGATAATGCAATCCCCTTTGGTTGTATATGCGCATTCCCTTGTTAGAACTGAAGAAGTCCCAACAAAAGAAGAGGAAACAGTGAAGGATCCATCACCTAAACAAAAGGAAGAGCATGCTGAGGAGAAGGAAAGCAAGATAGATGAGACTCATGACAAACAAAATTTGAGTGAGGAAGCACCTAAAGGTCAACAAGAAGAGGAAAAATAGGCTGAGGTGCAATTGGAATCCACTTTCCCTGGTTGGTTGGACAAGGAGATAAGGAGAAAACAAGTTGTTGTGGAAGATAGTCCACCGAATTGGGATGCATTGCTAGCCAAGATTGGAAAAGACAAAGGTAAGAAGAAGGCTAGGGTGATCTCGAGGATTGAAAGAGATGAAGCTCATAATAGGGTTGTTCACATTGCAACCCCTACTCTAGATAAAAATAGGGATGATGTGGCTAGAAAAGATTATAATGTTCAGACTTTCAATCTTGGGCCTACATCTGCTGAGCAGGATATTGAGGATTACGAAGGTTCTAGTGCAGTAATGTTGGGCAGGTTGAGGAAGGAAATAAAGGCCAAGTAGGAGCTAAAGAAAGAAAATGACAATCTTAGGAAATGCTTGGAGGATTTGATGAAGCCCCTGCAATCTATTAATCCCTCGGTTTCTGCTGTGAGACCTTTACCTCAGGAGATCATTACCAGGCTTGAAAAGATGAAGGCTTCCACTCTTTCCAATGCAAATTGGTTGCAAGGGGTGCGAACCAAGGGTAATGAGGCTATCAAGGATATTTTTTCAGCTAGTAAGGATGCTATCATGGCAATTGATTGGTTGAAGGTGGTGTTGGCACAGGATAGGGAAGATACGGATCTTTTGTTGCAGAAAACTAGAAATATCATGGAGTACACCTAGGATAGGTTGGTAAGTGATGGAATTCTTCCTTCCTCCAGAGCTGCCGAACCATGGGAGTGGTATGAGGCATTGTAGATTATGCAGAAGGTGTTGAAGAAGATTTACAAACAAAGGAGGCAGATTGATGATACCCTAGCCTATGTTTACAATGGATCCATTGCCTTCTTTGAAATTATGACGAGAAGAAGGAAGATCGCGCGCCAAGTACCTGTGTTTGGAACAGTTGAGGAAGTGGTGGCATGATGTTTATGCACTAAATAATGATGATTTCATTTCTGAGCATCTGTTAGATGAGGCGGCCACATACATTGATGTCATTGAAAAATACCTAACATATAAGGTGGATTGGGATAGGTCAGTAAAGCAATCAAGGTAGGAGATTGCATTAATTGAAAGATGACTTAGGGTTTTTCCATTACCACCTATGGCTGACTTGGATGGGGCGCTCTTGAAATTCCATGAAGGGCCGGATCGGAGTAGAGACAAAGGGGAAGGCAGTTAATGCCCAACTACATCGAGATTTGTGCTTCCCCGTTATCACGCCCTGCATTGGTCTGAGCTACATTGGGAATCCTGGGCTGACCTAGGTGTAGTTCATGCATTTAATGCAGTCCTTTATTCCATTTTGATTTTCTCTTGGCCGACTGGTGGTGCCTAATTAATGCTACAAAACTCTTGCTTGGCTGACGGGTTTTTTTGGGGGATTCTATATATTTGGAATTTCGCTTCATTTGTAAGGGTTAGAATATAGAGACTGATATAGAGAAGAGATAGTTAGAAGCGAATTAAGTAGAGCAAGTTAGCAAGTAGTTGTTCTCAAGCAAATATTGTAACAGAAAGCTGGAATTGTTGCTCTAGTGGATAATTTGAATGCAAGTAATGACATTGTGATTTGGTGCCATACTTGTATTCTCTTGTATTGCATGGTTCTTGTTATACTATCTTAAAAATTTCTTTGAGGAGGTTAATATTTAGATTATATTCAATTCAATAATGTTTCTGATTTGATACTTGAAGTGTTGCAGCAATCCCTTAGTCCATACTTTTTGCAAGCAACTGATTGTTAGTTGCTTTGCAAAGTTAGCCTGGACTTCATATTCGTTGTGCTTAGTTCAATTGTGAAGATTTGTTCATTTCAATTGTAATAGGTTTGTTTGAATGAATGTTCATGATTTGAAAATCTTAACACCTCAGAAGATTGCACTATTTTTTGTAAGATTGTAGATTTATCTGGGTCAAGTAGAGATCGGTTTTGAGGGATTTGTCCATTTCGAGTGTTGGAAATTTTCATTGTTAATCTTAGGAGTAGTATTAGATTTAGAAATCTCCTTAAAACCATAATATTTTGTTATTTCTTTATCATTAAGTCAGATTTTGAATTGAAGTATCATTATATCGTTAGATCTGATAAGTTGAGATTCAATATTTTGCTTGTAGTAAGGTCCCATTGTGATTACCAGCATTTTCACATTTTATCACTAAGTTGTTTATGCATTATCAAGACTTGACATTAGAGACCTTGGGGTTATCTCTTTAGGCTTGCTAATAGAGATTTACCTTTCAAGTGAGATAGGATATTACATTCTTTCTGAGTTGTTGCTGTGTAGAAAACATCATCAACAGATTGGCGCTAGAAGGAGGGCCTGAATAAGCAATCTGGATCAATTTTTGAATGCCATCTCTCCAGAGAGATTTAGAAGAAGAACAAGATCCACTCCAGGAGAGGAGGAATTTCAGGAATTACCAAACCCTACTAGGTCAAGAAGGACCCACAGAAGGGGAGAATCATCATCATCCCATCCACCTCCCACATCTCCATTATCCCCATCTTCATCAGGTTCATTTGAGTATGAGGCCATTCCAAGTCCACAACCTCAGCTAGTCATAAATTAGCCAATACCACCCCACCTCCACCAATGGCTTTCCTAGCAACCAACCCATCTCCATTAAGTTTTTCCATTTACAATGTCATGCCCAAAAACCCTGAACACTATTGTTCAAAATTTTATGTCAATGATCCTAATAGAACCGCTGAGGAACACATAAGGATTTTTCAGACTAGCCTTAAGGATAGAGGGATAAACCATGAAGATGTAGCATGTAGATTATTTCCTTATTCATTGGGAGAGGATGCGTTCTATTGGTACAACCATTTGCTTGCTGGGTCTATCGAGCATTGGACTGAGCTAGAGGCTACCTTTTTGCAAAAGTTTCGAATCCCCATTAGTTCTAATGAGCTTTACCATTAGTTCACTAATGTGAAGAGGGAGGTCAATGAGCCTATAGGATCTTTCAACAATAGGTTCCATCATGCTTATACCAGACTACAGGCCCCTTATGCTATCGACGAGCCCACTGCTTTAGAAGTTTATTAAGAGGGACTTGATAGTTTGACAACTACCTTTATGAAGTGGAGTAATAACCCCCCTGCTAGTCTACTTGATGCATATGCAGAGGCAGTGAAAGTTAGCACTAATCTAAGGAAACATTTGTCTGGGCCTCTACCCTCATTAAGACCCGTTGCTCACCTTGGACAAGTTCCAGCTCTCAACTAGGCTCTGGCAAACCATACTCTGATCATGAATCCAGTACCTCAGTTACCCCCGGTCCCTCACCCAGGACCTTCCGTAGGACAAGTTTCATCCATAATTAGTTACCCTCAGAAAAATGTGAATCAACCCCTACATAACCAGCCTTAGGCTAGTTATCCTTCATACCTGCAGAATTCTGAAGTCTTGAACTAGTCACTAAATTCCAATGCTGCAGTAGGGTATTCCCATAATAATGTGAATCAGCCTCCATACAGTAATCCTGACAAGGAAAGACTGGATGAATTGTCTGAAAAAATAAAGAAGTTGAATATGGAGGTGACTTACTTGAGGAACCAAAACAGTCAGTTGCAAGCTGCTCAAAGAAATATGCACTCCAATCATAACAGAGAGAATCCACAAGGACATAACTTTGATAAAGGGCAACGTCATGAAAGAGGATACAATAATGAAAGAGGATACAACAACGGTCGAGGATTTAATAATGACAGAGGGTATAATAATGATAGAAGATAGAACTATGATAAGGGGCAATCCTCAGGTCAGAACTTTGACAGAGGACCAGGAGGTGGACAAGGGTTTGAGAGAAGGCAACAATCAGGACAGAACAAGACTTGGAAAATGGGGCCCAACAATGGAGGGGTCCCCACCCCAATGGATCAACCAGTTAGTCAACCTATTAATCAGTCTGCCAGTCAACCAGTTAATCAAGAGAAGCCTCCTAGAGGTGTATATCTAGCTGAGGCTGCTTTATCGGGGTGGTGTAGGCTCCATAAAATGAGTCAACATTTTGATTTAGATTGTCAAGAGTTCCAAATAGTAGCCTCGATCTTTCAGTATGAAGTGGAGAACAATGCAAGCGGTTAGGAAATAGTACCATCCAATCCTTATGATTCACCAGTGTTGGTATTGAATCATGCTCCTTTTCCACAAAGTAAGGAAAATGTACCTGAAGAGGAATCTGACCAGTTGGAGGAAGAGGTAGACCAGGTATGCAATGGGGATGAAATGACACAGTTATTTGATGAGAGTCAAGTGAATGATAATGGTCCCAGAAATGAAGAGGAGGCTTATGTTGAAGAAGTGCAGACCTTCCAGAGACCTGTCAAGAAGTATGACTTGAGGGAGTTGCCACACAGACGCCCACAAGCTGGAGGCCCCTTCACTACTTCCATTCCATCAAAAAAATTTAACACACCTCCAGAACCTACTGCTAGCAATAATCCATCACTACCTCAGGTGTCCAAACAATATTTATCTCAAGATCCAGGACACGATGATATGCCAAAAGGGAGAAATGCTAACACAAACAAAGACAGAGTGATCAAATATCCAAGGGAGACCCCTGTTGATTTGAGTGAGGGACAATTGGCCCTATATGTTGCTAAAGAACTCAAGAAATTAAAGGTAAGTTTATTTGTATTTGAGTTATTAAGAGTTCCATCCATTAGGAATGCAGTCTTAGGATCTTATAATGCAAAGCCCATGTCACAAGATAAATCAGTTAGCGAGAGTTTCAATAGAGTATTTGGTTCTCATTCAATAGGAAGACAAAATCAGACTCATAATCAAGTCCATATGCCCCTTGGAGATACTGGGAAAGAAAAGGAAAAATCTCAAGTTGCTCAAGTAGATACTCCCTTAACTCTGTTTCAAGGGAAGACAGACACACCTCCATTCTTGATTTTTGTTCGAATATTCGGTAAGAATCTGTATAATTGTATGCTGGATTTTGGTACTTCAACCAATGTTATTCCTTTTAGTGTATGTCAAGCTATGGGAATTACCCTGCTGAATCACAGAAGAAAGTCACACAATTGGATAGAACTGAAGTCAATGTTGTGGGAGAGTTAAATATGATTCATATGCAAATTGCTTCTGATCCTAGGATTCAGTAGGTTATCAATATACAGGTGGCTGACATACCTGACATTTATGGCCTAATACTAGGAAGAGAATTTACTAGGGCCTTGAATGGGTATGTTTGATTGATCACTCCCATATGTGGCTTCCCTAGAAGGGAGTGCCAAACCAAATTAGAATTGAAAGAGAACCCAGAATGAAGTACATGATTACAGAATATCAGAAAACCTCTGCTAAAATTTTGGTATCAAAAGTAAGTATGGGTAACTATATGCTTGTTGTTCCTCTTGAAGAGATAGATATGGAGGAAGTTCTTATGTTCCACACAACACCTGTTGACCTTACAGTAGAATCCAGTGGTACTGAAGTCCTAATCAAACCAGATGAAAATGATAGTGGTATGGAAGATAGTTAGCTTGGTTTGCTAGATAATTTTCAAGAGTTCATTCGGAAGTGCATTGAAGATCAAGTTCAGCTGGGAAGAGGAATGAACTTTGGAGAGCTACTCTTGCTCAATTGGTGCAGGGTGCATAATGCTTCTCATTTGGAATTGGACTGTTGCTTATGCCAGGCTACAGTGGAACAAATACAGAAACCTATCAACCCCACTCCTATAGTCAAAATCGATATCCTGAATGTCCAAGAAGATCCTAAAGGAAAAGGAGTGATGCCTTCTGAAAAGCATTCCAATAATAATAATGCAAGAGAAAAAGTAGGGAACTCTGCAGTTGCTGGTTGTTGGACTTTAAGATTCGATGGGTCCAAATCAAAGAATGGAGTCGGGACAGGTTTCGAGCTAATTAGTCTGAGAGGTTAGACATTTTTGCTGAGCTCATAGACTTCAATTTCACTATATGAATAATGTAGCATAATATGAAGCCTTGGTGCATGGATTTGTTGATGCGTGTTTTATGAAACAACAAACATTCTAGAATAAAGTGTCCAAGACGCTCTATCCCCTCTTGAAAAACTACCTCATATGCTAAGATTGCAAGAAAGATCATACGGCAATTCCAATGTTTCAGTTAGGTGTGGATGACCTCTGTGGTTTGATGTGATTATGCTGGTAACACAAAGGGACTTATGCTAGGCTTGTTCAATTCACAACTAAGGTTTAGACAATGAAGATCTACTATTTGGGTCTTGGATCAAACAAACTAAAAAAAAGGAGATAAAGGTTTAGAATTTCTAGTCTACGTCCTAAGAATTCAAGAGACGGTATTGACTTGGTCGAACCAATAACCACGCTTTGCTTCGCCACACTCAACGACAACTACACAAAGGGGGTGCAATCTTCAAGGGAATGTGCTTATGATTTTCAAGTCATGAATAACTACCATCAAATCAAACAATAATTATCTAGATAGAAGTTAAGCATCCACAAAATAAGCTCATGCTAACTTTACGCATTGAATGAAAATCATCCATTCAAAGAAAGTATGAGCAAAAAGTTTCACCATAAATCAATACTTATCAAATCTTGCATTCATCTAACATACATGAAATAAAATCTAAACTATGATGAGGGATAAGAACCATGCCAACTCCAAAATAAGAGAAGCAATCACCATCAAAACAATGCATGCATTACTTATTACTTTGGCAGTCATACACAACAATTACTTATCTCAACATGTTTTGCAACATGCTCCCATGCTTTACAAATGAGGGGGTGAGCTTAATTTATAGGCTGCCCGATTAAAGTTCAATGGCCAAGATTGATTTAGGATCAACGTCCAAGATTACAAAATAAAACCCTAATTCGAGTTTGCTACCCCTCGACCAATGAGAAAATTACATTCGAGGACACTTGTCCCTTTTACTAAATATGAACCAACAAATAAAATAGAAAGTTGTTGCATGTTGATTTGGAATGATTTGATTGGTTGGAAGATGACGAGGTGCCACCTCAATGTGCTGGATGTCTTCCTTGATCACTTTGGTCTTGTTCCTTAGAATATTTTCCTTGCCGATGACTTTATCCTTTGTGCTTTGATCTTGGATGACTTTGGCTTCTTCTCCTCACCTCGCCTTGGAGCACCTATTTAGACTTGAAGTTATTAAGTCTTTCTTCTTGGATTGCTTTGGAATTTCTTCAAGTGCCTTGAATTTGGAGAGGAACTCCCCTGTGCCTTCGCCACAATGGAGGAAATTGGCACTTTCTCTGTGGAGAATTTCCATACTTAGCCAAATTTTGGCTACTTTGTAATACCTTCAATATTTTGGCCAGTGTTGTGCTCAAATAAACTTCGCCGGTCGATTTGTCTTCAAATTTGAATTTGGATTGCGTAAGTTGGATGTACTTGACGATGTGCCTGTCGTTGTCTTCATGATGCCAAATTCTTGGCGGACCTCCTGTTGGTCTTGCCATGTGCAAGGGTGGACTCCACAATTTTTCTTTCATCTCCCTTCAAGTCGAACTTTACACTTTCTTTTCCATTTTCCTCTTTGAAGATTCGCCTCGTGTAGTCATCCGCCTGCAAGAAATAAAATAAATAAATTCAGATTTTCTCTCTCCTAAAGATAACTTTTAGGGTAAGCTTTGAAATATTTTTCATTTTCAAGCTTTTAATTTCCTCCAAAATGGCTAATTTATTTGATTTTATCTTTATTTTATTTTTCAATTTAGCCATGGCAAAAATTATTCATTAATCCCAATGTTGGCTGAAGATTTTTGTTTTCTCTCTCTTGAAATCTGGCCTCGTGCTGAATTTTTTAACACTCTCTCTCCTGAAGTCACGGTGAATTTTGTGTTGAATTTATCATTTCAAAGCGAATTCCATACTCTCTTTGTAATTTTCATCTTGGCATAGGCATATTTCATATTTAATTCTCCATTTTAATCTCCCGAAGTCGAAATTCTCACTGATTTGCCATACTCTCTCTCTAGAAGTCGAACTCTTTGAGACTTGTTTTATTTATTTTATCAAGGCAAACTTTCAAGACTTTTTTCATTTATTTTTTATCCAATCTCCTCTTCATATTGCCCTCTTATCATGGTGGACTTCGAGAAGTATTCTCCAATTTTTATTTTCTTCCATGATAAACTCTCCTTCTTTGTTATTTTTTTTTAACCCCTCTCTCTCTAGGTGGATTTCTTACTTCATTTCCTAGCACCTTTCCACATGGCGGACTTTGCAAAGTATTTATAAATTGACTTTTGAAGGATGGCAGACTTCGAGAAGTCTTTGCCAATTGACTTTTCTTCCCAGCAAACTTGGCACATCTTCAAGACATTAACTTTATTTGTCCCAGGCGGACTTGCTCTATTTCCTTGCCACTTTTTGGGCGGACTTCATCCAATGTTGAGCCATTGCTTTATGCTGCTGGGAAGAGTTACCAAGTGTTCATGCCATTCTTTACTGGCTGAGGGCGGACTTTACATATTTTCATGCCACTCCATTCTACTTCCAAAGGCGGACTTGGCATGACTTCATGCCAATTCATGGCGGACTTTGCCTTTAGTCTTGCCACCTTGAAGCGGACTTGCCACCTTCCCTTGCCATTTCATCTTTGGCTGAAGCTTTTTGACATTATCTCCTTTCTCCATGCTGGTTGAATTTCAGTCTCCTCCATGAATTCTTCAGATTTCCTCGTGAATTCTTTTTGATTTTTCACTATTCTCTTTGATTTGTTGATTGATTTTTTCAAACTATTCACCATTTTTCTGTGATTTTTCTACTGATTTTTCTAGATTTTCTAACATTTTTCAGAATTTTCACCATGAATTCACCAAATTTTCAAATCGATTTTCTGAGAGTTCCTTTGAGTTTTTCGAACTTCTGAGTGGATTTTCGAAACTCGAGCCCTTTCCAAATATAGAAACTTTCCAAATATAGAAACTTTCTAAAAATAGAAATTTTCCAAAAATAGCAACTTTCTAAAAATAGACCCTAAAAAATAGGGATCTCAGAATTGCTCAAAAGTGCCAAAAAAGTAGGTCCTAAAAAGTAGGTGTCAGAATTGACTGAAATGACAGTCGATCTTCGTCTCCCAGGCCTCCTAAGCATGATGGCGATGTTTGCACAATGATCCAGGCTAAAACTCTTTCACTTAACTAGGGTGACTCTTAGAACTCAAACTCCTCATTGTAAAGAAACATGGTGATGAGCAAGTGTGATGCCAAGGCAAAACCAAAAAGCAAAAAAAAAATGAAGGGTCCCCATTTGCAATGGGGCGATGTGTGAAAAGGTCACAATAGGACTGTTAATGGCATTGAAGAAAAATGTTAAGATCTTGCAAGTTTTTAGAGATTCTGAGTTAGTAGTCAAGCAAGTTAGGAGACAATACTCTTGTCATGATAGGAGAATGACCAACTATAGAAACAGAGTGTGGGACCTCATTGAAGGATTTGATGCCTTCAACATTCAGTTGATTCCACAAAATAAGAACTAGACAGCTAATTCTCTTGCTCAGGCGACAAGTACCTTGCAGCCTCTTTCTCTTTTGGGACTAAAGAAGTTCATTATGGAGCTGACCCCAATACCCTCAGTACCTGATAATATCACCAACTTCCAGGTATTTGAAGACGACAAGCATATCCTAGATTTTATTACTAGTACTTGTTGATCGTTGTTTCTGCACAACAACAACACAGACAAGATGCAATATCCTATCTCTCTTAAAAGGTAAATCTCTATTAGCAAGCCTCGAGAGATAACCCCGAGGTATTCATGTCAGGTCTTGACAGTGCATAAACAACTCAGTGATAAATGTGAAATTGCTAGTAATCACAATGGGACCTTAGTACAAGCAAACTATTGAATCGATTTTGTTGGATTTAACGAACTAATGACACTTCATTCCTAACCTTTACCCAATAATCAAAGAAATAGCAAAAGAGTGAGGGTTTCAAAGAGATTTCCAAATCTAATGTTACTCCTAAGATTAACAATGAGAGCAACCAATACCCAAAACAGACCAATCCTTCAAAACTGATTTCTGCTTGACCCAGATAAATCTGCTACCTTACAGAAAACAGTGCAATCTTCTAAGGCTCTTAAGATTTTCAAACCATAAACATGCATTCAAATAACCCTATTGTAGTTGAAATGAACAACATTCATGATTTAACTAAGCACAAGGAATATCAAGTCACAACTAACTTTGCAAAGCAACTAACAGTCAGTTGGTTGCGAAAAGTATGGACTAAAGGATTGCTGCAACATTTAAGTATTAGATCACAAACATTATCAAATCAAATCTATCTAGATATTTACCGACTCAAAGCAATTTTAAAGATGGAATGGCTAAAACCATGCAAAACAAGAGAACACAAATATGCACCAAATCACAATGTCGCTATTTACATTCGAAATGTTCACTGTAGCAACAATCTTAGCTTTCTGTTACAATATTTGCTTGAGGGTCACTACCTGCTAATTTACCCTACTTCTATATTCTGATTACAAATTTGAACTATTTTTGACTGTCTAATTCTTCTAACTTTTTCTAACCCTTTACAAAGACGCCTCATGCCCAATATATAGAAACTCCAGAAAACCCATCAGCCAAGCAAGGGTTTGGTAGCAATAACTCGGCACAACCACCCGGCCAAGAAGGTCGTTGAAATGGGTCAAATAGGAAATAAATGTACATCCCGTCAAGGTCAGCCCTGGATCCGTAATGTAGCTCGGTCATCGCGCGAGAAGATAATGGGGAAGCACAAATCGCGCTGTCGCCCATCATCAGCTCCCTTCCCTGTTGTCCTTGCGCCGATCTGACTCTTTATGTAGCTTCAAGAACGCTACATCCAAGTCGGCCATAGGTGGTACTAGCAGAACCCTAAGTCACCTCTCTATGGATGCAATCTCCTCCCTTGAGTGTTTGACCAACCTATCCCAATCTGCTTTGTGTGTCACATGCTTATCAATAACTACGAGGTAGGTGGCCGCATCATCTAGTTGGTGCTCAGAGACAGACCTGTCATCAAGTAGTCCATAGACATCACACCACCACTCCTTCAGCTATTCAAAATTCAAATACCTGGGAGCGATTTTCCTTCGTCCTGTCATAATTTCAAAAAAAGCAATGGAGCCATCATAGACGCCAGCTAGGGTGTCATCAATGTGCTTTCTCTGTTTGTAAATTTTCCTCAACACTTTCTGCCGGATTTGCAACGTTTCAAACCATTTCCATGGCTCGGCAGCTCTGGAAGAAGGAAGAATCCCATCACTGACCAACTTGTCCCTGGTGTATTCCATTAGGTTCCTAGTTTTCTGTAGGAGGAGGTTGATGTTCCCTTTATCATGCGCCATTACCTATTTCAACCATTCAGTGGTCATGACAGCATCTTTACTGACTGATAAAATTTCCTTGATAGCTTCATCACCCTTGATTTGCACCCCTTTCAACCAATTTACAGTGGCAAGGGTGGAAGCCTTCATCCTTTCAAGCTCAGATATAGTCTCTCGAGGTAGAGGATTGGTGGTATAGGAAGAGGGATTGATTGACTGCAATGGCCTCATTAATTCCTCCAAGCACTTCTTGAGATTCTCATTCTCTCTCTTGAGCTCCTGCTTGGTTTTTACCTCCTTTCTCAATCTGTCCACAATGACTGCACTGGAGCCCTCATAATCCTCAATGTCCTACTCAACTGATGTAGGCCCAAGATTGAAAGTCTGTATATTGTAATCACTTCCAACCACATCGCCTCTATTTTTATCTGGAGCAGGGGTGGCAAAATGAACAACCTTGTTATGTGCCTCATCCCTTTCAATTCTTGAGATCACTCTATCCTTTTTCTTACCTTTATCTTTTCCAATTTTGGCTAGCAGTGCATCCCAATTAGGTGGACTATCTTCTACTACCACCTATTTTCTTTTTATTTCCTTGTCAAGCCACTTAGGGACAACAAATTCTAATTGTGCCTCAGCCTGTTTCTGTTCATCTTATTGACCCTTAGGTACCTCCTCATTCAAATTTTGTTTATCTGGAGTTTCATCGGCCTTACTTTCTTCTTCTTCAACATGTTCTTCCTCCTGCCTAGGTGATGGGATCATTTCTGCCTCTACCTCCCTTGGAGGAGATTCAACTGCCTCAGTTCTGATCGGAGAGTCTGTATGTGCAATCATAGGGGATTACATTATCTTTTCAATCTCTACCTCTGCATTGTGGAGATCTCCTACATGGAATTCTTCACTTTCAACATCTGGATAGTCCCCAACATTTTCTTCCTTACCCAGTTCACTTTGAATTTCATGAGTGGAAGGAACATCTCCAAGGTGCACGTCATGGGAGACAACTGGAGGGGAACCTGCCCTAGGCACACTGTCCTTAGGAGAAGGAGTCCTAGACTTCCTTGCATACACTTTGTCCTTCTCCTTTGAGCTCTCAACATCTATTACTGGTGGGGCAACTACCTCCTTTGCAACCTTGGAGCCAGCCTTCTCTGACAATTTTACAATTCTTTTCCTTTTGGGAATAGGAGCATCAACCTAAGGACTCTGCTCGGACTTCTTAGTCCTCATCCTTTTCTTGGACTTTGGCCTTCTTTGTCTTTCTGTTTCCTGGGCTTCTTCTTCTTGAACACCTTTAGATTTAACTTTAATAGGAGAATCTAGCTTGCCCTTGGGATCCTGCTCGGTGGATTCCTCAGAAGTAGAATGGGGATCCAAATCTCCCATCAAGTTGTATGTGCATTGCACACCTTTATTCTCCAACTCCCACAAAGTTTGTTTGAGCCACATCTTGGTAAATTTGAGAACAAGATCCATCAGTTGTTTTAACTCTATTTGTTCCTCTTCTAGCCAAGTCACATCACTGATCGGCCTATCCTTCACTGCCTCATATGCATGATCTTGGATCAAGTTCCCATCATCCTCCAACTGATCAGGAACTATCCTCACATTGTACAATCAGACTGCATCAATCGAAATTCGAGAGAATTTCTTCTTTCAAACATCATACTCATCACTGCAGTTGGCCTAATAATCTTCTATGTTCACCTTATGGCAATATTCCCTACTGGATCTCTTTTGAGCCTCCCTTGTGATATCAAATCTGGATCTTTGGGAGTGGAGAGACAGGCCAAGAGTACTCAATTCTTCCTCTGAGGCTTGGGAAGAACCAATGGAAGGACATACCTCCCTAGTGCCAATCCTTAATGGGAACTCTCCACCAAATCTAGTCTTATGCTTATCCTTCTTGACAATTGTATCAAAATCACAAATTTGCCTTGTTACTTCCAGCAATATAATGTGGTCAGTGGGGTACCTTGGAAGTCTGTATGGGGCCTTTTGGCAGCCATCAATCCAAATGTAGGAGAAGGTTGAAAATTGAATAAACCAAGCTCCATATTTCTTGATGAGCTCCTTAGCCAGATCTAAAATCCTGACATGTTCTGCTTCTTGAAGCATTCTGGTGATATGCATGGTAAATGCATCATTTTCCCTCCTATAATTTGAACCTCCCCAATGCAACTGAGGGAAAACTTCATAGATAATATCTTGTCCAAAGGTGCCTCATGTATCCAGTCCTTTGTAGGGATGGAACCTAGCAAGTGCATAAACCAAGTATGAAGTCATTGTGAAGGTCTTTGTCTGCAACACATTGGACAATTGCTTATGAATCACCTGACTGATGACTCCTGCCCAATGGTAGTTAACCTTCTTTCGTTCCATCCTTACAATGGCATGGCACATCCAACTCTCAAATGTACTAGCACTCTTTAATCCAACCACCCTGCTAAGAAAGGTGATGGCATCATAATACTCCTTGAATTTGGCTCTAAATAGCTGTTTGGGCAGTTTCAAATAATGGGACTTGGGTTTCTCCAGCTAGGAGTTGATAAGCTACTGAGACTTCATGGTTTGGTTGTCATAGTACTCTTGGGCTGCCTCAATGGTGAATCCTACCACATGAGATCTGTCGGGCATGTTGAAGGTCTAAGCAATGGAGACCGGGTTGAGATTTGCAATAATCCTTCCTTGAGGACCAATTATCCTCTGCGTGTCCTGATCATAGTGCCCGACACACTCAAGGACCAACTCATAGCATTGCACCGTTGAAGGGAAACCGGCCACATGGGCCAAAACTGACTCTTTCATTCTTCTAGTCACCAAAGGAGGATCCTCAGCTAATGTCCTTGCTTTAAATTCCTCATAGTTCTAGAGGCCAACATTGGTATCAGTAACTTCTGACCAGACAGAAGTGATCTTACTCTCCGGGACCTTGCTCTTAATGTCCAACTTGATTCTTTCTGCATCAGACAGTGAGGACCCAGCTCCAACCTTGCTTGATTCAGCCTGTATTCAACATGAAAACACAGTAAGAATCCCAGGAAAGCAAGGTTAATCCATCGCAACACCATTAGAATGCATCTCAAATAAACAAGGTGTTATTAAAATTCCTATAAAATGTCTTCAAAAATTTTTGGGTTTCAAGGCCACCCACAGAATTTGGGCCAGAGAGGAATTTCAAAAAATTCCAGTCTGCTCAAATTCCAATGGAGTGACCAAGAAACACCTACTTAATCCTTAAATTTGATCACTTTTCATCAGTAGGCCACATGAGAGATCCAAATATGACATGGAATAATCATCAAATGCAACACAAATTACAAACGAATCCAATTGCTTCATGTTCCTTTGGTTTTCACCAAATATCGAAAAAATCCGTGAGGGACAGATTTCCACGAAGAGCAAGTCCACAAGGATTTTCTGGAAACTAGGGGAACACCGGATTTCAGAGAAATCCAGACCTGGCGGACATCCGTAGGTAGCACAAAGTTCCGAATCATAGGAAAATCTGGAGTGAGGGCTTCGGCACAAGTTTAGAGTCTCGCGGAGAAGTCTCGACGAAAGATGGATGTCATGCCGAAAGGTCATCAGAAAAGCGGGTCTCGCCAAGACACGGTAGCTTCGGTGTGAGGTCTCAGGGAAAGGGAACATAGCATTTAAATTGGAATGAGCCAGGGGCAGTCGGGGTAAGATCTCAGCAAAGGTTACATGTCTCACCGACTGGTGGGCCCAAACAAACCCTTCGGTATAACTTCAAGCTTACGGTGGGAGGTCCCAGCAAAATGGAAATGCTATGCCAACTAAGGCTTAGTTTGGATTCGGGAGAGGTCCCAACAAAATGGTCTGGGCTTGCTAAGAACAGAAGGCCTCGCCATAACGTCTTCACGAACTGCGATTGTCACAGCAAAGAGAAGGCATCGACAGGAGCTCAGAATCTCGTGGAGAGGTCTCGGCGAACGATGGATGTCTCCTCGTCAGACCGACTTAGGAAAAGGCTGTGGTACTTGGTAAAAGGTCTCGCCGAAGGCGAAAGTTACAGCGATAGAATGGGAATCGGCAAGGCCTTTGGGAGTCACTATGACATCTCAGCGACTTAGTTTATCTTTCCAACAGGAAGACTTCGAAAAAATGTAGGGTGATCGGCATGAGGTTTCCCCAAACTCAAAGGGTTACGATGACTTGGGAAGAATACAATGTGGCGAAAGCAAACACGCTCAGCGGGAGGTCTCGCCGAATGATGGATGTCCTGGCGAAAAGTGAATATCGGTAGAGCTCATAAATCCCACTGAGACCTCTTGGTGACCCGGGGTAGTCCCGTCGAAAGTGAAGGTGAACAAACATGCCGGTAAGAGATTTGTTCGCGGGGTGAGGTCTTGGGGAAAGCCAAGGTTTCGCCGACTGATGGGCATACAAGATCCTATCGGTGTAAGAACGAAAATTTCATGGTGACCCGACATGAACAAAGGAAGACTGCTTGAGCAAACCCCAAGGTGATCAATATATGGTCTCGCCGAAGATGAATGGTCATAGCGAAGAGAGCTCAGAAGGGACGAACCATCCCAGATTGCGATGCTAAGACATGATTTCACCCAGACATTGAACCCACTGTGGATTTCGACGAGACTAAACCAGGGAAAGCTAAGGATGGGTCCTCTCATGAATTTATTGGTATTCTTGGTCAATCCTAAGATGAAATCTTCTAATATGGCATTGCCCTAGGTTTAAACCCCATTCACTGGCCACTAGCACACAGGCTAGTCTAGAATTTAGTTGTTTCGACAGTTAAGCCACTGCTAGGGTTTACGGATTACTCTCAGGAAAGACTCATCAGAATGCAAATGAACATGTGAATTGAAAACTCGCTCGGGAGACAACAAGGATGCAACACTGAATAACCCTAGCATGAAACACACCGAAAACCAAAGCCAACAAGCCCCAACAAAACCAACATGCCACTCATCATCAAAATCAAAGTAGAGCAATCAAGCACATACCATTATGAAGCAGGAATTGGTCACAGAAGCAACAAATGCGAAACTCAAGGATGCCCACAATGAACACAGGCGAGGATGCACCAGAAACCACCACCAAATCAAACAAAGCAAGCCCAAATGGTTCAAAATGAAGCCAATCAATCGTAGGAAAGCACATATTAGCTCAAATGATGGCAAAAAGTGAACATAATGGCGCAAAAGATCCCAAAATCAAGTTAAGCACATCTCTCAGAGCCTACATGGAGCCATTAATGCACTCGACAAGACAGACATGAAACCTGGGAAAACAACATTGGGGTGGAATCCAGGAAAGTCTGAATCATGCGAAAATCCATGAAGAACCAAAATTCCCAAACAACAAGATCTAGCAAGTAGTTCAAGCACGATCCGGGAAAATCCGACCAGGGCAGAAAATCTTGGATTAGGGCAAAAGCTCGAAATTCAATCAGAACTCGAGATTTTCAATCAATATCCTAGGGAAAACACTTAGGAAATAAAACTAAACATTCAAGCACCGTGCCCAAGTAAGACAAAACCTCAAAAGAAAGGGCCAGAAAACAAAAAATCAAAGCGAAAGAGGGTCCCTGCTTTCAGCGGGGCGTGTGTGCAAAAAACTGCACAACGGTACTGATGTCTTTGCTTCTCAAATCATTGACGAAACTGAACTTCAAGAAGTTGAGATTTACTTGGAAGGGGTAATTAATCTGAAGACCAACACAATTCCCAAGGGAATGGTGCAACTAGAGAGGACTTTGATCTAGACAAGATCAGAGATCAGGAACAGGATACCAGGAAAGAGTCTATTAGTGGACAATGTGACAAATATAATATGGGATCTTAGGAGGATGTCAAAAATGTCTTTATTGGTAAAGTATGCACTCCTGAGGAAAGGCAAGGAATCATCAATGCACTACATAGATATCCAAATGTGATAGCCTGGAGTTATGAAGACTTAAAGACTTATGATACATCAATCATAACCCATACTATTCCTCTCAATCCAAGAGTAAATCCTTTCAGACAAAGGCAAAGGCTCATCAATGCTTTACTGGAACCCATAATACAGAAGGAAGTGCAGATACTGTTGTCTACAAGGATAATATTTCTGGTCAGACACTCCACCTGGGTTGCAAACTTGGTGCTAGTACGAAAGAAAAATGGTGAAATCAAACTGTGTGTAGACTTCAGAAACCTAAACAGAGCATCAAAGAAAGATAATTATCCAGTACCCTCACTAGATGAAGTGCTCCAGATTGTCAATGGATCTCAAATGATGTGCTTCTTGGATGGTTATTCGGGATACAACTAGGTCATGGTGTAGTATGAGGATAGGCACAAGACTGCTTTCACCACCAAGTGGGGCACTTTTACTTACAAGAGGATGCCCTTTGGTTTGATTAATGCTAGAGAAAAATTCCAATGAGCTATGGACATTTCCTTTAAAGACATAATTGGTAAGTGCATAATCATTTATATGGATGATCTAACGGTCTTTTCCAAGAAGAGAGGTGATCATATCTCAGATTTATGCAATTTTTTTTAGAAATGTAGAGAGTTTGGGATATGTCTGAACCTAAAGAAATGCATCTTTGGAGTAGCAGAAGGTAAATTGTTGGGACATGTTATTTCTGAAAAGGGGATTGCCATTGATCTAGAATGCATAGAAGCCATTCTTAAGATTCCACCGCCTGCCAGTAAAAAAGAAATGAAATCATTCTTTGGAAAGATCAACTTTGTGAGAAAGTTCATCACTGGGTTCGTAGAAATAGTTAAGCCACTAAATGCAATGTTAAAGCAGGAGGCCAAAGTTGAATGGAATGTAGAGGCAAAAGAAGCATTTGCAGAGATAAAGAGGGCTATTGTGGAAGCTCCTGTTTTGGTAAGTCCAAACTATGCTAAACCATTCTATATATATTTGTTTTCCTTTTATCATTCCTGTGCTGCTATGTTAACTCAAAAGTCGGATCAATGAAATGAGCATCCCATAGCATTCATGAGTGCACCATTGAAGGATGCAGAGTTGAGATACCCAAGTGTGGAAAAGAAGGCCTATGCCTTGGTCAGAGCTATAAAGAAATTCAGGCATTATATCCTCAAAAACAAAATCTTTGCAATAGTTCTTGATCCTACAGTTAAGTTGTTATTGATGCAAAATGAGCTAGGGGAACGTAGAGCCAAGTGGGTAACTATGTTGCAAGAGTATGATATGGAAATTCAACCCATGAAGTTGGTAAGAGGGCAACGGCTTACACAGACAATGGCAGAGACAGGCCCTGACCTTACAGCTCAAAGTTATAATTTAGAGGATGTTTCTCCTGGACAGTGGTATGATGATACTGTTCATTACCTCCTGACCCAGAGATGCCCTAATCATCTCAATTCAATACAAAGAAGGGAATTGCAATTAAAGAGTGACAGTTTCATGTTGAAGGGAGTTGTCTTGTATAAGAAAAATCATGAGGGTGTTTATTTGAGGTGCATAGGAAAGGCAGAGTCTAAAAGAGTGATATTGGAATTCCATGACAGATATGGTACATGCCATGGATCAACACCTTCTATAGCGAACCAGATTCTGAGAGTTGGTTACTATTGGCCTACACTATTCAAAGATATACACAACCATGTCAGAACTTGTCATGTGTGTCAGACTGTGGCCACTATAGAGAAGTATGCCACGCTCCCACTCCAACTGGTATTTGAGGTAAAACCCTTTGCACAGTGGGGAATGGACTTCATAGGTCCAATCAATCCGCCTTCTTATGTTGGTCATAGGTATATCCTTACTATCACTGATTATTTTACAATATGGACTGAGTCCCTTGCCTGTAAGCAATGTACTTCAGAGGTAGTAATTAACTTCATCGAATTAGGTATTCTTAATCATTTTGGATGTCCTATGTCTTTAGTTTGTGATAATGGTCTTGCGTTTTCATCTTTGAAGTTTTCTAACTGGGATTTTGACCATGGGATTATAATTAAATTTGCATCCAACTATTATCCTCAGGGAAATGGTTTGGCTGAGTAATCCAACAAAAATCTTCTGACCATTATCCACAAACTGTTAGAAAGAAATCTGCAGGATTGGCATACCCAACTTAGATTTTCTCTTTGGGCAGATCGCACCAGACATAAGACTTCCATAGGAATATCACCCTATCACCTGGTTTATGGATTAGAGCCTGTGTTTCCCATTCAGTTAAAGATCCCCACCTTGCAGTTCATTAATGAATACTATGATGAGGGAGATAAACGTGAGGCTAGACTTACTGAATTATTACACCTTGAGGAAAAGAGAGACGAAGCCCTAGAAAAATTTGCTAAGCATCAGGGGGTTGTCAAGAGATGGTTTGATAAAAGAGCCAAGGTTAAAGCTTTTAGGATTTCTGACTTGGTTCTTTACTGGGATAAAGCCCATGACCATAAGGGAGAGCATGGAAAATTTGATAAACTTTGGCTTGGTCCTTACCAGATTTCAAAAATTCTGGGAGATAATGCTTTCCGTTTGAAAAATCTCATTGAAGAGGATATCCCACTGCCTGTCAATTGGTAGTATTTGAAGCATTATTGCTAGTCTTGAGCTATTTTCAGCTCTTGTCTTGTATATAGTTAGATTAGGTTTCCCTTTTTGCTTTGCTTTTTGGTTTGGTTAGTGTAGGTTTGCTTTTGGTTTGTTTTGTTTTTTCTCTGCTCTTGCTTTGGAGGTTTCTCTATTTTTCACCTAGATGTGTTGCACCTGCATGGAAACTATATCATTATTTGGAATTGTTCTAAGTATTTCCTTGGTGGACTTTAGTCTTGCATCTTGAAAGGATGGTTGAAATATTTACTATTGCCAACATTCTTAATGTTAGATTTATAGAAGATTGATCACCGAATTTTATTTGAATTTGAAGTACTCTAAAATCTTATATCTCTCTTATATCTTAAGAATCCTGATGTTGCTGTAGGGTCCTTGTGAAGTTTTGTTAGGTGAAAAATCCTATTTCTACTTCAGTGCCACTATGGATCTCAGCCCTGAGTGTGAACTTCATTGTTCACAGGTTGAAATGAAAAGTGACACAGAAAGAATATCAAAAGA
This sequence comes from Sequoia sempervirens, assembly GCA_007258455.2. Taxonomy (NCBI): domain Eukaryota; kingdom Viridiplantae; phylum Streptophyta; class Pinopsida; order Cupressales; family Cupressaceae; genus Sequoia; species Sequoia sempervirens. The sequence continues at coordinate 51,956,559 of VDFB02000003.1, read as the reverse complement.
AAGAAAAGTGAAATATTGAAAATCAAAAGAATAAATTCAACTTATCAGGGGTACTTGAATATCTCTACCAGGGCTATAGACGCTTGGCTGGCAATAGAGCTATGTTTAGGAGAGTCACAACAATAACCTCGTCGGGGCTATGGATGCCTGACTGGCAGCGAGGCCCTATCTAGGTTGCTTTTGAAGTTAGAATCCTTACGTAGCCTGACTTGACTGAGCTTGGTTTCTGTAGTGGCTTAAGGAGGGAAATGAACTCATATGCACACACTTGGATTTTCAGTTTATGAAAGGTTTGGTCTATCCTTTGGTTTTGATTCTTTAAATCTTTGCATTTTGACTTGTTTGGTTAATGGTGAGATTGAAACCAGAGATTTTGGGTTCTCAATTCTTGTTCGTCATCAAATGCTCTGGAGTATTTTCCCAACAGAAGTCGCCATTTGTTGTGCAGTTTTCGCACACACGCCCCGCTGGAAGTAAGGGCCGTCTTTCATTTTGGTTTTGGTCTCTTGGCCCTTTCATTTTGAGGTTTTATCTTACTTTGGTATGTGCTAAATGTTTATTTTGATTGCCTAAGTGTCTCCCCTGAGTTATTTATTGAAGATCTTTGGTTCTGGATAAATTTTGGGTTTTTACTTGGATTCTGGATTTTCCACCCTAGTCGAGTTTTCCCGGATCCTGCTTGGACTCTGGCTGGACCCTGTTGTTTGGTGATTTTCAGTATTCACAAATTTTTGCGTGGGCTAGATTTTCCCGGATTTCGCCTTGTCGTCGGATTCTCGGGTTTTCTGACTGTCTTATCGATTGCATTAATGACTTCGTACATGCTTTGAAGGATGGATTTAACTTGATTTTTGAGGTCTTTTATGCTATCATGCTTATTGCTTGTCGTCATTTGAGCTGAGGAGTGCTTTCTTGATGATTGGTTGGTTTTTTTGGGCGTTTTCTTTGAATTGATCGATTTAGTGGTATTTTCTTGTGCATTCTTGCCCCTATTCTTTGTGGACACCATTCTCTTCGCATTTGCTGATTTTGGGATCGATTTTTGCTTTACAATGGTATGTGTTTGATTGCTTTGCTTTGAATTGATGATTATGGATAGCGCGTTGATGTTATAAGAGCTTTTGGGACTTGAATTCCTGAATATTTTATCGCTTCATGACTAGGGTTGCGTAGCATTGATTAATTTATGATCTCCCAAGTAATTTCTAAGTTTGTTGGTTTTTTTGCATTTTGGTGAACTTACTTGAGAATCACAATTTTTTCCCCTAGTATGGTGTCGGCATTTGAATTACCTAAGTCAAAGGTTTTCCTGTGTGTTAATGGTGGATGTATAGGGTTTAAACCTAGGGCATCGCCATTCATCTTTAGTTTGCTCTCAAATGGGCCTAGAATGCAAAGAAAATATTTTGAAGGTCCATGCATAACTTTCCCTAAGCTTAAATCATTGAAATTCATGGTTAATGAGATGCTATGTGTGAAATCGCGATTTCATGTCGCAATCTGGCTTTTGGCCTCAGTCCGGGATTTCTCGTTCCTTCGGGATAATCCATCTCTGGTGGATTTTCCCAAAATTTGGTGAGGTGCAATAAAATTATCACTATCATATACACCATCGGCAAGAGGTCATAGCGGGCTCCATTAGTCATATCGATATTCTTTTCCATCACTGAGACCTCCATCCTTCGACGAGACCTTTCACCGAGCGCATTCCGCTCTCGTCGAGCTCCCTTCATTATACTCGGGGAGACCCTGCTTGTTAGGTGAGACCTTTTGGTAAGCTCACAACTCTTTCCGAGACCTTCGCTTTCGATGAGACTACCAATGGTCATTGAGACTTCATGACGAAGCCTTCCTTTCTTGGCGAGTTTGGATCTTCTTTCGGGGAGATCACATGTTGTCGCCCAGAGGTTATACCGATGAGACTCCATGTCGGCGAAACATTATGCAGTCGACAAGACCTCTAGCCAAATTCAAAACCTATCACTGAAACATCCATTTGCTTCGATGAGACTCCCCCTCGTTGGTGAGACATTACACCGAAACCACCTAATTTTAGCGAAACCTCATCCGATGACATCCACCTTCGGTGTGACCTCTCAGAATTCGCCAATACTTCTAAGCAAGATGACAGACTTTTGATGAGCTGAGACGATTTCACGGATTTCTGCTGACGCCGAATTTTCTCAAAGTCCTTGGTTCCCTATTTTTTCTAGATTTTGCGAAGTGTCTCTACCTTCACGGAAATCCATCTTTGTTGGATTTTCCCAAAAGTTGATGAAATGTAAGGAAATATGGAATAACATGATGTGTTAGTGATTTTCAATGCATTTTATGATTTATTCATGCTATCTTATGATCTCCCATGTGGTTTATTGATGGAAAATGATCAGATTTAATTTTTAGTGGGTGTTTGTTGATTATTCTATTGGAATCCGTCTAGCCCAGAATTTCCCAAAATTCCTCCCTAGCTTGGATTCCCTGGATGGTTCTGAAACCCGAAGTTTATCAAAAGCATTTTAAATGAATTGTAATAACACCTTGACTGTATGAGGCTTATTCTAATGGTGTTCTTATGGATTAACATTCTCTTTCCTGTGGTCTTTTTTATGATTTCCATGTTGAGTACCGACTGAATCTAGCAAGGCAACAGTTGGGTTCTCAATGTCTGATCCAGAGAAGATTAAAATGGACATTAAGAGAAAGATCCCTGAGAGTAAAATCACTTCTTTTTGGTCAGAAGTGACTAATACAAATGTTGGCCTCTGGGATTATGAATAATTTAAAGGAAGAATGGCAACAGAGGATTCTCCTTTGCTGGCTAGAAGGATGATGGAATCAAGCTTGTCCCATGTTGTTGGCTTCCCTTCCATGATGTAGTGTTATGACCTGGTCCTTGAATGTGCTAGGCGCTATGATTAGGACACACAGAGATGAATTGGTCCTCAAGGGAGAGTGGTAGAAAATCTCAACCCTGTTTCCATTGGCCAAACTTTTGATATGCCAGGAAGATCTCCCTCCGATGGTTTCTCATGAGGAGCAACATGATGATGTGCCTTCCGCTCATGAAGCTCAAAGAAAACCAGGTGAGTTAGAGGATGTTGAGGATCATCCAGATACTAAAGGAGAATAATTCCATGAGGGTGATCTCCATAGTGCAGAGGTAGAAGTTGAAAAGATAATGCAATCCCCTTTAGTTGCATATGCAGATTCCCCTGTTAGAACTGAAGAAGTCCCTCCAAGAGAAGAGGAAATAGTGAAGGATCAAACACCTGAACAAGAGGAAGAGCATGCTGAGGAGAAGGAAAGAAAGATAGATGAGACTCCTGATGAACAAAATTTGAGTGAGGAAGCACCTAAAGGTCAACAAGAAGAGGAAAAAAAGGATGAGGTGCAATTGGAATCCACTATCCCTGGTTGGTTGGACAAGGAGATAAGGAGAAAAGAAGTTGTTGTGGAAGATAGTCCACCGAATTGGGATGCATTGCTAGCCAAGATTGGAAAAGACAAAGGTAAGAAGAAGGCTAGGGTGATCTCAAGGATTGAAAGAGATGAAGCTCATAACAAGGTTGTTCACATTGCAACCCCTGCTCCAGATAAAAATAGGGATGATGTGGCTAAAAAAGATTATAATGTTCAGACTTTCAATCTTGGGCCTACATCCGTTGAGTAGGATATTGAGGATTAATAGGGTTCTAGTGTAGTCATCTTGGGCAGGTTGAGGAAGGAAATAAAGACCAAGTAGGAGCTAAAGAAAGAAAATTAGAATCTTAGGAAATGCTTGGAGGATTTGATGAAGCCCGTGCAATCTATTAATCCCTCAGTTTCTGCTGCGAGACCTTTACCTCAGGAGACCATTACCGAGCTTGAAAAGATGAAGGCTTCCACTCTTGCCACTGCAAATTGGTTGCAAGGGGTGTGAACCAAGGGTAATGAGGCTATCAAGAAGATTTTTTCAACTGGTAAGGATGCTATCATGGCAACTGATTGGTTGAAGACGGTGTTGGCACAGGATAGGGAAGATACGGATCTTTTGTTGTAGAAAACCAAAACTATCATGGAGTACACCTGAGATAGGTTGGTAAGTGATGGAATTATTCCTTCCTCCAGAGCTTCTGAATGATGGGAGTGGTATGAGGCATTGTAGATTAGGAAGAAAGTGTTGAAGAAGATTTACAAACAAAGGAGGCAGATTGATGATACCCTAGCTGATGTTTACAATGGATCCATTGCCTTCTTTTAAATTATGATAGGAAGAAGGAAGATCGTGCCCAAGTACCTGAGTTTGGAACAGTTGAGGAAGTCGTGGCATGATGTTTATGCACCAAATAATGATGATTTTGTTTCTGAGCATCAGTTAGATGAGGCGGCCACATACATTGTTGTCATTCAAAAATACCTAACATATAAGGTGGATTGGGATAGGTCGGTAAATAAATCAAGGGAGGATATTGCATCAATTGAAAGATGACTTTTGGTTTTTCCATTACCACCTATGGCCAACTTGGATGGGGCACTCTTGAAATTCCATGAAGGGTTGGATCGGAGTAGAGACAAAGGGGAAGGCAGTTAATGCCCAACAACATCAAGACTTGTGCTTCCCCATTATCACGCCCTGCATTGGTCTGAGCTATATTGGGAATCCCGGGCCGACTTGGGTGTAGTTCGTGCATTTAATGCATTCCTTTATTCCATTTTGATTTTCTCTTGGCCGACTGTTGGTGCCTAATTAATGTTGCAAAACTCTTGCTTGGTCGACTGGTTTTTCTGGGGGATTCTATATATTTGCCATTTTTCCTCATTTGTAAGGGTTAGAATATGGAGATTGATATAGAGTAGAGGTAGTTAGAAGCGAATTAAGTAGATCAAGTTAGCAAGTAGTTGTTCTCAAGCAAATATTGTAACAAAAAGCTAGAATTGTTGCTCCAGTGGATAATTTGAATGCAAGTAATGACATTGTGATTTGGTGCCATACTTGTATTCTCTTGGCTTGCATGGTTCTTGTTATACTATCTTTAAAATTTCTTTGCGGAGGTTAATATTTAGATTAGATTCGATTCAATAATGTTTGTGATTTGATACTTGAAGTGTTGTAGCAATCCCTTAGTCCATACTTTTTGCAAGCAACTGATTGTTAGTTGCTTTGCAAAGTTAGCCTGGACTTCATATTCCTTATGCTTAGTTCAATTGTGAAGATTTGTTCATTTCAATTGTAATAGGGTTGTTTGAATGAATGTTCATGATTTAAAAATCTTAACACCTCAGAAGATTGCACTGTTTTCTATAAGATTGCAGATTTATCTGGGTCAAGTAGAGATCAGTTTTGAGGGATTGGTCCATTTTGAGTGTTGGACATTTTCATTGTTAATCTTAGGAGTAGTATTAGATTTAGAAATCTCTTTAAAACCCTAATCTTTCGTTATTTCTTTATCATTAAGTTAGATTTTGAATTGAAGTATCATTATATCGTTAGATCTGATAAGTTGAGATTCAGTATTTTGCTTGTAGTAAGGTCCCATTGTGATTATCAGCATTTTCACATTTTATCACTAAGTTGTTTATGCATTGTCAAGACCTGACATTAGAGACCTTGGGGTTATCTCTTGAGGCTTGTTGATAGATATTTACCTTTCAAGTGAGATACGATATTACATTTTTTCTGAGTTGTTGCTGTGTAGAAAACATCATCAACACCTATGTTGGCCTCTTGGATTTGTCTTTTGGTTTATAACCTAATTGTTCTTGGGATAGGTAATTTGGTTGCTTTGTGTGTTGTTGGGATCATATCTTTTTTGTGCTACATGCGGTTTGTTTTTATGTGTGTTTTATTCATTCCATAGTGCTCTAGTGTCAACTACTCCATCATTTGTGATGTTTTTTTTTTTTTCCCACAATTTAGGTTTCTTGTTCAAACTAGACGGACTATATTTTGAGCTATTTTATTTAAGGGCTCCTCTTGCAATGAGGTCTCTCTCAATATGTAATCCATTTTATATTTTTTCCTCAAATTCTATAGGACATAGCATAGTGAATTGGTAATTTTTTTTAGGTAAGACATTCATGATGAAAATATCCACCAACTTGTCTAGAATGGGCCATTTGCATCGACCCACTTTGTGTCTCTATCTCTATAGGTAGGAGGTAAAGGACTCTCCTTGATTCTATTTGATTTTGGATAAGCTTGTGATGGTGACATCTTTCTCTATGTTAAACGAGAAGTGGCTTATGAATTTGCTAGATAGTTCATCAAAATTTATAATTCTATGTTGCAAATAGGTGAACCACTCCATAGAATGACCTGTAAGGTTGCATGGAAAGAGCCTCATGAGATAGGTTTCATTGTTTTGTACCTCCATACATGATATTGAGAAGTCTCATACATGTTCTACTAGATCTCCTCTTCCCTTGTATTTGTTGGAAAACTAGGTATTTCAATTTTTTTTGGAAAAGGTAATGCAATGATAGAATGATTGAATGGGAATGGAAAATTTTCCTAAAGAGTGTAGGTTTTATTTTGATTTCCTACTACATGTATGCTATTTGTTAGGTGACAATGTCTATTTTTCATTCCACCTCTTTTTTGGTATGTTTGTTTACATTCCTTGCATGAAATAGCCTTGTTTCCCTACCATTTTTTGGTCATATATCGAGTATTGTGAAGGTATAGGACCTTGGTAACCATATTGGGAGTAAGGAGGGTTAGCTCCTTGTTGGATATAAGGAGGGTTAACTCCTTTTTTTTCGGATGGACTATACTGAAGGCTTCCCTGATGGTGTGTTGGTGGGTAACCTTGTTGATGGGATGACTGAAGAAGGGTTCCCTAGGGCATACCTTGTTGGGTAGGACTATATTGAAGGTTCCCTTGATGATGTATTAGGGGGTTACCTTGTTGATGGGATGATTGAAGAAGGGTGCCCTAGGCCACACCTTATTTTTGGGAAAGACTATACTGAAGGTTCCCTTGATGATGCGTTGGTGAGTTACCTTGTCGATGGGATGACTGGAGAATGGTGTGTTTGGGCACACCTTGTTGTTGGGTAAGCTCATTCGAAAGGTGACCATATGGTCCATCTTGTTGATGGTATTGATTCAGAAGGGGATCCTGCGGCCCACTTTGTTGGTGGTACTGATTGTTTGGAAGGGGACTATGTGGTCCACCTTGTTGGTGGTACTGATTGTTAGGAAGAGGACCCTGTGGTCCACCTTGTTGATGGTATTGATTTGGAAGGGGGGCCTGTGGTCCACTTTTTTGGTGGTATTGATTGTTTGGAAGGTCCCTTGTGGTCCACCTTGTTGATGGTATTGATTCAGAAGGGGACCATGTGGTCCACTTTGTTGGTGGTATTGATTGTTTGGAAGGGGATCCTATGGTCCACCTTGCTGATGGTATTGATTTTTTTGGGAAGGATCAGTATTTGAAGTGTTCTAAGGTATGTATTGTCCTGGAAGAGGATTTTTTTTTTTGTGGTTCATACAAGGATGGCCCTCCTTGATATAGTTGTGCCACTGCTGCTTGTTCAATCTAAGTTGGTTTTTTTAACAAGGGGTTTTATTTGGGTTGACCACTATTTTGTGAGAATATGGGTGGCATATTGGACAACTCTAGCGGTTCGGTTATTTGTCTCACAACTGAGTTATCCCCTAAGGGAATAAGATTGGGATCTTTGAGAGCCTCTACATTGAAGTTCACTAGTAATTTAGCACCACTTTATGCTAATTTGAAGAAATATGAGTTTGGGTCCTTTCTCAACAAATTTTCCATTAATTTAAGCACTTTTGGGTTGTTGGAATGGTGAAACAGTTCTTCATCATTTATTTCCTCCTCAATATCTACCTCCTCTACAACCACTCTATTTGGGTCTTGGATGTTTTGTTCTATCACCTCCTTTTTTTTGTGGTTTAGTTCTTCCTCACTAAAGGTGTCTTTGTACACAAGTCTCTTCTAGGGTGTTTCAAGGTTTCTTGGCTTATAGCCCCATGGGCCATCTTCGTTGTTTGTAATGTTGGTTGGTGGGATGTTGGTGTTGTTCTTGCTTGATTCCATATTTTTCTTGTGCTATGATCTTGTCTTTACCATAAATTTTGGGTCACCTATGGGATATCTTTGTCAAGATTTATAATGTTTGAACTCTCTAGTTGACTCATACCTAAGCAAAAGGAACACTCTAAGTCTTTTTGGAGAAATGATGAAACACTTTTGACTCAAGTTTGATGTTTTGATTTAGATAGGTTTAAGATAATGGAAAATCCTAGGGTTTTGACTAAAAAAGAATGCATACAGGTTCGAGTTATTCCTTGAAGCACGTTTGTAGAAGTTGTATACCAACCTTGTTCTATTTTGGTGTAGTACTTAAAGGTGTTTTTTGAGAGTTTTTGGACTAAGATGCCTGAGTTTGAAATGAAAAGACATGTAGACCTTCTCTTGGGGATTTTTATTTTATGTGAGATCATTAAATAAGTTCAAGTGTGTGGAAAAAGAGGATATTTATTGACACACAGGTGGTGGTAACACTGGTCTCTTGGCTGCTATGTATTCTTTCTCTTCCTCTTCATATAAGATGATTGATGTAGTGAGAAACTGGTGGGGTGTTTCATTCTTCTCAAATATGAAGGTTCTCAAACTACTTATGATAGTTTTTTCACCTTCAATGTATGTGAGACTAGGTTTAAGGATCAGTGTTGAAAGGTTCAGTTGCTGAACTAGAGCAGTTGGTCACTAGATGGTCATAAGGTGTGATGGTGTTTTGAGATGGTTGCTATGAAGCTCAAGACCCTAAGGTTTGATTGTTGTTTTTGAATGGTGCTACTTTTTGGAAATCAAAATATTAAAGTACTAGGATCGATATTTCACTTCCTTGTCTAGAGGACATGTTGTGAGAAAGCTTACGTGAACTATCCACGGGTTCCAAGTAACTGTTGATATCATGGATGTATAAGTGAAGGAATGATCCTAGTGGTTCATTTGATTTTGATTTCTAATAAGTAGGATTGAAATAATGGATGAGGGAGTATGTGACTTATTTGGTTTTCCAATTTTTTTGTTTGAACAATCATCCTATAAACAACTTTGATTTGTTTTCCCTAAGTTTTAGTAGGATGAAGCAATAATGCTACTTTTTGATAAAAATGCACAAGACTATGAGCAAAAGTGGCTAGACTTATCAAGTGTGGCCAAAAATGTGTTAAGTGCTCATGTTTTGGAAAAGCAAGTGTGAACTGGAATGGCAAGTGTAACGGTTTGTGTGTTTCTATCAAATGCAATGTTTTCTTAGGAAAAGGTGAGAATCTTTTGGAAAATGCAAGGATCTTAGTAGCAACTATGCCAGTTTCTTAGAAGCAAATGTAAGGGAATAAAAACAAGTGTGTGGTTACCGCAGCAAGTGCTCATTTTTTGTCAAATGCAACTGATTTTCATTAGTAGCTTTTTTGAGATAGAGAGCAAATGAAATGAAATTTTGGCTACTGCTCATAAACTATGGAAACTACACTAAAATTTTGTGCAAATGCAATGAAATTTTGGAAATTGCTCAGAAATTGTGATAACTTGCACTAGATTTTTGTGCCAATGTGGTTTTTGTGTGTTTTGTTTCTAGTTTTGAACAATCTTTTCTCGTATTTTTGCAAGTTTATGGTTTGGTTATTCTCTCAATTTCTTTGTGTTTGGAGTATGGAAAGTGATAAAAGAACACTTGGACTGGCTCAGGAAGCATGGAATTATGTGGCCTTCATGTCTATAGATTAAGTTGTTAAATCACAACACCCAAGACATAGTTCCCAAATTTTTACTTTGATCAATACAACCTGAAAATAAAAGATGAAATATTTTGAAACCTTTAAGGAAAAATTATTTCATGGAGTGCAAACATAGGGATTCTTTCACAAGTATACACTAATTCAAAGGGTTTGTGATTCAACCATCATGTTCAATGTTTGTTTGGATGTTTTCTTTCTCTTTAAATCAAGCACAGAATTTGATGTCAAATTGTTTTGAATGTATTTGGCAAGTTTAACATAAACAAGCATTTACAACCCTACTGGATACAAACCATTCTTTTAGGTAGGCCTACCTCATGCTCTGAAGAGACAATTTTACATGCAACTTATGGAACATGCCTGTAGTCATATTTGGCAAGTAACTTCTCATAAGTAAATTTTGATGCACCACTTTCAAATATTTTTTTTGATAATAGGGTGGCTTCTAAAACAATTTTGCTCTTAGTAATGTTCTAGGGATATTATTTTATGGCCCCTATACATGTGGCATTTTGTTCAATTAAGAACCTCCTAGCCCTTATTGGTTTTTACACATCACAAGTATATTGAGGGCGAATATGTCGGCATAGGACAACAACTCAAATGAGATGATGAACATTCCTCACATCCACAATTTATTTATATAGCAGTCCAAAAATAAAGCACCGCTTGGGTTTCCTATTAGTTCTTCAACATGAGATGTTTCTCAATAGGTAGGCCCTCTAAACACGTATGCTTGAAAATAAAGGTGCACAACACAAGATTTTTTTTCTCACCCAAGATCACCAAAAGGTGTGAGGGGAGAACACAACTATATAGCTTTCCAATCACTGAATGCACAACAAACACTTCATAGTAGTTTGATTCTTTTTAAACACCTTGAGTGATGTTATCCCCAAAAATATGTGAATAAAATAAACAACTTCCTTTTAATTGCACCAATATGAAATATTTTGGATATCAATCAATTAAGATAGCAATGTTGCAAGACAAAGGAAATAACTTGTTCATTTTTAAGCCCAAATCTGAGTGTTTTTAAAAAATTAGTCTTGGTTCTAACTTAGTAAACAAAAGTAAAATGAGCGTGTGTCAACAAAATGGAAATTGTTTTGCATTATTTCTATACACCAAAATCACAATTCCTAATTATAAAAACTTGCAAAGAATTCCTTTTTAGAGCACCTTAATTGAAATGTTTGTTCTTTTTAAGCACCAAATGAGAGTTCCTAACTTAGAAAAACTTGAAATGGTTCATTTTCAAAAGCACCAAAATGAAAAATTCATTTGTGTTGTTCTTTTTAAAGTACCAAATAAGAGTTCCTACCTTAAGAAAGCTTTAAAATTGGTTCGATTTTAAAAACACCAAAACAAAGTGTGCATTTGTGTTGTTCCTTTTAAAGCACCAAAATCAAATGTTCCTAACTTAAGAAAGCTTAAAATTGGCTCATTTTTAACAACACCAAAACAAAATGTGTGTTTGTTTTGTTCTTTTTAAAGCACCAAATTTAAATATTCCTAAGCTAACTAAAAGATGTTTGTAGATCTGGAATCCTTTGACCGATCGTCTTCCCTACAAAAAAATGAGTTAATTTCCTTCAAACCCTACATACAAATCCGTTAGCACCTGTTACACATTCAAACAAAAGCAAATGAACTAGCTAAAAAAACAATTAAAATAGTGCAACTTTCGTGCACTGGTATGTCAAAGAAAATTCTCAGTTTTCAGAGCAGATGCTCAAATTTCTTTGCAAAAGCACCCCTATCAAATTTAGATGCTCAATTCTCAAAGAAAAATGCTACCCCTTCCATAATCAAATGCAAGGTTTTCAGAGTAGATGCTGAAAAAAATTTGCAAAAAACATAATTTTTGTGTAAGATGCTTAGTTTTCAGAGCAGATGCACGGTTTTCTTGATAGGAAATTGTGAATTTTTTTTGGGAAGTACATGAAAACTTCTTCAAATGCGCTTCCAAGACCTACAACTTCAAAAATACCTCATAGAAATGTTAGTGTATGGGACAAGGGTCCCACTAGGCATGCCGAAATGTGTGAGGGGGAAAAAAATTAGATGCAAACAAGATTAAACGTGCTTGAAATGAGAATCTAAGCTAAGATCAAACACAAAAATCTAAGATCTAATCCTACACATATGAAATGAAACTAAGCTATTTAAAACACATTAAGAAATCCTATGATTACCAAACTGAATGCAAATAAAAAGAAAAGTGTTACCATCCTATATCGTAGTGTATTCACGTAATGTTGGATTTTTCTTATCATCGTGAAGCCTTCATAGTTCATGTGCAAAGCTTTGATGCTTGAATGGTTGGTTGATCGAAGAAAGGTTGAAGCTTTATCAATGGTGATCTCGACGGTACTTTATTGCATAAGGTATGTTGATTCTCCGATCCTTTTTGTGAGGAAAGAGGTTTGTTATATAGAAAATAAGATTTGAAATGGACAATAAAGATTCAACAATGTTGGATTAAAATCAACAGTTGAAAGGTGTTGAGAGGATTTAGACATGAGAAGATTGTGCAAAGTTGATTGCACAATTTGTGTGATTGAGGAATATATTGGCTAGTAAGGAATTATATTGATCAGTCAAGATTTAGATGGGTTAGTTAGGAAATAGATTGATTAGTTAGCAAATTAGATTACTCAGTCAACAATGATAATTTACTCAACTAACGCTTATGATAGGTGTTGGCTGGTTGAAAGATCACCGAAAATGAAGAGCATAGAGAAATATTTAGTAAAAGAATATTTCATAATGCAGTGCTCTAGGAACTAGGAATGTTGAAAAAGAAAAAAAGGTAATGCAAATGTTGAGCAAGGTGTTCCAGTCTGATAGTTGAGATCTAGTAAGAATGAAATTCTGGTAAAACTAAAGTTCGAGGAAAATTCATGGGTAAAGTTGAATACTAAGTACCAGGTATCGGGTAATGATGTAAAGTGAAATATTAGAATCTTAAGGTTATCCAATGATTTTGATAGTCTGGTAACCTGATATATAAATGATTATGCAAGGATTTGCGATATGCTGGAAAGCATGATATTTATGAGAAATTTAAATAATAATCAATTTAATGATGGTTTATTTACATGATATTTTTGTTTTAAATTTTTTTTTTAAAGGGATTTAATGAGTGGAATTTGTGATTGCAGGAGATGTAGATTGGAATGTAGAGTTCAGGTATGGACGGTCGGGAAAATTTGAATCATAGATAGAATTATATACAGATCAAGTTGCATACTCTGGGATGCTATAATGTAGGTGTCTTTGAGTCCACTGGAATGTTGGAGACCCGAGTATTACACATGTGGTGGAGAAAAATGCCAACCTTTGGGGAAGCCCATTCCCAAGAGTAGAAAGCTCGAGGAAAATAAAAGTGTAGGAACAAGGTGATAAAGTAATCATTATGAATATATGGGAAAGTTCCTACACATTATCTGGATTCAAGATATTTTCCTAACGATAATGAAAAGATGAAAAACCCAAAGTGCTTCAATGTGTAGATTAAAGTTGACCTTCATTGACTTTGGTTGCAATTCTCTTACCAGTCACTATATTCCAAGTGCCTTGATGGGATTTGTCCCTTGAATTTCCTCTCATGTATTTTTCTTATGCTATCTGCAATCTTGTTTCTATAAAATGCCAGAGGATACCTTTTTTATTTTAAATTCAAAATTTGTGGATGTTGGAAGAGCCAAAACCTTTTTTTAAGTTTTATTCTTTTTTCCTGTTTTATGAATCATTTTGGTCTAAAAACTTGTATGCGTGTAGAATTTAATCATTTTCAGAGCCAATTTGATAGCTACCTATCTCATGAATCTTTGTAGCTAGTTTTGTTGGTTTAGTCGAACAAGACTATGTGTTGTGCTATTTAATGGTGCATGTAGAATCTACTCGGTGTCCAAACTAAAACCCCTCTCTTTAAAAGTTCACATTGTTTTATATGTAGCTATGAAGCAATCTAGTGAAGTATAAAGCGTTTTTCTTTGATTTGTTTAACTCTTTGGGACATGTGTGGAGAATAACTAGGAGAAATTTTAATTTTTAGTATTTTTATGCTTTATTTTAGAATAGATGTTTAAATTCTTGAAAATGTTCAAAAAAATAGACAGATGGATGGAAATTTATTGAAAATCTTTTGTTTTCTATGAAATTGTTGAATGCTTAAAGCTAAATCTACTAAAGTTATAGCAATATTGTTGATGTTCATGAAATATTATTTCAAATCTTTCAACTTCATGATGTTATTTTATGATTGAATTGGAAATCTTATATTTGATGCTTATAATTCTTAATAAAACTAGAGATATTCTTAGTGACATAGAAGATAACCATATATGCCCTTTGAGATCAATAGAAATATCACATCATACCCTGAGGTGAACCTAGTATGGTCAAGACCTGACTACTAAAGAATTGGGATTGAACTAATCCAACCTTTTACTATTTTTCGGACACCCCTGGATTGCCTCTGGTTAATACTGTAAGTACGAGCTTGTCTGGTGGTGTTGTCATTAATGTTGTCATTAATGTCAACACTGTTTAGTATGTTACAGATTGTACATGAATGGCTAAGATGCTAGTGAGATGTTGTGAATACATGGAGCTATCTTTATGGTGTTGCAGATATGTTGGTTTGATGAGTTTCCAAGTGCTTTTGAGAAAATTAATGAAGAAAAGAAATTAGAGTGTTGGAAGTGTTCAAATTGAGCTCCGGTATGTGCTCAACATTTCTCCTATGGTGATCCTATGACTGTGTGGTTCTAAAGATTTCATTATGGTGATTTGATGATGATATAGTATGAGTTTCATTTTTTGGTGAGATGGTACATGAAAGTTGTGTCCACCGGTATGTGTGTTCTACATGCAGTGTCAGTGTTCTGTGGATTGGGAGGAATATGTTTTCTCCATAGTCCTCTGCTATTTCATTTCAGATCATGCAGATCTATTAGATGTCTTGTGAAGGTCTGATGTAATAAAAGGAGGTCCAACATCATACTAACTCAATCAACTACTTTTTCAAGGCATCAAACTCCATAAAATATTATTATTGGCACTTCTTGGTTGTCCACATAACATGAAACAACTTCCAACCAGTCATACAAGTTCATAACCATAGGCATTCAAATCCTGAAAATATATTCAACCTTACATCAAAAATTTTTTATAAACCATTTATCATCATCCTCAAACATGCCAACCTTAGACGACTCTTAATTCAACTTCAAAACTCAAGAATCTTGATTGTCCTGTTCATTTCCAGTTAGCAAACATGGAAGAACAATGTTAGGGCATCACCAAAAATGTAGAAAAATTTATTCAAATTCTCTAAAACCTTTTATATTGTAAAAAAACTTCATAATGAATCATTTCACAAAGTTTAATAATTTTCCTTTGTGCAAATTAGAAGAAATCACAATTTTTTGTATGCAACCCCAAAAACCCTATGTTTAGAACAATTTTTTAGGAATGGACTTTTTTGACCCTTTAAATGGCATTATAAAAATTACTGGTAAAAATAAAGTTTGTCCACAATATCAAGATATTTCCATCCATCTAAGTTTTAGATCCATACAGGTCCGTACATGGCTGTAATAACATGTTTTTTGACTGCATTTTCTAGAAAACATTTCTGAACTGGCTGTCCTCACCAAAAACACAATAACTTTCACATTTCTCAATGAAATTAAATGAAAAGAAAGCTAGAATAAAATATATTCAATATTATTTCAATATCATGTGATATCAGGCCATGAAATGAGTCGTACAGACCGTACCATGCATCAGAACATAAGAGTATTCAGGAAAAACAGTGTTCTTTCATTGCTTTTACATTCACAACTTCATTACATGTTCTCTATTTCGTACCATAACTTTCCCCCATTTTCAAATGACTCATATCCATCCTATCTATAATCATTCCATCTCTTTGTAACCATCTAACTACCCATGACTCTTCATCTTCCATTATTTTTGACAATTTCACATTATGACAACATTAACAATTTTTTTGCAATATATGACAAAATGAACACTTTAAACCTCCTAGACCCCCTAAAACATTTAAAATGGTCAATTAGACCTTATTACATGACTCAAACACCTTACAAATAAATTTTTTACAATTTGGCCTCATGGAGGCAAGAAATCAAATAGGTGCTCTTGCACCAAACTCCCCATGAAAAAGAAACTCAAGTCCCTTGAGTGAGGACATGCAACAAAAACATGCTTGATCTCACCCTTCACTAATATTGAATTGCTCCCTTCACCTGGTGTACCCTTCCAATGCACTAGGTATAGATCATACCATGCATCAAAACATAAGAGTTTTTAGGAAAAATAGTGTTCTTTAATTTCTTTTACATTCAAAACTTCATTACATCTCCTCCATTTCATACCATAACTTTCCCCCCTTTTCAAATGACTCATATCCAACCTATTTATAATCATTCCATCCCTTTGTAACCATATAACTACCTATGGTTCTTCATCTTCCATTATTATGTATGAAATAGTAGATGTTGGACTATATCATGATGATATAGTAGATGTAATCATTATGAAGATTTCATTATGGTGATCTAATGATGATATAGTTTGAGTTTTAGTTTCTGGTGAGATGGTACATGAAAGTTGTGTCCACTAGTATGTGTGTTCTACCAATAGTGTTAGTGTTCTATGGACTAAGAGGAATATGTTTTCTTTGCAGTCCTCCACTGTTTCGTTTCAGATCATGCGGATCCCGTAGATGTCTTGTGAAGGTCTTTCTGATGCTTTGGTGAAGAGGTTTGGAGTTTGATAATTAGAAAATCATTTTTTTGGTATTTTTGTGTGTGTCTACATAGACCAGACAGACTGGTGAAAGAAATTCAACGATTGAAGTCCGTTGTTTTTGTTGTAGATGTATCTAGAAGATCCTGAGATGTATTCTCGTGCATAATTGATAATTTTGTTTTCATTAGGTTTGGCCAACCTAGTGTTTACACTTCATTCAAAGAATAAAATTTAATTGAGGAAGAGTGTAGAAGATTCAAGAATATTATTTTTATGTCTTTTATTGGTCCACTCTTATTCCTTTCCACCATGGGAATTTAGAGTTCCCGACCTATTTTGAATTTATGAAACTATGTATTGTGGTCGACCTTGGTAAATATTTCTAATGTTGAGAAGGGTATAAAAGTAAAGTGAGTTGTGAATAATTGTATGACAGAGTGATGCAAAGTGATGAAAGTGTGCCACAAATCATAAGAGCAGAAGTGTGTGTGAGTGAGTTGTGATAGCAATTTTTCAATGTGTTGAAGGTAGTGAACTAAAGGTTTTTGTAATCCTGTGAATGTGCTTTAATTGTTGTGGTGGATCTTTTGTTCTCTTTTGTATCTATAGGCAGTGAGCCTCCCTATTGGATAGTGAGTCCTTTGTAGGTAGTGAGCCTTTGTACTTGGATAGTGATTCCTCTTTTGGGTAGTGAACCCTTGGTAGTGAGCCTTTGTATTTAGCTTATAATCTTTATATTGCGAGTTAACCCTCACTGTGGTTTTTCCCTTATTGGGTTTTCCACATAAAAATACGGTAATCATTGTGTTGATTTACTTTTTGTTATTTGTGTTTCATGCTCATATTTAATAACAAAATAGTGTGGTTAAATATTTGATAAGTGATAAAGGTTTAAGTTTGAATTTGTGTGACAAATGATTCACCCCCCCTCTCAGTTATCCTGCACCTATTTAACAGTTAATTCTTTCAAGAAGGATAGGCTCTTTGTGGTTTTCCTGTGAGGAATTTATATGCACTGTTGCTCTGAGTGACATTGTTGTCAACAAATAGTTTGATTTAATTATGAAAATTTTGGAGGGAAATTTTCATAATTAAATTATCATGATTTAATAATTCAATTAACTTAGAGGAATAATGTGTTTTAGTGATGTAATTAAATATTTGGTGTTATTTAATCAATCAGGACAAAATAAAGTGGGATTAGGACTTCATTAAATAAATGTAATTTATTTAATTGGTCGAAATGATAGAAACATGAATTAACTAAATATCATTTTATTTAATTAATAGCAGAATTACAGTTTTTCAAGATTTTATTAAATAAGTGAAATTTATTTAATCCATTTGAAATGATGACAAAGTGAATTAATTAAATAATGTTGTATTATTCAATTAATAGAGGAAATTTAGGGTTTTGGATTGTTTTTGATGTTGTGCAATGTTTTTGAGATGTTTTGGGACATTGTGGGATGTTTCCAAGACATAATGAGATGATTTCAAGATGTTTTGAGATGATTTTGTGATGTTCCAAGAAGTTTAAGGATGATTCTGAGATGTTCCAAGGCATTCTAGTAATATTCTGAGATGTTTCAGGATGATTATGAGATGTTTTGAGATGTTCGGAGATGTTCTAAGATGTTCTAAGATGATTCCAAGATGTTCTGAGATGATTCCAAGATGTTTTGAGATTATTCCAAGATGTTCTGAGATGATTTTGAGATGTTTCGAGACGTTCTGGGAATTTTTTGAGATGTTCTAAGGCGTTTTGGGAATGTTTCGAGATGTTCTAAGGCATTTTGGGAATGTTTCGAGATGTTTTAAGATGATTTTGACATGTTTTGAGATGTTTTGAGATGATTCTTAGATGATTTTGAGATGTTCTAAGATGTTCTACGATGATTCTGAGATGTTCTGAGTTGTTTTGGGAATGTTTTGAGATGTTTCGAGATGATTTCTAGATGTTTTGAGATGTTATGAGATGATTTTGAGATGTTCTAGGATGATTTTGAGATGTTCTGAGATGTTCTGGGAATGTTCTGAGATGTTCCAAGAATGTGATAGGTGTTAGGTCAATTTTACATGTCTATAGGATTAGCTCACAATATAAGTAATTACAAAAAACTAGTATAAAGAGGCTCACTACCAAAATAGGACAAAATGTCTAGAAAGTCTCACAACCTAGGCTCACTATCGAAATAGAAAGAAGAAGGAAGATATAATGTTATGCAAAGAACATGATCTCAATGTAATAGAGATTCTACCACAATAGCTCCAACAACACTTATAGTATTCAAGAGATCAAGATACCTCAACTCATTGTATTCAACAATCTCACATTATAGCTCACATTGCATTTCACACTTCTGCACTTAATTTCACATCACACCATTCAACTCTATTCCACACCTCATCTCACGTCAATTCACCTTGTATTTATACCATCCAAAACTTGAAAAACATCTTCAATTCAACAACACTCACCTTACTCTTTACAAATTCAAAATAGGTGAGCACTAAGCATTCCCGTGATGGATAGGAATGAAAGTGGACTGAAAAAAATTTAATTGGGACCCAAATTAACTCACATGCCACACTACACTCTCATTAATGCTTAAACATCTTTGAATGTAGTGTAAATACTAGGTCATCCATTATCTGTGCAAACACCTTTAAACTTTGAATTACATGCTTCCTCAAATCCACAGATGACTTGAAAACCACACCATGCTTCATCATTATCTAGAATATTCCTCTACCATCCTAAAATCCATCAAAATATTTCACAAAAATTCACACCTTCAGAATGTACATAACTTGTACACTCATACTACACTACCAAAAACTGCAATTCTAAGATCCATCTTCTGGAGCACCAAACCACAAATCCTCTTGACACAAGCAAGAGATCAACACTATCAACATACCTTTAGAATCACAAGACCTAAAGAACAACTATGAAGAAACATAGAGAAAAAACATTTCTCCCAGACACCTCTATAAGCAACACTGCAAAACCAGTTCACACATTGGTGAACATAACTTTCTCTAACCATTAATCCAAAAGCAAAAATTCTGGATATAGAAACTTTGAACACCTCTATCCAACATATCTAAACCACACAAGTATATCTTAACCCAAAATAAATGCAAAGAAAAGCTAGAACACCTCTACAAGCTAGAATACCTCTGCAACACCATGTTTCCTTATTTTAACAATTTTCTCAATATCCTTGAGATCTTTATCACTACCACAATCATGAACAAAATATTATCAAAGTGACACCAAAGGTTAACAATAGTAAATTAACTAATGACAACATAATGCAACTAATCAAAGAAAAAATCTCTCTTAACCATTGCACAACTACCACCAATGATGACACAAGCTTGTTGCCATCAATGATAACACCTTCATACTTGCAACAAAAAAATTATGGTTTAATCCTTCAACTTACAGATCATCAAGATTTTTTGTCCTACCACCATCTAGATTTAAAGTACCCTTATTAGTAATCTTGGAAATATAATTGTTTCGAATAGTTACAAATCCTCCATCAAAATTATTGAAATTTGTGAACTTACTTTTGTCTCTAGTCATGCGACTAGAACATCCATTGTCTATAATCCACATATTTTTCTCATTTTTAGCATGTACTGTAGTTTTTGCTATCATGGATTTCTCTTATTGGAAGAATGAAGAAGGTTACCTATGGGTTTGTTGTCATTGAAGCCAACATTGTTTGGTAACTAACTAAGTAAATTGTGTATCTATAATGATTTGTTATTTTGATCCAAAAATTATCTCAATAAAAGATAATTCTATGAGTTTTTTATATGTTTCTCAAGAGTGTTAGTTATAGCTATGAATGAGCTTTCAACAACTTTGGTTGATCCAACTGAGATACCTAAATAAAAAAAGTTTGGAATTCTTTTGGCTGGCAGGGTTAAGAACTACTTGTCTTATGAATGTTTAAAGTGTTCCTTAGTAGGTCAGGGCTGACCTAATTTGTGGTTGATATGTTTTGTTTTGTGCACCAAAAATATTTTTGAATTGGGCTGACAAATCAATTTGAATTTTGTATGTTCACATTCAATTAGGCCAATGTAATCGATGTTTAAAGATAAATTCATATATAAGTATGGAAGTATGAAAGTACATAGTAAGATAGCATGACAAAAAAAGGGTGTGAGTGTGTGTGTGTGAAGTGTGATGGGAGCTATGCAACAAGTGTTATAGTGTGCAGTTGTTGATAATTGTTGTATACCTACAATTGGAGTAGGGTTTTGATTTCTCCAAAGCTTAACTGGAACTACTCTCAGTGCTTTGAAGGTGTACTTCAGTTTGTCTCTCGGTAGTGAGCCATAATCTTTGTATCTTGGAAATAAGCTATTTTGCATTCAGGCTGTGAGCCTTCCAAGGACAGTGAGTCCTAGGAATGAGTCGTGTAATATCTTGTAACCAACTATAATATATTGTGAGTTAATCCTCGCCATGGTTTTTCCCATTTTGGGGTTTCCACGTAAAAATCCTAGTGTCAATGTGTTATGAGATGTTATGATTCCTTTTATGCTTTGGTTTACTATTGTAGCTAGATATGAATTAATAATTGGATGGTTATCAATTAATTTTGTTAGAAGAATACTGATTCACCCCCCTCTCAGTATTTGGTGTATTCAACATCTCTAACCTTTTCTCTTCTGGTATCTTCTTACAGACTTTATTTGATCCTTTTCTTCTTACTTTTGGTAGAGAAAGACTCACAAAATTGCTTCTGCACTTCCTAGCAATGTGTCCAAAGTTATTGTATTTGTGGAAAATAATATTGAAATTATGCAAAGGTGCAAATGCATTACTTCTAAAAAAATTATTTATTTTTATAAAATCATTTCTATAGTCCACAGCCTTATGACCAAAATTATTGCAATTAAAAAAATAACTAGAAAAATAATAATTGAACCTGGTATTGTGTCTTTGTCATTTAAACACTTTTTTTTTCTTTTGCACTTGGATGAGACCATCATTTTGTGCCTTGCTTTCAACACTTGTAGTAATTCATTCAAAATTTGAGCTTCTAGAACTAGTCTCTTTTGGATTCCCTTTACCAATCTTCATTGATTATTCTATCACTTTGTTCTTCTCTTCATCAAAACCAATACCAAGTTTTATATGAAACTTAAATCTTTGACATCCCAAATCCCATCCAGAGTCTTAGTACTCTTCCCAAACTTCAATTATAGCTAATGATTTACCTTC
Source organism: Sequoia sempervirens (assembly GCA_007258455.2). NCBI lineage: Eukaryota > Viridiplantae > Streptophyta > Pinopsida > Cupressales > Cupressaceae > Sequoia > Sequoia sempervirens. The sequence goes on along the minus strand of VDFB02000003.1, from coordinate 51,934,765 downwards.
TCAAGCTCTTTTCTTATTGATGCAACTTCTACTTCAAGCTTTCCATAGACCTTGTCTCTTGACAGTAATCTTTCAGTAAAAAATTCTTTAATTTTTTTTTCCTCTTATGCTTGAGTCTTTAAATCAATGATCATCTTTTCTGATCTCTCAAGATCCCAAGATAAATTTTCATTATCCATTACCTCCTTCGTAATTATTTTATTTAGTCTCTTGATTTATTTTCCAATGAATAATGAATCTTCCACAAGATCTCCCTCATCATCATCATTATTTTCCATATCCATGAATACAAGCTTCTCTCTTTCATCTCGAAATATTTGTTGATCCTCTTCATTTGTAGAGTACCCTTCCTCATTAATGAAGAGACTATTTTTTTTCCTCTTAACTTTTTTCCCTTTTTGAAATGGTTTATATCCATACTTTTTCTCAAAAGTGTTAGAATCTTTATAAGGATACTTGGCCATGAAATGTCCTACTTCATAATAATTGGGATATTTAAAAAGTAGCTTACCTTTATACTTATGGGAACCTCTTTGTAACTTTCTAACAAATTTTTCTTCCTCTAGATCTAATCCAATATTAGAATATGGATCAACTTGATTCTTAGCAGCTATAAATGTTGTCTCTTTCCTTATGGTCATCCCACTATCAAACTTCATTTCATAGGTAGTCATGATTCCATGTAGTTCAACCATTTTTAAAGAATTCAAATCTTTTGCTTCTTCAAAAACAAAATCTTTAGAATCAAACCTTCTATGAAGAGATCTAGATACCTTTTTTATAATCATGCTTTCTTTGAACTCCTCACTAAGACCTCTGATAGATGTTACAACTTCATCAACCAAAAGAAAGAATGTGGCAATGTTTTCTTCTTCCCTCATCTTCACACTTTCAAATTGAGCTCTATGAGTCTAAAGATTTTCCCCTTTAACTTTGTCATCCCCTTCATATATGGTGTACAATTTATCCCATACTTCCTTTGCTATCCTACACTGCAAAACCTTCACAAACTTAGAGTTATATAATCTACATAAAATAGCATTCCTTGTCTTGGAATTATTTTCACAATCCTTCTTTTTCAGCTAGATCCCTTTGAGGTTTTTCAGGAATCTCATATCCATCTCCAATTCACTACCAAATCTAAAGAACTAGAGCCATCAAATATGCTTCAATTCTTACTTTCTAAAATGCGTAATTGGATCCATCAAAGAGTGGTACCTTATTTGTAGAAAATCCTTCTTGAGTTGTAAAGTGTTTCATCTTGAATCTACTTCAATATGTTAAGCTTCTTCAAAGAAACTTGGTTTTGATACTAATCGAAGGGAACATAATCTATTGAGAGGGGAGGTGAATTAGTAAATAAAAAATGTAAGAATCTTAACTTCAACATATATGTACAAACATGAAACTTGAATCAACACTACTACTAATAAAACAACAATCATGAGCACACATTCACACAAGAGAACACTAGATATATGTGGAAACCCAAAATGGGAAAACCCATGGTGAGAAATTGTTTGGATCTACTATCCAAATATAACCTCACAAGAAGGAATATGACAAGGGAACTAAAATATGAAATAGGAACCAAATGACTAGAGACACCAATCTCCAAATGTATCTATAGGCACCAACTTACATGAGACACCAATCTCCAATACAATGATCAGAGCACCAACTCAATGAGTAGAAAACTAGTCCTACCATATTACAAAGATAAAGCTTGTGGATCACCAATGTTGATTAATCAACTTACAAAAATTCTAAACCTAATTCAGAAACTCCACTACAATCCTTAATATCTTTTGATAATGGTGCATAATGATTAAGATGATTCACATCAAATAACACTTGATTACACAATTATACATTTACTCACCACATTCTCTTCAATAATTCATTATAATTCACATTTTTCATCTACAAAAATGTATAATTATTATATACAATACATCATATTAAAATAATTGCATGTTAGCAAGGGATATACAATTAACCACTATGACATAAGGTAGACCTAAATTCAAATTACAAAAAACATGTAGCAAGTCAATCCTAAATCAATTTTTTTGCCACCAAAGGAACATGATGTGTGCTTCCATAGGAATACTAACCTAGACCTATCTTAGCATCACATGCTTACTTTGAATTTCACATGCTACTAACCATTATCACATATTTCTTCAATGCAACAAGTTGACGAATAGGTGCAGAGAACCTTCTGTCACTTTAAAAAAATTGCATGATGTGCCTCCATTTTTAAAACTCTAGAATATGATAGAGCATATGTAGACATACTCTCCATTTAAAACACAAAGTCAAACTCTTTTTTATGAAGAAATATAGAATATAAATGTATTTCCAATGAAATATCTCTACCCTGAGAAACTAAAATGAGACATAAAGGATCAAACCTCCTGACCACTTTTTTCAACATGAACAAATGTAGCATGATACTACAAATATTCCACAACTTCTTTTATCAATATAGATAGCAATATATTATTCTTCACTAACTCAAAATTATATGATAGTATAGTTACATTTAATTCTCATTAATCTCTTAAAAAGCTTCCTTTGTCAAAATGAACACCTTTGAAAACAATGAACTCCTTTGAAATGAATGAAAACCTTTGTTCAAAATCATCAATTAAGAATAAGTGAAGAAGACCAACCAAAAACACCATTTACGAAAGAATGGAGCTCTTACATGTACACAACAATGCCATTTGGCCTAAAAATGCACCTAAAATGTTCAATAGGATAATGATAAATGTTTTCCAATACTTTACACATGATTTTTAGACATATATTTGGATGATTGGATGGTATATGGCTTGGTAAAAATCCATTTAAAAGCATTAAAAATGATGCTTTAAATAGTTGTCGAGGCATGCATATCACACTTAATTTGAAGAAATATGTGTTTACAATACTTTATGGGACATTATTAGGACATGTCATCTGCAAAGAAGGTTTGATGGTGTGAAGTAGGAAAAGTGATCCTAGATCCAATTAACTAGGATTATCTCCTTTTCATTTTGATTCCACATTCAAACATAAACCAACTAGGGTTTTCATGATTAGCTTGCTTACACAGGGGAGATTCAATCTCCTAGGGTTTATGATTTCCCGAGTTATAAAAGAGATAAATTTTATGTGTGATTGAACAAGCCTAATTGAGATAGAACCCTAGATCTTAAAATTTAATTTATCACATAAACAAAAATAGAAAGTATCAGAAAATATTTGGATCTAAGACTAACATACAAAGAGGAAACTATGACAAAAAATTGGAGCTTAATTGCAAGGATAGAGGAATGGGGCACCCTAGACTAGATTCCTCCTTTTTTGGATCTACAAAGTTTGATATGTGGGTTACATTTTGGACTCTACTTTATAGAATTGTCCCTACTAAAACTTTTGGATTTTACCTACACACATGAAAAGAGGGGAACATTTTATGCTATATAGGGTCTTTCCCAGGTCAAACCTTATTTTTCTATTTTTCCTCCATGTACAAAAAATGACGATGATCAATAGGGCATACCTTAGTTTAGGCAAAGGATAAAAAAATTATATTTGATTGAAATGATAAATGATAAATGACAATGTTACCTTGATGAAGTGATTACGTAGGCAAGTTGCCACAAATATTGATTGATGGATGCCTTGATTTCTTGATATACCTACAAAAGGTTAATTGCTAAAACATAATAGATTGTTGTAGCTAGCATCTAGAGGATAACTAAATGCATCTTCATAATTTGGCATGATTGGTCATAATAGTTCTTTGTACATAATTTTATTCATTCATCTTGAAGTCTTGCAATCTTGATCTTGATTGATGAAAATATTGTAATAATATTAATAAATCTACCCTTGAATTTCCTTGACTAATTTTAGGGTCTTCAATTTTCTCAATAGATTTTCTAGGATTTCAAATGATGCAAAAGACTTGTATTTATGTACAATTCCTCTAATTTCGTAAAAATCAAATAGTGATAGTCAATAAATAAAATTGGATTTTCAAATAGTAAAATATTGACACTGACATATTCAAATTGGAGCTGAAAAGGGTTGGACAAGGTCGTGTGGCACCTTACTATAGACCCATCCTTTTTGGGTCCTTAAACATTGGGGCTAAATATTAAATTATTATTTTCATTCCTATTGTTTTATTTTCCAAAGATATTGATAAAATGGATAATTAAATTCATAATTAGGTACAAGCATATAGGGAGGAGCTAAACCTATTGTGAAATTGCCAAGGGTGACAATTTTGGATGCTACTAATGGTAGACCATATGAAAGTTACTTTAATCATGACACTACTGCCACCTATGACACCTTCAAAAGTAAAAAATTTCCTATGATATACTAGATACCACTAAAAATTCATAAAGGGGTATGTTGGAATAGCTACACCAATGGAAGAACTACTCAAAAATAAATCTAGTAGAAGCATTGAATGGACTGAGGAATGCCAACAAGTATTTGACACACTAAAGAATAAAATTATGGAGGCACCTGTACTAATATTCCTAGATTGGAACACACCATTCCATGTACATGCAAATACACCAGGAGTGGCTATAGGATCAATATTAGCTCAAAACAAAGGTAATAAAGGTCATCACATAGCCTTTTCAATTAAAAAACTTTCTAGAGTGGAGAAAAACTACACCACTACCGAGAGAAAATTCCTAACTATGGTTTATGCATTACAAAAATTTACACACTATCTACTATCAACACCTTTCACATTATTTACATATCATGAACCATTGAATTACTTACTCAATAGGACTATCATACAAGGAAGGATATGTTAGTGGTTACTCTTATTTCAAGAATTTTATTTTAAGATAATGGTCAAACTCGAAAAGCACGATCAAGGACCGAATTACTTATGAAGGATAGAAATAGGGGAGGAACCAAAAGATTAGCCATAATATCTACCTAGTGCACACCTATTTAGACTAAATATGGTATCAGAGAAACTACATGATATTTATATACTCCTATCTAAAGGATAATTTCACATAGATCTCTCACCGCAGGATAAAAAATCTCTTGTGTAAAAGTCTCTACCATATACACTGATAGAAGGTGAATTATATCACATAGGAAAAGATGAAATTATATGAAAATTTGTTTTCAAGCATGAAAGAGAATGTATCTTGAATGAAGCACATGAATGAATTGCAAGGGGACATGATTGTGGTGAAGCAACAATAAAAAAGGTTAAACTAGATGGACATTGGTGGAAAACACTACAAAAAGATGCAAAAGAATACAAAAATAATTGCAATATATGTCAAAGGGTGGGGAAAACTACCACAAGAGATGAGATTATATTGAAACTATTCCTAACATAAATCCCATTTTTACAAATAGGAAATAGACTTTATAGGACCAATTGACCCACCTAGTAAACATTCAAAAGAAAGATTCATAATAACAATAGTAGAACACTTAACAAATGGGGTAGAGGTAGAACCTACTAGGGATTGTACTACAAGGATTGTTGCAAGATTCATATATGAAAATATAATCACTAGGTATGGCCTCCCAGTAACTATAGTAAGTGATCAAGGAAAACCCTTTGTTAATAAAGTAATTGAAAAGATTCTATAAAATTTTATGATAACATACAATAAGACCTCATCATATTACCCACAATAAAATGGAGCAACTAAGTCTCTAAATTAAATAATTGGGACAAAAATTACTAAAATATGTGATGGAAATAGGTTGGATTGGGACATTAAGATACCTACAGTTCTTTGGGCCTACAACACATATTACAAGAGGACCACTATGTTTACACCATTTCAATTGGTATATGAAACTAATGTGGTCTCTTATTGGAGATAGGTGGAGGGATTGTATTGTATTTACCTTGATTACTTGTGTAACAATGGGAAAATGGGGTGAGATGATTTCATATAGTTTAGAACTATAATGTCGTAAAATGCACCCTTTACAATTTCACATACATTCTTGCATCTACTTTAGTGTACACCCCCCTACCATTTTTACAAGCTCATTTTAGTCCCTGCATCAACCTTTTTCCTCTCAAGATGCTCAAAGGCACACTTTTCAGTAGCTACCCTTGTGCTTTTCCCATTCATGTCATTTTGTAGCATGATGCGTCCGTCTAGACACTAGCACATCGCCCAAATGTCTACACATCGCGCTAGTGTCTTGCAACATTTCAATGTTCAAATGATTGTTTCTGAGCATGTTTTCCACTTGTCATCTACTTTTGTCGGTGGTAATGGCCCAGGACACCTTCTAACAACTTAATAAGCTTATTTTCCTTCTTTTCCTCTCTTTAAATGTTATCTTTCCAATTCATTTGTGCTCCTAGATTCTTTCCAGCTTTGGCTCTGGCATTTCTCTCTTATCTTGCTCTTGTTATCTTACTTGCACAACTCCATACAACTTGTTACAATAGCTTCAAGCACTCTCACATTCTCACAACACTCTTTGCAGCTATCTTGGCTCTCACAACCCTCTCTTTTGTCCTTACTCTCCCTCTTTGTCTTGCTTAAGCCTTGCAACTCTATCTCCCTCACCTTGTGCTTGTGAGCATCTTAGGATTTCACATGTCCCCTATTTATTGCATCTCTACTTTGTGATACGTGTTCTCCTCAAATGGGGATTTCTTTTATCACCTATATTTCATGATACAGGTTCTCATCCTCGAGAAAGGTTTGTTTTTATCACTCATCACATACTTCATTTCTCTCTATTCACTTTCTCTATCTATCTGGCCCATGGAGGTGGGAACACCAAAATAGGGATTTGACTAAGGAAAACCCCTATATCACCCCAACATTTTCTCTAGATATTATGCATGCAGGTATTGAAGATATTTACTAGATGGAGGCTTCATTACTTTGGTTTTCATGAGCATCTTCTTTCTTTCTACTATTTACCTTTATCATCTATACTTTACTTCAATTCTATTACATTTTGTTATTTTTCTATATTATGTAAGTTCTTAGTAGTATGATTGTCAGTGGTCACTTTATGGTTTTTTTGTGATAAGCTTAGTTCTTGGTCCATCTGGGATGCCAGTGCACCTCTGGGACACTAGTGTGTCACGCTATCATCCATATTCCGTGTTAATTTCCTTTGGCCAAGAGCCCGTCAGTTTGTCTAGAAAACCCTTGTGATCTGCTCTTTCTGATTCTAGAACTCTCGCGTTGTTCCTTGAGGTAGTTTAGGGAAGTTCACTTCGTGAGGCTCTATGAATGAAAATAACTCATGAGTCATGAATCCTCCTCTGCATTTTGGTGAACCCAACGTGAACATAGTATTTTTCAAAAAACTAGGAATTTATTTACCCCAACTTGGTGGGGTAATAACTTCTGACTCGATGCTCAAAATTTAGAACCATTTACACCATTGGAAAGGTCTCCAAGAGTACTAATTTAGTACCTAAGAAAGCATGCCTTCAATAACCCATTTTTAAGGACCGATGCAAGTTTCAACCCCAAATTCAGCTTTGAAGACCTCCAAAAATGCAAATTACTAGAACCTAGAAAATACCAAAAAAATCTAAAAATTTGGATTTTGGTTTTTCTTAGTTATGTTATCATCGAACTTGTTTATTCATTATTTATCATATTTAACTTACTATTTTTAAAATGAATTTAATAGCTTTTTTCATCAACTCAATATCTAATGTTAATGATGTTCCATTTCATGCATGTGATGGTGACTTGGCTTTACCCATTTCACTTGGTATCTTTGATCCTTCTCATGAAATTCCTCTTGCTTCAGAGGATATTTTCTTGCAAGAAGATGAAATAATTGGTACTTTTCTTAATGCTAGTCTACCTTCTCTTCATTCCAATGCACTCTCTTCTAGAGATGATGCATTAGTGAATGATGAGTCTCTTCTTCATTCCAATGCACCCTCTTCTAGAGATGGTGCATTAGTAAAGGATGACTTTCTTCTCTATTCCAATGCACTCTCCTTTAGACATGATGCATTGGTGAGTGATGAATCTCCTTCCACATTTGATCCTCCGTGAATTGATGTTGAGAATATTTCTTTGAATAATTATACCACTAGTTGTGATGATTTTTTAAATGTGATCTATGTTTTTGTTTCCCCTCAAAGGCCTAAGAGACCGGTCATTTATCTGACTCCAGCTAGTCCTTCTCCTAAAAGGATTTTTTCTATTGATGGTGTTCCATTTGATAGTGGCTCTCTTGATCTATCTATGGCTCCATCTTATAGAGTAGTATCCCATCCTTATAATACTAGAAAGAATAAACAAAATTTTAATCAACCAAGTCTTCCTTTAGCTCCTAAACCTAAAACTAAAGCACCTAGTGATTACGATCTTGTCAATCAACTCCATGTTTCTCCAACCAAGATCTCACTATGGGACTTGCTTTAGTCTACTCCGGTTTATCAAGATATGCTTCAAGAGGCTTTGCAAAAGATCCTCTTTCCTTCTTCTACCAGGTTGGTGGATTTTAATGCATTGATGGCTCATATTCGTGTTGATTTTCCAAATATCACATTCTATCTATAAGAACTCTCACTTCTAGAAGTACAAAAGAAAGTGGATCCTCTAATGATTATAGTTAACATTAATAATATTGGCATTATAATTACTCTCATTGATGTTGGTTCAATGCTTAATGTATGCAACATTGATCTATTTCCTAAGATTAATATTGATTCATCTTTTCTTAATGCTTCTTCTATTATCATTCGTGGGTTTGATAATGTTGGTTGACAAGTCCTCGACACGATAGTCTTGTGTTTGAGATTGGGACCCATTACCGTACCCACCCTTGTATATGTTATGTCAAAAAAGTTACCATATAACCTTCTTCTTGGTAGACCGTGGATTCACGCTATGGGTGTAGTCCCGTCTACCTTGCATAAATCTATTAAGTTCATTTACAATAATCGAGTAGTCATATTCAGGGCTGACCCTAAGGCTATGCACTTATGTGAAATGGAAACTCCTAGCCAAGTTTCAATTGTGCCAACTCTTATTCCTTTAGTGTCTTCCAATGTGTTGATGTTTACTCCAATAGTACCTACTACAAAGGATACTTTTGAGATAGATGTCCCTAAAGAAGATCCTTCTAGAGAAAGAAATCTTAAGTCTACTCCTTCTACCTCTTCTAAAGAAAATGCATGTCTTGGTGATGATTGGGGTTCTCTAGACTTTACAGATTCCTTCATTAGGGAATATAAAATCAACATGATCCACTTAATCCTTTTGATGACATCATCCACAGCTGCTATCAAAGATGATTATTCTTCTGTATTGTGGGATAATGTGAACACAAATTGTAATGTTCTTAGTCTTGATCCTCCTTCTAAGGATGATGCAGAGTGGCAGGGGAAGCACCCAACTTGACACACTTGTTCAACTATACTATTCAAAAAGGTAATCTGATCATACAACTTGACTCACACAACCAAACATCACCAAAGGACTTGGGGATGGTTTGGACACTCTTAATATGACAAAACATGAACAAACAACCAGAATTTTCTCATAGAAACTCTCATTCCTCCATTGCTGCCATACTATCCATGCATTCCTTCTAGCACTCATCAATAGGACAGTCATGATAAATTTTTTTTAAAGGAAAATAACAAAGAAAGAAACCATTTTTTAGACTTTTTACATAGACCCTTACATATCCCCAAAAGTATAGGACCAAACACCGAGAGTGGGTGTATCAAATAACTAATTTACAAGCCACCAAAAGGCTTCATTTGGCTTGTACAAAGAAGGAATCAACTTTTCAAGGAACACCCAAACACTCATAATTCCTTTAAAATAATTAAATAGGTTCCCCAATACCCCTTTCACATGTTTCATCCACTCTATTTCTTTAAAATACTCATAAATCAAAAGAAAAGCTTACAAATGATCATTTTTTGGACCGTTTCAAGGTAAAACAAGACCTAGGGCATCACATAACTTTTGCAAACCTCCATTTTTCAATCTGAAACAAATTGAAGCATGTAAAGGAGTCCTAAATCTAACAATCCACCGAGTTTCAGATTTTTCCCATAGTGGAAATGGGAGTTACATCCATTTTGGTGACCAAACCCTTGTTTTGCAAGGTTTCAGACCCACTTTCACTAAAATTGATTTAACTTATTCAATACTTGATAAAAATGAGCCAAATCACCACCAAAAGAAATTAGACTCTGCCCTCTTTCAAAAAATCCCTATTGGGATCCCGTACAATGATGTACGAGACCGTACCAAGCACGGGAACAGTAAAAAATGCTGGAAAAAATAGAAAAACAGAGTTTTTTATTATATTTAATGCTTCAAAACTTCAAAAACCTTCATGCCTTGACCCCATGGAGGATTTATAAATATTTTCCCATCCTCCCCAATGTCCTTTAACTAATTTTTGAGTAAAGGAGCCATTGTTAAGGTGTTTACAACATTAAAATGATATTACATCATATTGTCAACATGACAACTTTGCATTTTGTGAAGCAACTTTTAATCCTAAACTCTTATGACTCCTAAAACCACTCTAATGGCTTCAAAATAGCCTTATTAAAAAATTTAAACCTCAACCTTTCATATCCAAGAAAAATTTTAGGATTTTTCCTTCTCAAGGCTTACATGACAACATTTTGCAAGATTGCAATTTTCTACATTTTGACTTCAAAACTCCAAAACTCACCCTATAACATGCTTGATGGTCTTGTTAGACCTTATTCATGACAAAAGACCTCAAAAATGCTCATAATAACCAACTAACCATCATTCACCATAAAATAATCAAAAATGGAGGATGAGGTGTAGGTGCTCCTACACCATACACCCCCCCTAGAAAATACTCATGCCTCATGAGTTGTGTTTGATACCACTATCTCCAAGTTTCAAACAAGGTCCACTGATCCACAAACCACTCCACTGGTTCATGTAGACTAGAAATGCAAACTGCCCTGCACTCCTAGCATTTTGGAATGTATTCACATGTGTATTTACCTTTTCTTCTATCCTCAGACCTTCAAATAGTCCTTTATCTTTTCCTTGTCCAAGATTTGATTGTTTATAATGGTATACAGTTGCAAACAAATATGGATTAGTAACTTTGTGGTGTATCTTCTTTTCTTTGTTCTCCTCATGCTTGCAACTATCTTTTATGCCCTGTTTTGCTTGTCTTTCACTCACTACCCCTTTACCTTGCTTTACCACTGTCAAATCAAGCTTATATACCTTTGCACCTGCAAAAAAATTTTGTTTCTCAACCCTGCTCTTGACTACAGGGAATTCAATACTACCTATCATCACACTATCCTTCATGTTCTTTTCCAATACCTTCTTTACCCCTACACTTTCCTTTAGATCTTTTGCTCCTGCATTGTTAGTCTTCAAAATAACACTAGGATCTACCATGCTACTTTCTTTCACAACCTTAATAGGCTCTTTCATCCCACACATGATGAATTTTTCCTTACCTTTCTCATCCCCTATCCAAGGACTCAAAACAAACTTTTTTCTATCTTTCATGATTGTGTATTTGTTTGCTTTCCCATCATAGATGGCACTCCCATCATACTACCATGGCCTTCCAAGGAGTATGTGACAACAGTCCATTGGAAAAATATCACAAAGAACACTTTCCTTATACTCACCTATTTGAAAATCTACCATAGCTTGCTCATTCACTATCAATGATTGACCATTGCTTAACCAAGAGACCTTGTAAGGAAAATCATGAGGGATTCTTTTCAAATTGAGTTTATTCACCATTTCACAAGAAACCATGTTTTTAGTTGAACCTGAGTCCACTACCATCCTACACACCTTAACTTGTACCTTGAAATTGATTGTGAAGAGTGCTTTCCTTTGTAGGGGTTCTTATGTATTTGACACCTTAAGCAATGTTCTTCTAATCATCAAAATCTCTCCAACCTCTGATGTGAGATTAATAATAGGTAAAGTCACACTCTCTTCATCTTCATGCACTAATTGATTCCTCCTTTCTCCACCATGAGAGATTGAGCCTTTCCTTTAAGGACACTTGAAGGATGGATGTCCAGGCTAGTTGCAAGTGTAGCACCTTCCTAAAAATGCATTGTTGGAATTCCTACCTCCTCCAAATCTGCCTCTTGTGCCTCTCCATCCACCTCTGGAATCAGATTGCTCTTGGCCTTTCATGGCATCCTCTTGATTATCATTGGTTGGATTTGAACTAGACATGAATCCTCTTCCTCTTGATGCACCACCTTTGCCTCTAACTGCTTTGTCTTTCCTTCTCTTCAATTTCTCCTCCACCCTGATAACCATTTGATAACAATCCTCTACACTGTTAGGGTTAGCCAAAACCAATTCATCCTGTATATTAAGCCTTAAACCACCAATATACCTAGCAATTTCTTCATCTTCGTTCTCATGATGACCAGACCTTAGACTCAATTTATAAAACTCCTTAGTATAATACTTGATATCCATTTCCCTTTGTCTTAAGTTTTGTAATCTCTTAAACATTTGAGCTTGGTGATCTTTGGGTAGGAATTTACCTTTGAGTTTAGATATCATCTTGTCCCATGATGTGATCTTAGACTTTCCTTGTTTCCTCCTCTCAAACTAAAAGTAATCCCACCATACCAAAGCATGACCCTGCAACTTAGTCTTTGCAATCCTTACTCTTTTCTCCTCGGGAACTTCTTCACATTCAAAATGACTATATAATGCAGCAATCCAGTCAAGTAGTTCTTCATCATTTAGAATACCACCATATTTGGAAACATCAAGTTTTACCTTAGGCTTGTCACCTTTCACTGCCTTCAGCAAATTTTCAATTCTTTGGTCTTCTGGATCAAGTTCTACCATGTCTTCAAACTCCTCATCTTCCTCTTCTTTTGTCTCACTCTCTTTAGCATCCCTTCTTTTGTTTGTCTCCAGGGCTATGATCCTTTCTTCTAACTCTCTAAGTTCTTTAGCATGTCTTTCCTTCATCTCCTTCATCTCTTTAGCCATATCTTTATTCTTTGGAGGAATCTTTTCAACCTTGCCTCTTCTTCAACCTACAAAATGAAAGCCAAAATCTACTCCCTACTCTGATACCACTATGATGTAGAGTGGCAGGGGAAGCACCTAACTTGACACACTTGTTCAACTATACCCTTCAATAAGGAAATCTGATCATACAACTTGACTCACACAACCATACATCACCACAGGACTTGGGGATGGTTTGTACACTCTTAATATGACAAAAAATGAACAAACAACTAGACTTTTCTCATAGAAACTCTCATTCCTCCATTGCTGCCATACTATCCATGCATTCCTTCTAGCACTCATCAATAGGACAGTCATGATAAAACTTTGTTAAAGGCCAATAATAGAGAAATAAACCGTGTTTTATACTTCTTACATAGACCCTTACAGATCCCCAAAAGCATAGGACCAAACACCAAGAGCGGGTGTATCAAATAACTAATTTACAAGCCACCAAAAGGCTTCATTTGGCTTGTGCAAAGAAGGAATCAACTTGTCAAGGAACACCCCAACACCCCTAATTCCTTTAAAAGAATTAAATAGGTTCCCAAATACCCCTTTCACATGTTTCATCCATTCTATTTCTTTAAAATACTCGTAAATCAAAAGAAAAGCTTACAAATGATCATTTTCTGGACTGTTTCAAGGTAAAACCAGACCTAGGGCATCACATAACTTTTGAAAACCTCCATTTTTAAATCTGAAACAAATTTTAGCATGTAAAGGATTCCTAAATCTACCAATCCACCGAGTTTCATATTTTTCCCACAGTGGAAATGGGAGTTACATCCATTTTGGTGACCAAACCCTTGTTTTGCAAGGTTTTAGATCCACTTTCACTAAAATTGATGTAACTTACTCAATACTTGATTAAAAAGAGAAAAATCACCACCAAAATAAATTAGACTCTGCCCTCTTTCAAACCATTCTAATTGGGATCCCGTACAATGATGTACTAGACCATACCAAGCATGAGAACAATAAAAAATGCTCGAAAAAATAGAAAAACAGAGTTTTTTATTATACTTAATGCTTCAAAACTTCAAAAAACTTCATGCATCGACCCCATGGAGGATTTATAAACATGTTCCCATCCTCCCCAACTTCCTTTAACTAATTTTTGAGTAAAGGATCCGTTGTTAAGGTGTTTACAACATTAAAATGATATTACATCATATTGTCAACATGACAACTTTGCATTTTGTGAAGCAACTTTTAATCCTAAACTCTTATGACTCCTAAAACCACTCTAATGGCTTCAAAATAGCCTTATTAAAAAATTTAAACCTCAACCTTGCATATCCAAGCACAAATTTAGGATTTTTCCTTCTCAAGGCTTACATGACAACATTTTTGCAAGATTGCAATTTTCTACATTTTGACTCCACAACTCAAAAACTCACCCTATAACTTGCTTGATGGTCTTGTTAGACCTTATTCATGAAAAAAGACCCTAAAAATACTCATACTAACCAACTAACCATCATTCACCATCAAATAATAAAAAATGGAGGATGAGGTGTAGGTGCTCCTACACCAAATAAAGATGATCACACTTCTATTAAAGAGGTTAATGCTAGCAATCCTATTAAGAAGGATGATGGTGATCCCATAGAGGAGCATGATCCACATTGTTGGAATAATTCTCTCTATGAAGATCCTCCTCAATATTTGCAAACATGTTATGGCCCTGGATTTAAGGTTGTCTCTAAGTATGGTTATGAGCATAAAGGTTGTGGGCATAATGAACAAGGCATTCAGGTCCCTATAGAATGTGTGCCTCATAAGCATAATTTTGGGCTTGGTTGCTCGAATGAACAATCTGAACGAAAACCATAGTTAAATGTTGGCATGATTCCCACTCAACCTCATTCTCATGGATTTATTCATCCACCCTTATTTCCTATCTTCAGGTCTTCTTCTTGTGAGTAGTCAAACTTTTCTCCACCAAAGAAAGGCTTGCTTCTTGCTCCTCATTCTTTATCTAAGAAAGGGTGTATTTTTTACAGCTTCTTAAAGCCCGCTTAATTACCCTTCCTCCTACACGTAAGAAATTTCATAAGCATGATAAAGAAAAACATTCTTTCTATGCATACCATTGAGTGTCTAGCCATTCCATTAGTGATTGTAATGCCTTGAAGGATAAAATACAATAGCTTCTTGATTCAGGTGTCATCACTCATTTATTTGTTGATGCACCTTCCTCTTCTTCAAATTACAAGTGATTTTTAGGTCTACCTCTATCCTCTATGTTCTAAGTATCTTGCATGGTTCTCCTCCCCTGTATGTTGGGGGTAGTGATAACCTATTCTAGAGATGTGCATCCTTCTAAGGACCCCCTCTCTTCTCTCTATCATTCAATTGGAGTGTCCCCTTGAGTGTGCCCCTTGCTATCTTGAAGGGTTCCCAAGGGACCCTTTTGAAAGCCTCACATTTCTTGATTGTCTGTGTGACTGTCTGCTTATTTTCCTGTGTGGCTACTTTATGTTTCTTGACATGTTTTATCTATGGATTAACATGTTTCTTTGCAGTTGCACCTATGAAGCTGCTTTCCAGTCTAACTTTGTAGAGTCCCCTTTCATTAGGCTTCTTTCATGAGACAGAACATGGGGGGTGCCTCCTTGCGGGTTTGTGGGCCTATAAGGAACTTACTTCATTGGGCTTCCTTCATGAGAGAGAACATGGGGGTTGTATTCTTGTAGGTCTACGGGCCTATAAGGCACTTACTTCATTGGGCTTCCTTCATGAGAGAGAACTTGGGGGTTATCTTGTTATAGGTCTATGGGCCTGCGAGACACTTATATCCTATGATATTTTTCCATCGTTGGTCCAAGGGCCTTTGGTGTACTTTGTGAAACTTCATAGTTTTGCGGAGCTATGAAGTCCATTTGTTCAACCATCCTTAGGAGAGAGTACCTATGGAGCCATCTCTTTTAGAATCTTCATTACTTTCTAGATTTTAAATTATCTTCTCTTTCAATTATGTATACTAGATCAAAGATTTGCATCTTCTTCATCCTGAGTATATGCTCTTTCTCTACTTGAAAATGGTTGCTTCTCTGACTTTTGGGTGCATTCTTCTCTTGAAGTAATCAATCCTTAGATTCTTCTCTCTATTTTAGAATTATTTTGTGTTATTTTTTTAATTTGGGGTCAACGCATAGTATTAGGATAACCTTTTACATCAAGGTATCTTTTACTTTGTTGACTCAAATCCTTTAGTTTGTTGTGTGCGTGTGTGTGTGTGTTTTATTGCTCTAACCTCATGATGTTATGTTTTTTATGTTCTAACATTGTTTTCTAGTGCAGTTTTTTATTGTCTAATGCATTTTTTTGTAGGTCTTCAGCCTAGGGGCATGCTTCTTTGATTCGAAGAGTTATCTACTTCCTCTATAGTATCATTTTGGCATAATGATGTTATTTATGTTTAGTAGATTTCCTTTAGTGTGCATATTAGTGTAGATTCATATGCTTGCTAAAGTGGGGGAAAAATGTAATGCCATAAAATTGCACCTTTTGCAATTTCACATTCATTCTTGCATATTATTTAGTGTTCACTCCCCTAGCATTTGTGTAGTATAATTTTAGCCCCTACATCAGGCATTTCCCTCTTAGGATCCTCAAAGTCTTGTTTTTTAGTAGCTACCCTTGTGCATTCGCTTTGCATTGAACCTTGTGCTTTTCCTAGTCATGTCATTTTGTAGCATGATGTGTTTGAACACTAGCGCATCGTGCAGATGTCTATGTGCCACCCAGAAATTTGCACATTGTGCTACCATCCTACAACATTTCAATATTCAAATGACCATTTCCAGGCATGTTTTCCACTTATCATCTACTTTTGTCAGTGGTAATGGTCTGGGACACCTTGTAATGGCTCAAGAAGCTTCTTTTCCTTGTTCTCCTCTCTTTAAATGCTATCTTTGCAATTCATTTGTGCTCCTAGCTTCTTTCCAACCTTGGCTTTGGAATTTCTCTCTTCTCTTGCTCTTGTTATCTTGCTTTCATATCTCCATAGAGCTTATTACCGCAGCTTCAAGCACTATCATGTTCTCACAACACTCTTTGTAGCTATCTTGGCTCTCGTATCCCTCTCTTTCATCCTTTCTCTACCTCTTTGGCTTGCTTAAGCCTTGCAACTCTATCTCCCTCACCTTGTACTTTCCAGCATCTTGGGATTTCACACATCCCCTATCTATTGCATCTCTACTTTGTGATACGGGTTCTCCTCCTCAAGCAGTGATTGATTTTATCAACTATATTTTGTGATATGGGTTCTCCTCCTCAAGCAGGGTTTTCTTTTATCACTCATCACATACTTCATTTATCTCTATTCACTTTCTCTATCTATCTGGCTATCCATGGAGGTGGGAACACCAAAATGGGGGTTTGACTGAGGCAAACCCCTATACAACCCCAACATTTTCTCCAGATCTTATGCGTATAGGTATTGAAGTTATCTACTAGCTAGAGGCTTCATTACTTAGTTTTTTGTGAGCATTTTATTTCTTTCTACTCTTTACCTTTATCATCTATACTTTACTTTACTTCAATTCTATTACATTCTATTACTTTTCTATAGTCTGTAAGTTCTTAGCAGTCTGATTGTTAGTGGTCACTTTGCAGCTTTTCTATGATAAACTTAGTTCCTTGTCTGAACAAGATGCCAGCGTGCCTCTAGGACACCAACGCATCGTACTATCATCCATATTCTACACTAATGTACTTTGTCCAAGAGCCCATGAATTTGTTCAGAAAACCCTTGTGATCTACTCTTTCTGATTCTAGAACTCTCATGTTGTTACTTGAGGTAGTTTAGGGAATTTCACTCCATGAGGCTTTCTGAATGAAGAGAACTCATGAGCCACGAATCCCCCTTATCTACAAGAACATAGAGAAAAAAACACTTTCCAATTATCTCATTCAAGGATAACTCTAGAGATCTCAATGCAAAAGAGAAAGATATTTTGCAATAGGGTTGTCCTAGGGTATGGTTATAAACTAATGAGGGGTTCACCACAAAGCTAGGGCTTGAAAAATATATGAAATGGAAGATCTAATGATTGAACTTAGTGATGCACAAAATGTCACTAAATGAACTATAAATGCAAAAAAAATAGAACAATAAATTGGAAAAGTACAAATGAGCACCTAGAAACCTAAGAGAGCTTGAATAGAGGCCTAAAATGTTGAATAACCTAAAATTTAGGCCTACTAAGACTCATAAACCAGTTTGGGCATATCAGTCCCAAATTTAGATTTTTGTCCAGTAACTAGTTTTTGAAAAAAGGGTATATGAAACAACCAAAATCTTAAAAATGACCAAAATTGGGACTCATATGTTAGTATTGGAATATGAGTCTATTTAGGGTTTTATGGAAATTCAAAGTCTAAATCTGGTCTTCAATGTCTGCTATGTCCCTCCCAATTGATTTTTGAATCAGAAACCCTAATTTCGAGGCTATAGGTGACTTTTTAGTGAAGATTACAACCTTACAAATGAGGAGACAATTCCTACAACTTTCTCCAAGCTTGTAACCTAATCTTCAATCATCCATCATTCTCCAAGACACCTAGATCTGCAATCACACATGTAAAGAGAACTTGTTGATTTGTTAGTGAATAGGGATTTGCCTTGGTCAAACCCCTTTTAGGTAATTAAACCAAATGATGAAACAATTAAACAAGGACGTGAAACATGAAACATGGGACATGAAACATGAACAATGATACCTTGAATGGTGCCTTGTAAATCATGCTTTGTAAATCTACAATCTAACATGAAATGTCCATGAAGGATGTAGATCTAGATCTTGAGATAAGTGTAGAACAATATTTGACCTTGGATCTTGAATGAAACATCACAACAGTAGCTAAATAACATTCTTGATGCTTGATAACCTTGACATGATGATTGATCTTGAATTTCTGCAACAATTGATGAAGAATTATGCCCTTGAATGCATTAGAAATGGTCCTGAATGCTCTCTTGATGATCTTGTAAAGTCTTGGAACGCTTAACTCTTGAGTACTTGACTTGATATCATGAATGCATAATGAAATAATTATTTGAGGCCTCATTTATATAGGAAATCCATCTAATATCTTGTTAATTGGATCCCACAGGCCGACACTCATGAAATTTGAACTTAAAACCCAATTTTCCTACTCAAAACCTTAAAAATAGGCCAAATGGGACTCATATGCCACTTGTGGCATATGCATCCCACATGGATGGGACTCATATGCCCAAGGTGGCATATGGGTCCGACAGGGTCTATTTGAAGAGAGAGAATGTCAGGTAGTGAAGAAAATAAGTTTATTTGTTGATATTGTCAAGATTTTGAATAAAATATTCCTTAGGATGCACAATATAGGGTCTTATGGGAATATTAGTGATGATATTAAGGTCATAAATGCAAGAGGGCTCAAAATTCAATGTGAAAGTGTAAATAAATGCATTTTACAACATCAAATTAAGGCAAAAATAGGTCTATTTAGCTTAAAAGGGCCATAAATCCCATGTGAATGTGTACGACAAATTACAAAACTAGATTAGGTCCACTTAGTTTACAAGCCTCCTAAATTTAATGTGAAGGTGTGAATAAATACACTTTACAACACTAAATTAAGTAAAAGTTAAGTTTATTTAGCTTAAAAAAGGGCACAAGATCTAATTTGAATGTATAAAACACATTACAACACTAGATCAAGGTGACCTTAAGTTCATTTTAACATTAATCATTCCAAAATTAATAGAAATTGTACCATCTCCAAGGGAGGACAATTTCCATAATTACATCTAGCCCCTACTTTAGTGACAGGATGAACTTGCTTCAAACTAACACTAAACTAAACATTCAAGAGGGGTCCAATTGTATCGATGTAGATGGTCTAGGATAACAAAGATTGAGGAAGCGGTCAAGCCCCCAGGATCCAAGATCCTGAGTCAAACTGACATAAGCACAAAAGGATACACATAATGATTTGCAGCAAAACAAGATACATGAACATGCAATGTGAATGACTAAAAGAAAGAAAAAAAATAAACAAAAAATAAAAATGAGGTGGATCAAGCTTCAACCATTTGTCCAATATGATGTGGATTAGATCTAAGTTTTTTGTAAAAATATGCATGCTCACTCTGACACATCGAAACTTTAATCTATCCATTGGGTGAGTAATCCAAAAAGGTGAGACACATATGGTTGATATGTGCTCACACACACATGTGAGTGGCTAAGGGAAAGTCATGCCTTAGATCAGCTTCCCGTCCAACCATACCAAAGTTATACCTCCTGATAACTTTGATAAGGTGCAATGCAAAAATGATCTTTGAGCTTCATGAGACAAGAAAAAATTTGTATGCTTGGAGCTCATGAACAAACAAGATGGCTCTAAAAGCATGCAAAGTGTGTTATGCAAGGTGGCTATATAATAAATAGTGTAAGGTGTGTTCAAAGGGATTTTTCTTAATTTGTGTAAGGTCTCTTCTTAGGGAAAATTGTGCCTAATGTCTCCAAGAGGGTAAATTTCAAAGAAATATCATGCTCTTGGATGGAATCAAGCCCATTCACACCACAAAGAGGACATGTCACAAGAAGAAAGAAACCGCACAATGAAACATGAGTGTTGATGAATGCCCCCACTTTAAAGTAGTTACTAACACCATTGTTGTGATAAATTGCTTTAAATTAGAAGTAGAAATGAGAGCTTATTTGGAAATCCCTATGCCAAGTCATATGTTTTTGAACTACATCATGAATAAGTATGTCACATGCAAGTCAACTTAAGGCATGTCATCCACATCCCAAGCTTTCTCTTATATGTACATGAAAGGTGGTCAACTTAGCCAAAAGAGACAACAACAAGTGATATACGAGGACCATGCTAACTATCCACTTTTCCCCACTTAGTGATTGACAAGCATGAGCCAAATAGGATGAAAATAAGTTTCAATTAGAAGAAATAGGTGCCCCAACACAAGGAAGAGCACCATATTCCGTAATATGTTAAATTCTATTATAAAAAGCCTTACAATCAATATTAGAATGACCATGAACTCTATGATATGCATAAAATGAATGTTTGTTGTAAATTTTATTTTGTGTTCTTGGAGGGAGGGATATCAAATGATCTTGGAGGAGTCTCGACAAGATACTTTCTTGATAGAAAATGTTCCTTTATTTTGTGACAAAGATATCTCTTGCTTAGTATAGGATGTCATACTTACACAAGACTCTTTAGATTGTGATATTTTTTTATTTTTTTAAAGGAAGACATAAAATCTATCGAATTTGAATCATAAGTGTTTTGCATGATGACATTAATGTTAAGTGATGATTTCTTTACTTCTTTCATGTCTTTCAAAGGATAATAATCAAGAGCATTAATGTTTATCAGTTCAGGATGCACTACTATTAAAGTTGGCTTAGAAGAATCTTTTGTAATAGTGTTTTCTATTAGAGGTAAAGAAGGTTTGGAATGGGCCCAAAACCCTTTACAAAAAAGGAAAGTTGTATCAAAAGATAACTAAACAGACCAACCAATAACCAATATGCAACAAAACATCAACAAGACATTTTCCAAAACGGATGAACAAAAACAAAAAACTGAATATTCTTCAAAATATTAGTAGCTTCCATGTTGCTCTCAATTATCTTTTGATGTGAATCCATAACTTTAGAAATATATTTGATAGGGATTCTAGCTTGCATCTTAGTCTTGTTGTGAGTTCTAGCAATGGGCCCCAAAATATTTACCTCTTTAACCAAAACATTCTATGAACCAGTAGCCTTATCAACTGAAGCTTCCTCCACCACTTGCCTTTCCCCAGCAGTTTCTTTATCACCAGGGGATCCCTCCATCCATTTCTAAGCCTTCTCATTGAGAATATTAAGGCCCTTAGCCTCATTCCTCATAACATTTTTAGTGACTTCAACAACCTTATCCAACTTCATGTTAACCTAATCCATCTACACTTCCAGATTCACAATCCTTTGTTAAATTTTTTATTTCAGCTTAAACATCTCCTCAACAACAATATTTAGGGCATCATACAATTGGTCAACTTGAGTCTATACAAAAGACTGGGAAGATTCCATAGCTTTTCTCATAGCCCCCTGAACCCTCACATTAGTCATATTAAGCTCATGAAAAAACCATTTGAACAATCTAAACATGGAAATAGTACCCTCCTTAGGCAGACCCAAAACATTAGGCAGATCCTCCCAATTAATATTAAACACGTCCAAAGCCTCAAATCCATCCTCCTAGGAGGTACTATTCATTTCTTGTCTCTCACAAACCTCCTTACCTTTAGCACTAGCCACCAACATCTGAATTTTATGAAGAGAGCTCGTAATGTCCTCAACAACCATCCTCCTTCTATTATGCTTTTCCATTTTGTCATCAGGGGTTTCCATTGCATCCTGATCACAACCAAACTTTGAAGAAGAAACAATAGGCTCCTCCTACACAGGGCTACCAGACCTCTTAGCTATCATCTTTTTTCTTCCTTCCTTCAAACCCTTATTTCTCTAAGACCCCAAAATATGGGGGGGTATGAGTCAAATCCTCCACATCATCAATCATTTCTTTCAATATGGTAGAGGAAGAAATTGGCCTAGTTTTACAAGGACTAACAACAACCCCTTCCTCATTGCAAGTCTTATAATCCTGAGGGTTAGGAATATAATTACCTTTACCACTCTTACCCAGAGTATGGGGCCACAAATACACTTCCATAGAGGCCCGAGAGTCAAGAACATAGTCCACATCCTCTTCTAACTCAGACTCCTCCAAAACATCTTTCTTCTTTTTCCCTTTCCAACTCATTGGTTCCTCCTTTGACATAGTTTCATATTCCAAGGTTGTTTTTTTTTTCTTACCTTTAAGAGCCCTTTCAAGCTACTTAGGAACCACAAAAGTCTTTGCATAATCTGTTATTAGAAGAATTAAACCAATATGTAGCATAGGATTCTTAAGATTTATTTTATGATCCTTAAGACCACTCTCTAAAGAAGCCAAGAGATAGAAATGAAAGGAAACTTTATTCTTATGACGAAAGTGATTCAACAAAACAAAATGATAACCATTTATAGCAGAGAACCAACCTTCTAAGGTTATGTACCTCATCAATTCTTTAGCAACATCTCCCCACAGAGCTAAGATTGAACTACGCTAGTATCCACCACTTTTAGCACACTTAAGCTTTAGTTCTTCATCCCATTTAAAGAAAATCTGCATTACAACATTAGATTCCTTCTTATCTCTATACACCTTTCTGCCCTACATGGAAAGACTAGTAATGTTCGCTATGAACTCCTCAGTGATATCAAATTCAATACCATCCAACTTCAAAACCCTACTAGTCCATCTCTTAACAAACAAAGTCGTAGCCTACAAATCATTCCCATGGAGCCACTCCAAGTATGGTGTGAGCCCAGCCTTCTGCAAACATTCCCACACTTTAGTCTTATTTTTCAAGATGTAACAAGAGGCTACACCCTATTTCTATCACTTCCCATGATCACAAACTTAGCAAAACCCAAGAGCTTGAGAATTTTACAGACAATTAGGAGAAGCCTCAAGAATGAAGGCCAGAAAATACCCGCAATTTGTTTGACAATGCCATGGTGGAAGAGGGTCATTATTAGGCTTCAAGGCCACCCCATATGGAGATTACTAAAATTACCATAAGCCCAAGCACAATCCAACTCACAATCACTCCAAACATTAATCTACAACATGAACAGGGTCATGTGAGCACAAATCATGATTAAGCTTCCATCCAACTCAATATATTTGGTAATCATTGTTAAGAAAAGCTTGTGCCTCAATAGGAAGGGGATCATCCACATCCCAAAACCTATAGCCACTAACACCAAATTTAGCAAAGAAATCTGCAAGACCATTTCCTTACCTAACAATGTGACATATAAAATTCCTCAAAATAATTTAAAATTTCAATGGCATCCAAAATGAGGGACTCAACACTCAAAGAGGGGACAAAAGACTTCTTCAAATTATTGATAATATGTAGAGAGTCTCCCTCAAGCCACACCATTATAAATCCTTTATATTGAGCCATATTCAAACCATGATAGGCTACAGACGCTTCTGCAAAGTGGTTTTTCTGGGTTCCCAAAGGGAGCACCACAGTAGAAACAAGCCTACCATTAGAATTTCTTAACACTCCCCCATAACCAACAGGTCTCAGATTACCTCTAGCAGCTCCATCAAAATTATCTTTCACCCATCCAACTAGATGAGCCTTCCAAACAACATCCTCTCTAGAAGCTTTACCTGTAGTTAGAGGAATAGAGATATCACATGCCAGCTTCCAATTTTGTGCAATAGAAATTTCATCCAACTTAAGCACAATCCTTGGACCATTTTGAAATGAAGCTCGAGAAACAAAATTCTCCTTGATAGCAACACAAATTTTAAAAGCCACAAAGATAGCAGGGAGAGCCTAACTCCTAAAAACCCTATTGTTACATTCCAACCAAATACCCCAAGCAATGTGAGCCAGAGAGAGACCAAAAGAAAAGCAAAGCAGGATTAGATGAAGGTCCCAACAATTGAGACCACACTTCCCTAATCAAAGAAGAAAACACCTAGTTTAGATTATAAAGAGAAAGAAAATGAGCCTGCACCTCTCTAATATATTGGTACAACCACAGTAGGAGGGTCCTCAAAGAGAAAAATCCAGACTGTGCAACAAGAGTAACACAACGGAAGAAACAAAAAATATGGAGGAAAACGAAGAGGCAAATATTCTCATTAATAGAAATTTTAATTACATTTGGCCAGCGACATCCGGGCTTACAGATTCGGCTCACAGGCCTGATATAACATTCAAAAATACAACATTCGAACATGCTCCTAATGCAAGCTGGATATTACAATTGAAGCTATATTATTCTACCCAATCAACTACTTCCATCCAAATGATCAAGTACAACCTTTTATATCATATCCGCAATGTTGGAATCATCTCTGTCGGCCAAAGATCATAATATTATCCAAGGAAAGAAAATGTAACATGCACATGGGTAGGTCAGCCTCAAATTTGAATTACTCTTCAACAGGTGCATAAGATGAAGTGTGGACCTATAATGAAGGTCGGGGAAAATCCATGAAATAATTAAAATCACACAGTTAAGATCCACAAGTCACGGGAATGATCCACAATGATCGAACTGGCCAAAAAGTTTGAAATTGTTTTGGTGTCGGTTCAAGAAATTGCCATCAAATCTGGAAGTGATAACTTGCTGAAAAAAGATCCAATCACACTCAAATCTTGGTAAGGAAAATGAACATGTCCATGATGTACACAAAGATCTATAGGGTCTGGTGAGCAAAGATGATGAATCCACCAACATGAACTGAGCAAGAACAGAACAAGAACAAAACTGAAAGAAAATATTTTTGGTTGATGTAAGATTGCCAAGAACCAAGGATGCTCCTACATCAGACATCTAAGGTTATTGAAAAGTGAGTCCCTCACTTTTTTGGGGCCAAAGGAAAACCAAGACGGTCTACCTCGGCTTAAGAAATTCAAGAAGAATCCTCAACTAGTCTACCTTTCCACTTCGGAGGATATTCTTTGTATTGTCTTCCACAAGTCTTCCTCCCATCTCTGACATCCAAAATCTTTTCAATCTCATCTAGCTGTTGTTTAGGAACCTAATTCTCTAATTTTTCTTTGATGTCTTCATTGAATTCTACTTCATGGTACTAATGTAGATCTACAATGTTGAATATAGGTGATATACCCATACCTTTCGGTAACTCCACTTCATATGCATTTCCTAAATCAAATTTCTTCATGATCTTACAAGGTCCAAACTTCGTCATCTTTAGCTTGTTGTATGTGCCAACTGGAAATATCTCCTTTCTCAAATATACCACCACTTCATCTCCAACTTCAAACTCCTTATGTCTTCTCTTCTCATCTACTTTCTCCTTATACTTTTGGTTCATATCTTCCAACTGCTCCTTCACTTGAATATGCACTTTCTTCATATGTTCTATGAATTCCTCTACTTCTTCACTCCTTTTATCTTCCCTACTAATATCTCTCAACTCTGATATACCTCTAGGATGAACTCTAGTAACAATCTCAAAAGGTGTCTTTTCGGTATTCTTGTTCACTGAATTATTGTATGCAAACTCAGCTTGTGCAAGGACTAAATCCCAACTTCCAGTCTTCTCTCCAACCAAACACCTAATAAAATCTCCCAAAATCCTATTTTCTACCTCTATCTATCCATCAATCTATGGGTGAAAAGTAGAACTGAACTTCAAATCTATCTTCAACTTCTTCCAAAGTGTCCTCCAAAAGTAACCAACAAACTTTACATCTCTATCTAAAACAATACTCTTAGGTAACCCATGCAATTGACCACTTCTTTGAAAAATAAATCTACTACATGCACTGCATATGTTGTCTTCTTACAAGGTATGAAATTTTCCATCTTATAAAATCTATCTACCACCACGAATACATAATCATTACCTCTTTGTGTCCTCGACAAACCAAGTATGAAATCCATACTGATATCTTCCCAAGGTCTCTCTAGAGTTGTCAAAGGTTTATACAATCCAACACTCTAACTAATCCCTTTTGCAACTTGAGAAACTTTGCAACTCTACACAAATTTCCTAACATCCTTATGAATATGTGACCAAAAGTAATTCTCACTTACCAAAGCTAATGTCTTATCAATTCCAAAGTGTCCTGCTAATCCTCCACTATATTTTTCCTTCACCAATTTATCCCTTATTGAACTCTAGGGAATACACAATTGATTTCCTCTAAACAACATATCTTCCTAAATGAAATAATCCAACCACTGACTCCTATCCTCCAAGATTGGTTCTTTACAAGCCCTCCAAGGTTCTACAAAATCCGAGTCTTCCTCATACAAGTTCTTCAACTCATCAATGCCCAATACCTCCACTCTCATCTCTATTGGTAAATTCTTTCTTCCACTCAAGGCATCAACAACTCTATTTGACTTTCCACTCCTATGTTTCAAAAAAAAAGTATAACTCTACAAGAATTCCACCCATCTCATGTTCCTCTGATTCAACTTACCCTAAATGATCAAATATTGTAATGCTTGATGATCTGTATACAACACAAACTCCTTAGGAAAAAAATAATGTCCCCACTTATTCAAGGCTTGAACTATAGCATAAAACTCTTGATCATACACTGAATATCTTCTTCTAGCATCATTTGATTTCTCACTGAAATATGCTATAGGCCTCCCTTCTTGAATCAACATTGCTCCAATTACATTTCCACTTGCATCATAGTCTACTTGAAATACCTTACTGAAATTTGGTAAAACCAACACAAGCTGCTTAGTCACCTTCTGCTTCAACAACTCAAAACTTTGGTCTGCTCTAGGCATCCACCTAAAATCCTTCCTATCTCCTCTCATTGTTTCTATCATAGGACCACAAATAGAATTGAAATTCCTATTGAAATTTTGGTAGAAACTAGCCAATCCATGAAATGATCTTACCTCTCCAATGCTTTCCAGTGTAGGCCACATAAAAATTGCTCTTACTTTCTCAGGATCCATCTTCAATCCATCCACAAATATCACAAATCCCAGATATACCAATTCTTCCTTCATGAAAATACACTTCTTAATGTTTATCAACAACCGCTCTTCTCTCAACCTCTACAAAACTTGTCTTATATGCAACAAATGTTCTTCTCTACTCTTACTAAAAATCAAGATGTCATCCAAGTAAACAATCACAAACTTACCCAAGAATTTCTTCAATATCTCATTCATCAACCTCATGAAAGTACTCGGTGCATTTGTTAGTCCAAAAGGCATCACCAACCACTCATACAATCCTTTATTTGTCTTGAATTTTCTCTTCCACTCATCCCTATTGTGCAGTTTTCACACACACACCCCTCTAAAAGCAAGGACCCTCTCTTGGTCTAGTCTTTCTGGTCTTTGATGCTTGGATCCTTTGATTGCTGAATTTGATTGCTCTCAGGTGTCCTTAGATGTTTATCTTGCTTGCAAAAATGATCCCCTTAATTTATTCGTTGAAAATATTAAGTTTCAAGATATTTTTGGGTTTTCCTCTTATTTTGGGAATTTCCTCCTCCAACGGAATTCCCTAGTTTCCTTGAAACCCCAATTAGGAGGAGTTTACACTATGATCCGGAGATTCCAGTCCCTCACGGAATTCTGTGTCGACTAGATTTTTCCAAAATTGCTGCACCTCATCAAATTCCCAGGTTGCATCTTGGACTATCTTGTCAAGGGCTTTAATGCTTGATTGTACGATTTTTGTAACATGTATTTAGTCAAATTTGAGGGTTATTTGTGCCATTGAGGTGTTGTCAGTTCTCTTGTGTTGATCTAAGGAGCTTTATCTTGAGTGCTTGGTGATTTGGAGATTGGATTTTTCAATAATTGGATTTGGTGGTGAATTCCCTAGGAATCATCATCATTGTTGTTGTTTGTTGGGGTGTGAAAGCTTGCTACCAATCATTGTTATAACCGAATTCACTTCATCAATGGTGTGTATTCATTTCCTCGCTTTTGATTGTTGAATGTGAATGATTCTTTGGAATCTTGAGTATGCTTGGAGTTTGGATTTTGCATGTTTGGCATTGAACATTTTTAAGCTAGGGTTGTGCAAGACGTTTTCACAATTTCTTGAAGTCTAGAGGGTGCACCCCCCTGGTTAATTTTTTTCAATTTGGTAATGCCAAATTCACCTTCGAACTCGACCCTATGTGTGTTATTGTCTCAGCTTGGTACGATTTAGGGTTATTCAAGCTTGCTAGATTGATGACCTCGAGTGAGTTCGTGAGCTTGTCTCCAGTTTCATTAGGTAGTAACTTGCTTGTGTAGGCCATGAGGGATCCATTTTTGAACTTAGAAAAACAAGTAAGTTGAATCCAAGCTAGTTTCATGTGTTCATGGTAGAACTTTTGGGTTTCGAGTTTAGGGCATCACCAATCCCCATCGCCTTGCTTCTAAGTGAGTTTAGAGTTCGAAGATGATCCATGAGAGATTCAAAACAAGCTAGCTTTAAGCACAAAATCCCTAAATTTGTGATCATTTGATCAATTTGGGCGAAGTCATGAAGAAATGATAACTTTCAGGATTTTCATGTCTTCTTGGAATTCCTTAACCCTCAAAGTTCCTTGATTTTTTGTCGTCCCTTCACTTTCCCGAAGATGTGCAAAAACCTGGAATCACGCCAACTTCATGGATTTCCTTCCCCGGCGGATTTCCCCGAAGAATCCCATAGCATGAAGAATTAGAGAGATAAATGGATTAAATGTTATATATTTCGGCATCTCATGGTTGATTTAAATAATTAGAGAGATGGATCATGCTTTTTTCTTCATTTGGGATGATTAATTTATGGTATTTTCTCTATAATCATTAAAATCTACCTAGCACAGAATTCCCAAAATTCCTCTTTGGCTTCATTTCCCCGGATGGCTGTAAATCTTGATTTCTAAGAAATTGTGCCTTATAATGATTCAAGGGATTTTAATCATTATTTTGAGCAGATTGAATGATAAACATGTTGTTTATGATTGGCTGACCTTGATTCTAATGTTGTAAAGAGGATTTATTGTGGTCTTTTGTTGATTGCAGGCTGAATCAAGTAAGGCAATTGCCAGTGGGACCAAGAGAAAACAAATGGATCCGAGTGCTAAAGGATCTTCAATCTCAGAATTAGAAATAATCAGACTAGACATAAAGAGCAAGGTTCCTGAGAGTAAGTTGAATTCTATCTGGTCAGAGATCACTAATACAAATGTAGGCAAATGGGATTATGAGGAATTCAAGGCTAGAATGGTAGTGAAGGACCCTCCTCTATTGCTGGGAAGATTAGTGAGTTCGGGATTGGCTCATGTGGTTGGATTTCCTCCCACTATGCAATGCTATTACTTGATGCTAGAATGTGCTAGGCACTGCGATCCAAGCACATAGAGAGTGATTGGTCCACAAGACAGAGTGTTGGCTAATTTCTCTCCTATTTTAGTGGCACAAAATTTTGATATGCCAGATAGATCTGATGTGGTGGGTTTTGATCTTGACATAGCCAAGAAATACTATATAGATGATACAAACAAGGCTTTGTGGATCATCAATTCTTGGTTGGAAATATCCTAAGCTCCACATCTCTAAACTTCCAAAGCAACTATTTAGCAAAAAGTTCAAGGCAGAGTATTATGATGCAATTACACTCCTTAGTAGAGTAGTGGGCTTGAAAAGTGTAGGATTCTTTGAGAATTTGATGTTCTTTTTTATAGTGAGGATGGAATAGAACACTGATTATCACTGGGCAGGCACCATCAGTGCAATGCTACATGAGCAGCTTTGTAATGTGTTGGAGACAAAGAGCTTCACCATGACCTCCTACTTGGTCTATGCACTTGCAAGATTCCATCCCTACAAAGGACTATTTGCAAGAGGTATCTTTGGGAAAGATGTGATCTATGAAGTTTACCCACAATTGCACTTGGGAAGCTCAAGCTATAGGAGGGTGAATGATGCATTCACCATGTACATCACTAGATTGCTTCAAGGTGTAGAACATGTCAGAATCTCAGATAATGCAAAGGAATTGATAAATAAGTTTGGAGCTTTGTTCATATAGTTCCCCACTTTCTCCTACATCAAGATAGATGGGTGTCAAAGATCTCACTACAGACTTCCCAGGTATCCCACAAACCATATCATACTCCTGGAGGTCACAAGGTAGATATGTTACTTTTATGCTATAGTGAAGAAGGATAAACACAAGACTGGGTTTGGTAATGACTTCCCTCTCAAGGTAGGCAGCAATGAAGCATGTCCTTCCATCACTTCAGCACATTCTTCTAAGGATGAAATGAGTGCCTTGGCGTTGTCTTTCCACTCCAAAAGGCCTAGGTTTGATAGAACTAGTGAGGCACAAAGAGGGACAGTAGAGAGTTCAGCCACAAGGATGATATAGAAGACTACTTGGCTAATTGTAAGGATGATTTTGAGGTTAGAAGGAAGAAATTATCTAGGCTACCAGTTAATTTGATCAGATTGTAAAATGTTAAAGCAATCCCTAATCAAATTGATGATGATGGGGATGTGATCCAGAACCATGATTATGAATCTATCAAGGAAAAACTAGTAGGGGAGATTGATTGGCTGGAAGAAGAGAAAAAAAAGTTGGAACAAATCACAACTCCTATTCTCAAGTACACTAGATTGTGGATCAAATAGAAGATTTGGGAGCTAGATACTAAAGACACGCAATACATGTATGACTTGATGGGAGACTTGGAGTCTCATTCCACCTCCAAGGAGACTGAACAGGATCCTAAAGGAAAGGGTAAGGTAGATTCTCCCTTTAAGATCAAAATAAAAGGTGCCCAAGTAGAATCAGAGGTAGAAAAGAAGAGAAATCCCATATCTAAAAAGAGGAAGAATGTTTCCAAGAAAGATAAGTCTGTTGTTGAAGATGAACTTGATGAAGAAAAGGAAAAAGATAGTTCCCCTGTATAAAAAAGGAGAGTAACAAGAACTTCAAAGAAGAAGGATGAACCCTCCAAGGTAGAAAGAGGAGTAGGCCCTCAAGTTGTGAATGTGGAGAGTAATGGGGAGAGGACACAAGTCTATACTAAAAGATCAAGAACTCCCTCTCCAAAGGACAGTGCACCAAAAGAGAATGTTTCTATGGATTTTCCTATTGTGGAACAACAAAAGGATTCCCCTCCTCTTCATGAGTCCCATGATGAACAACATGAGTCCAAAGATGCAGATGATAGTGACCATCAAGATGAGGATGCATGTGAATTCAAGGAAGGCGAACTCCATAGTGTCAAGGTAGAGATAGAAAGAATCCTGCAATCCCCCTTAGTGACATATGATGAATCACCTGTTGGTGATGAAGGAGATAAGTCTTTTGAGAAAGTAGAGATACTTGTGAAGACCCCTTCACTAGTGCATAAGGAAGAGGAACATAATACATAGAAGGATGGAAATCCAGAAGAAAAGAAAGACGATAAGGAAGAAAAGGGGGATAAAGTTGAGGAAGTTTCTGTTGAGCAGAACTTGAATGTGGACTCCTCCAAAGATCAACAAGATGAAGATAAGAAAGGTGAGCAGTAGTCAAATCCTGTTGCTCCTAGTTAGCTCAATGAAAGATTGAAGAGTAAGTAGATTTTTGTGGATGATGCTCCTCCCAACTGGGATGAACTGTTGGCCAATATTGGAAAGGGGAAAGAAAAGAAGAAAGCAAAGGTGATCTCCAAAATTACCAAGGATGAAGCAGATAATAGGATCATTCACATTGCCACCCCTGTTGTAGAGAAAGATAGAAGGTAGATTTCTCTTCAGGAGTAAACAATCCATAACTTGAACCTAGGGCCCACTAGCAAAGATCAAGAGAAGGAAGAATTCCAAGAGTCTTCCTAGGTCATTCTAAGAAGGCTAGATAGGGAAATAAAAGAGAAGGAGAAGTTGCAGAAATAGCTAAATGGTATGTATAGATATGTGCGGCATTTGATGAAACCCCTGCAAGAAGTAGGAAGTGAGGGAATGCCCCCTGAAGGCTTGTTGCCTAAAGATGCATTCAATGAACTTGAAAGTATGAAGACCTCAACTCAAGTCACACTTGATTGGTTTCATGGGGTGGGAACTAGAGGAGATGATGAAATCAAAGAAATCCTATCAATTGTTGGAGATCCTCACAGGTCAATGGAGTGGCTAAAGAATATGTTAGCTCAAGACAAGGAAGATGTTGATCTCCTGCTATAGAAAATCAAGGCCATCATGGAGTACACTAAAGAAAATTTGGTAAGTGATGGAATCCTTCCCTCTTCAAAGGTTTCAAAACCTTGTGAATGGTATGAGTCCTTGCAGTTCAGGCATAGGGTGTTGAAGAAGATCCATAAGTAGGAAAAACAAATAGAAGGAGCCCTGACTAATATATATAATAAATATTTTCATTTTTTGAAGTCATGACTGGCAAGAAGAGGTTTGCACCGAGGCATCTCAGCTTGGAACAATTAAGGAAATGGTGACATGACGTTTATGTCCCAATTGATGATGGACCAATCACAGTTTACCATTTGGATGATGCGGCCACATACATTGCAGTCATGGAGAAGCACCAAACCCTAAAGGTGGAATGGGATAAAATAGTTAAGCAAGCAAGGGAAGATATTAAATCTATTGAAAGGAAGTTTAAAATATTAATTATTCCACTTTTGGCCAACTTGGAGAAGACTTTCTTAATGGTGCAAGATAATGTGGGGTGAGATAAAGACAAGGGGAAAAAGATTTAATGCAAGGATTCATCAAAATTTGTGCTTCCCCATTATTCCTTCTTCATTCTTCACATGAATTGGACTGAGCTATATTGGAGAACCCAGGCTGATCTGGATGAGTTCGAGCATTTAATACAAATATTGTTTTATTCTAGAACTATCTTGGTTAGCCTTGTTTTGGGGCCAATTTTTCTTATAACCCTATTTGGGTCGACATAGCATGTAATTTATACAAATAGGGCATTTTTCCTCATTTGAAAGGGATAGATGATTAGACTTTGAAGTGAGCTAAGTGATAGAGCAGAGGTTAGCACTAGGAGTTAGTTTTATTTTGAACCAAGTGCTATAATACAGAATACTGCAATTGTTGTTATTGGGTGATTCAATACAATTGAAGACATTGTGCTTTGGTGAATTCTCTTGTGTTGATTTATCTTGCATGGTTCTTGTTGTTCCATATTTTGAAATTGCTCAGATAGTATATATTAGATTTGGAATTAGATATGATTCAATGGTGTTTATGGTTTGATACTTGAAGTGTTTGCAGCAATCCCTGGTCCATACTTTTTGCAACTGGCTAATTGTTAGTTGCTTTGTAAAGTTATCCTGGGCCTCATACATTTATTGTGATTAGTTCAATTGTGAATGTTGTTCATTTCAATTACAATAGGGTTGTTTTGGATGAGTGTTCATGATCTGAAAATCGTTAATGCCTTAGAAGATTGTACTATTTCTGTAAGATTGCAGGTTTGTCTAGGTTAAGTAGTAATTTGTTTCTTTGGGATTGGTCCAGTTCAAGTATTTCATCATTTCAATTGTTGGTCTTAAGAGTAGTTTTAATCTTAGGAATCTCTCTCAAACCCTTATCTTTAGTTATTTCTTTTATCATTTGAGTTAGATTTAGGATTTGAAGTATCACCTTATTGCAAGATCTAATAAGTTTTAGATTCCAATATTTGTTTGTAGTAAGTTCCCTTTGTGATTACCAGCATTTTCACATCATCACTGGGTTGTCTTTTGCATTGTCAAGACTTGACATTAGAGACATTGGGGCTATCTCTTGAGGCTTGCTGATAGAGATTTACCTTTCAAGAGAGATAGGATACTTGTATCTTGTCTTAGTTGTTGTTGTACAGAAAACACCATCAACAATCCCCTTCTCTGATTCTAATATGATGATATCCACTCTTTAAATATATCTTTGTAAAGTATTTAGCTCCACTCAAACAATCCATAATGTCATCCATCTGGGGAAAATGAAATCTATACTTCACCGTGATATTGCTTATGGCTCTAGAATATGTACACATCCTCCATTCTCCATCCTTCTTAGGTGCTAACACATCAGGTATTGCATAAGGACTTAAGCTTTCTCTGATCAAACCCTTCCTCAAAAATTCTCACACTTGTCTATTCAACTCCTCATTTTATGTAGGTGTCATCTAGCGTACTACTTTATTAGGAAAACTAGCTCTGGGAATTAGATCCATGCAATGAATAATACTCCTCATAGGTGGTAATGCATCAGGTACATTATTTGAAATGATCATGATGGGCCAAAAAGTGGTGATATGATGGGTATTTGTAGGGTATGTGGCTGACGACTTTTTTTTACCCAAAATTGATGAAACGAAAAGGGTTTTTAAAGGATATTCTCGGCTTTCCACCAATATAAATTATGCTTTATTTTTAGTTTAATAAATAATTATTATTCATTTTCTATTTAAATTACAAGTAAAGTCCTGATTGATAGGCCGATTGAAAAACATCTATAACTTTCAAATGGTATCATATTTTTTGAATCCAAAACATGCATCACATTATATGCTTCACATACTATAGGATTAAAAAAATAAAAAATAAATTTCATGAAGCTTTGACCAAGTTAAGGTGGTCAGATGTACGAGTTTTTATATTTTTTAAAAGTTGTAATATAAAATTCATAATTAATTATTTACTTGGAAAAAAATTGCAAAAAAATATGCATCACATCAAGACATGAGTCATCTACTTATGTCTAAAATCTTATAAAAAAATATTATCATTTTATTGTGGTTAGGGTGGTCAAACAGACACCTACTTCATATTTTTTCCCTGAAATTTAAGTACTACTGCATTGAAATTTCAAATTTTCACCAAATAGATTTTTTTTTTAAATAAACCTAGTATTTTAGAAACTACATTCAATTTGCTACAAATTCTATTCTTACATATTTTTGAAATAATATAGATAACTTATTCAAATTTTTAAGTCAAGTTGCCTAACTCTGATTTTTCTGAATTTTTTGTCACTTAAGGGCTTGTTTTTTCCATGAAGATCTTGCACATACCCTGTTATTCTACATGCTTCAAGTATTCAGACTTCTTAGGCAACAAGGAATAACATACATTCTCATGTCTCAATCCATCAACCAGACAAACCCTAACATTCATACAAACCTCAATTGTGGGAACATCTTCCAATGACAACAAAATATGCTTCATGCCATTAGGAAAAATGGTGTATATGTTCTCATTTCCATCATGAATAGCCTATCTATCATACTTCCAAGGCCTTCCCAACAAAACATGGCATATATCCATAAGCATGATATCACACAAAACCTCATCATGGTAATTTCCTATCTTCAATTTCACCAAACATTGTTCACTTACCAGTATCTTATGCTCATCTTGAATCCAAGCTATCTGATAGGGCTTCAAGTGTTTCAACCTTTCCAACTTCAATTTGGTCACCATCTCTTAAGAAACTAGGTTCATGGAACTTCCATTGTCAACAATCACCTTGCAACATTTACTAGCTACCTTGCATCTAGTCTGAAACAAATTCTTTCTCTGCAATGAATCTTTCTTCGACTCACTTTGACACAATACTCTTCTATTCACCAACATTTCTCCATCTTCCAATTTATTAGATGATCTGGCATGATCTTCCTCAACAAAGTTTGTTCTTCTATTTTTTTTTGTCTTCCTACTTGTCTCTCCCTAATTACATTCAATCTCTCTATGTCCTTCTCCACCACACTTATAACAAGTTTCCTTGAATATCCTTTTTTCTATCCTCTATCATCTCTTCTATATCCTTCATTCAAGTAACCACCATAACCTCCTCTTCAGTAAGAGTTTCCATCACTTCTCTGGTATTAATTTTCATTCTTACTAACCTCCTTATCCTTATTATGATCTGGAAAAGATCCTCTTCCTCCTCCAGTAAAAGGTCTTCCTCTTTGAAATCTTCCACCTCTTCCTCTCTGTCTCTGCTCATGTCTTTTATTCAGCTTCTCTTATGCTTTTAGGGCACATTGATATGCTTCTTCCACACTCTATAACTTGATCAAATTGATTTCATCTTGTTTAGATGACCTCAAACCATTCACATATCTAGCTACTTTCTCAATCTCATCCTCTGAATGTCCAAATCTGATATTCAAATTATAGAACTCCTTAGTATACTCTGTCACACTTGACTCTTTCTGCTTCAAATTTTGCAACTTTCAGAACAAACTAATCTGATAGTCTGTAGGCATAAACTTTTTCTTCAACTTATTCACCATCTGATCCCATGATCTAATCTTTTCTTTTCCTCTTCTTTTCCTATATGTCTGCAAGTGTTCCCACCAAAGGGATGCATTTCCTCTCAACTTTGTACAAGCGAACTTCACCTTCTTATCCTCAGTGGTACTTTCAAAATCAAAATACTTTTCCATCTCTATAATCCAATCAAACAACTCTTCTGAATCCAACTTACCATTATAATTTGGTGGATTGAAATGTGGTTTTGTATTCACTCTAGTTAGGGCTCTTATGAACCTCTCTTGTCCCTGATCTAGGTCAGGTTGCTCTTCTCTTCCTTTTTCTTTCGGTACTTCTACCTCTTCATCACTCACATCATCAACTAGTTGACCTCTTCTCTGGGCCATTTTGACTGTGTCTAATCTGGCAGCAATTCCCATCAAAATCTCCATTACAGTAGGGTCTGCATTTCCACGCGCTCCATTTCATCTAGCATTTCTTCTTCCTACCATCTTTACACAAGTCCTCTGCAGCTGTAGGTCGGATCCTCAATCTCCCACCCCACAAAAAATCTGCAATAGGACTCCGCAAATTGTAACGATCTCACATGGATTGAATCTCGGTCTGATACCAATCTGGTACAACAATGGTAGGAGGGTCCTCAAAAATAACAATTTAGACCGTGCAACAAGAGTAACACAATGGAAGCAACACAAAATATGGAGGAAAATGTAGATGCAAATATTCTAACATAAATTTTAATTACATTTGGTCGGTGACATCTAGACTTACAGAATTGGCTCACAAGCCTGATATAACATGTTCAAAACTACAACATTCTAATATGCTCCTAATGTGAGGGAGATATTACAATCGAAGCTATATTACTCTACCCAATCAACTAATACCATCCAAATGATCAAGTACAAGATTTTATATCATATCTACAATGTTGGAATCATTCGCGTCAACCAAAGATCATCACATTATCCAAGGAAAGAAAATATAATGTGTGCATGGATAGGTCGGCCTCAAATTTGAATTAATATTCAATAGGTGCATAAGATGAAGTGTGGACCTATAATGAAGGTCAGGGACACTCCACAAAATAATTAAAATCACACAGTTAAGATCCTTAAGTCATGGGAATGATCCACAACAATCGAACTGGCCGAAAAGTTTGAAATTATTTTGGTGTTGGTTCAAAAAAAATGCCATCAAATCCGGAAGTGATAACTTGTTGGAAAAAGATCCAATCATGCTCAAATATTGGAATAAGGAAAATGAACATGTCCATGATGTACACAAAGATCCGCAAGGTCTAGTGAGCAATGATGACGAATCCAACAACATGAACTAAGCACGAATAGAATAAGAACAAAACTGAAAGAAAATAGTTTTGGTTGATGCAAGATTGCCAAGAACCAAGGATGCTCCTGAAGCACATATCTACATCCAATCAAGAGATGAAAAGAATCCTCAACTTCTTCTTCACATAGAAAGCATCTGCTAGAAAGCATAAAACCTCTCTTGACAAGATTATCAGTAGTTAAAACCTTATTCTGGAAAAAATCTAGAAAAAATATTCACCTTAGGAATCAAATTAGTGAACCAAAGGGAGGACCAAAAAGGGGTAAGGCCAACAAAAGAAACTTGAAGATGAAAGGAAAAAGACA
The DNA here is from genome assembly GCA_007258455.2 of Sequoia sempervirens. Classification (NCBI taxonomy): domain Eukaryota; kingdom Viridiplantae; phylum Streptophyta; class Pinopsida; order Cupressales; family Cupressaceae; genus Sequoia; species Sequoia sempervirens. The sequence continues at coordinate 51,896,216 of VDFB02000003.1, read as the reverse complement.
CAAAAAATATACCATTAGAACAAGGCCTCCACGCAATCTTATTAGGAGGGGCATAAGAAGGAATATGATTTGAGGAAAGAGCATCAAAGAGACCCTCCAACCCCGGCTCCACCTCATGCAACCTTTTCCACTACACCCCATCCATATAGTCATCAAAAAATATGCCAAACCTCTTAATGAAAATATCCATAAGAGGAAGGTCCCAAGGCTCATCTTTGAGTGGCCTATTACCAAACCAACAATCATCCCAAAATAGAATTTTCCTACCATTCCCACCTACCAAAACAAACCTTGAAAAACAATCTTACGAGCCTTAACCATATAGTTCTAGAGAGTAGATCTAGATGGAGGATAAAATCTTGAAGACAACAGATCCCTTATATGGTCCACACCATGATGATATTTTCTCATGGAAATTATAGACCACTCACTATTAGCAAAAATTAGGTTCCATAGATTCTTACAAGGAAGAGCTAAATTAAATTCTCTTATTTTATGAATTCCAAGACCACCCACCTTTTTAGGCCTACAAACATCATCCCAAGAGACCAGATGAATTATTTTCTTGTCTTCAACCCCAGACCAAAGGAAATTTTGAATACCCTCCATATTATCCAAAAAATTTCATGGTATATAAAAGAAGCTGAGAGCATAAAATGGAAGGTTCAAAAAAGTAGATTTGATAAGTTGCACTTTCCCAACTTGACTTAAAAAGGCACCCTTCTAGCCAGCCAATTTGGAGTTGAAATTATCAATTAATCCCCACCAAAAAGACTAAGGAAGAACATTAGAACATAGGGGGAGGCCCAAATAGGACGCAAGAAGTTCACCAATCTGACATTGCAAAATCCTGGCAATTTTAATATGCCTATGCTTAGGAATGTTAAGGAAGAAAATAAAACTTTTAGGTAAACCAATCTTCTACCCTGAAGTAGCCTCATATCTCTGCAAAATAAGTTTAATAGATTTGGCTTCCTTAATAGATGAATCCCCAAGTATAAGAGTATCATCAAAAAACCGTTGATAGGAGAAAATGAGGTTCCGAGATCAAGGAGAAAAACCAGACAACTGACTAGAATTGATAAATCTTTGAATGAGGCAGCCCAAAGATTCCATCATGATCATAAAGTAAAAAGGAGAGATAGGATCTCCCTGTCAACACCCCCTCGAACAATCAAAAAGTGGAGAGGTAGAGCCATTGACAAGAATAGAAAATTTTGAGGTAGAGATTAGTTGAAGCACAAAACCCACTAGTTTCTCCCCAATTCCAAAATCTTTCAAAATCTTAGACAAAAAACCCCAGTCAACTCTATCATAAGCTTTAAGAAAATCTAGCTTCAGGATGAAACCAACATTCTTATTAACAATTAAAGAATGAATATTCTCATGAACAGTAAGAATAGATTCCAGAATTTTCCTACTTGCCACAAAACCATTTTTCTGAGGAGAAATAATTTGAGAAAGAACCTCCTACAATCTCACCGCCAACACTTTGGAAAAGATCTTGTAGATAGAGTTACACAAACTAATAGGGAAAAAATTATCAAAGGAAGAAGCTCACAGTTTCTTAGGAACAAGGACAATAAAAGATGAGTTTAATTCCTTCAAAATATTTCCACTACCAAAAAATCCTTATTAGCATCCACAACATCCTTTGCAAGAATATCCCAAAAAAACTAAAAAAAGAACATTGGGAAACCATCAGGCCCCGGTGCCCAATTACCTTCAAAAGAGAAAAAAAAACTTCTAATCTCCTCTACTAAAGGAATCCACATTAATTTCCAATTAAGATAATCAAAAATGATATGAGGAATATCTGAAGAAGATCATCTTGCACATTGAATCTAGCTCCCCTTCTTTAGATAATAGGTAAGAAAAATAAGATGATGCAGCTTGCTGCAAATCCACATCCTTATCCAACACCTGATTATTAAAATTAATAGAATTAATATGATTGGAAGCTCAGTGTTTCAGCATAGAGAGATGGAAAAATCTCATATTTTTGTCCCCACATTTTAACCACATAATTCAAGATCTTTGCTTTCAAAATTCCTACTTCTTAGCCACAATATTATGCAATTTGGAAAGGACATTCTCCCTTAAAGGAATAGATTGATCATATCCAGATGCTTGAATAGATTGGTACACAATGAAAAGCTCTCAGTTAACATCCTCTTTCTCAGTAAAAATGTGCCCAAAGGAAGACTTGTTCCATCTCCTAACATTATTCTTCACAGTAGCCAACTTCTTAGTAACCTTTTTCATAGCCGAACCATCCACATGAATGTTCCACCAAGCACGAACCAAATCTTTTAGGTTGGGATGACAAGTCCACATATTTTCAAACCTAAAAGGAAAATTTTTCTTCTTCCCCAATAGATCCATCGATAAATAAAGAGGAAAAAGATTGGACCCCAACCTAGTCAGGAAAAACAATGAGCAAGAATAAGAGATAAGCCAATCTAGGGAAATAAGGGCATGGCCAAGATTAAATTGGATAAGAGCATCACCCACATGCCAGTTAGACCAAGTGAAAGAGGCCCCTTTAAGATCCAAATCAAGGAGAGCGTTATCATTAATCATATTCATGAGATCATATCTACAATCATCCACAATCTATGATCCTCCCATCTTATCAGCATCATGCAAGGGCGTATTGAAATCCCCCATAACCAACTAGTTGGCAATAGGATGTAGAGATTTGAAAGAACTAAGATTTTCCCAAAACTTTTTCCTAGCACTCTTACTATTAGGAGCATAGATATTAGAAATGGTCTAATAGAACTTATCACAAACATTTATAAACAAAGTAGCCACATGATTACATTCCTAAAACACCTTGATCCCCTAAATCAACTTAAGATTCCAAAAAGTAACAATCCCCCCTGAAGCACCAACTGCTTTAGAGAAATGAATACCACAATCCTTAAAGAGCTTATGCTTAAGTTTAGGCAATTTATCCATTCTCATCTTAGTTTCTTGTATCAAGACAATGTCAAGCTGATGATCCCTTACCAAGTTAGCAAGAAGGTCATGCTTATGAGGTGATTTAACCCTCGCATATTCCAAGAGATGATCTTCATAAGGGTTAATGGGAAGTGATCTCAGAGCACATTTCCAACAAAGTTCTCTAAATTCCATCAACTATATCCATTTGACTCTCCTTATCCCTTGTAACATTTGAAGGACGACCTCTATCTCCTGACTTCAACCCACAATCTGACCTTTTCCTATTTCTTGTAATAACTCCTAGAGGGGTAGATTATTTTTTTTATTTTTTCCTTTCCACAGATTAAAAGGAGGGCTTTTTCAGGATCGTCCATATCACCAGAATCCTTCAATTCAAACATTGAACAAACCTCCAACCCCTCTATCTTAGAACATTCATCATGTGGAAATTTCAAAACCCCACTACCACGAGCCCCCACAATAGGGGATCCCAAACCATCACCCTCAGTCTCCTGGTCTTTAGCTAGAACCATTGATCTAATGTCTTCTCAAGGCTCCATGGTATTGAGTGAAGGAGACACCTAATCCTCACCTCTCGACTCCTGAACCATATTAAGCTTTTCAAGTTCACCTTGGTCTGCAGTAGTCACAATGTTCTCATCCATTACCATCTTTGCTTCCATAGGTTTGTCACTCACAAGATCAGCCTCATCACCGAGGCGTACCCCCCTTTCTCTAGAGGATCAGAAGATACCTCCTCAGGAGCATTTTCCTTTTCTTTCCACTACTTAACCACCTGTTTTTGCACTTTAAGAGGAATTTTTTTAGCCCAATGTCTAGCTTTCTTGCAATGAAAACAAGAAAAAGGGATTGATTCAAATTCCACCATTTGTTCCCAAACAAAAAACTTAGAGTTAATCTTCACCAGAGAGGGAAGATCTGCTAATTGTTCCAAATTAACATAGAATATGGCATAAAAAAGATGCTTCCTAGAAGCATTCATTTGGTCAATCAAAAGAAAACACCCAAAAGTACTCGTAATCCATTTGAAAACTTCCTCATCCCAAAATTCAAGAGGGACCTAAAAGTCTCACCCAAACTAGGGCCGCCTAAAGGAGCATGAGTTGGGATTAAAGCTTGGTTCCCACCTTTTCAACATCAAAGATGACTTCCCAATAAACCAAGGGCCACTTGTAAGAGCCAACAATAGATCATCTTCATAGTTGAATGTAAGGAAAGAAATCCTTTCGCCATTGCAACCACATCCACCTGTCCCTTAGGCCTCCACTGATTCATAGTGAACTTAGAAACCAGTGTAATATGAGGCCGAGGCCCCACAAATTTTCCCAGAAGAGACATATCCATATTTGATACACTTTTTTCAACAATGTAATTCGGGACAGAGATTGAGTATTCTCCAGTTTTCACATTAGAGACAAAATCCACAGGAGGAGAAGAGCTTTTACCTTTGGGATTCACACCAAAAATATTAGTCCATTTGAGGGAAGATTCCAAGAAGAAATCATCCCTTGTCTTATCAATCCTGGGACTGGAGCCAGAAAAAGTCACACCCAGATCATCAGTTGACTGAGTAAGTCCTAAATTTTCAACACCGATATTCCCCCTTTCAGAGAAGGACACCAGAGAATGTAAAGGACAAGAAACCTTTGAGGCTCATTTCCCACCAAAATACCACTATCGCCACCACTTGAGGAGAGCTCCATTCTATTTATTTTAGAGAATAATATCTTTTGTAATAGTGTTGATATTGAATGATGGTTTGTTTGTTTCTTTCAAGGGACAATAACCAAAACCACTAGTTCTTGCATGTAAGGCTCTATAGGGATATAGATACCTTTTTTTCTTGCACCACATCTATTTCCACTATAACCAAGTTGTTTCATCATTTCATAACCTTTTCCATAAAGATTCTTCATCTATTTTGGATTCAATAATTGCTCATAATTAAGTTCATCAAAGTTGGTTGTGTAATATATTGTATTTTGTTCTAAAGTGGTTGAGGTGGATTATTTTGAAGAGCCTCCAAAATTTTGTGTTGACATTACCATTTTTTATTTTCCCTTTTCAGTGTCTTTGTTTATGATTTTATATTTTCCTATGAATGTTGGCGTAAAATCTAAGGATCCCCAATCATCTTCTAATAGCTTCATGACTTCCTCAATGTGTTTTTCTTTGTCTTTATATTGCATGGGTTCTACTTGTGTAGTTGGTGTCAATGTTTCTAAAGGATTCATTTTGTTTTCCTCAATATTCAAACAATTGTTTGGTTCAGGGTCAGCTTCGAGTGTGTACCCTTTGTTATTGTAGACATACTTCATTACATGATCAAGAGAATAAGTTACCCCATTCATTGTGTGAATCCACGGTGTGCCTAAAAGGAGATTATATGAAAGATCATGAAGCATAACATGGATCGGTATTTCTAATGTGGCTTTTCAAGCTATAAGAGGCAAAGTGATCACACCAAGCAATTGTTTTCCTACATTGTCAGATCCCTTAATAGATAAAGAGTTGGGTTGAATTTTTTATTTATCCACACAAAACTTATCCAAAAGGGATACACTACACACATTAAGGGTAAAGACATTTTCAACAAGGGTTCTCTTTATGCCTTTTCCATTCTAGCAAACGATTACAATGAAAGCTTCATTTTGTTTTTGCACTTCCAAAGGGGGGAGTTCAATTTGGTGGAAAACAATGTCATCATTTATTCCTTGAATTAGGGCTGGTATGTCATTCGGTTGCACGTTAGAAGGTATAGAAAATCTTTGCAAGGTTGTTTGAAGCATCGTATGATGATTAGGTGAATTTTGAATTAGGTCCCATAGGGATATCGTTGCAAGAGTATTCTTAAATTTTTCAACAAGATCATACTCCTTCCCACTATGCGAAGTTAAACAAGGAGCACTAGGAAAGATGGGATTAGGAAAAGGTAAGGTTGTCGAAGGTGTTTGTCTTGGTTGCAAATTGTTCCAACTGTTATATGTATGAGCAATGGTATTATGACTCAGATGCTGCAAAACATTATTCTTAGGTGGGTAAAGGATAAGTTCAAGTTATTTTTTAGTTGAAGTTTTGTGTGAAGGTGAGTAAAGAATTAGAGGGTTCAAAGGATATCCCACGAGGTATGTAGGAGGTCCATTAATCAAGGGGGATGAAATGGACACATGCACATTCATAACCTCAGCAATCTTGGTTTGATGTATTTCTAACAAAGGGTGATCTAGAATCACCTTTTCACCCTTATCTAAGTAAGCCAAAATGTTGTCATTTTCTTCCACCATGACATCCTCCCTAGGAGGAGAGTTTTTTAGAGAACTATAAACCAAATTTTCTTGACATTCAAGGATTGGTTCTCCCAAAATGAATTCATCGCAAGTAGGGGAATGATCATTGGTTGAATTTTCTTGTTTATCAATGATGGAATTCTCTTGTTCAATAATGTTTTTCCTAGGGGAAGAGAGACACAAAAGATTCTCATCATCTTCATATATTGGATTATTTAGCATCAAAGTATCTTCTTCACCACTAGGAGAGATAGTAAGAGGAGAACAAATGTGACTATCATGATCATCCATAATTTCATTCCTTTGTCCCATAATGCCTTCCAAAGTGGGGGAAGGATCATAAAGAGGGTTGTTATATACCTTAAAGATTTGATCATCTAACACTAACATATCCTCATCATCCACAATCTCATCCTCTTCCACTGAATCATTCTCACAAGAAAATGAAGAATGGAGGCTAGGTAAGGTGATGCTTAGAATTGTGTCTATGATGTCACTCTCTTGTGCTATAATATCTTCCAATGTAGGAGAGTTTATAGAAGAGGAGATTTCAACAATATCATGATTCTCAATGAGTAGATATTCTAACACCGAAATACCTTCATCACATGTAGGAGAGGTATTAGGAGAAGAGAAACTATGATCATCAAGATCCATCTTTTCAGAATCAACCGTGTGATATTGGTGTTTACTCCAATACCCACATTTATATCCCGCTTGGAAATACTCTTGGCTTTAGAGTGTTACCGGTTGAGTCATTCCCTTGGGTGAGTACTTTTTCCCCATGGCAGGCCCTCTAAGATAGACAAAAGCGAATAAAATTACTCATAGTTCGATCAAACCTTGTTTAGAAACAAAGGGAGAACACATGCAATAAATTCATTCACACTCGCACAAGATTTTGTTCAAATTTAAACCCAAAAATGAAGTGTGGAGGTGATTGCTTTGTCTTAACCTAAAATCATGAAAAAGGCCTTTTGATTCTCAAGATCACTATAAAGCATGAGAGAAGCGCATATGTCCTTTTTCAATGAGGTTAGTTTAAGTAAGCCATCAAAAAACAAAGTTGCAATTGTTCATTTTAGATCCCCAAAGAAATTGTGATTTATTTTTAAGCACCAAAAGACAAATGAGAGTTGCTTTGTTCAATTGTTAACCAAAAAACAAACTCTAGTAAGTTGTGTTCCCAATGTTTATTTTAGCCCTTTGTAGCAAAAAATTGAAATGTTCTTTTTAGATCCCAAAAGAAATTTAGTAGGTCCTAAAAGTGTGAAGGGGTAAAATCCTTAGAAGTGGGATTATAATTGCTCCCCAAAGTGTTAAAAAAAACTTGATACATTGATGTGATAATGATTTTTTCTTTGAATTCCATGCTCCATGATCCTTTAAAACCTACAATACAAGATCCAAATGTTAGATGACATCAAGGAACAAAAAGATATGAAGGTTAGATAAATGATTAAGCATAAAAACCCTAAAATTTAGACCAAGTTTCATTGTGATTTGACATTAAGTGAAAATTTGAAACTTTTAAGTCTATCAAAGTTAATAATAACCTACACCATTGGATAGCTTATGAAATTCTACCCCATTTCAAAAAACAAAGCTTTGAAAAAGACCAAAAAATGACCAAGATATGGCCATTTTAAGTTTGCATGAAAAAGAAAGAAATCCAAGCGGTTCTGTTTGATTTTGTAGTAGCGTTATATGGCGACGGTAGATACTCCAGCGGCACAGTTTGATTTTTGAGCGATGCAGTTTGATTCCAGAGTGGTTCTATATAGCCCTGTTGGACTGTGAGCAGCGCTATATGGCCTCGCTGGACTGTGAGTGGTGTTGTTTCCTGTAAACAAACAAAAACATGTAATTTTGACAAAAAACACGATTGGAATGTGAGATTGCCCTCCTTCTAGCGCCAAAATGTGAACCTAGATCCTAGTACCTGTAAAACAACAAGAATAAACAAGTTAAACAAGGGATTGCAAGCTAAAACAAGGATTCCCCATGAAATCCATTTACAATTTCAAAATAGGAAATAAAACAACCAAGAACACAATGAAACCAATAAACATAGATTCAATCCTAATTTAAATGTGCAAACTCATGTTTCCATGGGGGAATTGGTGCCAATTTGATGTGAAAATTGGCCCTTTCCCAATTTCTAAGATGCAAGCTTGATATGTTGATGAGGTTGATCCACTTTGTTGATGAAGGATGAGAGCTCCAAGCCAAAAATCTGCAAAAACCTAACTAAGAACTCAATGGTAATGGATGAAATTTGAGAAATATTTGAGCATGGTAACTTTGCATAAATTGTGGATGATCAAATGAAGATATGAGCTCTTTATTTATAGAATGCCAAGATGGATGAATGCCCAAATTTGAGCAATGTGGGACTAACATTCATTCAATGGCACGACGCCACTTGTCAAGCTATGAATGGATGAAAGATGTGCAAGATTTGAGAATTGTTCCAATAAATGCATATTTTTTAATTTCAAATTTGTTGAAATGACTTGCAAGAGGGAAGGGAAAATGCAATAAATGCCACCTGGATCAAGCCAAAGGACATCTAAGATGAAGTTATTTCCTTGTTGGATGTACATGTTGACTTGGAATTTTTGAATTCAAATTGAGAGAATATTCCAAAAGATGCCTTGTGAGGAAAATAGTGATTTAATAAATGAATTAAATCTATTTTCATGTGCACACTTGCATTATCTAGAGGATGGGACATGAGATGAGATTAAATTAATCAAGGGTTAATTAATTTAATGAGAGAGGTTAGATGATGTGACCTATTTGACTCAAATTTATGGATTTATTTAAATCAAATAAGAGAGGAATATGACAAGAGATTAATGAAATAAGGATTTTGATTTATTTAATTAAAAGAGATGGTGTTAGACTAAATCAAATAAGGTTTTAATTTATTTAATTTAATGGATAGACTTTAGAGATTTAATCAAATAAATTGATTATTTAATTAAATAGGGATAATTAGATAAGATGAATTGATTTAATTAACAAAAGAGACTGACTTAACTAGATAAAATGATTTATTTAATTAAGGGATGAAAGTTGATGAATTTAATCAGATAATAATATTTGATTAAATGGTTAGACCGAGTGATGATTCAAGAAGAAATGATGTTAGTAGGTCGGGGTCAAGTGCACAACATCAATCAGTATATTTTATGTTTAGAAACTCTGACGCTGAGCTCGGGGCCGGCTAGGTAGTTTGGAAAGTGCGATACGGTGGTCTCAATTTAGTTCAAAGTGCGCCACTGGGGGAAAGTTGCACCGTGGTGGTGCGATTTTGCTTTTCTCAGCTGCAACGTCAAAGTTTGATTAAAATCAAACTACGGTGCCTTCACAGGTTGCACCGCTAGGGAAGTTTTTTGGAAGCTCGATGAAGAATTTTTTAAAATTTTTAACATGGTGACCTTCCTTGATGCAGGACATGGTGAGGGAGCTCTACTCTTAGGAGAACAAGTTGCGAGACCTAGCTGACTACCTACAGGACCTGAGTGACAGAGCCCAGGATCGACTACGGATTGCAGGGCTGTGGCACATTGCGTACGCGACACCTGTTATCTCCTGAAAATGCACCCTTGTTGAAACTGATGTTCAACACCTCAGTGTAACATTGGAAGACCTCTAAAGATGTGGGTTTCTTGCAGACAGAGGTCAACCTCTGGAGAAGGCCGGCTTCCTTTGGGTATCACCTAAACTATCAATTCTATACCTGGGTAAAGGGAGAAGGAAAGCATACAAATGAAACTAAATTCTAAGGTGATACACCGAATTGATGAGGAATTATGAAATAAAAGAAAGATGAACATACACTTGGAAACTTAACTTCAACTGTTTCACATACTCAACACAACTTCTTTTAGATCTATGCATCAATCTTAACAGGTTCGATCTACATACACATCTTAGGAAGGAAAGATAAATTTCATGACTTTAAGGTATGAATGTAAACTTATAAAACATAGTTAAAGACTTGCATAATCAAAAGGAAAAATATAGAAATGAGAGTAGTACAAACATGAACACTAGCTTCCAAGGTAAACTTTGTGTTGTATTCTAGATTCTAGTTGAGTTACAAAACATACATTTAGTCGAGAAAGGATTGATAAAAAATCACTAACTCTTCAGAGTGTATATCCAAACCCCCTCCAAAAAAGGAAAAAAATGCCTTATATATCAAAATGTGTCGGCCCCTTAGATCTTTTGATTGAAATTAAATGTTGCACCCTGCGTGTCCAGGTCGGTGAAGAGTCATCCTTGGAGAAGCCTTCTTCAGATCTTTCTGCAACCACCGCATTTACTTCCTGGTATCGTGTCCGCCTTGAACCTCCTTGGCCAAGCGCTTTGAATGCTCCTAAGCTCAGAATAGATACACATCGCTTTTCATTCCATTGATGTTCTTCATCCTAGTCAGACTACCACCACTCACTTTCAGATCTCTCTGATTGTTCAAGTAAACTCCATGCAGATTCTTCGAGCGGTCAAAAACTCCTCTTGTAGAATCATATCTCGGCATGACACTGAAAGTGTCTCACCGATGCGATTATGCCCTTCTGAAGCTATCAGCATAACATGACACTATCGATGAGAGCTCTTATCGAGCTTGCAAAGTCATATTGATATCACTGAAGCCATCAGCAAGACACAATTCTATCGCTGAGACATCATGACGAAATCCCTATTCTTTAGCGAAGGCATCCATTTTAGCGAGACCTTCTGCATTCGGTGAGACCTCTTGGCAATGTTGAATCCTTCTCGAGCTGGTTCTCCTTTAGGAAGACTTCAGTTACTCGCCAGGACCTTTTGGCGAATGCCTCACCTCCCCGAGCTTCGTCTATTTTTTGGTGAGACACTGGCAAGTCGGGAAGACTTTATAACGAGGTCTTCTAGTCAGGCAGATTCCCGCTTTCCATCATTGAGACCGCCTTCATTTTTTGAGGCATCTTATAGAATTCCTTTTCCTTCGGTGAACTCTTCATTTCAGGAAGACTCTTGGCGAGAACCTTTGTTGTTGGCGAGACATTGGCCTGTCGGCTAGACCTCTCGTCGGGCTCCTTATCTTTTAGTGATGAGCTACTTTCTCTTCGTTCAAGGAGACATCACCATCTCAGTGAGACCTCAGGGCGAAGTCTTCAACTCTTGGCGAGCTTAGCTTGCTTTTGGCGAGACCTCCTGGGTCGGCAAGACCTCACCACGACCTCAAAATTTTACATCAAAGACATCCCCCTGGTGAATAGGACATCCACAGGTCGCTAAGACCTTATACCGAAGGCCAAGTCCTTCGGCGAGCTCCTTTCCTTCTATCGGCAAGACACTTGAGTGTTGGTGAGAAATCTTACCGAAAGCAAGCGGCTACCCCGAGACCCTTCATCTTCTATTGGTGAGACATTATTCATGTCACCTCGAGACATTTCATTCCACTAAGCTCAAGATCTCCATCGGTGTGACTCCCATTGGTCGGGGAGACATCTCCCCGAAAACATGACCATTCATCGCGCTCCTACCTTGTCGCTGAAACTTTGGCCTGTCGGCCAGACCCTTGGCCGAACACACTCCATTCTCCCCGAACTTGCATCTTTCAGCCAGATTTTAAGCCATCGGCGAGACTTATGCCAAATACAACCCCTCAGCTAGGCCCCTTTGTTGTCTTCGGTGTGACCTTTATCCTTCGGGAAGACATTATACCAAAGGCAATATCCTTTACCGAGCTCCATTTCTTTTGGTGGGGTCCCCCTTCCATCGGCGAGACATCTCCTAATCGCCAAGACCTTGTGGCAATGAAAACTTGCTTTGCTGATGCCATTTCATTCATTGAGACTTTGATGGATCAGCAAGACCTATGTCGATATTACCGTATGTCGGTGAGACATCTTTCCTTCACCAAGACATTATGCCGAAAGCCAATTCCTTCGGCGAGCTCTTTTTCCTATCGGGGAGACATTCCTCTCTCTAGCAAGACCTCTTGCTGAAATCAAACTTTCTCGGTGAGGTCTTTTGTTGTCAGCGAGACTCCTGATTGTCGGTGAGAGATCATGTCGAAGGCGCTTTGCTTTGGCGAGGACCTATTTCAGTTGGCATGACTTTTCTTTATCGCTGAGACATCTTAGCGAACTCAATCTCCTACGCCCAGAGCCTTTAGAGTCGGGGAGACCTTTTGACTTTGGCGAGACCCTACAGCGAAGCTCACCTGCTTTGCCGACGCCGCCTCCTTTCAGTGAGACTTCAAGAAGTCACCGAGACTCTATCGTGAAGGCTTTATACTTCGCCGATATACATAACCTTTTGTCGTCGGGACGATGATCGATGTCTTGCCGATAGGAACCTGCAGATGAATTCCACTCGCCGTGACATTCCTGGGTTCTTGCTGATTTCTCCTTAGAGAATTTTTATGCTGAACTTGAACAAGGTGGGCTTCCAAACTGAGTTTCCTATAACCTAGCATCAGATTCATGACTTTTTCCCTTGTGTGAATGCTCCATTTGGCCTCTCGAAGTTCTATCACATGATTATCCTACCTGATTGAGCCTACGGGTGAAAATTAGGTAACATTTCTGGTGACCTCAGCTGGATGTTTTCCTGCTAAACATAGAAACCAGTAGCCAAAACTCATCCATTGGGCATGGAGTCATTAAGAGGCTTAGAAAACAAATAAAAAATATCAATTTTGCACATGGCAACAATTCACTTGAGACCCATAGGACACAACAGGTTGCCAAAAACAAAACAGGGGAAAACAAAAGAGAAAACTTATTGTGCCATCACAACACCCAGGAAATAGAAAATAATTAACTTGAAGTGTAGAAGCACTTATTGAAAACATAAACCTAAACTAATATGTACAATAGAGGTACTCCATCAAAATTGAAAACAAGGTTTGAGATGTATCCCATTAACTGGGATAGGAAGCACTTCCCCTTCTGTTGTAGCCAGTTAGTAAGCATTGTGCTCCTTATAGTCTTTGATAATGAATGGGAATTTCCACATGTTGTCAAACTTGGTGTGATGGCCTAGCTTGCTTTTTAGAACATCTCATTTCAGCACTGGATCTCCCACCTTGAAAACTTTTTCTGTAGCCTTCTTGTCAAATATTCTTTTTGTTTGGAGCTGATGATACTCCAAAGCTTTCATTACTTGGTCCCTTGATTCTTCAAGCTCCATGAGCTTTAAATACCTCACAGACATGGGGTCCTATCCCTCAAACATCTCCAACTGGCGAACAATATCAAGAGCTGGAAGCTCTACAGAAAAAGGAAATCTTCCCTCTTTGCCATAGACTAACATGTATCGTGAGTTAGCAATAGACCTCTTAGGAGTCACCCTATCTACCCATAGTGCATAATTTAGTTTGATGTGCCAGGTTATTTGATTATCCTCCATTGTTCTCTTGATAATCTTGATGTTCTCTTGATAATCTTGATGAGATTCTTATTTGTGCTTTCAGCTAAGCCATTACCCTGAGGGTAATAATTTGAGGATGTATTCAAATGAATGCCCTGTTTAACGGCCTAGTCAGTTACCCTTAGACCTACAAATGCCATATAATTATTAGATATGATAGAGTCATGAACTCCAAATCTGGTGACTATATCTTCATAGAAGCTCAAAATTGAAGATTATTTTGCTTCTTTAAATGCAACCGCTTCTGTCCACCTTGTAAAATAGTCAGTGGCTGTAAGTACCCACTTGTGACTAGCACTGGAAGGTGGATTTATTGGCTCAATAAAATCAATGCCCCATCTCATGAAGGGTTGCTCCACTTGAATTGGATGTAGGGGCATAGCAGGCAGCTTTTCCTTTCCTGAAAATAGAGCACATTTGATACACTTTCTTGACCAGGCATATGCATCTTTGAACAAGTTGGGCCAGTAGTAACCAGCTCTCATGATTTTCCAAGCAGTAGTTCTTGGGGAAAAGTGACCTCCTGCAGCTCCATCATGAAACTCATGAAGTACCTTCTCAATTTGATGACTATGAATGCATCTTAATAGGACGCCATTCAAATCCCTTTTGAAAAGAACATTGTTTACCAGGGCATACGGTATGGACTGCAACCTGTAGTATCTTCTCTTGGCTCTATTCAAACCATATGGACACTCACCAGTCTGTAAAAAATGGGTCACTTTTTGAACCCAATTTGTCATTCCCATAGGTACATCATCTTGAGAAACCTGAGACTCATTTATATTAGCAAAAATAGCATCCTTTTCTAATTCATTTTCACTGATTGACTCTGTAGCAAGTTGTTCACAGAGACCTTTACCTCTAACCAATTTGGTAACCTTGATATCCATGTCATATTCCATAACCTTAGTAACCCACCCTACTCTTTTTTCATTCAAATCTTTGTTCAACAGAAACTCCTTCACAATTGAGTGCACCAACAGAATATGTATCTTATTGTTTGACACTATAGGCTTAAACTTCTTTAGGCTTCTGATCACAGCGAGAACATGTTTCTCAACAAAGGTATACCTCTCTTCATAATCAGTAAGTACTTGGCTAAAGAAAGCTATGGGCTGTTCTAAGTTATCACTATTTTTCTGAACCAGCATGGTAGAAATTGAACTACTGCTACCAAAAGCATACAAAAATAAGTCTTTGGAGAAATTTGGATTTACCAATGTCGGAGCAGATGCTAAAGCCTCCTTGATTTCTTCAAAACTACGCTTTGCCTCTTGTGTCCAATTAAAAATTGTGTTCTTTTTGAGCATGGCAGTCAAAGGTTGTAGCAAATTTGCAACGTTAGGGATAAATCTTCTCAGAAAGTTAATCCTCCCCAAAAATCTTTGCAGTCCCTTCTTATGATTAGGCAATGGTAGTTCTAGTATAGCCCTAACTCTTTCAGGATCAATGGAAACTCCATCCTTTGATACTATATGGCCTAACAGTCTACCTTCATGAACTGCAAAAATACTTTTTGTAGGATTGAGGGATATCCCAAACTCCCTGCATTTCTCAAAAACTTGCTTGAGATGTGACAAATGTTCATCTGTAGTTTTTGAATACACGGTTATATCATCTAAATAAACTAGCAAAATTTTCTAGATTAAACTCTAAAATGCCATGTCCATGGCACGCTAAAAGGTGGCACCAGCGTTAGATAAACCGAAAGGAATTCTCTTGTAGGCCATAGTGCCCCATTTTGTTGTAAATGTTGTTTTATACTGATCCTCCTCTTTGACAAGAATTTGGTTATAACCAGAATACCCATCGAGAAGAGAAAATCTTTCTAAACCAGCAATAGCTTGGAGAATTTGTTCCATAGATGGTAAGGGATAATGATCCTTCAGAGATGCTCTATTAAGATCTCTAAAATCTACACATAGTCTTATCTCACCGCTCTTTTTCCTAACCGAAACAAGGTTAGAAACCCATGAAGTATGCTTAATAGGAATGATGATACCCCCCTCAACTAGTTTGGTTAGCTCTTTAATCATTAAGGGCTCAAGCTTAGGATTCAAGGGCCTTTGTTTCTGTCTAACAGGCTTGACACTAGGTTCTAACTCAATTGTATGTTGTGCAATATGAGGATCAAACCCTCTTAAATCAAAATATTGCCAAGAAAAAACATCATGATATTCTTGGCATAAAACAATGAAAGCTCTCTTATCTTTAGCTGAACAAATTTTACCTAATTTGAGGAGATTACCTTTAAAGATTTCAACTTCCTCATAATGATCTTCCTTGACTTGAATGCTAACTTTATTCTTCTTAAGCTGATCATCAGAATTAAATATGGATTCCAAAGTAACTAGCCCTTTGGGAAGTTTATTGTTCTTCAGCTGTATCACTTGATCGTCATACTGCTGTTTGACTTTTTCTTGGTTTACTACAAAAAATTGATCCTCTTGGAGCAGAAAGGTGACTATCTGTTCATCACTTTCAAAAACTTGCCAGTTAATGTTTTTATCAGGAATTGACGGCCTGATAACCACCTTGACATACTGTTGTATTTTATCTTTTTAATATCACCTGGGATATCAAAATGTGCTCCAATTGCTGCAAGTCTATCAGCATGTTGGTTCTGATTCCTTGGGATAGATACTAAGTTAAAGGCATTAAATTCCTCAATCATATTCCACACTCTGTTTCTATAAGACTTTAGTGTGTCATTTTTAGCAGCATTGACCCCCTTGACCTGATTGACTATCAATTCAATGTCTCCATAGACTCTCAAATAGCCAATTCCTCTTTTCCTTGCCCATTCAAGGCCTTGGATAAGTCCTTCATACTCAACACTATTGTTAGAATATGCAAAATAAAAATGGAAGGCTAAAAATTACTTATCGCCTTGTGGAGAGATCAACACTGCACCTCCACCTGCCCCATTCTTGCTCCTAGAACCATCAAAGAACATCTCCCAAAGTCCACCTTGCTATTGCAGCAACTAATTTGGATCATTCTCAAGATTTGGAACCTCTGCATCAGGCTCAAGTATGACATAGTTACCCATACCAACATCTTGAATAAGGTCTTCTAGACTATCTAAACATTTTCAACTTCCCATTCATGTAGAAGCACATTAGGAACAACTTCTGCTTGAAGTTCTTAAGCAACAGCCAGCTCACTATCAGTGAAAATGACACAATTTGTGTCTGTAGCAACAGGAGAAGCATTGATGGGACTTGGGTTATATGGCTCAATGTGATCCTTAGCCAACTTTTCAGATTTATTGGTAACCTTGGTTCCATATCTTGTTCTAAATAGCATATGTGACCAATCAAGTGACACATAACCACCTATCTTGGCTGTAAAGTCTCTTGATAAGCACAAGGAAAAGAAAGGTGGAAGGTCTATGACACAGATTTCTTGGGGAACTGAAAAATTAGGACAAGCATGAAGGGTAAGACTCAAATATTTAATGATATCCAGTGTATTAACAGAGGTACCATCCAATTGGATTACTCCTTTCTCTAAGGGCTGATACGTTAGCTCAAGCTTGTTCGCAATCTGCTTTGGCATCATAGAGCTACTAGCTCCACTATCCACCATACAGTTATGAACTAACTTGTCACCTATGATCACTGACACGTAAAATGGAGGTGGATTAACTCCTTTTCCTATCTCTTTGCTAGACTATTGATCATTTCCCTAGGGATTATTTGTTAACACAACTCTAACTTGGCCTATTGGAGACTCAACTTTATCAGACATTTTCAAACTTGACAAGGCTGACTGTAACATGTCTTTTTGACCTAGGATAGCTAATGAGTCCCACATAGACATTGTAACATTCATATTTTTCATACTATCAAGAATATTATAGGGTACAGCTGGGGTTACTTTATAATGTACCTTTACGCCAGCATGATCAGCCTGCAAGAGTGGTTGCTCTTTAACTGGGAGTTGCTGATTCTTTTGCCAAATAGGAGTCACTTGAGATGTAGATGATTTTGCAGTTTCTGCCTTTCCTCTATCAGCTGCTTGATCAAGCTCAAGTGCTCTCTTCTTCACCCTATTGTTAGTTGCAACTGAGGAACTATCTACATTCAATCCACAGAATTCTTCACCTTGCCAGTTGAGTAGGGTAGCATCATTTGCAAACTAATCTTGGTGTTGTGGAGATGGCTCATTAAGTGCATGTTGTTGTGAGCTTGAGGCATTCTGTACCATAAGTGCCTGATTGATAAGTCCATTTAAATAGGTAGCCTAATTTTGGGACTAGTTGCAAGGGTAGCACCACTCATAATCGGCTGCTAAGTTATTTTGAATAGGAACCAGGTCCTTGACTGCACTAACAGGTGCTGGAGCATAGGCTTGAAAAGGTCTTGTGTTCACATTCTATCTTGGGCCCTGATAATTGCCCTGGTATGCTTGTCTATTACCTTGATATGCTTGTTACTGGCCTAGATTCTGCTGTTGATAAGGCCTACTATATGACTGCTGCTTTTCTAAGCTTACAAGCTTGTTACCAAAAGACTGCAATAGAATTTCGGTTTCCTGTAACTCATTTGGAGAACTTGAAGCAGCATTTTCCCGTGTTACAACAATTGGAACAGGTGGCATAGGTGCAAAGGGTGGTATCTGCAGAGGAATATTTGCATGGATCTGTAGGAATATATGCATTGGTGGCCTAGGACCTAGTTTACCAACCTGTATTAGGTTGTTTTAAGCTCTGATTGCTATTTCAAAAGAATCTGGTAGAAAGACCCCTCCCATTGATTGTATCATAACAACTATATCGCTGTTAAGGGCCCTCAAAAAGTACAAAAATGCATACTCTGGAGGTGGCCTCATCGTTGTAGGGATTCTATCCCAAGTTCTTTGAAATCTGAAGTTGAAATCATTCATTTGTTCTTGTGGAGCCCTCTTAATTGTAGTTAATTGTTCCAATAGAGACAAGTTATCAGACCTATCCTGAAATTGCTTATGCAACTTGTCTCCAAATTTGTCCCAAGTTGCAATTGAACTGACTAGTAGGCTCCTATACCATTGCACAACTCTTCCTTTCAACAAAGTAGCTAGCAGTCTCACTACAACATCCTCTTGGGTAATGTGACGGAATCTGCATAATGAAGCCACATCTCACATGTGTTCAATCGGGGTAGTTTGGTCTTCCCTTGTAAAAGTTGGCAGACTCTTCAAGGCTGCCATTGGGATGTCATTGTGTTGTGCCAAATTCAACGGGCTCCCTCCATTAAAAGCAACAAAGGGTTGATTCCTTGGAGCGGCCATTGGAATTGGCTGAGGAGGATTTAATGACACTCTAAGTGAAACCAAAGACGGGACAACAATATGTGATCTTATAGAAGGATTGGATTAAGTTCTTCTAGAATGCATAATCGTTGCTCCACACCTTTCTGTTGCTCTGCCTTGTCTTCTTGGTGGTGACAGCTACAAATATTCGAAAGGACCTGAGCTGCTCCTTTTCTGAACTCTTCTCATAAATTGTAGAATGCACTAATTCTAAAATTCTTTCTCTCTACGGAGTCGCCAAGTATGCCAAATAACTTCTATAAGGTTTGGGACTTGCTGGTTACATACCAAAGCAGCAGTTCAATCGATTTCACTATCCCACCGAGCGTGCCAAAAATTGTTATCTCCTGAAATTGCACCCTTGTTGAAACTGATGCTCAACACCTTAGTGTAACATTGGAAGACCTCTAAAGATGTGGGTTTGTTGCAAATAGAGATCAACCTCCAGAGAAGGATGGCTTCCTTTGGGTATCACCTAAACTATCAATTCTATAGGGGTAAAGGGAGAAGGAAAGAATACAAATGAAACTAAATTCTAAGGTGATACACCGAATTGATGAGGAATTATGAAATAAAAACAAGATGAACATACACTTGGAAACTTAACTTCAACCATTTCACATACTCAACACAACTTCTTTTAGAACTATTCATCAATCTTAACAGGTTCAATCTACATACACATCTTAGGAAGGAAAGATAAATTTTATGACTTTAAGGTATGAATGTAAACTTATAAAACACAGTTAAAGACTTGCATAATCAAAAGGAAAAATATAGAAATGAGAGTAGTACAAACATGAACACTAGCTTCCAAAGTAAACTCTGTGTTGTATTCTAGATTCCAGTTGAGTTACAAAACATACATGTAGTCGAGAAAAGATTGATAAAAAATCACTAACTCTTTAGAGTGTATATCCAAACCCCCTCCAAAAAAGGAAAAAAATGCCTTATATATCAAAATGTGTCGGCCCCTCAGGGCTTGCAAAAAATATCAGGGCTCAGAAAGATCTGCCCCTTAGATCTTTTGATTGAAATTAAATGCTGCACCCTATGTGTCCAGGTCGGTGAAGAGTCATCCCCAGAGAAGCCTTCTTCAGATCTTTATGCAACCACCGCATTTACTTCCTGGTATCGTGTCCGCCTTGAACCTCCTTGGCCGAGCACTTTGAATGCTTCTGAGCTCAGAATAGATACACGTCGCTTTTCATTCCATTGATGTTCTTCATCCTAGTCATACTACCACCGCCCGCTTTCAGATCTCTCTAATTGGTCGAGTATACTCCACGCAGATTCTTTGGGCAGTCAAAAACTCTTGTAGAATCGCATCTCGGTGAGACACTGAAAGTGTTTCACCGATGCGATTATGCCCTTCTGAAGCTATCAGCATAACATGACACCATCGATGAGAGCTCTTATCGAGCTTGCAAAGTCATACGGATATCACTGAAGCCATCGGCAAGACACAATTCTGTCACTAAGACATCATGACAAAATCCCTATTCTTTAGCGAAGGCATCCATTTTGGGGAGACCTTCTGCATTCGACGAGACCTCCTGGCGATGTTGAATCCTTCTCCCCGAGCTGGTTCTCCTTCGGCAAGACTTCAGTTAGTCACCAGGACCTTTTGGTGAATGCCTCACCTCCCCAAGCTCCCTCTATTTTCGGTGAGACACTGGAAAGTCGGGAAGACTTCATAGTGAGGTCTTCTAGTCAAGTCAATTCCCGCTTTCCGTCCCTGGGACCACTTTCATTCGCTAAGACATCTTATAGAATTCCTTTTCCTTCGGCGAACTCTTCATTTTGGGAAGACTCTTGGCAAGAACCTTTGTTGTCGACGAGACATTGGCCTATTGGCCAGACCTCTCGCCAGGCTCCTTATCTTCCGACGATGAGCTACTTTCTCTTTGGTCGGGGAGACATCGCCATCTCGGTGAGACCTCAGGGCGAAGTCTTCAACTCTTGGTGAGCTTAGCTTGCTTTCGGCGAGGCCTCCTAGGTCGGCAAGACCTCACCACGACCTCAAAATGTAACATCGAAGACATCCCCCCAATCGGCAGGACATCCATGGGTCGTTGAGACCTTATGCTGAAGGCCAAATCCTTCAGCGAGCTCCTTTCCTTCTATCGGCAAGACACTTGAGTGTCGGTGAGAGATCTTACTGAAAGTAAGAGGCTACCCCGAGACCCTTCATCTTCTATTGGCGAGACATTATTGATGTCACCCTGAGACATTTCATTCCACTGAGCTCAAGATCTCCGTCAGTGTGACTCCCATCGGTCGGGTGACATCTCCCCGAAAACATGACCATTCACCACTCTCCTACCTTGTTGTCGAAACTTTGGCTTGTCGGCTAGACCCTTGGCCGAACACACTCTAGTCTCCCCAAACTCGCATCTTTCATCCAGACTTTAAGCCATCGGCGAGACTCATGTCGAATACGACCCCTCGGTGAGGCCCCTTTGTTGTTTTCAGTGTGACCTTTATCTTTCGGCAAGACATTATACGAAAGGCAATATCCGTTGCCGAGTTCCATTTCTTTCGGTGGGGTCCCCCTTCCACGGTGAGACATCTCCTAATCGCCAAGACCTTGTGGCAATGAAAACTTGCTTTGCTGATGTTGTTTCGTTCATTGAGACTTTGATGGATCGGCAAGACCTATGCCGATATCACCTTATGTCAGGGAGACATCTTTCCTTCGCCGAGACATTATGCCGAAAGCGAAATCCTTCGACGAGCTCTTTTTCCTATCGGGGAGACATTCCTTTCTCTGGCAAGACCTCTTGCCAAAGTCAAACTTTCTCAGCGAGGTCTTTTGTTGGCGGCGAGACTCCTGAGTGTCGGTGAGAGATCATGCTGAAGGCACTTTGCTTTGGCTAGGGCCTATTTCAATTGGCATGACTTTTCTTTATTGCCGAGACATCTTAGCGATCTCAATCTCTTGCTCCGAGAGCCTTTAGAGTCGAGGAGACCTTTTGACTTCAGTGAGACCCTATAGCGAAGCTCGCCTACTTTATCGATGTCGCCTCCTTTTGATGAGACTTCAAGAAGTCGTCGAGACTCTATGGTGAAGGCTTTATCCTTCACCGATATGCATAACCTTTTTTCGCCGGGACGATGATCGGTGTCTTGCCGATAGGAACCTGCAAGTGAATTCCACTAGTCGTGACATTCCTGGGGTCTTGCTGATTTCTCCTTAGAGATTTTTCATGCCGAACTTGAACGAGGCTTTCTTCCAAACTGAGTTTCATGTAACCTAGCATCAGATTCATAACTTTTTCCCTTGTGCAAATGCTCCATTTGGCCTCTCGAAGATCTATCACATGATTATCCTGCCTGATTGAGCCTGCAGGTGAAAATTAGGTAACAACACCCATTTGCACTCACTTAGGGATGTTTTCAGTGCTGGCCGAGAGATGGCACAACAAGACATCTTCATTCCATCTTCCCATTGGTGAGGCCACCATCACTTTAGAGGATGTTTGGCAGATTTTGCGATTGCCTATTCATGGTCGCTAGGCGATCTTCAACATGGACGAGGTGTGCGAGGCCTACTTCCAAGTCCTTGCTACTGACGAGATTGTCTTCTACGAGGGGTAGATAGAGCTTGAGCGACATAGGATCCTAGCACCCCCTATCGCACCATCACTTTAGAGGACGTTTGGCAGATTTTGCAATTTCCTATTCATGGTCGCTAGGCGATCTTCGACATGGACGAGGTGTGCGAGGCCTACTTCCAAGTCCTTGCTACTGACGAGATTGTCTTCTACGAGGGGTAGATAGAGCTTGAGCGACATAGGATCCTAGCACCCCCTATCGCTGGGTGATTGTAGCCATTATTTCAAGCCTTGTTGCCCCTAACAGGTGAGGGTGATACTTCAATCCGGGATGGGGATATTGCTGGGAGCAGATGGTCTGAGATAGGCCGGTTTGTTTTGCATGGGAGCTTGTTCTTCTAACTTCATTTCACAAAGACCTGCATGAGTATTTTTACATGGACAACAGAGCGCTAGGAGCAGGGGTGACCCTTCTTCACATCTGGGCATGGGAGCACATTTCTATGCTACGTCCACGTGTTGTTTCAGTTCTAATGGGGCTAGACGATCCCCTTATGGCATGATACAGAGGTGGTGTGTCTTTCACACACACCGGTGAGTACGAGATATCCTATTGGAGGAGAGTCTTGGATGAGATGTAGGTTTTCACCTGGCGACCATACCTTGGTCAGCCTGGATGAGCTGACGATGCTGATTAGATATTTTACTTTTGCCAGGATCATTTCATGCAGAGGCGGGAGAACACTATGCTGGAGAGGTACCTACCTGGGCACGTGTAGCATCAGTTCAGGGAGCCGCAAGATCATCTTGATGACGATTATGTAGCTATCTTCACCCACACCATGACATAGGTTTCATGGGGGTGGTACATTCCTGCTTCAGAGGTAGTGGACAGTTTCTGATAGCTAGTAGCTCATCCATGGGCTTATGATCAGGGGCTTGCAGATCTAGGCACCACTCAGGCCTACAAGGATTGGTTTTGGCCTCCACTTCAGTTGACAATTCTAGGCACAGTCCCAGATGCGTGGAGAGTCAGAGGCAGAGGGGGAGGGTGAGGACGAAGAGTCAAGATTTGATAGGACCCACCACTAGTGCCTCCAATCTAGCCAGGGCATGGAGACGTGCACATGCAGGACCAGCAGCAGGAGCCACCATGAGACGAGGATCAGCCACAGGTGCAGCTAATGGGTCAGGCAGATGCATGTGATACTTTTATTACATAGCTACAGGCCCAAGTTCAGGCCGTGATAGCTGAGAGAGATCATGCAAGGGTCGAGAGAGAGTAGCTTAGGGCTGAGAGGGACCAAGCTATATAGCATAGATAGGTTGCAGAGCTGCAGGTAGCCACAGAGCTAGGCCAGAGACAACAGATAAAGAGTATGATAGCCTCCTCCTTCTAGGGTATAATGTCAGTTCACTCTTATAGGGATGTCATCCGAGAGGCAGAGTATTATCGATGGTTTTATCATGAGGTCGTACCCAGAGAAGAGCATGTCCCAGAGTATTCAGAGTGGGCCAGCCATAGACTAGTAGAGGGTCACGGTGATAGGGGCGAGGGTGGCATTCACAGGGACCAAGCTTGATCGAGATGTTATGATACTTTTTGTGCCTTATGGGCTTATTTTTTATAGCCCCAATGGGCCTTTTGTACTAATTGACACATATGTACAGTGATCCGATTTATTCTTTGTACTATGACAGTGATGTTATTGATGATATATATATATGAGCCGATGATGATTTTGATGTGATCCAATGTGTAATCTTTATGTGTGATTTTACTTCTATATGTTGTGGATGCATTTATTTCTAATGATGTATGCATTATGATTATGACTAACAGATCTATATTATGTTAACCTATGATATGCAAATGTGATGTGAAATGATGTTATCTATATGATGATCTATTTATGATAATGCAAATGAGATGGTCTTATATGTGCTATGGATTGTAATATGAAAAATGATATGATCTATGGTGTACCTGTGGAATGATATGTGACTCATGTTTATATATGATTATGGATGCATATATGTTCTGTTTGTAATTAATTTTGTATGTTTATGCCTATGTGGAATGATTTATGCAATGAATGATTTATGATGTTCTTTATGAGATGATATGGATGAAGAAATATGAATGTGATGGTCGTGATATGATGCAAATGAAATGGTGTTGTGAGATGCAAATGAGATGGTTTTATGAGATGCTTAAAGTAGTAAATGTTATTATCCTAAATGTATTAAATGATGATGTAATGTATGTGATGCATTTAATAGGATGTGATGTTATATTAATGCAAAGTGATGTGATGTAATGATATGTTAATGTGAATGTATTGTGGTGAGATAATGTCATGATGCTATGCAAGTATGTATGCAAATGAATTAAATACTTATATACCTATTGTTTATGATTATGCGAAAAATGATTATGGAATGCTTCTGTAGATGCTATGCGATGATTTATATGATAATGGAAATTGATGCAAGGAATGAATGCGATGAATGCTTATGATAATATGTTTATATGATAATGGATATGTAATGAATATACTTCCTATATGATATGTTTATGCAATATGCTAATGTTTTGTGGATGCAGGATCGATGACGATGATGGTGATGATGATCAACTGCCATATTACTTTGTTAGTGTGGTTAGTAAGGAAAGAAGAAGTCATTTCAACAAGACACAAGATGATGAAAATGAAAATGATGATGATGATGATTACTTGCCGAGGAATTGGGATTTTCAAAGGGCCACATTTTCTTATTTTTTGATAACACACGTGGTACGATGCATCAAGGTATAGAAAACTAGGATGGCGTGGTACCCAGTGTGATGGACTTTGACTTGACAAGTATATAGGAGTATTCTTGCTCACACCTGACATACAGAAACCTTGCTAGGATGCACTTCAAAAGTTTCAAACACCTTGGACCAAAACACGGAAAGGTAAACATATCCATGCAATAGTCAACAAGTTTCCCAAGACCTCCTCCATACATACCTAACAAAGCAAGTATTCATCGAGGTTATATTGCAAGAACGTCCAACAAGCATAGAAGATAAAAAAGATGATGATCATTGCCCCATTCCTATCTCTCTAAATCCTTCATTCGGATATCATCGAGAGGTCCTTGGAATGAGCGCAATAAGAAAAGTCAAAAGTCAAAGATAAATCACACAAACAAGTTGATATTCTTCAATATCGCTAACCAGAAGGGAATGTGTTTTGAAGGATAAGAACCGAAACTATTGCCAAAAGATAATTCCCATTGTAGGAAGGATACATCCTAGGACATGTTAGTGGATGGCGGCACGTCATTTCATTTATCCAAAGTGTTTATCCTAGGACATGATATTATCAAATGATTGATATGGGACTATTTGGATGATGGGCTATCGACACAAAGAATTTGACCAACTTGTTTACATACTGACTTAAACCTGAGACTTGACATTTGGAGTTTTACTTTTAACTTGCTAGACTTGTTTCTAATTGTTTCACCAGAGGTTGAGGATGACGATTAGTTTATTATGAGTGTTGTTATTGCGGGTGCAAGCGAGATGAGGTGGATGGATTTTTTCAAATATTTGGATGTTTTTGATGTTTTGCAATGTTTTGAGGCTATTTTTGGTATTTTTTTGAGATTTTCAAATGTTTTGATTTTTTTTTTCAATGTTTTTGGGGTTTTCTAAGATTTTAACCAAGAGACTAACCTAAGGGCCTATCCTAGGGGCCTCGAGGGCTGATCAACAGATTATCCTGCCTACGTTATACACATAGAGACCATGTAGTTCGACTGATGACTTGACCGATTTACAGATGAAGATATACATGATGAGATGTCAGTTTATTATGATAGACTCCTAAAGGACTGACCTAAGTGTCTTAGGGGATGATCAAAGATCAACCTTGCCTACGTTCAAGCTCAAAGATGGTGTAGTTTGATAAGATGACTTTGTTTTTGGATTTTTTGACTGACTTTTTGACATGTTTTGGGGTTTTGATAATTTTTGAATGTTTTTGGATTTTCTAATTTTTTGATGTTTTTTGGATTTTCTGATTTTAGGACTTTAAGATCATACACGAATCCGATCCGATAAGGACATGCACCCAGTGTGATGCAATAGACTACTCTGATAAAAGAAGGACAAACTAACCTTAAGGATGAGCCGAGTAGTTCTAGGAGGGATTATGATACGAAAAAAAAAACCAAGCTATGGTGCAGATGCGAGTGGATGAGTGATGGATGGAGACCTGAATACGATGGATGATGGAAGCAAAATGGATGGATGATGCAGAACAAGTCGAGAAGATCCTGGTGGATGGAAAGTGCTTATTTACACAAGCCACCTATTTGCCAGGTTTTCACCAAGGTACTTGTCCAAAGTGGCACCAAAGTGGTTTTCACTAGAGGACAATTTTTTCCCTTTACTATTTTTTGATTCTTTTTTCGATTTTTTGGATTTTTTTGCTTTTTTTGATTTTTTTTGATTTTTTTGAAATATTTTTAAGCTCATGTTGAATCACAAGGTGTTGCTGATGTAGATGCCCCTATCATAATGTTCCATTGGTATCCTTCCTGAAGAAGTTGCTTTGCTAAGATACGTGCACTTGAATGCATCATTTGGGATTCCTGATCTGCTTTGTTGATACCGGAGTTAACTTTACCTTTGTGCGCACATCGTGATAGAGTGCCTTTTGAATCCTTATGATGAAGGGTCGTTGCCAAAACATGGTCAATGTGAGAATTGGATATTATGCGTGGAGGCGTGGACAGAGTGTGGACAGAGTGTGTTTAGGGATAAGAGATG
Organism: Sequoia sempervirens; assembly: GCA_007258455.2. Lineage (NCBI taxonomy): Eukaryota > Viridiplantae > Streptophyta > Pinopsida > Cupressales > Cupressaceae > Sequoia > Sequoia sempervirens. The sequence goes on along the minus strand of VDFB02000003.1, from coordinate 51,868,842 downwards.
GATTGGTTGACAGTTTGGAACCTTTGACTCTCCAAACTTGGGAAGATGAGCAATGATGGGTGGATACGAAGGTGTGCATGGAATTATGACCAATTGCTTGATACACTTTGTACATCGCTTGAAAATCCTACTTTTTCTTTTGTAGACATCCTTGATGGATACTTTTCCCTTTTTTATTTTTCCCCATAGTTTCTTTGACTAATGGAGTTTGATAGGGATAATCTTTCTTTGTATTTTTTTGTATCCATATGTATTTGATTTTTCCATTATGATTTCCAACTTCTTTTTCTTTGATAATATTCTTCGTACTTTGTTTCAATCCTTCTTTCGAAGTTGGTCCCAATTCATGGATGGGGTGATGGGTGGAAGAAGATTCATGATGTGACTAGTTGTAGTATTGGCATCAGTTTCATCATAAGTATTCTTCATGCTCCCTATGTTGACATTTGCTTGAGACGAAGTTGCCCCCAGTATGGTGGTAGTACTGCCTTCATGGTTTGATTTTTCCTATTCCGAGAGCTCTTGTTAAGAATGAATTATCTGAAAAAGGACCATTGTAGATGATGTTATTGGAATTTTCCGCTCTACTAACTCTGAAATATCTTGTTTTGTCTGACCTATTTCCTTGAGTGGATACTATTGGATATCTTCATACATGATGTCCCCAGTCTGAATTTGGGATATGTCTGATATTGATGTTGACGACTCAATAACCTTCTCTTTTTGTATAATAATGTTAGGAGTAAAAGAATCTTGTTTTGAATGAAGATCATCTATGTGTCCATCCATAGAAAGCATCTCATGGGTAGATGGAGGAGTATGTGCATCTTGCATAGATATGAGAGTGTCCATTAAATCATTGTAGTATCTTGGAGATAAAAATTCTTGATCTTGATTAATTTTGGACTTGCATTTGTAATGTTGTGGATCAAGTTCTTGACATGGGTCAGTTTCAAAGGATCCTTGGATATCTTTATTAGGAATGGGAAGTGGCTCAATATCCTCTAGATCGTTAAGTGGATTTGGATCAAATGTTGAGTTGAAGGTTCCTTCAATATTTGAAAACATGTCTTGGAAAGGACCATTGCTAGACCTTGGTGAAAGACGTTGATCATGCTTTGGAATATATTTTTGAGACATGTCCTCTAACTTATTAGGTGATGTAGAGACATTTTCAACATGATCATTGGTCGATGGATTGTTGATTACAGGATCAAATAATATTAACACTCCTTGAAATGGATCATTGTTGGATATTTTTGAAGGATTCTTATCATGATCAAAAAGTGACTCTTGATGTATGTTGATTTGATTTTTGGATGAGGTAGAAACATCTTCCATGTGTTCATTGATGGATAGGTTTTGATTATGTGATTGTTGACTTGGATTGATACATGTATTCGTCAACATTTTGTTGGGATTTTGAACAACATTTTCTTGTTGGGCTTGGTATTGGGCTTGAGCTTGTGCTTGCACTTGAGCCTGGGCTTGTGCTGCTTGTTGTGTGGATAGATATTGTTGGATGGCATTTTGGTAGGCCTGGTGAGATTTAAGTGCAATGTTATATTGTCTTGTTGCGTTTGGTTTTGGTGGTAGTGGTGGAAGATTCAGAATGTGTTGGATGTAGTGACAATTGGTTGAGATACGCTTGAAGTGATTGTGGTAGTGAGGGGTTGAGATGTGATAGTGGTGGTTGGAATGATCGAAGTGATAGGGATGGTTGGAATGACAGAGGTGATAGGTCCTTGGGAGACCGTATTTTGATTTGGGATCGACGTTGTTGTTTGATTAGATACCATCCGTTCGTGCGATATCGATGGTATATTCAAAATATTTGACGTGATGGTTTGATTGTTGTTAGGTGGATTGATTTGGATGGAATGATTGGTGCTAGGTAAAGGGGGAATCCCTAAACCAAGGAATGATGTTGATATGGGTAATGGTGGTGGATATGTCTCTTGGCACAATGACTCAACTATTTTGGTGAGTGTAGCAATTTGATCTTGCCAAATTTGATCTTGAATTTGGTCTTGACTCCCTTGATATAGTTGATTTGCTTTTTGTTCAAGTAGATTTGGGATGCATACTTGTGGTTTTTGAATGGGATCATGGAAAAATTGATTTTGGACAATGTTTTGATTTGGGATGATGTTCAGATTTAACATGATAGGTTGGAATTGAACATTGTTAGTGTTGGGAATCACATTGCCTTGATTTAGGAAACTTTGATTTTGCATGGTGTTACCTTGACTTGGATTAATACATGGAGTCATTAACATCTTGTTTTGACTTTAACAACATTTGTATGATTCGCACACATTTTTATCCCAAAGTTTGTCGGATTCATGTTTGGCAATCTTGTACTTGGTATATTCACTTTTGGCATGTATGGATTTGGTGGGATAATGTTGGTCGTTTGAAGACTCATGCATTGAGTATTTGGTGGCAATGTTGGACTTGGGTTTAAATCTACCATCGAAAAAGGTTTTCCAAGATTTAGATTGGGTATACTCACATTTGTTGTACCATTGAGGTTTGTAGGAGATAATGATCCTATGTATAAATGTGAGTTTTGAAAATAAATTGGCATTGTAAGGCTTTGATAGTTTGGCTGACTTGGATTACTCATGATGTATGGATCAAGTTTATATTCCATGTTCTTCTTGTGTTTTGACCTTGTTACAAAAGTGACCCCTAAGATGTTTAGGACCAATGATGAGATCAAGGATGAAAATGGGATGAATGATATGGGTGTTGATTTTCTTAGGAACTTTGGATCAATGCTAGACTTAGGATTTGATTTTGATTGGTTTGATTGGATAATGAACTTGTAAACCCTAAGATGTTAGATGTTATCTTAGGATGAACTTGTTCAAAGGGGTGCTAATTTAACTAGAGGTATGAGAAAGCATCCATTCCCATACCTCTAACTAAACAAAGTGATTTTGATTTTGATGATTTACCCAACTCTAGAATGATGTTTGAAAAGTTCTAAAGTTGCTTGTGAGATGGAGATGATAAATGTTTGAAATGGATGAAGTGTTTGATTTTGATCCTAAATGAACCTGAGAAGGAATTTTTTACAAGGCCAACGTTTTGAAGAACATGCTTTTCCCTTCAAACCAAATGATCAATGTTTGCTAAAAAGAACATAAGACAAAAGATACACAAGCACATGTGTGGGGTTCAATTGATTTCATCTTGATTAGTGAATTGTTTTTACCAAAAACACTTTCTTGATTAGGTTTTCTAAACTAAGTGTCCAATGTCTTGATTTCTTTGTATCCCACAAAGTATGTTATGTGGAATTTTTATGAACTCAAGGCAAGGGTTTACCTATTGTTTACTTTAGTAGACAAATTGAGATGTAATCCAATGTTTAGAAACCTCTAAGGATGTGAATCCCAAGGGCAAGCAATAAAATATGGATTGAGTCAATTATATTTGTCTCCTAAAGGGTTTTAAATTTTGGATGATGAGGTTAAGTGTTTTTTTTCAAGATGTTTTCGATCAAGCAATGCACTTTGTAACCCAAGAATAAGTACAACCCTATGGATGTTAAAGACAATATTTGTTGGATTCCCATTTGGACAAGTCCAGCTATGCTTATCTTTAGTGAATGGTTAGATGCTTGACCCCACTGGCTCCCCTCCACGACACTCACTTATACAGGGTAGCCAAGCACCAACACCCATGAAACTCCCATGGCATGTTTTCCATTTCTACTAAAAGATCGTAAATTTGTGGAGTGGCTTTAAAAGGACCGTTCTTGCACCAACAAATAGATTTAAGGATTTTGGCAATTCTAGAACATGGGTTTTAGTAAGGACTTTCTGTTCGTGGAGATTGAACCATACAGCAAGAGTCCCCTTTTGGATCCATCTTGTCAGAATCAACCACGTGATATTGGCGTTTACTCCAATACCCACATTTATATCTTGGTTGGAAATACTCTTGGCTTTAGAGTGTTACCAGTTGAGTTGTTCCCTTGGGTGAGTACTTTTTCCCAAACGCAGGCCCTCTAAGATAGACAAAAGCGAATAAAATTATTCATAGTTCGATCAACCCTTGTTTAGAAAACAAAGGGAGAACACATGCAATAAATTCATTCACACTCGCACAAGATTTTCTTCAAATTTAAACCCAAAAATGAAGTGTGGAGGTGATTGCTTTCTCTTAACCTAAAATCATGAAAAAGGCCTTTTTATTCTCAAGATCACTATAAAGCGCGAAAGAAGCGCATACGTCCTTTTTCAATGAGGTTAGTTTAAGTAAGCCATCACAAAACAATGTTGCACTTGTTCATTTTAGATCCCTAAAGAAATTGTGATTTCTTTTTAAGCACCAAAAGACAAATGAGAGTTGCTTCTTTCAATTGTTAACCAAAAAACAAACTCTAGTAAGTTGTGTTCCCAATGTTCATTTTAGCCCTTTGTAGCAAAAAATTGAAATGTTCTTTTTAGATCCCAAAAGAAATTTAGTAGGTCCTAAAAGTGTGAAGGGGTAAAATCCTTAGAAGTGGGATTATAATTTCTCGCCAAAGTGTTAAAAAAAACTTGATACAATGATGTGATAATGATTTTTTCTTTGACTTCCATGCTTCACTATCCTTTAAAACCTACAATACAAGATCCAAATGTTAGATGACATCAAGGAACAAAAAGATATGAAGGCTAGATAAATGATTAAGCATAAAAACCCTAAAATTTAGACCAAGTTTCATTGTGATTTGACATTAAGTGATAATTTGAAACTTTTAACTCTATCAAAGTTAATAATAACCTACACCATTGGATAGCTTATGAAATTCTACCCCATTTCAAGAAACAAAGCTCTGAAAAAGACCAAAAAATGACCAAGATATGGCCATTTTAAGTTTGCATGAAAAAAAAAGAAATCCAAGCGGTTCTGTTTGTGATGGCGGCTCTGTTTGATTTTGTAGCGGCGCTATATGGTGACGCTGGGGACTCCAACAACGCAGTTTGATTCTAGAGTGGTTCTGTATAGCCTCGTTGGACTGTGAGCGGTGCTATATGGCCCCATTGGACTCTGAGCGGCGCTGTTTCCTGTAAACAAACAAAAATGTGTAATTTTGACAAAAAACGTGATTGGAATGTGAGATTTCCCTCCTTCTAGTGACAAAATGTGAACCTAGATCCTAGTACCTGCAAAACAACAAGAATAAACAAGTTAAACAAGGGATTGCAAGCTAAAACAAGGATTCCCCATGAAATCCATTTACAATTTCAAAATAGGAAATAAAACAACCAAGAACACAATGAAACCAAGAAACATAGATTCAATCCTAATTTAAATGTGCAAACTCATGTTTCCATGGGGGAATTGGTGCCAATTTGATGTGAAAATTTTCCCTTTCCTAATTCCTAAGATGCAAGCTTGATATGTTGATGAGGTTGATCCACTTTGTTGATGAAGGATGAGAGCTCCAAGCCAAAAATCTGCAAAAACCTAACTAAGAACTCAATGGTAATGGATGAAATTTGAGAGATATTTGAGCATGGTAACTTTGCATAAATTGTGGATGATCAAATGAAGATATGAGTTATTTATTTATAGAATGCCAAGATGGATGAATGTCCAAATTTGAGCAATGTGGGACTAACATTCATCCAATGGCATGATGCCACTTGTCAAGCTATGAATGGATGAAAGATGTGCAAGATTTGAGAATTGTGCCAATAAATGCATATTTTTGAATTCCAAATTTGTTGAAATGACTTGCAAGAGGGAAGGGAAAATGCAATAAATTCCACCTGGCTTAAGGCAAAGGACATATAAGATGAAGTTATTGCCTTGTTGGATGTACATGTTGACTTGGAATTTTTGAATTCAAATTGAGAGAATATTCCAAAAGATGCCTTGTGAGGAAAATAGAGATTTAATAAATGAATTAAATCTATTTTAATGTGCAACTTGCATTATCTAGAGGATGGGACATGAGATGAGATTAAATTAATCAAGGGTTAATTAATTTAATGAGAGAGGTTAGATGATGTGACCTATTTGACTCAAATTTATGGATTTATTTAAATCAAATAAGAGAGGAATATGACAAGAGACTAATGAAATAAGGATTTTGATTTATTTAATTAAAAGAGATGGTGTTAGATTAAATCAAATAAGGTTTTAATTTATTTAATTTAATGGATAGAATTTAGAGAGTTAATCAAATAAATTGATTATTTAATTAAATAGGGATAATTAGATAAGATGAATTGATTTAATTAACAAAAGAGACTGACTTAACTAGATAAAATGTTTTATTTAATTAAGGGATGAAAGTTGATGAATTTAATCAGATAATGAGATTTGATTAAATGGTTAGACCAAGGGATGATTCAGGAAGAAATGATGTTAGTAGGTCGGGGTCAAGTGCACAATGTCAATCAATATATTTTACGTGTCTACAAATACAAATTTGGAATTGAGCAATGCATGAAATGAACCACTTTAAGCTAGATTTAGTGAAATGCATGTAACAAAAACTCAACCATCTAAAATAAATAACTAATGGTAGGAACAAGGTTTTAAATGCACTATAAAAGGTAGTCTCAGATGTGCATTGGGACTAATTCGCCCAGAGGGGTGTATGAGTCCCAGTGAGGGTTTTTTTGCATAATTTTTAGTAAATTTTAAGTGATTTGTATGGTTTATGGTTTGTATGATCTGTAAACTAAATGCAAATATAGTTTTCAGATGATTTTCAATGATTTGAGATGCAAAAATGCAACCTATATGCACTTTCACTAATGAGAAAATTAGAAACCCTAGAATTCCAATTAACTCATGCAAACCTTAACACAAAGTCAATGCAAGCTAGATCTAGGATGATGATGGACTCCAAATTAGAAAATGAAATGTTTTAAATGTAGGTTAACCAAAATATAACAACGGGAAAATGGGATGAGATGCTTTCATATGGTTTAGAACATAGAGCAAACCCCACTTTCCAATTATCTCATTCAAGGATAACCCTAGAGATCTCAGTGCAAAAGAGAAAGAGACCTTGCAATAGGTTTGTCCTAGGGTCTAATTGTAAACTAATGAGGGGTTAACCACCAAGATATGGCTTTGAAAACTATATGAAATGCAAGATCTAATGATTGAACTCAATGATGCACAAAACCTCACTAAATGAACTATAAATGCAAATAAATCATAACAAACTAGAAAAGTGCAGAGGAGCACCTAGAAAACTAAGAGAGCTGTAATGGAGGCCTGAAATGTTGAATAACCTAAAATTTAGGCCTACTAGGACTCATACACCAATCTGGGTGTATCAGTCCCAGAATTGGATTTTTGTGCAAGAACTGGTTTCTGGAAAAAGGGTATCTAAAACTACCCAAATCTAAAAAATGACCTAAACTGGGACTCATATGCTAGGACTGGTGTATGAGTATAGTTAGGATTTTCTGGAACTTCAAAGTCTAAATCTAGTCATCAATATCTATTCTTTCCTTCCCAATTGATTTCCAAATTTGAAACCCTTAGTTTGGGGCTATAGGTGACTTTTTAGTGAATATTACAACCTTGCAAATGAGGAGACAATTCCAACAACTTTCTCCAAGATTGTAACCTAATCTTCAATGATCCTTCATGCTCCAAGACACCTAGATCTGTAATCACACATGTAAAGAGGAGAAATTGTTGATTTGTTAGTGAATAGGGGTTTTCCTTGGTCAAAACCCTTTTAGGTAATTAAACCAAATGATGAAACAATGAAACAAAGATATGAAACATGAAACATGGGACATGAAACATGAACAATGATACCTTGAATGATGCCTTGTAAATGATGCTTTGTAAATCTACAATCTAACATGGAATGGCCATGAAGGATGTAGATCTAGATCTTGAGATAAGTGTAGAATAATGATTGACCTTGGATCTTAAATGCAACATCACAAAACTAGCTCAATAACATGCTTGATGCTTGATAACCTTGACATGATGATGGATCTTGAATTTCCCCAAGACTTGATAAAGAATTCTACCCTTGAATGCCTTAGAAATGGTCTTGAATGCTCTCTTGATGATCTTGGAAAGTCTTGGAATGCTTAACTGTTGAGTGATTGACTTGATATCATGAATGCATAATCCAATAATGATTTTAGACCTCATTTATACAGGAAATCCATATAATATCCTATTAATTAGATCCAACAAGCCGACACTCATGAAATTTGAACTTAAAACCCAATTTTCCTACTCAAAACCATAAAAATAGGCCAAATGGGACTCATATGCCCTCCCAAAGGGCGTAATTGAAGAGAGAGAATGTCGGGGAGTGAAGAAATTAAGTTTATTTATTGATATTATCAAGATTTTGATTAAAATATTCCTTGGGATGCATAATATAGGGACTTAGGGGCCTATTAATGATGATATTAAGGTGATAAATGCAATAGGGCTTAAAATTCAATGTGAAAGTGTAAATAAATACATTTTACAACATCAAATTAAGGCAAAAACTGGTCTATTTAGCTTAAAACTTCCCTAAATCCAATGTGAATGTGTACAACACGTTACAACACTAGATTAGGTCCACTTATTTTACAAGCCTCTAAATTTAATGTGAAGGTGTGAATAAATACACTTTACAACACAAAATTAAGGAAAAGTTAAGTTTATTTAGCTTAAAAAAGGGCACAAGACTTAATGTGAATGTGTAAAACACATTACAACACTAGATCAAGGTGACCTTAAGTTCATTTTAACATTAATCATTCCAAAATTAAGAGAAATTGTAACATCTCCAAGGGAGTATAAATTTTTTCATTACAACTTGGAAGGTTCTTGGCTTGAGACATAGGTCCATCTATAACAAGTGGGTAAGGAAGGACAACCATGGACCTATAATTCTTAGGAATATTGCTATGAGATAACTCTATTATGGGATTTTCCTTAAAATTTTGGTATGACTTGAAAAATAAATATTCGTGAGGCTTTATAGGTTCCATAGGTTGAGGCCAAAATAAATCCAATGAAAAATTCAAATGGAAAGAAAAATGATTAAACACACAATGGTGCATTGTAAATATCTCATTTTAAAAAGGGAACTTTACACACTTGTGAATAACCAATGAGATGACATTAATCGAGCGTAGCCATGGATAGCATAGCCTCTCAAAAAATTGGTTCAATGATGGGATGATGGATAATGAGACACCTAATTTCTTTGATCCAATTTTTAGAGGAAGAGTTATTGAGCCTATCATAGGGTGAGAAAAACCATCATGTTTTTTATCCATTCTTTTGATTGTTCATAGGAATCTTGATAAAGCTCTTACATAAATGGGAACTCCTCAATGATCAAATTCTCTACATAGGTGGGATCAATGATTATTACTTGTATAGGTTTTTCATTGATACGGTCAATAAAGTAGGGAGGACTATCAAGTTCATGTCTAGGCGTGTCACTATGAGTGAAAACAATGCTAGGTAACATAGTGTTTTTTCCCTTACGAGGTTGAACATCTATTAGACTAACCATCTAATCTACTTCCTTTTCTTCAATAATTTCATCATTCATTTTATCACTCATATCATCAGTCTTATCATCATTCATCTCATCATTCTTAACATCACAAGCTTACACAAATTTGGATGAATGGTTAGGAATTGGATTGGTAAAAACTTGCAAGTTTTGACTACATGAGTCAATAGATTTATTCCCTTGGTCATTAACACCACCCAAATGGATGTGATTAGAATTAATGAGGTCTTGAACTTGATGTTTAAGATGCATGCATCATTCTATATCATGTCCATTTGTGCGATGACATAGACAAAAGGTATTTGCATTGAAGTTTGAAGGTAAAGATTTGGTTGTATCCATAGGTTTGAAAAGAGGCAATCAAATTAGGTTTGATGGAGATCCTAATTTTTTTGTGTGATTTTAAGCTCATTATTTGCTTGGAAATGGCATGTCACATGTATGTCCACTGGTAAGGTCTAGGGTTTTAGCTCTTCATCCTTGCTTTCATGATCTTTGTGTTTTAAGCCTTTGGTGTTTTAATTTTAGGTTGACTTACTCTACCCGGTCATCAATCATTCAAGTTATATCTTAGGCTATCAGAAACATCCTTTTACTGGCCCCTTTCACTTAGGTGTGTCGGTCACTTGGTTTTGCATCATTTTAAATAATGCCTAAGTTGTGTGGAAAAAAATATTATAAGGTCACTTTTATAGAATATCCACCTTGAAGGTCAAAACCTGTCGGCCTGGTGTTGGCCCAGTTTTAAAAAAACTAACCTTGTTGGCATGTGCAGGAAATGACATTTGTCTGATCTAAATACAAGATCTTGACCGTCTATCACACATCGTGTAGGAGTTGAAGAATGCATACCAAAAGACGTGTGAGGTCGACAATTATGTGACATGTGTCCTCGCTATGGTGGGGTCTAGTCTGTTTGCATTATGTCTGATGTACAATGCTTCCAAGGTCGATGGTTCATGAGTAATAGCAAGGAAAAATATTAGTTTTCTATCACACACCTCATGACATTAATATAATGCTCATTGGGAGACATGCGAGGTCTATGAAAGGACATGTGCACTATTCCATCTAATGAAAAAAGGAACTGGAGCCCATGAAAAGAGATGATAGGGTTTGCAATCAACACTATCCTATTGGCTGACAAGTTGGAAAAGTATCACAAAGTAAATTCAAATTGTGTTGACTCAATCTGAGTCACTCATGGTGTCACCTCAGAATGAAATTGATGGCTGCTATTTAAAATTGAGCACACAGGCATTTGAACCATTTTGCTTCACACAAGCGAACAATAATGGTTGAAAGAACACAAGTTATTGAAATTGGGTCAAGAAATACGCAAAAATTGATTTCCTCTCATTATTGAAGGTTACAAATTGGTACAGAGCAACCTAAAGGTCAATCAAAGTGTTCGAGTTGGAGCATGCACAAGTTAGGGTTCCTAAAATCACAAAAAGTTGTGAGTATAATTAAAACTAAATTCTATGCTTTATTTGAAATATCACAAGATAGGGTAGGATTGAGATTGTTTTCTTCCAATTGCTTTAACCTGCATACTTTAATTGCTTTGTTGTGTTAAAAATCATGTATAAAATTGTTCCTCTCGGCTGAGTTTGTTCAAGTCTATGTCTTGTGTTTATACCCTAAGCTTCTTTGTAAGGGAATAAGTTTTCAAGCCTTTTTCTATTAGAACCCTATTCCATTGTAAACTCGCTTGAACATCCCTGGCCCCTAAACCACAAAAGCCTCAATCTGAAACCCCAGCTAGGTTGTTTTTTTATGATATCATCGACCAGTTAAAACCCTCAACTAACAAGAAGAGAAATAGAGAAATGATGTACAATGGTCCTAGAGTTTATGAAGGGTTACAAGATAGGCAGGCTTGGATGCGAGATGCCAAATTGCCTTCTACTAGTTAGAAAATGTTCAGAAATTGGTTTGGAAATAGAAATTGCGAATAACTCATTTTCCATACCTAGAGATATGACATGGGGATGATGGTAGTCCCAAATGTATATGTGGATGTAGATTTACTCAAAGATGTCACAACCAGATATGATCCTATGTCTAGAATTGTAAGGGCTTGCAATGGTACTGAAGTTGTTAGGATTACGAGGGAGGAGATTGCATAAATTTTCAAACTGAATGAATGGAGCCAAGATATGATTCACATTGACCTGGAGACTTTCAAAAAGGAATATGAGATCAAAGTTTTTTTTTGAAATACATTGTTTCCTATGCACTGTGATTCTACTAGAACTGGGAAGAATAGGAAGAAAATTACGATTGGAAAAGATGAGAAATAAAGTTTCCCTCTAAATTATTTTACCCATTAATTTAAGAGAACTATTTGTTCTTTGTATCAGATTATTGGCTTTGATGCACTTGAGACAATACCCGTTGAATATCTATACATGGATGGCCATATTCAATATGCAACTTTTAATGTGGTTTATGATTATTCCACTTACCTAGCAGAGAACATGCATAAGCGCCTGGTTGATGTCAAGGAAGAAAAGTATTGGGTAAAATTATGTTGGTTTTCTCTTTTGATGCATATGATTTTATATAAGCAAGAAAACTATTTTAGTGAAGATATGTCCTTAAAGAAGGCATAGGGTAATGTTTAGCTACCGGTCCTATGTTGGACACAAATTCTGGATATGGATGACCAGAAGTATGACTATGTGGTTTATCATAATTTCTTTGCATCTAAGCTCAGGATAATGTTGTTTCTTGATCTGCTAAGGATCCCAAAAGAGATTAATGACTTTCTAAGACCTATGGAGAGGATGCCTGAATTGAATATAACCCATAATTGGGGAGATATCATTGCATACCCAGATAGAACTATATTTAGGGTATATGGGACTTCCACCTATCCTTTTTTGTTGTCAAGGGATGTACCCGTTAGGATGGGATTCATAGAAGTGATGAGACAATTGGCCAGAACCCAAAAGTGACATTTTCCAGAAAGTAAGAAGAAGAGCTCATTCTTCCTTGAGTACATTGTATTTGCAGATTTTGGCTTGATAAAAGGAAAATGGAACCCACTAATGGAGATCCTCAAGCCTTACAAATTAGCATCAGCTCGCCCTAGAAACCATGACCTAGAAAGATTCATCCATGAAGTAAAAGCAATGAAGTCATTAGGGATATTTGTTCACAACTTCTACTACCGTAAGGATATTATCATAAACATTCTTGATTTCTAGTTGCAGGATGAAAGAAAAGCAATGTACCTTGCTTATGAGAAGATGATGGCTAATATTCAAAAGTCAGATTTGACTTATGATCCTCTACCCAACATCGAAGGATAATGGAACAAGGTAAAGTATGTATTGGAAAACTTTAAAAATCTTGTTGGTGTGTTGAGAAGAGAAGAGATTGTTAAAGGTAAGGGAAAAGACTTGGTGACAAAAGAAGGACCATCTATGCCATTGGAGGAAAGACCTTCCTACTAGCCACCTGAGAATTTCAAGGTGTATACTCAAAAGAAGGAAATAATTAAGAAGGAATAGGTAGAACCAACCCCCATTGTATCAAAGCATTCAAGGCCAACTTCTCCAGCTAGACCAGCTTCATTTCCTCCTAAGCAATCTTCTCCTGTTATAATTGATGTTGACTCCTAGCAAAGAAGTCCTTCCTCAGAGCAACCACTAGTCAAGAAATAAAGGGTTGAAACAAGCATGGTGGTTGATTACCCTGGCAGTGATGTAGATGATATTGTAATAACCTCTGAAGATATGTAGCAAAGGATGTCTTCTCCTCTGAGAGAAGTTACATCAAGCTCTGGGACAAGTATCTTGAGATTGGGAAAAGCCAAATTGAGTGGTGTAAGCAATATCAATCACACGATGAAGGAAGCTTGCAAAGAGTTTATAAAGGATGACTCATTTATTGAAACACCACCTTCCAGGGATTTTATATGGAGAGCAAAGGTTGGAGAGTATGCAAAGAGGGTTACTGTTGAAAGAAGTATATATCCAAAGTTTCCTAAAGATGTTGTTCAAGCCAATGTGGGACAAGAGATGAGAAAACAGTTTAAGGATATTACACTTGAGCAAGGAAGAGAATTGGTATGAAAAAGTGGTGTATTATTATTGCTTGAATAGGATATTGTTGATACAATGGTATTGGATACAATAAGGAGGGCTAATGAGAAAATATTTGAAACTAAAGATGAACCCAGGTTGGTACTTCAGGGATCTGCATTCTACAATGAATGGGATGCTCTAGCAATATGGTCAATGTATCTCAGTTCAAGGAAACCCAAAGCTGTAGAGGTATCATAATTTAGTGGTAGCCTAATTATAAAAAAGAGTTGTAGATACTCTAGCATTAGAAGCTACTGATATAACCATAAATGCTGCTAGGTTTACAAAAGCAACAGTTGAGCATATCACGAGTGACAAGGATACATTCAAAAGCAAATATCATGATATTATAGATAAATATAACAAGAGTCAGCAGAGGGTAGTTGAGCTTGAAATAGAGTGAGAGTTTTGGAAACAAGTGGAGACATTGAAGTCTCAAGGGTAGACTAGTTCAAGCCATACTGCTCCCACTTCTCTTGTAACTCAACCTCAACCTCATCCACCTGAACCATCATTGTCAATTGTTCCTTACAACATGGGTTAACAGCCTATTGTAGTTGAGAAACCAAGTACATCAGAGGAAACTCCATTAGATGAACCCACAAAGGAACAATTGCTTCAACATGTTGAGGAGTATAAGAAATTTCTTGAGGAAACGTAGGTCATGATGAATAAGAATAGTTCAAAGATTGTTCACACTCTCTTAAGGCACCTCAATAGGAAAATTCAAGGTAAGTTGAACAATGTCCATGCTAATTACTCTTTGATGTTGAAAGCGATGGAGATGTCTCAGAGAGATGGAGAATTGGGTACCCCACTCTTAGATAGATGGATTCCCAGAGTAAGGGATTTGAAGTTGATGGTAGCTAGGGGAAAGCAATGAGAAGATGGCCATCCAATGGTGTTCTCTACTTAAAAGTTTGTTAGTGATGTTAAGGAACAACCATCTCATGGGTATGTTACCCCATTGGTACAAAAGATAAAAGAGTAAGGATCAAGTGCAATTAGGTAGAATTGACAGTAATAACTAACATCTTGCAAGCCTAGGATGAAGTGAAATGATTGCAAATGTGGAAGAATCAGGTGGATGCTACAATTTTTACTCAAATATAATTAATCTACCAGGATGTAAATATTAACACATTGAAAGATACTTTGGAGAAGTTATCTTTCATTATTAGCTTTCTCGAAGAATTTGACAAGGAAGTTAATTTAGTAATGATAAAGTATGCTCCTTATAGGAAGAGAATGGATGAAATCATTGAATTCAACTAGCCATCTAAAGAGGAGTATGGACAATGGAGAAGGATATTTCTAACTAGATTTGATTAGTGAATTTTGAATGGAACACATATACTTAGTCAAGTATTGTACAGGCTTGGCCTTGGAGGTTACAATGTGTAAAGTATGTGTTTCCTTGTTAAAGGTGCTACTGGTAAATATGGATTACTGATGTAAACCCTGACTAGAAGTTTTGTCTACTTTTCCTATCTTTGGAATTTCGTCATCTTTCCAAGTAGGATGGACACGCTACAAAAACTTGAAGGATATTCTTTTCAACATGTGCCTTTTGGGAAGGCAATTTTGCTTCTTACAACAAATGAAAATAATCTTTGTCTCATATGTATTCCCTCCAATTAGAAATGTAAATATAATGGTAAAGGGAATATTGTCTTGTAGTGGTCCAATTAGAATGTGACATGTGTACTATTGGCATGAAGCTTGTTTTTCTCCCTTGTTTTCCATATAAGGGAATTCAAGGCCATTAGTACAGGTCTTTTGTTGAATTCTAGAGTCAAATTGTGTAATTGCAGAACATAGAGAAAATATGTTAGGAGTCTTTATCTAATGCTTTTAGTCTAAATAGTAAGTCTTGTTAAGTGTATTATCTCTGAGCATATCAAAATGATAATTGGAAATTTTTTGAGTATGTAGTCTCTCCAATTTTAATCTGTACTCGAGTTATTAATGAAAATGTTGATCGAAGATCATTTCATTAATTGTCATTGTTGTTAAGCTTTGATATATGCTTTGATTTTAGCTCTGGTTCAAAGAATCGATTAAAATGCTTAGATCTAATTGTAAATTCATGTGCAGAACAATTGGATTTGATAAGTAGTCTTAGGCTTGGATTATAAATGGGTGAATTGCAAAGTAATTTCACTAAGATCAAATGTGTTTAGGATTAAATTTACCTTTCATTTCAATTTACATTGACTCCCAATCCATATATAATGGCACTGATCTTAGTCATTATACGCATCTCTTACGATTCTGGTTACCCAACTTGAGAACATCAATTTAAATAACTTTACATTCAAATTTTTTTTGTGGTTGTTGTTGTTTGTATTCTTGGTTATAGAGTTGTAATTTTTTCAAGGAAATTCCAATTTCTTGAAGGATTTCATCTTCCTAACTTTTCATGAGAATATATTTTCTTATCTATGCAATGTATACATCAATGGTTTAGAAGAATTGTATAATTTACATTGTGGGACCACCCTCTCAGGTTTTGTAGAGCCTGAAGTGTAGGAGATAAAATAATTGGTGCTACATCTCATTTGTTGGCCACTTATGTCACAAGTATTCAAGAAGTGAGTTTGGAAAACTCATAGGTATCTGGCAAGATCTAATTGGTTCATTGAAAACAACCACTAGGGACGTAAGCTTTACAATTTTTAGTTCTCCAAAATGCATTATCATAGATCACTATGCTATATGGTAGTATTTATTAATAGATTCAGTCAAATTAAAGTGTCTGCTAAGTTTAGCACAAATATTTGTTGTGTATTTCACCAAAGTTCTCGATAAGTTTCCTGCCCTTTGTCTTTGAAGCTTGTGTTCAAAATTCATGCAAATGCATGTCGTATGTGTCAAATTTTATTTCAGTTTCTAAGGATCTATTGAAATTTGCATAAAGCATAACAAAATTGTGACTAATTGCTCCCAAGGAATTTGGGTGGCGACTCTAAATTTTTTGCACCAGTGTGAGCCAGTGTTTAAGGATATCAAAGAAGTAAAGAATAAAATTATAAAGAAATCAAAGAAGGTGACAGACATGAAGAAGATCCAAGTATAGATGAGAGGAATGCGAGGCCACATGAAGAAGCATCTAGAGCAGAAGCTGGAGGGAAAATTTCCCAAGAACAAGAATGCACAAAGGAAATGGATAAAAGCAAAGGACGCTGAATACTGTAAATCTACTCCTCATCTGGTCCCTAAGCATGATATTCATTCTAGTTCTAGTTCAGAATGTGAAAGGAATCTGCTAAATTTTAGTGATAACACTTCTAACAAGAGGGGAGAGGTTTTTATGAAGTCTGTTGTTAATGATCACTCCTTAGACCCAGGTGTGCAAGCCATGAAAAGGAGAGAGAAAGATTAAATAGAAAGGGATAGAATACCAAAAGACAATGCTATCACTAGATGCACTAGAGCTAAAGGACATTTGACCCCACATTTTGATTCTTATTCCCCTATTCTTCCTAACCTACTAACTGGAGATGAATATTCCCATACTACTATTCCCCATCAAGCTGAGACTCTAGTAGCATTTGATGGAGATTCTACCTTGCCAGAGGAAGAAGAAGTTCTAAATGATATGCAACTTCTCAATGAGAGAGCTTCCAGATGCAAAGAAAATAGAAAGAAGAGGGATTCAGAGAAGGAGAAAAGAATAAGGTATGTCATGATGCAGAGGGATATGTTAAGAAGGAAGGTTGAGGAGATGGAGGCACTAGACAAATTAGCAATTGAATCTGATAAAAAATCGGATCCAATTGTGCAAGAAGTTATAGGAAAAATTCTTGTAGATCCCTCTGTTGATAATACTACTACAAATCCACAAACCAATATTGTTGAAAAGAATTCTATCCTAGTTACTCCTCCCAAAAATACAAACTGTGAGTCCCATAATGCTGATAAAGGAAAACAACCCATGGGAGAGGAAAAATAAAATGAAGGAGTAAAAATTAATGAGGGAGGTCCTTCCAAGAAAGATACATTGCAAGGAGATTCTATTGCATTGTTAGAAAAATTAATGAAAGAAAATGAAAAGATGGATAGGAAGATGAAGGAGATGGAGTTACTTGTTGTAAACAAAGAAATGAAGAGGAAACTTGGTTTCTTGAAGTCCACATTAAAGGACCCTATCCCTGAGACCCAAAGCCCTCAACCCCGTACATCATCCTCAAGTCCACATATAAATAAAAAGTCATCATCTACTAGAAACCCTTCTAGCTCTTCCTCACAACCTAAAGATGAAGCTAAAATAGTCCATTTGAGTGACCAACATGATTCCCAACATAGATGGCCTAGAAACAATAATGATGGAAGAAGGGATCATGATAGCCAAGATGAGGAAGAAGGACCTGTTGGGAGGAGATTGTTGCACACTAATAGGTACAAGTAGCTATGTTTTGAAAACATCCCAAGATACCCAAGTCTAGTTCCAGATAATGCTAGGAAACATGTACCAAAGTTTACTAGCAATAGTGCCCTTAGTGGTGAAGACCACTTAAAGGATTTTTAAAGTTTTATAGAAGACTTTGAGTTGTAGGATGAAGATGTGGCTATGAAATACTTTATGCAATCTCTAATGGAGGATGCACGGGATTGGTATAGGAGCTTTCCAGATGCAAGAATAGATCCTAATGATTCATTCTTTTGAATCTTTAGAGAACAATATGGAGACCAAACTGATCCATAGTTTAGGTTGAATGACTTTAATAATATCACAAAAGGGCATAATGAAATGGCTACTGAGTTTAATGTAAGGTTCCAAAAGGAAATGTATAATGTTCCTGCATTCTTGAGGCCTAATGAAAGGGCATGCCTGTGTTGGAATGTCTATTTGGGAGATTGTTTTTGGTTGCTAGTGTTTTCATTGATGGAAATTGGAGTTAGTATTGCAGTCCATAGTTCAGAAGTAGCTCATACCGGTAGGAAAAGTAGAAGACTTTATTCTACTAGCAGAAAGCATGAAGAATAGAGTATACAGTTGATAAGTTGGTCTGAATACTACACTAGATCATTATTTTGTTGTGTGGATCCCTAGGGAATATTTTCAAGCATGTATGTTACCTGATTGGTAAGTTTTGTAATGTTCCATTGATCGGTGTACGGGTTTGGAGATTTAGTAGAATGACTTATTGCTTATTTTCTCATTATGGCCAACCTATTGTGTATAGCATGTCACGGATGTACGAGGCATAGTTGTTTAACTATTTCTTGTGTCAGGAATTTTGATTTGGGTCCCTACTATAGTCTAGCTGACTTGTGTGGGTACACATTAATTCTAATTGGTGATTTGAACCGACATGTAAAAGAATATTACATTTTGTTCGAAGCCAACATATAGTATAAAATCTTGTTAGTGGATATATATGTGAGATTGCTAAATCATTTTTTGTGTGTTGATCAAGAAGAGAAAAGGTGTCTGAGCTAAAAAATGCAGAGCAGCTGTATGAGATAATATTAGAAGATCTGTTGAAGTGAATTTTGTTTGTGTAGCAGAAGGGTTTTTATGTAGGAAAGTAGAGCAAAGCAGAGTAGAAGTGAAAATTGGACAAAAGATCTAGAATCTATTTTATGTGCCTCATTGGAACTAAATCCAAAAATTTGTAGATGCTATATTCTCAGTTCAACATTCTGTTGTAATCTCAAATATTTTGTAAGGCAGTGAGCCTTCCCTATTTTGAGCAGTGAGCTCTAGGTAGTGTGCCTGAATGCAAGTGCATTTCCTTTTGATCATAATTTTAACAGAGTATACTTTGTGGATTAATCTACACCGGTTTTTTTCCCCTAACAGGGTTTCCATGTAAATTTTTTGCTGTTATGGTGTTCACATTGCCTCTTTAATGAGTTTTCATGTTTCCTTTTGTTTATATGTTGTGAATACTATTAAAGGTTAAATATTGCTAATCAGATTTGAAATTCAAATATTATGGAACACTGATTCAACCCCCCCTTCTTAGTGTTCCTAGTGTCCAACAATTGGAATTAGAGTAGATTCCTCTTCTGAGTTTTATAGCTTGAGGTGGATCTTGGATTAAAAAGGACTAAAGTGGTCTTCAACAGTAGCTTATGGTGGCACTTGATGATATTGATCAGTCTAAAGCAAGGGTCATGGAACTAAAAGAAAATCTTGTGGCTTCTGAAAAATTCATTCAATCACTGAAGGATAAAATTTATAAATGAGTCAAGGGAAAGGAGGAAGGAACTATGTGGTCAGTTGGAGCAAAAAGGAAGCAAAGGCCCAAAAGATGTTCATTTGAATCAAACCCTAAAAGAAATAACAGAAGAGTTTGAAAAGCTTGCTAAGGATAATGCTGCCCTAAAGCTTGAAATGCAATTTGTGGCAATGAAGTAAACTAAAGAGATTGAAGAAAGAAAGAAGAATGAGGAGAATCTGACCCAGTCCTTGAAAGAAAAATCTAAATAATGTAGTAGAATTAATAATGGATTCATTGAGCTAGAGATTGAACTGCAACAATCTAGAAACAATGAACAAGAGCTTGAGAGATAGGTAGTTATTCTTAGAGATGAGCTTGCTACTGCAAATGAGTTTAAGGAGAAGTTCAGGATTAGTTCTTCTAGGCTTGATGAGATAACTAAAGGTCAAAAGGATGCAAATGATAAGTGAGGTCTTGGCTATGTGGAGGATGAGAGCTCCAGATCTGAACAAAAGGACCCTGAAAAGAAAACTCAGAAGAACAAAGGCAAAAGATATTTGGTAAGGAAACCCAACGCTCAAAAATTTAATGAATATTGCTTTGTTTGTAATAAATTTGGACATATGGCTTCTTAGTGTAGAAGTAAGATAAACTCTGGCACTGCATCATTTTTTGGTAAGTGTTTTAAATGCAAGAAGTTTGGTCACAAGTCATTAGAATGCAAAAGTATGTCTATCAGTATAAGGAACATTAAATGCTATACCTATGGAAGATTTGGACATGTTGCTAATCAATGCAGATCAGGAGGAAATCAGTGGAATGGATGGTATAGACAGAAAAATCCGGTATGCTACAATTGTAACAAATTTGGTCACATTGCAAGATTTTTCATGAACAAAAACATGGATAAGAGAGGTCCAGTTTATCAAGGTGGAAATTCACAGAAAGGTGATAAGGGAAAATGAAAAGCATCTATGGAAGATATAAGAGATTAGATCATGAAGAAAATGTGGGTAAAGAAGAGTGGATCTGATGAAGGTAATAAGACTGTACCAGAAGCTCCCTCTGGTAATTCATCTGGCAATTGATTCTAGGCCATTGGCCTAGGGGGAGTCTTCATGAAAATATTGTGTCCCCTTGTGTGTAGTTGTTATGAGATCGTCGGGAGTTGTCAATAGGTGTATTATTTATCCTCAAATGTATTGGTGATCACTTCTTGAAGGTCCGTAGATGGATTCTTCTCTTGTTGTTTATGTAGAGTAACCAGAACTTCTAGGGCAAAGAATTTAATGTGACAAGGAAGTTAGGTGTACAAAGTTATAAAAGGACATTTGGAACCTTCATTTTTCACCAGGCATCAAAGGAGAATAGTTGGAGAACTTTTTTAGAAAAAATTCAAAGGAGTGAAAGTCAATTTAGCGGTGAATTCTCTAGGTATTTCAGTTCCTTATCAATTTCATATTTATTCAGTGATCGGTAGAACCCTGTTCGGTACGAAAATGAAGCAAATCAAAGGAACAGTAACTCTAGATGAATATAGTAGTTGAAAGGTTAGGGATGTAAGAAATTTGTTGTCTGTCGTCGAATTGAAGAAGCTTAGAGGAGCAAAACATAAGAACTTGGACATCTAGAATGAATTTCCTCATTTCATCAACATGGAGGTAGTTCGGTTTATCTTGAATAGATTGGATGGTAATATCCTTACTCTGGATAAAACCTATCAAATTTCTAAGGATGCAATCAAAAATCTAACAAGATTGTGCAATGTTGGTGTTGTTCTGAAAAAGAAGTCAATTCAGAATGTTGAAGTAGAAGCCCTAACCAGAATGATAGGAGATCAGAGGGCTCTGGTAATCTCAACAATCAAAGATCCATTAACGATGTATATTGCACATGGAATTTCATATAAATTTTTCTTTAGAAACAGAGAAGGATCAACCTTGGTAGGTGCAGTGTATATCACTCACAAGATGATAATTGAAAATGAAGACTTTGATCTATGTGGATTGTTGAAGGATCAATTGATGGAGAATGTGCAATTGATGAAGGATATAGAGTACTCTTTTTGGTTTGGTACCCTAGCTATATGCATTATGATGTATTTCCTGAACTGCTTGCCTTAGAATGACAATGTGGTATGGAAGGAAAATATGTCGATTTGCAAGCAATTTTTTTAGCATTTCAACACTTTTGAAAATGGTGAACAAGCTTATTAAAGCTTCTTTAGGAACTTGTTAGGAAAGTTTGGTGTAAGTGATATTCCTCTCCTAGTAAAATTAGTTGAAGTTGGATCATCCTCCGGTAAGGTGGAGAAAAAGTAGAAGAGAGAAAGAGAGTTGGCTGGTCACACTCTTTTGACACCTAAGTCAACAAAAGTTGAGGGAAAAGGTAAAGAGCAGATGATTGTGGATATAGTGGATGCAGATTTTGAGGAATATACACCAAGAGATGAACCAAAACTAGTTGAACTGGATGTGATAATAGCTAAAGAAAGTGATGAAGATGGTGCTTTACTTAAAGCAAAGATATTGTAGATTTCTCAAGAAGAAGATGGAATGCAAAAGATAACTGACATATGGATAAATGGGCCATCATATGAATATGACTTCATTGAGGACACTCTACGAAGATACTTTATTGATAACAACATTGTACTGAAAATTCTACAGAATGTACTTCTAGAAGAATTGATTGAATGTATCAGGGAGACTATGGACTCTGTGCCTCTAGACAGAAAAAGAGAATGAAATAATCTCACATCTGAAGATGTATTTTAGGCTATCTCTCGCCAAAAATGAAAAATAAAATGAATGTGTTAATACAATGCATTGACTCAGCAAATAAGATCTACAATTACTATCTTAGGTGGCCTCACGTGGTTGGTAAATACAAGGAAAAGTTGGAACAAATTAAGAATGAGCTTGTCAAAATCAGACAGGACTACAATATATTTTAGGACAAGGATGGAGTACTTAAGAAGAAGATTCATGAGTTGTAGGTTGAGCATGCAAAGGTTTAGTTTTCCAAAAACACTCTTATGCATACTTTCTAGAAAGTAAAGGATCAAACTGAATGCAGATTAGAGCAAATGATTGAAGTTCTGAAGAAAGGAGAAAAGATGGAAGAAGCCATTCCCATTCTTGAATCCCTTGTCGAGGTCATCAATAGAACATCAAAAAATAATAGTCTGATAATAGCTACTATGATTGTAATCGACTCTTGGAAGAAATTTCTTCTAGAGATGAAAGATAAGTATAAAATAATTTTCTAAATTTAGCAGCAGTTGCAATTTTTTTGATAAATTGGGGAGAGAATGTAGTAAGAGAGAGTGTAGTAAAAGTATTAAAGGGGGAGAGAAAGCAGTGGAATTTTTTCTCATTGATGTCAAAGGGGGAGAGAATGCAGTGAAAAATGTGTTGACATCCAAAGGGGGAGCAATTTTTTGTTGTGTTTTGAAGCTTTGAGTTTTGACACTTAGTCATTTTTCACTAAGTGTTGCCATCAATTCCAAAGGGGGAGATTGTTGGAAAATGGATTTGGGAGATTGTTTTTGGTTGCTAGTGTTGTCATTGATGGAAACATGAGTCAATAGTGTGGTCTGAAGTTTAGAAGTAGCTCATACCAGTAGGAAAAGTAGAAGACTATATTCTACTGGCAGAAAGCATGAAGAACAGAGTATCCGGTTGATAAGTTGGTCTGAATGCTTCACCAGATCATTATTTTGTTGTGTGGATCCCTAGGGAAGCTTTTCAAGCATGTATGTTACCTGATTGGTAAGTTTTGTAATGTTGCATTGATCGGTGTACGGGTTTGGAGATTCAGTAGAATGACTTATTGTTTATTTTCTCATTATGGCTGACCTATTGTGTATAGCATGTCACAGATGTATGAGGAATAGTTTTTTAACTATTTCTTGTGTTGGTAATTTTAATTTGGGTCCCTACCATAGTCTAGTCGACTTGTGTGGGTACGCATTAATTCTAATTGGTGATTTGAGCCAACATGTGGAAGAATATTATATTTTGTTTAAGGCTGACATATAGTAATAAAATCTTGTTAGTGGATATATATGTGAGATCGGTAAATCATTTTTGGTGTGTGGATCAAGAAATCAAAATGTGTGTGAGAAAAAAAATGCAGAGTAGCTATATGAGCTAATATCAGAAGATCTGTTGAAGTGAATTTTGTTTGTGCAACAAAAGGGTTTTTATGTAGGAAAGAAAAGCAGAGCATAGCAGAAGTATGAATTGGACAAAAGATCCAAAATCTATTTTATGTGCCTCATTGGAACTAAATATAGGAATTTGTAGATGCTATATTCTCAGTTCAACATTCTGTTATAATCTCAAATATTTTGTAAGGAAGTGAGCTCTAGGCAGTGTGCTTGAATGCAAGTGCATTCCCTTTTGATCATACTTTTAATAGAGTATACTTTGTGGATTAATCTCCACCATGTTTTTTCCCCTAATAGGGTTTCCACGTAAATTTTTTAACTATGGTGTTCACATTGCCTCTTTAATGAGTTTGCATGTTTCCTTCTGTTTATATTCTATGAATACTATTAAAGGATAAATATTGCTGATCAAATTTGAAATTCAAATATTGTGGAACATTGATTCACCCCCCTCTCAATGTTCCTAGTGTCCAATAGCCTGGTTATATATTGCAATGCATATAACTCCAAGATGTGTTATCTCCTTAGAGATAAGAATCCATAGTTCCTAAGGGATTCTTATAAACTGGAAATTAACATTGAAAATAATCAAAGAGCATCAGGTAAAATGGGAAGAAGGAATGAACCTAAGCCTTTGAAAAACCAAAAAGATCAGAATGAGAAGGCGGTTAAAAATGCAATCCCTGATGAAAAATAGATCAGATTCTTAGTTTGGTACAAAAGGAAGCCAAGAATTATAAGCCATAGTTTCAAAGGAATGAAAGGCCTCCCAGATTGCAGGGTTATCCCTATCATACAAACTAGAGTAATGGGAAGCCAGTGAATAGCAATCAGAAGAATACCCAAGGTACATTGAACCCTTTACAGAAAAAATCCACTAATGTTTCCGATGATTTTCTTTGATGCTTAGTATGCAAAATCCCCCATTCCTCACAACAATGTGTTGTGGCAATGTCACTAGAAGGATCTCAAGATGATCCAGAAGGGTCTGAATCTTTTCCAAATTAGGATGAAATGAAAAATATACTCATGACTAGGTCAGACCTTGGTTGTGAGGAATACTCCTCAGATTATGAGCCAACCATAGATGATGTTGATATTCAAAGGCAGGAGGAGAGATTTTATCACCAACAAGTATTTGTGGATGAAGAAGATGAGAATAACTATAAGGTTTATAATTTAGGGTCAAATAATTTCTCCTTAAGGAAGCCTACCAACATGGAGATTTAGAGGTACAAAATTGGACTAGCTACCAAGGCAAGAAATTACATTGTTTTGAGAAATTAAACCATAAGTGGTAATCAAGGTAGCCCTGGTAGCATGCTTGTCAAAGAGAATAGTGTAGAAAACAAAGGAGAAAAGGTAGAAGAGAAGAAGGAAGAGAAAAATCCCAAGGAAGACAAATAGATGATGACAATGTAATTTTTAAGTTCCTACATTTCATTGACCAATATTAAAGTCAGGAGATTGAATTTAGCTCATATGTGGTGGAAGTTGATGGAAAGGAGACATTGTTTGGAAATGAGATAATTTAGTTGAAAACAAATAAGATTCTTAAGGGACTAGTTGCACTAGAGAGGGTCTTTCATGGTCCAAATAAATCAAATGCCAAGAAAGCATCTACACATTAAAAAAACCTAGAGGAGATAAATCTGGGAATAGAAAATGCTCCTAAAAGGATGTTTATAGGTAAAAAAATGAAACCTCATGTCAGAAATATGTTAATTTCTCTATTGAGGAAGTACAGGCATGTGTTTTCATGGTCATATGATGACCTAAAAACATACAAAGATTACTTGTTTCAACATGAAATCCCTCTAAAACCTTATGCAAAGCCTTTTAGGAAAAAATAGAGGCCAATTAATCCTACCTTGCAGCCAAAGATTCAAGAGGAGCTTACAAAGTTGAGAGATGTTGGTATCATTAAACCCATTAGACATTCATCATGGGTTTTAAATTTGGTTCTTGTCAGAAAGAAAAATAGTGATATCAGGCTATGTGTAGATTTCAGAAATCTCAATGTGGCATCTCTAAAGGAAAACTATCCTCTACCTAACATGGAAGCTATGCTGCAAAAGGTTGCAGGGTGCAAACTACTCTCAATGATGGATGTATTCTCAAGATATAATCAAGTTATGGTGAGAGAATCCAAACAATATAAAACTGCCTTTACAACACCATGGAGGACCTATGTATATGTGAGGATGCCATTTGGCCTAATTAATGTTGGTGCCAAATTCCAAAGAGCCATGGATGTGGCCTTTGCAGATTTCATTGATCTCTTTCTGGCTATATATCAAGATGATTTGACTACTCACAACAAGGAGGAAGATCATTGCTCCCATTTATAGAAAATTTTTATTAGAGTCTTGGATTTTGGGATTTCTTTGAATCTCGAGAAGTGTGCTTTTGAAGTAAGAGAAGGTAAGTTGCTAGGGAATATTGTTTCAAAAGATGGGGTCAGAATTGATCTTGAACGAGTAACAGTTATAGATAAAATTGCACAGCCTCAAAATGTGAAAGGAATTCAATCCTTTTTCAGACAAATTAACTTTGTAAGAAGGTTTGTTACCAATTTTTCTAAAAGTGTCCAACCCATATCCAAAATTTTGAAGAAAGGATAAAAGGTATCTTGGACAGAAGAACCTAATAAGGCTTTCTTGACCATAAAGGATGCAATCAAAGAGGTGCCTATCCTTAAATCTCCTAATTATACCAAACCATTTCAACTTTTCACCTTTGCTTCATTTCACACAGTGGTAGGAGTGTTGTTACAAAATAATGACGAGGGCTTTGAGTAGCCGATTTAGGGCTATTGAGATCAAGTACGATGCCACGAAGAATCCAGCTTATGCCTTGGTAAAGGCTATAAAGAATTTTAGACCCTACTTGATTGGGGAAACTGTTGTAGCTTATGTTCCAAGCACACTAGTTAAGGACATTTTCACTCAGCAAGAGACCATAGGCCAGAGGTGCAGGTGGATTAATAGAATCCAGGAGTTCATCATTGACCTCCAAATCACAAAATTGGTAAGGGGTCAGGGTCTAGCCAAATTGATGGTTAAGACCAACTTGGAGGAAAATCAAATTAATCAGGTTGAACATGAGAATGTTGCCCCGGTATATGATATGAAAACTTGTGGATGGTACCGAAGGATTGTAAAGTACCTGCAGACCATGTAATTCCTTGATGGCATGCCAAAAAATGAGAAGAGAACTTTAAAATTGGAGGCAATTAAATATGTTATCATTGATGGTGAACTCTAGTGGAGAAGCCTTGAGGGTGTGTTTCTCAGGTGTATGGATGGTGACCAAGCAGAATACCTTTTGATTGAGATGCACAAAGGAGCTTGTGGAGGCCATTACATGGCCAAGAAAACTACTCATAAAATATTGAGGGCGGGATTTTGGTGGCCTACAGTATTCAAGGATGCCCACAGATTTTTGAAGAGATGTGATTCCTGTCAGAGGGTTACTAGGAAACTCAAGTTCTCAGGAAACCTACCACTCAGGCCAGTATCAATCCAAGCTCCATTCTAACAATGGGGCATTGATTTTATTTGAGAAATGTATCTGAAGTCTAGTGGAGGACATGCCTGGATTCTGGTTGCAACTGATTATTTCACAAAGTGGGTTGAAGCTAGTCCTACTAGAAAAGAAACCAGTAAAGTTGTCATTGATTTCTTAATGAATAATATCTTGAGTAGGTTTGGTGTTCCTAAAAGAATTGTTTATGATAACACCATGTGTTTTAGGTCTAAGGAATTTATGGATTTTTGCAACCAGCATGGCATTAATGTATCATATTCATCAACATACCATCCCCAAGGGAATGGGAAAGTTGAGTCCATTAAAAAAATCCTTATGAAGATTATCATGTAGGTGATTGACAAGAATAACAAGGCTTGGGACTCAAAGTTGCAACTAGCATTGTGGGATGACATAATGATAGTGAAGAAGGTTATTAGGCAATCCCCTTTTAACTTGGTGTATGGAGTGGAAGCCAGAATACCACATAATAATCTGCTGAAAATGTATAGATTTTTTCAAGAGTATGACATTGATATATGTGATGAGATGCAACTTCAGATGGATGAGTTAATTGAGCTTGACAAAACTAGAAGAGAAACTCACAAAAGAAATGAGAAATTGCAGCTCCAAGTCAAACACTTGTATGACAGAAATTCCATTCAAAGGAAGTTTGAAGTAGGGTGTATGGTTTTGATGTGGAATGCCAGATTGGAGGGCAAAGGAAAGCATGGGAAGTTTGATCCCCTATGGCCCCGGCCTTATCTGATTGCAAACACACATGGGGAAGATACCTATTTCCTACAATCACTAACAAGTGAATTTCTGGAATTTCCAATACATGGATAGTTCCTGAAATCCTATTTATCCTAAAAATAGGTTATATTTCCATGTACATTGTACAGTCCTGTAAATGTTGTGCATAGGTTTGGCTTGTTTTCTTTTTGCTGCATTTGCTTGCCTTTTCTAGATAAGCTCTTGGTCTTTTTTTAGTTCCTCTATGTTGGTCTGCTTCACCAATAGATCTGTTTCTCGCCATACCTACCAGGGGTATGTGTCCTCAAGCATGAGCCACTGATGGAGCTCCTAAATTTTTTGTGTGATTTTGAGCTCATATTTTGCTTGGAAATGGCATGTCACATGCATGTCCATTGGTAAGGTCTAGTGTTTTAGCTCTTCATCCTTGCTTTCATAATCTTCATGTTTTAAGCCTTTGGCATTTTAATTTTAGGTTGACTTACTCTACCCAGTCACCGGTCATTGAAGTTATATCTTAGGTTATCATGAACATCCTTTTACCAACCCCTTTCACTTAGGTGTGTCAGTCACTTGGTTCTACATCATTTTAAATAATGCTTAAGTCGGGTTGAAAAAAATCTTATAAGGTCACTTTTATAGAATATCCACCTTGATGGTCAAAACCCATCGGCCTAATGTTGGCCCTATTTTAAAAAAAACTAACACATGTGCAGGAAATACCATCCGTCTAATATGAAGACAAGAACCTGACCATCTATGGCACACCAAATAGGAGTTTAAGACTTCCTACCAGAAGACATGTGAGGTTCATGATTATGCGACACATGTCCTCATTGTGGTGGTGTACAGTCTGTTTGCATTATGTCTGATGTCCAGTACTTCCAAGATTGATGATTCATGCGTAATAGCAAGGATAAATCTTAGCCATCTATTGCACACCTCGCATCATTATTATAATGCTCATCAGGAGACGTGTGAGCTCTACAAAAGGACAACACATGTATTATTCCATCCGATGGAAAAAGGAAGTGGAGCCCATGAAAAGAGATGACGGGGTTTCCAGTTAGCACTCTCCTATTGGCTGACGAGTTAAAAAAGTATCATGAAGTAAATTCAAATTATCTTGACTCAATCTAAGTCACTCATGGTGCCATCTCAGAATGAAATCGACAGTTTCTATTTAAAATTGAGCATGCAGGAATTTGAGTCATTTTGCTTCGTGTGAGTGAGCAGTAATGGTTGAAAGGACACAAATAGTTATTGAAATTGGGTCATGAAATATGCAAAAATTCATTTCCTCTCATTATTAAAGGCTACGAATTGGCACAAAGCAACCTACAAAGTTGATCAAAGTGTTCAAGTTAGAGCATGCACAAGTTAGGGTTCCTAAAAATGCAAAAATCCATGAGTATAATTAAAACTAAATTTTGTGCTTTATTTGAAATATCATGAGTTAAGGTTGGATTGAGATTTTTTTCTTCCAATTTCTTTAACCTACATGCTTTAATTTCTTTGTTGCATTAAAAATCATGTGTAAAATTTTTCCTCTTAGCCAAGTTTGTTCAAGTCTGCGTCTTGTGTTTGTACCCTAAGCTGCTTTGTAAGGGAATAATTTTTTGAGACTTTTTCTATTAGAACCCTATTCCATTGCAAACTCGGTAGAACGTCCATGGCCCCAAAAGCACAAAACCCTCAATCTAAAACCCTAGATAGGTTTCTCTTTGATGATATCGTTGACCAGTTGAAACCCTCAACTAACAATAAGAGCAATGGATCAAGGATGTACAATGGTCCTAGAGTTTATGAAGGGTTACATGATAGGCAGGCTTGTATTTGAGATGCCAAATTCCCTTATATTGGTTGGAATTTTTTTAGAAATTGGTTTGGAAATAGAAAGTGTGAATATCCCATTTTCCATACCTAGAGATATGACATGGGGAAGCTAGTAGTCCCAAATGTATATATGGATGTGGATTTACTCAAAGATGTCATAGCCATATATGATCCTATGTCTAGAATTGTAAGGGCTTGCAATGGTATTGAAGTTTCTAGGATTACCAGAGAGGAGATTGCATAAATTTTCAAACTGCATGAATGGAGCTAGGATATGATTCCCATTGACCTAGAGACTTTCAAAAAGGAATATGAGAACATCAAAGTTGTGTTCTAAACTACATTGTTGCCTATGCATTGTGCTTCTACTGGAACTGGGAAGAATAGGAAGAAAATTAGGATTGGAAAGGATAAGAAATAACCTTTCCCTCTAAATTATTTTACCCATTACTTTAAGAGAATTTTTTGTTCTTTGTATCAAATTATTGGCTTTGATGCACCTGAGACAATACCTATTGAATATCTATACATGGTTGGCCATATTCAGTATGCAGCTTTTAATATAGTTTATGATTATTCCACTTACCTAGTAGAGAACATGCATAAGTGCCTGGTTGACCTCAAGGAAGGAAAGTTTTAGATAAAATTCTGGTGGTTTTCTCTTTTAATGCATATGATTTTGTATAATCAAGAGAAGTATTTTGGTGAAGATATGTCCTTAAAGAAGGAAGAGAGTAATGTTGAGCTACTGGTCCAATGTTGAACCCAAATTTTGGATATGGATGACTAGAAGTATGACTATGTGGTCTATAATAATGTATTTATTGGCCCACAGTTGTGATTGCACCAAAAGATTGACCTTTTAATTCCTGATACAACTGCCAGAGTTAACAGATTCCCAGGAGGTAGTTAGTCCATGTCACAAATATTGAGGGGATCACATAAAATCTACCAACAAACTTCCCCTCAACATTACTCGAGAGATTTGAACCCGCCACCTTTGTCTCTAATACCAATTGTTGGCCCATAGTTTCCGTTGCACCAAAAGATTGACCTTTTAATTCCCGATATAACTGCCAGAGTTAATAGATCCACAAGAGGCGCTTAGTCTATGCCATGAATCCTTAGGGGAGTTATAACCATCTACCAACAATCTTTGCATCTAAAATCAAGAGAATGTTGGTTCTTGATCCACCAAGGATCCCAAAAGAGATTCATGCTTTTCTAAGACCTATGGAGAAGATGCATAAACTGAATATAACCCATAATTGGGGATATATCATTGCATAACTAGATAGAACTATATTTAGGGTATATGGGACTTCCACCTATCCTTTTGTGCTGCCAAGAGATGTACCCCTTAGGATGGGATTCATAGAAGTCATGAGATAGTTGGTCGGAACCCAGGAGTGCCATTTGCTAGAAAGTAAGAAGGGCTCATTCTTATCCTAAGTACATTGTATTTGCAAATTTTTTGTTGATAAAAGGAAAATGGAAACCATTGATGGAGATCCTTAAGCCTTACAAATTAGCATTAGCTTTCCCTAGAAACCATGACCCAGAAAGATTCATCCATGAAGTACAAGAAAAGAATTCATTGGGGATATTTTTTCGCAACTTCTACTACCCTGAGGATGTTATCAGAAAAATTCTTGATTTCTAGTTGCAGGATGAAAGAAAAGAAATGCACCTTGCATATGAGAAGATGGTGACTAATATTCAAAAGTCATATTTGACTTATGATCCTCTGCCCAACATCGAAGGAGAATGGAACAAGGTAAAGTATGTATTGGAAATATTTAAAAATGTTGTTGGTGTGTTAAGAAGATAAGAGATTGTTAAAGGTAAGGGAAAATCCTTGGTGACAGAAGAAGGGCCATCTGTGCCATTAGAGGAAAGACCTTCCTACCAGTAACCTAAAAATTTCAAGGTGTATACTAGGAAGAAGGAAATAATTAAGGAGCAAGCAAAACCAACCCTTGTTGTATCAAAGGTTCGAAGCCAGCTTATCTAGCTGGACCAACTTCATTTCCTACTAAGTGATATGCTCCTATTATAATTGATGTTGACTCCCCTACAAGAAGTCCTTCCTCAGAGCAGCCTCCAATCAAGAAAAAAAGGGTTGAAAAAAGCATGGCATTTCATTACCCTTACAGTGATGTAGATGATATTGTAATAACCTATGAAGATATGAAGCAAAGGATTCCTTCAACTCTAAGAGAAGTTGCATCAAGCTCTAGGACAAGTCTCCTAAGATTGGAAAAATACAAATTGAGTGGTGTAAGCAATATCGATGACATGAGGAAGGAAGCTTGCAAATATTTTATAGAGGATGACTCATTTATTGAAACACCACCTTTCAAGGATTTTATATGGAGAGAAAAGGTTGGAGAGTATGCCAAGAGGGGTGTTGTTGAAAGAAGTATACATCCAGTGTTACCTGGAGATGTTCAAGCCACTGTGAGACAAGAGATGAGAAAATAGGTTAAGGATATTACACCTAAGTAAGGAAGAGAACTAGTACAAAAAAGTGGTGTATTGTTATTACCTCAATGGGATATTGTTGATGCAGTGGTATTGGATACAATAAGAAGGGCTAATAAGAAAATATTTGAAACTGAAGATGAAGCTAGGTTGGCACTTCAGGGATATTCATTTAGAAATGAATGGGATTCTCTAGAAATATGGTTAATGTCTCTTAGTTCAAGGAAACCCAAAGTTGTAGAGGTATTATACTTTAGTGGCAGCCTGATTTTAAAAAGAGTTGTAGATACTCCAACATTAAAAGCTATTGATATGACCATAAATGCTGCTAGGTTTACAAAAGCAACAGTTGAGCATCTCAAGAGTGATAGGGATGCATTCAAAAGAAAATATCATGATATTCTAGATGAATATAACAAGATTCAGTAGAGGGTAGTTGATCTTGAAATAGAGCGAGAGTTTTGGAAGCAAGTGGGAGACATTGAAGTCTTAAGGGCGGGCTAGTTCAAGCCATACTGCTCCCACATCTCCTGTAACTCAACCTTAGTCTCATCCACCTAAACAATCCTTGTTAATTGTTCCTTACAACATGGGTCAGTAGCCTATTGTAATTGAGAAACCAAGTACATCAGAGGAAACTCCATCGGATGAACCCATAAAGGAACAATTGCTTCAGCAAGTTGAGGAGTTTAAGAAATTGCTTGAGGAAACGTAGGTCATGATGAATAAGAAAAAATCATAGATTGTTCACATTGTCTTGAGGAACCTAAATAGGTAAATTCAAGGTAAGTTGAATAGTGTCCATTCTAATTACTCTTTGATGTTGAAAGCGATGGAGATATCTCAAAGAGATGGAGAATTGGGAACCCCACTCTTAGATAGATGGATTCCTAGAGTAAGTGATTTGAAGTTGATGGAAGTTGGGGAAAAGCAACGAGAAGATGGACATCCAATGGTGTTCTCTACTTGCAAGTTTGTTAGTGATGTTAAGGAACAACCATCTCATGGGTATGTTGCCCCATTGGTGTAGAAGATAAAAGAGTTAACGATCAAGTACGATCAAGAAGAATTGGCATTGCCACCTGACATCTTGTAGGCCCAGGATGAACTGAATCCTTTGCAAATGTGGAAGAATCGGGTGGATGCTACAATTTTTACTCAAACATAATTAATCTAATAGGATCTAAATATTAACATATTGAAAGATACTTTGTAGAAGTTACCTTTCATTATTAGCTTTCTCAAAGAATTTGACAAGGAAGCTAATTCAGTAATGACAAAGTATACTCCTTACAAGAAGAAAATGGATAAAATGATTGAATTCAATTGGCCATCTGAAGAGGAGTATGGACAATGGAGAAGGATATTTCTAACTAGGTTTTATTAGCAAATTTAGAATGGAACAAATATACTTGGTCAAGTATTGAACAGGTCTAGCCTTGGAAGTTTCCATAAAAGGGAATTCAAGGCCATTAGTATAGGTCTATTGTTGAATTCTAGAGTTGAATTGTGTAATTGCAAAACATAGAGAAAATATATTAGGAGTCTTTATCTAATGCTTTGAGTCTAAATAGTAAGTCTTGTCAAATGTATGGTTTATGAGCATATCAAAATGATAATTGCAAATTTTCTAAGTCTATATTCTCTCCAATTTTAATCTATACTCGAGTTATTAATGAAAATGTTGATCGAAGATCATTTCATTAATTGTCATTGTTGTTAGGCTTTGATATACACTTTGATTTTAGCTCTGGTTCAAAGAATCAATTAAAATGCTTAGATCTAATCATAAATTCATGGGCAAAACAATTGGATTTGATAAGTAGTCTTAGGCTTGGATTATTAATGGGTGAATTGCATAGTAATTTCACTAAAATAATTTGTGTTTAGGATTAAATGTACCTTCCATTTCAATTTATGCCGACTCCTAGCCCATACGTAATGATATTGATCTCAGTACTTATAATCACCTCTTAGGATTCTAGTTACCCAACTTGAGAATATCAATTTAAATAAGTTTACTTTCAATCTTTTATTTGTTGTGGTTGGTGTTGTTTGTATTCTCGGTTATAGATTTGTAAGTAGTTCAAGGAAATTCCAATTTCTTGAAGGATTTAATCTTCCAAACCTTTCATGAGAATATATTTCTTATCTATGCAATGTATATGTCAATGGTTTAGAAGAATTATATAATTTACATTTTGAGACCACCCTTCTAGGTTTTCCAAGGCCTGAAATGCAGGAGATAAAGCAATTGGTGCTACATCTTATTTGTTGGCCACTTATCTCACAAGTATTTGAGAATTGAGTTTGGAAAACTCATAGGTATCTTTCAAGATCTAATTGGTTCGTTGAAAACAACCAGGGTTCTTACTCAAAAGTTGTAACATGATTGAATGGAGAGTGTTGGGTAGCTGGTTGAATTGGTTATCTTTTGGTCTAAATTGGTAAGGATGTGGACTTGTGGTAGCAACTTTAGGTTCAATGTGGTTGGTTGTTTGAGGTGTATGAAACTTGATAAAAAATAATTCTTCTTGAGAGTTTGATAGTTGTTTTTAGGTACGAATTCATATTTCTCAGTATGAGCCAATGAAGATGCTCTTCATACAAACTAATCAAATTTTGGTAGTCATGAAGAGCTATACAAAAATGTATGAAAGATGGAAATTTCATTAATAGGATTTTATCCCTTATGCCAGTTTGAAAGTTGTCAATGAACACTCTTTGAATACCCATATTAGGAAGAGTTAAATTGATTTGTGATAAAAGAAACTAATAGTAGCTTATGGAATCTGTGATCTTTTCACCTCTCTTTTGTTTGCATCTCATTATATTAGGTAGCACAACTTTTGGAAAATGTTCACTTGGAAATGATTGAGAAAAGCATCAAGAAGCTCATTAAATGAATGAATTGAATTATTCAGCAATAAACAAAAACATTCCAAATCCGTGTCTTTCCATGACCTAGGAAAATGTTTGGCTAAGAGCTTGTCCTCAAAAATAAAATCACTACACAAGGTTATATATGTCAATATATGATTGCTAGGATCCCCTTTACCATTGTACTTGTCAAATTGAGGTATCTCTATGTTTTGTGGCATTTTTTATTTCAATATTTCAAATGATAATGGGATCCCTTTTACATACTGTGATGGTTGTCTATATGTTTTTAGACTATAGGAATCGGCTAGCCCTCCTATAAACTGCAATGCACTTGGTAAAAAAAATTCACATCATTGGTGATGTTGGTGTGACATTCCCTTTGATACCATGGGGATGGGGGGAGACTAGACCTCATGACCTCTTTCCTGCAATAAGATGCTTTATCCAATCAAGTTAGGCCCCCCACCCCATGATGGTTATCTATTTTGGTTTTGGTTCAAAGTTGATATTTTTCATTGAATTGAGGTTACGTTTTATAAAATCTGGTTGATGATTGAATCATTGGTTAACATGTTTTTGGAATGTGGTGAATATGGTAGAATTATGTATATGATTGGTGGGCTACTATGTTGCAAATTTATGAGTGGGGATGAAACTTGAGGTGTGACATGTGAAGATCCAAAACCATAAGTATTTCTAGTGGTAAGGCCCATTTTTGAAGTTATACCAATTCTTTATCATGTTGTTGAATCAATAGTTGGATTTTTATATAGGAATAGAGGCTATAGTTATAGGGAGAGAAACTTGACTTGCTCCTTGACTTTGAGAATATCCCAAATCTTGAGCATGACTAGCCATTGTGGGCACATTATCACCAACTATATGGGCTAGGATATGCAAAACTTATAATCCATAATCATCATTAATCAGTTCACTCATGTTTTCAAATATAGGAACCACTATACCATTGAAGTATGTAGTACTAAAAAATTCTTGAAGTTTTTCTAAGTCCTTGTCCAATTTTTTTAGTTTGTCTTCTATAACATGGGCAACCATAGTCTCACCATCTATAAATATAGGTTTTTGTAAGGTTATCATTGGTATGATGGCATCAAGAATAGAGTATAAAATGGGTTGATTATTGACAACACTTGTCATGAAATAATTAGAAGACTCGTGATCCATAATGGATATGAAACCAATGCAGGATGCCATAAGTCTAGAACTATGTCTCACTGAAGTTTTGGCAATAGGACACCAGGTTGTGAAACTCATAAAAGTTTCAAAAAACTTAAGTGTACCCAATATTAACACTAAATTGACAAAAAAACACAACAAAATAGCCAAAAATAGAAATCAGACAATAGAAGCAAGTAGGAAACACAACAAAAGAGGTCTGAGAAAAAGTTTTTCTAGCCAAGAATAGTAGGACAGGGGTGCCCAAGGGTGTCTGAGTCCTAGTCAGGGGTTCTATAAACTCAAAATATAACTATGTATTAAAATTCTTAAGGATTTTAATTCTACTTGAAAATAGTTGTAATAGTAAATACTTTCCCAGAATTTGCTCAATTTATTCCAATTTGGTGCAAAATGAAAATATGCAACAATGTTGAAGATGTTTAAACAAGTTATGAATGCAAATTTTAGATATGAAATGCAATAATTGACTAATTTTGAAATGTAAATTCCTATGAATGATTATTTTGATATAATTTAAAAAAAATAATGCACTTTATTTAACTTTTATAGACTATATGCAATATAACTAAAAAAATGCAATTACTGATTCCAAATTAGAGATCTGCAAGTACCTACAAAATGAGCAGGTTGAGAAAGAAAAATATGAAAAGGTTTGTTGATGCACCTATATAAGGATAAGGTCTCTCAGGGGTGTCTGAGTCCTTCATAGGAGGTTTGAGAACTAAAAAACTAAATGTTTAAGTTGGTGTTTAAGGTTCTTTTTCTGTTTGCAAAGTGGTTTCGTAGTGACAAATTTTCCAAAAATTCCTAATGTAAATGAAATGTGAGTGTATGATAATGTTTGAACAACAAATCACACTTTTGAAAGAACTTTTGAATGCAAATATGATCTAAATGATTGAAACAAGCCCTAATGTAAGCTATGATGTAATATTTTTGGATTTTTATGACTTTTTGTGGTGCAAATATGAAACCCTATTTGAGAAATACAAGACAATATTATGCAAACCATAGATCTAGGGAGAATGAATGCAATTTATAGAAGGTCTATGATGTCAAAATATTGGGTTCATCAAAATGTAATGTGGGAAAGGGGGAACCTTAATTTTAATGGCTAAACCTAGTGTTAATTAGCTTCCTTTCTGAAAGTTTCATTAGAAGGGAGATCAATAAGATGAATAGATTGACTATCAACCATGAAGGTGAGCTAATAAAACTTGGATCTCCTTTCTTAATGCCTTGAAAATGGATTTGAAATGATTAACCTAATTAAACTATATGACATGGAATATGATAAATGCAATATTTCAGAAGCACAAATAAAACAATAAATTGCAAGAAGATCTAAGAAGTATTGGATATTGTTCACCTATCATCAAAATTTGGATCTAGCATGCAGAGGAGGACACATACACCTAGGGGTGTATGGTGTTGAAGACTTGGGTTGTTGGAAACATGAGCATGATGGTGTATAGATGATGTTGATGTATGGTGTGGGGAGATTGTTGAAGATTAATAAGCATGATAGTGTATGGTGTTTTCATTGATGTAAACCCATTATAAAGATAAATTAGTGTTGGTCCAAAGAAGACCAAATATTTTTCAGATCTACCTATTTCCTAGTGTACAATTTTCAGTGTTTAGTGAACCAATTTTGGTGGTCCACATTGCTCTGCTATGAATAATTTTGTTATGTGGTTTTAAGGTAATGTTGGTGCATGTTGAAGGTGTCTAAATCTAAAGATTCAAGCTTTTATGTCTTCCCAATTTGAAGATAATGCTGACAGAGTATCAACTCGGGAAATGACAGAGTTGCAGTGACAAAATGCATGTTGGAATGCTCTACATTACATCGCAAATGAAGATTTTTCTATGCGGTTATGAGGAAGTGTTTGACGATGT
Organism: Sequoia sempervirens; assembly: GCA_007258455.2. Lineage (NCBI taxonomy): Eukaryota > Viridiplantae > Streptophyta > Pinopsida > Cupressales > Cupressaceae > Sequoia > Sequoia sempervirens. Next base: position 51,830,292 of record VDFB02000003.1, on the reverse strand, counting down.
CACTAGTGTGTATGATCCATGTGGAAATGTTGCAAGTATGATCAAGCTTGGTGGTGTTGTCATTAATGTTGTCATTGATGTCAACACAATTCAAAATGTTGCAGATTGTGCATATATAGTTGAGATGTTGTTGAGATGTTGTGAGTACATGGAGTTATCCTTATGATGTTGCAGATGTGCTAAAATGATGGGTTACCAAGTGCTTTTGATCAAATTAATAAAGAGTGAAGTCAGAGTTATGTATGTGTTCAAAATGTGCTCTGGCATGTGCTTCGTGTTTCTTTCGTGTTGATCCTATGCTCGTGCAGATCTGAAGGTTTGTTGCTAGTGATCTATTGGTGATATCTCTTGATTTGTTGTTGCTGGTTCGATGGAATGTGAAAGTTGTGTTCAATGGTGTGTGAACTATTTTGGTATAGTTGGTTATCTGTGGACTGGGAAAAATGCTTTTGCTTCGCAGTCCTCCGCTATTTTTTTTCTAGGTCTTGTGGATCTGGAATATGTCTTGTAATGATGTTCTCTAGGTTCTGGTAATGATGTTCTCTAGGTTCTGGTAGAGATGTTCAAGTTTTGGTGCTCCAAAAGATGAGCTTCAGAGTTGTTATGTGGGATTGCATAGTCTGGATGGACTGTTGGAAAGAGTTCTATGTCCAAAGGTTGTTACACCTATTACGGATGTATCTGGAAGTATCTAAGATGTGTTCTCACACATGATGAAGTGTGTTACATCATCGGTATGTTATCTTCTTGTTGGAAAGCGTGTACTTCAATGTTCATTTGTTTTTTCATTATTTTTGGTCGACTTGGTGTTTATACTTCATATGAAGAATTTAAAATTTAATTAAGGAAGTTTGTGTTTGATTGAAGACATTCCATTTGGTCTTGGTTAAGTGTTTAATTGGCCCACTCTCATTCTTTTCCACCATGGAAATGTTGAGTTGCTAACCTAGTTTGAATTTATGAAATGAAGTGTATGTGGCCAACCTTGGGGAATGTTTCTAAGGTTGAATATTGTATAAATGCAAGTCAAGATGTGAAGGATTAGATGATAAGAAAGTAACGAAGTAAGCCACAAGTGAAGAGTAGAATTGTGTTAAAGCGAGTTGAGGTAGTAGTACTTCATTGTGTTAGATTCTTGAAAGTAGTGAGCTGAAGGTTTCTGCAATCTTCTTATCAAGGTTGCAGATGTGTATAAATTTCCATGGTGGATATTTCTGTTATTTTTTATATTTGTAGGCAATGAGCCTCCCTATTGGATAGTGAGTCCTTTCTGTAGGAAGTGAGCCTTTGTATTTGGACAGTGAGTCCTATTTTGGGTAGTGAGCCTCTTGTATTCAGTTTTGCTATTACTTTATATTGTGAGTCAATCCTCACCATGATTTTTCCCTTATTGGGTTTTCCATGTAAAATTTGGAGTTCATTGTGTTGATTTTACTTTATATTATCTGCATTTCATGTTCATACTTAGTAACATAATAGTGTGGTTGTGAAGTTGATAAGTGTTAGGAGTTTTATGTTTGAATTTGGTGACAAATGACCCCCCCTCTCATTTGTCCTACACCTTTTAACAATTGGTATTAGAGCTTTGGTTCCCTGGTGAAGAGCTTAGTTGCTTAAGGAAGATCTGATGACGCATAAGTTGGTGATGCCTATGTTTGATGGATCTGATTATAGTGATTGGAAAGTGCATATGAGAAGATATATTATCTCTCTTGGTTACAAGACCTAGAAGGCTGTTGAGATCTATGTTGCTCCAGTGAGTGGTCCTACTACTACAAATGAGGTTTTTGCTTATGAGGATAATGAAAAATCAAGGTATTCTATTTATAGTGCTTTATCCAAGACTGAGCAAACAAAAGTTATCTCTCTAAGCAATGCTTATGAAGTTTGGAAGAAGTTGAAAGATATTTATGAAGGAAATGATAGAGTGAAATTGACAAAGAAGCTGACAGAAAAGCGTAGATATGAGAATATTCAAATGGAAGAAGGAGAAGATATTTCAAGCTATTTTCAGAGAATTGATCTGGCAACAAATGAAGTTATAAATCAAGGGGTTACTATGACTGATGAAGATATAATTGAGAAGATTCTAATGACTCTACTAGAATGTTGCAGTGACAAAGTTTCCGTTATTGAGGAAACATATGATCCTAAGAAATATACTAAAGAAGAGTTATTTGGCACCTTGACTACATTTGAGATGAGGGTGATCCCACAATAGTGGTTTACAATTTTTGGCCAAACTGGACACCAAAATAAATTTTTTTTAACTAAATATTCACTCTTGAACACCTATAGTGGCTAAACCGTGAGGAATTTGAAGATGATGCAAACTATGATTTCATGAAATTTTGTCTGTAGATTCTAAATATATTTTTTTCAAAATTTTGGGAATCAGATTGCACTTTTTTTCCATCTCCCTTGAAAACTAGTTTTTTTCAATAAACAACATTTTTAAAAAGTGACGCTCACCATATAACGTATAACTTTTTTTCCATGAAGGATAAAATTCTAATTCCTTTGAATTTAGATTTGTAACTCTGATATCTAGTACGTCCACTTGGTTAGATAGGTTTTTATTGAATATTTTTTCTTTAATCAAGTTTAGAAGTCAAACCAATTACAATTCAGATATAGAGCGACCCCATAATGCGTAACATTTTTTGTATGTATCAATTTTTTTATTTATTTTTGTTGGATAAAGGACTCCAATCTCTGGTGCACTCATATTTTTCAATTTTTTTTTTGATAATCTGCTATTTTTCCACATGTGCAGAACAAAGAGCTTGATTTTCGGTGAAAAACCTACATTCACAAGAAATAAAAAAATAAATATAATAATTAAATTAAATTTATTTAAAATTATACTTTTTGGGAAGCTTATAATAAGGACTACATACTTACAAAAAATAAATTTTAAATGAATTCATTTGATCCCCCAAAAGTTAAATCAAAAGTGGTATTTTATCAGCATTTTGATAGGTGTAAAGGAGACTCCGTTATAGGTATGGTTTAAAACTAGAGAGGTTATATCCAAGGGGGTTTGATCTAAGGTAGTTTTATCAAACCCTCTTAAATTGGAATTCTCTAAATGGAACTTTTTAATGCTTAAATAATTATATGTTTTAAAAATATGTGATTTTAGCAAAAATTAGAATCTCCCATAAATTGTAAACCAGCTTTGTGGGATCACCCATGAGAAAGTTTGGAAAGAAAGAGGAAAAGATAGAAACAACATTTAAAACAAAAAATATTGAAGATGATTTGGATAGTGATAATTCAAATGAGTTGGAAGCAAACTTTACAAGGAAGTTGAAGAAAGGTATCGGTAAGTATAAAGGTATGTTTCCCTTTAAATGTTCCAGTTGTGGTAATATTGGTCATTATGCCTCAATATTTCCAAATAGAACTATACATAAGAAGAAAAAAGATCATAAAAATAGAAAGGATAAGAACTACAAAAAATTGTACTATGTTAGAGAAGAAGCTAGAATATTTGATGATGAATCTAAGTATGAGAATGATGATAGTGAATGCTTGTTCTTAACTTTGCAGAGTAAATTTGTGTCTGCCAACTCTGGAAAATGTGCAAGAAAAAGTGATTTGAAGAACAAGAAGGATGAAATGGAAGGTACTTTTCTGACCACATTTCATGCTAGACAGGATGAAGACTATTGGGTGATTGACAATGGATGTTCTAATCACATGACTGCAGATAAAAGAAAGTTTAATAAACTTGAAAAGTATGATGGTGGTTTGGTCATGTTTGGTGATGATTCAGGAGAAAATATTGTTCAAAAAGGTACAATTAGTTTTGGTGGAATACATAACATTGATGATGTTGAACTGTAGTTTTCTGTGTAGGTACTATGACTCTCTTCCTCAATTAGGGTTTTTCACCTAAAGGAGAGAGGTAGACCCTAAAATCTAGTTGGTTCACTCAAACTAATGCAAGTATAATGGAAATATGAATGAAATTTTCCTAGATGAGATAAAATAAATGCAAGTAACTGATAATTGCTATTGATTATTAAGTGAAAACTATTGAAATGCAACTTGTTGGAAAACACATTATGATATGCAAAAACACCTAGAAATGAAAGAAAACTGTAACTTAATTTGATGAAACTGAAAGTGTGCGCCTGAGAACTTGATGGAGACTAGAAATGACATTTGGAATGTTGTTGATACTAAAAAATTGTCCTACAGGGACTCATTCGCCATTCTAGGAGAATTAGTCCTAGTTATGAGAAACTGTTTTAGAGCCCGTTTCAAACAAATGGGTATCCAAAACCATAGAAAACCCTTTTCAGGCCTAGTAGTGGGGCTCATTCACCACTAATGGAAAATGAGTCTAATTTTAAAATTTTGAAGATTCAAAAGTGGAAATAGGAGCCCTTGGTCTGCACTTCGGTTCCTGATAGGTGTCTGCCTCTAAAAGTATAATTTTTGGCACTGTAGGTGACTTTTAGTGGATATTTTAACTTGGTCAACAGGAGATGTCTTCAAAAACTTTGCAATACAATCTTCAATTATTTCTAAGCCTTCAAGATGCCTAAATCTACAAACATACAATAAGAGAAGGAAAAATGTTGGATGTTAGGGCATTTTTAGGTAATTAAACCAAATGAAGAAATAATATGAAGAATGAACATGAAATGAAGGGATTAATACCTTTCCATGATGATTGGTCTTGGATTGTTGCAACAACATGAAGAATCTACCCTAGAATGTCTGAAAATGCTATCTTGGTGACTTGAAATGATAAAACCCTAACTTGCTTGACTTGAGATAGAAGAATGATGGATGAATAATGAAGAATGATTATGATTTAGGGTTTAGATACTTTTATTTATAGGTGATTCACCTTATTTTCCTGTTAATTGGATCCCTAAGGCCGACATGAAAAAATAATAAACTTAAATTCTAGTTTTTCTTGCTCAAAACTCAAAAATAGCCCAAATGGGACTGATTCACCACCTTGGGAAAATTAGTCCCACCTGGCAGAGACTTATTTTCCACAAATAGTGAATTAGTTCTAGAGGTGCCCATTTTCCAGCTAGGTTGTTGGGGAATGAGGAATTCTAGTTCTTATGTTGATTTCATTAGGTTTTTGATCAAATTATGCCTCGAGATGCACAATATGGGGTAATAGGGGCCTATTAGTGATGATGTAAAGAGTAATTAGGGCTTGGAACATAGAATTCAATGTGAAAGTGTAATTAAATATACTTTACAACACTAAAATGAGGTCCACACAGCCTAGAAAGTCATAACATCTAATGTGCATGTGTTAGACACATTACAACACTAGATTAAAGTTAAGTTTAATTTACAAGCCTTCTAGATTGATGTGAAAATGTAGTTAAATACATTTTATAATGTTGAATTAATGGAAGATGGGTTCATTAAGTTTAGAAAAGTGCGCAAGTATTTTACAACACTTTGCAACACCTTTACAAGACATTTTTAGATGCATTCACAAGGGTCCAAGACCTAATGTGGATGCGTAAAACACTTTGTAACACTAAATCAAGGCCTCCTTAAGTCAAATTTATCATCAACTATTCCCATGTCAAGCAAGAAATACTTTTTTCTATGGTACAGATGTATATTATGTAAAGGGTCTAAAGCATAACCTTTTGAGTGTTGGACAAATGTGTAGCAAAGGTTTTAAACTTGTGTCTCAGGATAATACCTGTGAGATCAGAAAAGGATCCAGAGCTAGTTGTTGCAGGAAGGAGAACTCATGGAAACATCTATCAGCTTAAGGGTGTTGATGGTTAGTTCCTTGTATCTCAGGTTAATGAAATTTGGTTGTTGCACTGAAGAATGGGATATGTAAACTTTGATAATCTGGTTATGATCAGGTCGAGAGATGTTGATTGGGTTCTACCCAAAATCATAAAGCCTGCTAATACTGTTTGTAGAAGTTGTCAGCTAGGGAAACATACAAGATGCAGTTTCAAAGGAAAAGAGCAAACTAATACCATAATGTTGGAATTAATTCATACAAACCTTTGTGGTTCTACTAGAATAGGAATCCTAAATGGTGACAAGTATTTCATACTCCTTATTGATGATTATTCTTGAATTGCATGGGTTGATTTTCTTAGAGAAAAGACTTAGGCTCTAGATAGGTTTAAAGTGTTCAAAGAAAGAGTACAAAATGAAGTGAACCTAAGAGTCAAATGTTTAAGATATGATAGAGGTGGAGAATTCACTTCTAGTGAGTTTAATACATTTTGTGAAGAGCATGGCATAAAGAGACACTAATCTACTCCAAGAACCCCTCAACAGAATGGAGTGGTTGAGAGAAAGAACCAAACTATATAGGAAGCTGCAAGAACCATGATGAAAGAAGAAAATGTACCTGATGTGTATTAGAGAGAGGCAATACACACTATTTCTTATGTTCTTCACAGAGTTCATATCAGAGGCAACAAAACAAAAAATCCTTATGAGTTATGGACTGGTAAGACTCATACTGTGAAATACTTTAAGGTGTTTGGAAGAAGATGTTACATTAAAAGAGATGATGAAAATGTTGGGAATTTTGATGCTAGATGTGATGAAGGGATTTTCCTTGGATGTTCAACTACTATAAAAGCATATAAATGCTTTAATAAAAGATTGAGGAAGATTGTTGAGAGTGCTAATGTGAAGGTTGATGAGGATATGCAAAAACCCATTGAGATAAGTGAATTTGAACCTGATGATCCTATCTGCAAACAAGTACTTGAAGAGAATAAGGAGGAAGAAGAAGAAAAATAGGTTGAAGAAGAAGAAGAAACTCTGTAACATGTTGTTAAGACTCCTAAGTATTTCCAAAAGAATCATCTGGAAGAATTGATAATTGGAGATAAGAGTAAAGGTGTGAAGAAAAGAAGTACAATAGAAGCTGAGGTAAATCTATGATTACTTTCTAAAATTGAACCTAAGTCTATATGTGAAGCATGTGAAGATGATAGTTGGGTTAGAGCTATGAAATAAGAGTTGCAGCAAATAGAGAAGAATCAAACATGGGAACTGGTTCCTAGACCTATGAATAAGAATGTAATTCATTCAAAGTGGGTGTTTAGGAATAAGTTGAATGAAAACGGTGAAGTTATAAGAAACAAAGCAAGACTTGTATGCAAGGGATACTCACAAGTTGACGGCATAGAATTTGAAGACATTTCCCCAGGTGGAAATAATGGAAGCTATTAGGATGTTTTTGGCATTTTCTGCCCACAAGGATTTCAAGGTATATCAGATGGATGTCAAGTTTGCATTTTTGAATGGTGAATTAGAAGAAGTATAAATGGAACAAACTAAAGGATTTTAGTCATCAGACAAACCAGATATGGTTTGTAAATTAAAGAAGGTATTGTATGGACTAAAACATGCTCCTAGAGCATGGTATGCAAGATTGGATACATACCTGACACACCAAAGATTCAACAAAGGCTCTGCTGACATCAATCTCTACTTCAAAATGCAAGGTAAAAAAATGTTGAAAGTAGTAGTATATGTTGATGATATCATCTTTGGAGGAAATGAAAAAATAATTTGAAATATCCATGATTGGTGAGTTGAATTTCTTTCTTGGTCTTCAAGTAAATCAAACTAATAAAGGGATATTCAGTTCACAATCTAAGTATGTGAAAGAGTTGTTAAAGAAGTTTGGAATGAATGAATCCAAACTAGTTAGTACTCCTATGGTGACCAAATGTAAGCTAAGTAAAGATGATGAATCTGCTAAAGCTAATCAGAGAAAGTATAGATCTGTAATTGGTGGACTATTGTATCTTACTGCTACCAGACTAGATATCATGCATGCAATATGTTTAGTTTCTATATTTCAAGTAGATCCTAAAGAAGCACATGTTACAGCTGTAAACAGGATATTCAAATATCTTGAAGGTACACCATATTATGGCTTATGGTATCCTAAGGATGTTGATTTCACTTTAAGTGCTTATACCGTTGCAGATTAGTCTGGTTGTGTGGATGAATGGAAGAGTACCAGTGGAGGTGTTTTCTTTCTTGGTTGAAGATTGGTTTCTTGGTTAAGTAATAAACATGACTCGGTTTCTTTATCCACTGTAGAAGTAAAGTATATTGCTGCAACATCTTGCTACACATAAGTTTTGTGGATGAAGCAAACTCTAAAAGATATTGGAGTGGTATGTGATGAGCCTATTCCTATTTTCTATGACAATACAAGTACTATAAACATTTCAAAGAATCTGGTAATGCATTCAAGAACAAAATATATATCTATCAGATATCATTTCCTGAGAGAGAAGGTGTTGGAGAACAAAGTCAGGTTGTAGTATGTGTCAACAAAGGAACAAATTTCAAATATATTCACTAAGGCTCTATCAAAGGATACTTTTGAGTATCTTAGGGAGAGTTTTGGGGTCATTGGCCCTCTGAGCTAGCTACACATGGAGGTACATCAGTCTAGTGGATTTACAAATTCTTCATTTATCTAGACTGATGAATGGGTCTACTCCACAGGGGGAGTAGAAATTTTTCATTGTTGCAGTATGAGTTGAATGGGTACACTCCTAAGGGGGAGTGATAAGAGATTTTGATCTTTGCCATTGATGTCAAAGGGGGAGAGAGATTCATGTGAAAAATAGTAAAATAGAAAGAGAAAATCTTTTCTCCTAGAATATTGTGCATGATGTTTAAAGGGGAATGTGGTCTTTGATGGTTTTTCACATAATGTGTTTCCATTATTGACAAAGGGGGAGATTGTTGCAAGTATGAGCAACTTTGGTGGTGTTGTTATTAATGTTGTCATTGATGTCAACATAGTTTAGAATGTTACAGATAGTGCATGTATAGTTGAGATGTTGTTGAGATTTTATGAGTACATGGAGCTATCCTTATGATGTTGCAGATGTGCTGAAATGATGGGTTACCAAGTGATTTTGAGAAAATTAATAAAGAGTGAAGTCAAAGTTATCTATGTGTTCATAATGGACTTCGGTATGTGCTCCGCATTTCTTCTGTATTGATCCTATGCTTGTGCGGATCTGAAGGTTTGTTGTTGGTGATCTGTTGGTGATATCTCCTAATTTGTTTTTGTTGGTTGGATGGAAGGTGAAAGTTGTGTTCACTGGTGTGTGAATTGTTTTGGCAGAGTTGGTTATCTGTGTACTGGGAGAAATATTTCTACTTCTTAGTCCTCCATTTTTTTGTTCCAGGTCTTATAGATCTGTAATATGTCTTGTAATGATGTTCTCTAGGTTCTGGAAGAGATGTTCAAGTTTTGGTGCTTCGGAAGTGGTGCAGGGGCACCTAGTGAAGTTATGCCTCCAATGGGAAATCATGTAAAATTTGAATATTCAATCATGTAATGCATGTAAAAGTTCATGTTTAGACCAATTCAAATGTATTTGAGTATCTATTAGGTTTCTAGGAGGTCAAAGGGGTCAAAGTTCAAAAAGATGTCTCTTGTTGCAAACGATGCAAAATTGGAAAATTGCAAAATTGTAAGAAGTTGAAGAGTCATGCTCATTGGAAAGGTTGTTGGTCAGAAAGAAGTTGAAGGGATAGTTATTATAACTATTGGAAACACTTTTAAAAATAATTGTAAGGGTGAGAAAAGGATGAATCTTGTATCTTGAAACCATTATTGTGAATAAAAGTACTCTATCTGCAAATAAAGAGTTTCTTTTTGTTGTTTATTAGTTTTGTACGGCCTGTACAGAAACATCAGGCCCTAAAAATTCTTGTTTTAGGTAGAACACTAAATTAGCTTTCAATCAAGTCTATTTTGGAGGGATATTATTTAGTATAACATCTTTTTGAGCCTCATTCTGTAAATTGATTTAAAAACCCCAATTTAAAGGTTTTGAGAGTTTAGGAATGATTTAACAACCATTCCACCAATTTAGGCTTTGTAAATCAGTGGAATGGGTTAGTGTAGGGTTTTTTTAGTGTTATATGTGTTTGTAGATGCAGAGGTAGGAAAAATACAAAAGTTAAGTTGTTGCTCCAGATGATTTTCAATGTTTTCCATGCAAGAATGGATGCCTACAGGTTAAGGTTTGAAGAAATGACAGTGTTAAGGGATGTGAGACAATTAATTTATCTTGTACAGACCTTATAAAAAATGTGTGAAGTAATAACAAGGTTTTTGGAGGTTTGGAATGTATGTTTTCAATAAACCCTCACTATTTGAGCATAGTTTTAAGCATTGGGCAAGGGTTTTATGATTTGTTTCCTTGGTGAGTGATTTCTTTGATAAATATTGATGATTTAGTAGTTTTATAAACTATTTAAGATCTACCCATGGTTGTTTAATGTTGTGGAGTGATTTTGATGGTACTTGCTTTGTTAAAAAAGATTAATTGAGCCTATTTTGTTGCAGGACAGTCACTTTTACTGATATTCTTTCCAAAGCAATAGTATCTGGTGTTGAAGTATGTTTAATAAGGCTATAATGGGTCCCTAAAAATTCATTTTTTCTATGGATATTCAATCATGTTTTAGAGTTTCACTTGATTTAGTTTTTTGGGCTACTACAAGCAATTTAAGTCTCTTGGTGCTACTAATTGAGAAATTGATGAAATAGTGTTATTGAAGGGTGTTTTTTGGTTTAATCCTGCCTATTTCATGATAATGGAAATGTATTAGGGTCTGGTAAGAGTTTAGACCCCTGATTTGGTGTTTTGGTGTATTGGTAATTTATTGGAATCTAGTATCAAAGAAGTGAGTTTTCAGTGAAAGTTTAAGAGATCTTCTCAAGTTTGTGTTTTAGGTCTTTAGTACCCTTGAAGTCAGTAGATTCTTTGCATAAATTGGTATCAAAGTTGGTTGATCTAGTGGTTTGTTGAGTATGTTGATTGCAGGTGCTTGATCCATCTTAAAGTTGCAGAGAGAGTGATAAGGTGTGTTGGTTATAGGCAAGGAAGAGGTTTGTGTTCATTGTCCTCCAACAAAGATTAAGCTGGGGAGAAGGTGTAGAAAGAGTGACACCACTGAGAGAAAGAGTGGTAGATGCATCTTCCAAGATCTATTGATGGGTAAGATGGATGGTTTGAGAGGTTGTGATGAAGAAGTGAGGGAGGTGGATATTTGTCTAAAAAGAACTTGAAGAGTTTGTAGCCATTACAAAAGTTGAAGATGTTTGTCAGTTGGAAGAGTGATCCAATGATTGGAAAAGATGAAGAGATGATGAGAAGTAGGTTAAGAGAAGGTCAATGATGAATTTATTGAAGAGAGGAAAGATTGCTTAGAAAAGCATGGTGAAAGCATAGTAAGGACATTCCTATGTCCTTTGATTGAGAAAAGGTTATAGGGAAGTTGAATACTATTAGAACAGTGATGGCACAAGAGATTATTGGGATAGAGAAAGACAAGGAAAAAGACAAAGACAAATGAAGACAGAAATGAAAGCAAAAGATGGAAGGAATCTAGGTGACAAACAAAGGAAAGATAATGATTTCAAGAGGAATCAATCCAAGATAGAATTGATAAAGGTATGTAGGTGTAAAGAAGTAAGCTTGATGCAAATCAATCCTCAAAGAGACTTGAGGTCTTTTTCAGGCCGATTGTTTGGTGTAGGGGCACCTAGTGAAGTCATGCCTCTAATAGGAAATCATGTAAAATTTGAATTTTCAATCATGTAATGCATGTAAAAGGTCATGTTTAGACCAATTCAAATGTATTTGAGTCTCTATTAGGTTTCTAGGAGGTCAAAGGAGTTAGAGTGAAAAAAGTTGTCTTTTGTTGCAAAAGATGCAAAATTGCAAAATTGTAAGACTTGTTGAAGAGTCATGTTGATTGGAAAGGTTGTTGGTCAGTAAGAAGTTGAAGGGGAAGTTATTCTAACTATTGGAAACACCTTTAAAAATAATTGTAAGGGTGAGTAAAGGATGAATCTTGTATCTTGAAACCATTTTTGTGAATAAAAGTACTCTATCTACAAATAGAGTGTTTCTTTCTAGTGTTTATTAGTTTTGTATGGCATGTATAGAAACATTCGGCCCTAAAATTTTTTGTTTTAGGTAGAACACTAAATTAGCTTTCAATCAAGTCTATTTTAGAGGGATTTTATTGAGTATAACATCCGTTTGAGCGTCCTTTCTATAAATCGGTCTGTAAACCCTAATTTAAGGGGTTTGAGAGTCTAGGAATGGTTTAACACCATTCCAATGATTTAGGCCTTGTAAATTGGTGGAATGGGTTAGTGTAGGGTGTTTTTAGTGCTATATGTGTTTGCAGACATCGAGGTAGGAAAAATATAGAAGTTAAGTTGCTGCTCCAGATGATTTTCAATGTTTTCCATGCAAGAATGGATGCCTACAGGTTAATATTTGAAGAATGACAGTGGTAAAGGCTGTGAGACACTTAATTTAGCTTGTGCAGACCTTATGCAAGATGTGTGAAGCAATAGTAAGGTGTTTGGAGGTTTGGAATGTATGTTTTCAATAAACTCTCACTATTCGAGCATAGTTTTAAGCATTGAGCAAGGGTTTTATGATTTGTTGCCTTGGTGAGTGATTTCTTTGATAAAGATTGATGATTTAGTAGTTTTATAACCTGTTTAAGATCTTTTCATGGTTGTTTGATGTTGTGGAGTGATTTTGATGGTACTTGCTTTGTTAAAAAGGCTTAATTGAGCCTATTTTGTTGCGGGATAGTCACTTTTACTAATATTCTTTCCAAAGCAATAGTATATGATGTTAAAGTATGTTTAATAAGGCTATAATGGGTCTCTAAAAATGCATTTTTTCTATGAAAATTCAATCAGTTTTTAGAGTTTCACCTGATTTAGTGTTTTGGGCTACGACAAGCAATTTTAGTCTCTTGGTGCTAGCAATTGAGAAATTGATGAAATAGTGTTATTGAAGGGTGTTTTTTTGGTTTAATCCTTCCTATTTCATGATAATGGAAATGTATTAGGGTCTGGTAAGAGTTTAGACCCCTGATTAGGTGTTTTGTTGTATTGGTAGTTTATTGGAATCTAGTATCAAAGAAGTGAGTTTTCAGTGAAAGTTTAAGAGATCTTCTCAAGTTTGTATTTTGGGTCTTTAGTACCCTTGAAGTCAGTAGATGCTCTACATCAAGAAGGTGGGCTTCAAATTTGTGTGGGATTGTATAGTTTGGATGGACTGTTGGAAAGAGTTTTGTGTTCGAAGGTTGTTACACCTGTTGCAGATGTATTTGGAAGTATCTAAGATGCGTTCTTGTGCATGATGAAATGTGTTGCATCGTCTGCGTGTTATCTTCTTATTGAAAAGCATGTACTTCAATGTTCATTTGTGTTTTCATTAGGTTTGGCTGACTTGGTGTTTACACTTCATATGAATAATTTAAAATTTAATTAAGGAAGTGTGTGGTTGATCCGAGACATTGCTTTTGGTCTTGGTTAAGTGTTTAATTGGTCCACACTCATTCTTTTCCACCACGGGAATGTTGAGTTGCTGACCTAGTTTGAATTTATGAAATAAAGCGTATGTGGTCGACCTTGAAGAATTTTTCTAAGGTTGAAGATGGTATAAATGCAAGTCAAGATGTGAAGGATTAGATGATAAGAAAGGCAAAAGTAAACCACAAGTGAAGAGAAATTTTTTGCGAAAGTGAGTTGAGGCAACAATACTTCATTGTGTTATATTCTTGAAAGTAGCAAGCTGAAGGTTTCTACAATCTTCTGATCAAGGTTGTGGATGTTTGTAAATTACTATGGTGGATCTTTTTGTTAGCTTTTGTATCTATAGGCAATGAGCCTCCCTATTTGATAGTGAGTCCTTTCTGTAGGTAGTGAGCCTTTGTATCTAGACAGTGAGTCCTATTCTGGGCAGTGAGCCCTGGGAAATGAGCCTCTTGTATTCAGTTTTTCTATCACTTTATACTATGAGTTAATCCTCACAGTGGTTTTTCCCTTATTGGGTTTTCCACGTAAAATCTCTTGTTCATTGTCTTGATTTTACTTTATGTTATCTACATTTCTTGTTCATACTTAGTAGCAAAACAGTGTGGTTGTGAAGTTGATAAGTGTTGGGAGTTTTATGTTTGAATTTGGTGATGAATGATTCACCCCCCCTCTCATTTGTCCTACGCCTTTTAAGAAGCAAGTGACGTGGGGGTCCATGTGTCAATTTATGAGTGAACAGTTGGTTCATTTTATTTTTGCTTCACTAGTAGTGTCGACCTGAAGATTTTGGGGTCGTGTGGAGTGAAATTGTGTATGAAGTAGAATCATGGCAGTTATTATAGGTCATGTTGACCTATTTTGATGGTGTACATGCCTTGGTTCTTTTTGCAAGGCGTATGTTTTGGTGTTTTGGGCTAATAGGTTATGAGGATGCATGGTACATCTATTTAGGCTGACCTAATTGATATTTTTGTTGGTTGTAGTATATATACAAGGTTAATTCCTTATGGGGTGATCCCACAATATTGGTTTACAATTTTTTGCCAGACTGGACATTGAACTAATTTTTTAAAAATAAATCTTCACTTTCGGGCACCTATAGTTGCTAAACCATGAGGAATTTGAAGATGATGCAAACTAGTGATTTGTGACAATTTTTCTGTAGATTCTATTTAAAAATAAAATAAAATTTAATTAGATTGCATTTCTTTTACCATCTCCTTCAAAAATTAGTTTTTATCAATAAACACCATTTTTAAAGAGTAATGCTCACCGTAAACAACATAACGTTTTTTCTATGAAGGATAAAATTCTTTTTTTTTTTAATTTAGCTTTGTAACTATGATACCTAACAAGTTTATTTGGTTTCATAGTGTTTATTGAATATTTTTTCTTAATCAAGTTTTGAAGTCAAACCAATTACAATTTAGACATAGGCGAATCATAAACAACATAACTTTTTTGTATGTATCGAAATTCAAGTTTTTTTTACTAGATAAAAGAAATCAATACCTAGCTCAAACATTATTTTCAATTTTTTTTTGATAATCTACTATTTTTCAACATGTATAGAAAAAAGAGCTTGATTTTTGGTGAAAAACCTATGTTTAATTAAACTAAAAAAAATACATAATAAAACCAAAATATATTAAAATTATATTCAATGGATAGCTCGTTCCAAGTACTACCATCATCTAGTTGGGTCTATGAAGTTTCCTCCATTTTCATCCTCAACTCGAGCTTCAAAAGGAAAAATTTTGCAAAAAATTGGTAGAGAAGGAGAAGGGAAAAAAAAGGGGGTTCTAGGGAACCCACCTTCACTAGAAGGGGGTGCGCTAGAAGCCCCCCTTCTAGTGAACCCTTTTTAAAATACAATTAAAAAAGAAAACCCATTAAAGGGGGGTTTACTAGAAGGGGGGGGGTCTAGTGAACCCCTCCCCCTTCTAGCGAACCCCCTAAAGTGTTTTCCCTCTGAAAATGCATTTTTCCTTCCTCAAATTGATTGTAAGCCAATTTTGTGGGATAAGCCTATGTGGAAATATGGAATGAGACAATAGTGGGTGTGAGAGAGATATTTTATGTGGAAATAAGTACAAATTGTAATTGTGGTGAACTATGAAGTGTGTTAAGTTAGTTTTCTAAGCTTCAGTGGAACTGTATCTTCAACATATGCCAAATGCATTGTTAGTTGTTCATCATTGGAAGTGAGCCACCCTTTCTTCTATCTCTTTCTATTCTAGGTAGTGAGCCCTTTGGAAGTGATCCATCGGCAGTGAGCCATTCTCTTTCTGGACAATTAGTCCACCATTATGTATCAAACATTGTAATTGGTTATAATATATTGTGAGCTAATCCTCACCATGGTTTTTTCCTTTCAATGGTTTTCCACATAAATCTAATGTTCTTATGTTCTTTGATGTGATGCATGCTTTATATGTTCCTTTCATTTACTGCAAGTTAAATATGATGCTTTCAATGGATGTTTGAATTGACAAAGTTAATGAGTTTTAGTGAATAGTGATTCACCCCCTCTTAGTATTTTGGGTGTTCAACATATGGGTCCATAATAGGGGGTCCTGAAATTGATTTGGGGTCCTCGAGTGCTAGATATGAGCTTTTGATTCTTGATCTCAGAGTTTTCAAAATATCGTCAAGTAATTCTATAGTTGAGTTTTCATGGCTTGACAACTTTTAGGGCTTTGAATGTAATAATTGACAATTTTCCTTCAATTTTTCTTCAATCCTCTTCAAAACTATAACGTGCACATTCAAAGAGAGAAAATTTTAGGTCATTTAGAGGCTTTCCTTAGTTAAACCCCTTGTAAGTGTTTTCACTTCCACAATGGCAATATCAATGATAGGAATGATAATTGAAAGGAAGGAATGATGAAATCATGAAGTGCTACAACTCACCACCCTTCAATGGCTTCCTTGAAGGAATAAAGTCGTGCACATCACTTCAAGTATTTGGATCTTTCTTTTCTTGAATGCTTGAATCCTTTGGAGACCTACAACAAGGGTTATCCTTCACAAAACATGAACATGAACACACATAAACTTTGAAATGATGTTGGATCTTGAATTTCTACAATAATGGTCTAAAATACTACTCTTGACTTGCTCTTGATAATAGTATTTCTCACGAATGCTTGTTCTAGTTGTTGTTAGATTTAAAATGATAAAATAGCTAGGTATTTATATGTAATTGTGCTTATTTCTCAAAAATTAAATACCAAAAGTTGACACTTGAAATTTGAAATTTGAATGTTAAAATATTGATAATAACATATTAAAAATTAGTCCCTGACAAGATAGGGGGGCCCACACACCCATGGGTGTATGAGTCTTGGCCCTGTCTTCTAGGACTTATTTTCAAGATCAAAACATTAATTCATTGAATTTATTCAATGTGTGCAATCCTTCAGAAAAGGGTAAAAATAGACTTTGTAATGCATAATTTTTGAAAATTAAGGACTTAATTAGGTCCACTAAATTAAGGGGGACAAAAAATAATGTGAAATTGTTAAGGGTGACAATTTCCAACACTACATATACATGCACCCAATGGTCCTCTTTACATCACCGGTAGAATTAATGATAAACCCACAAGGGGAATACTCATTGATCTAGTGTGTGTATTGAACATGAATACTGAAGAATATTTTTATGTGCATGAATTACATAAGGATAATTATCAATAATTGAAAGTGTTACTAAAAGCTCATGATAATTGATCTAGTGTCATGATTATGATAATTGTGTTCATAGTTCCAAAAGTATTTGGGGAATGATGTCAATTTAGAGCATGATCATACTATACATTATCTATCATCTATATTGATCCTAGATTTTTGGATCCCTCATGTGCTATCTTTTTCAGTAGTTAGACTTTTGGGAACATATCACTTGGCATAGGGTTTTCCAACAAAATTTCATGCACTATCATTTTCCAAATATCATCTTTATTCTACCTTAAGTGAAGCAAATAATTGGGGGGCATACATTACATTATTTGCTTCACTTAAATGTTCACACACTATGAACCTAGTGATCATTTCATGGTATATTGTTCATATTTTGTGGCACCTTATCAAAGTTATTTTTCAAAAAATATTTACTTATAATTCTTGGTATGGTTCACATGAGAACTCATCTAGTGAATATCATACTTCACTAGCCATTGTGTGTTTTCATTTACTACCATTGTGGAAACTCACATAGTATCAAACTTCACCAGCCTTTGTTGTTTCTTATCAAGATCACCTAGTGAATATCAGATTGCACAAGCTTGTGATGTCTTTCATGGGTCACCCAAATAACCCCCTTTACTAGCCTATGATTATGGATGTTTTTGGTATGGATCCTAGTAGGATTCTATGGATCTTTCTAGTCCATGATTCCATAACCCCCTTTATGTTTGCATTGTGTTTTCATGGTCATTTTTCATATGTTTTGCATTATGTTTTTGAACCATCAATTTTGTGGTGTTTTATGGACTTCTCTTGCACTCTTAGGATCTTTCACCTAAAAGGAGAGAGATAGAACACTAAAATTGAGGTGGTTCACTCAAATAAAGGAATGCAAGATGGAATTATGACTAAATGCAATGATCTAAATGAAACTAAGTGATGAAATTGATTGATTATGAATGCAAAACTAATGAAATGTCCAATGTTTGAAAACATAGTGAGGATGCAAAAATGAACTAAAAACATAAAATAATGCAAACAAAATTAAATGAGGTTTAAAAGGAGTGCACCTAGAAGTTGAATGCTAATCTTGGAAGCTCTTGGAAATTGGAAAAAATTACTATAAATCACCAATGGGACTCACTCGCCACTGATGGCGAATCAGTCCTCCTACTAATAAAAACACCTAAAATTGCTTTCTGATTGCCAAGAACTAGATTCTGACAAAATCAACTTTTTCATCCTTCAGGTGGGACTCATTTTCCACTGATGGTGAATAAGTCCTCCAAAAATATACAAATTCAAGATTCAATTTTGTAGGTCCATATCTACACTTGTCTTCTTATGAGGTTGATAGAGTCAAATCTGCAGAAAATGGGTTGTAGGTTCCCCAAGCTTGAATTAGGGTTTAGTTGACTTGAAACACTTTGATGACTTGTTGACCACCTTTCAGTACTTATTTTCTTGGAAAATCTACATATAAAGTCAAAAAACTTGTTGTAGAAGTCTAAAGATATGTCAATGGCTACTCTAAAATACTTGACAATTGCTTGATTGAATGATGCTTTGATGGATTGAATGTAAGAATGCTAATTGATGGCGTATGAGCAAATGAGATGAATGGGGGTTAAAATGGATGGAAAAACACTTATTTATACATACTTATGCCCTAATTACCCAATAATACCACATCACAAGATGACATAAGGTCTTTTTAAATAAAAGCCCGAAAGAAAATTTGAATTATTTTGAATTTGGAGTCAAGAGGGACTCATTTATCACCCATGGCGAATGGGTCCCACTCTAGGATTTTAAGTGGGTGTCGGGAATTAAGATGCATTTAATGTTGTTTGTTGGGTTTACATTTTAAAATACACTTAATTAAGTCTTATGAGTGCATAAAGGGGTCAAATAAAGCATAATAAAGGTGTAAATAGTGATAACAAGCCTAGAAAAGCATGAAATATTGTTACAAGACTTTACAACACTTTAAAATAGGACTTGATAAGGGATATAAATGTGATTTTTAGATTAATTATAATGAGAAGAGTCTAAAAAAGTGTAGAAATGTATTACAACACTTCACAACACCTTCACAAGACATCATAATTTGAATATTTAGGACCTAATGTGAATTTATAAGTTACATTGCAACATTAAATCAAAGTAAAATAGGTCAAGCATCACTAGAGAAAGACCTAAAAGGCCATGAAAATGTCAATGATCCATTTTTCTATGGTACAATTTTATTTGTGTATTTATTGTATATGCTTCAAATTTTTCATGTCTCCTTTGTTGCATTACATCTTGTGTGTGTGTTCCTTTTTCTTTACATTATCATTTACTAGGATCTTGAGCCTAGGGGCTAGCACATCCACTGGATTCCATGTCATCTTATCTATCCAATATTTTGATGAAAGAACCCTTCTTGGTATTTCCTTACTTTAGTGTGAGAATGAGAAAATTCTCATACTCTCACTAAAGTAGGGACTAAATATAGCATCATAAATTGTCGACTCTAAAAATTTCACGCTATTTTTGGCTCCCCCTTATGTGCTTGGACCTAATTATGCTTATTGTTTTCTCATTTTATTATCATTTTAAAAAATAAAGTCAAAATTGGGAATTAAAATTAATTATTTATTTAATGACAACTTAAATCCCAAAATAGGTCTAGTCTAAGATACCCCTCACCCTTGACCACCCTATTTTGGCCAATTTTTACTATTTTATTGTAGGAACTTTTATATATTTATAAATTTAAATTCATTTTTCATCTATTCAAAATAATTATTGTGAGAAATGAATAAATGCATATAAATATAATTCTTTTTCACCATTTGAAACTAGAATGGAATTTTGAGCAATTGGGAATATTAAAAAGTGGTCAAGGTAGTTAAAGAGTAGAATAAGCATCATTTTACTAGTATTTTCATCAGTCAAGATTAATTTTAGTAATGCATCATGTAAGATTTGTTTCATTTTTTATGTTTATTGTTTTTTGAGTGCAAACACTTTTTGGACCTTCAATCAAGCACCAAATTCTCCTTGCATGAGATGTGTGGCATGACTTCAATCAATCAAGGAAAGAAGATTTGAGTGGTAAGTTATTGAAAGGAAGTCGGGTAAGTGAAAGAAGCTTCCTATACTAATCTAAGTAGGAGAGAGATGCAAAAATTTATTTTAACAACTTTACAATTATAGATTCAAAAGATGCACATACATATCAAAATAGATAGACAACAAAAACCATAACTTAGCATTTACGTGGGAAAACCCTTTTAGGAAAAGACCCACACTCCAAATCAGGCAACTCAAAATGTATTATCAGCAACAATGGAACACGTACAATACAATCTAAGAGAAATGTTTAGGATTCTTCACACTATGACAAGAATTTTGATAAATTTTGGTAGCATAGTGGCATGTAAGCTTCTTCAAACTTGTCACCATCAAAATGCACTAAGTCTACAAGTATTTATAACCTCTCAACATGAAACAAGGCACCCAAAATGATGCAGATCATGGTGGATTTTTCTAGTCAATCTCAATTCAATCAACCTTGACCAATCCTTCCACTCTGAAAACCCTAACTTGTTTGTTCACAAATTCATGAAACTTGCTTATAACACATCAAACAGTGAAATTTGGACATATCTTTTAGAGAATGCCTCAAAACCATGAAAGGAATACATTTTAGAATACCCTTTATGCTCTTCTTCAATATATCAAATATGTGCATAGACTTGTTTTTGAACATCACCTTCTAAAATGGATTGCTACATTTCCCTTAAGACCAATTAGCCTAGTTTTATAAAGCAACTTCAAGGTAAACCATTCCCCATTCACTAATCTTCAATTCAAGGCTTTAAAAAAATCACATGGAGTCTAAAACAATAGGTTTCATCAATCGAAACATCCACAAATTCACTAACTATCAAAACCCTATCTCTACCTATCAATTCTAGCCTAATACATTGAGATATTAGGCTAGGGATTGCACAAACAAGGCCCTAACTCCATCCCCTGCATCTACAATAACCACTAAAATGAAAAATACCATAACTAGATCCATTCCACTGATTTGCAGAAGTTTTCACCAGTGGAATGGTTTAATATGCCATTTTTTCTACCAAACCCTCTTAACCTAGGGTTTACAGACCACTTTTAGAGTTTTGGCTCAAACTCACTCAATTCTCAATGAAAACCTCTCAAAATAGAACAAAAAGATGAATAACAAATCCCTCTATCAATTCCAATGAAGATTAGTACATTTTCAACCTATACGGAATCGTACAAAAGCCTAAAGCAACATATTTCAATGAAAACACATAGAAAAATGAAGTTTTCATATTGCTTGTGCACCAAAATTGTCTCCTACTCAAAGCATCCACCACCTTGTTTGACTATCCTTTTTTTGTTTTATGCTGAAAGTGTAGCTTGTAGGTACTCCACCCACTTCACATGTTTGTGACTAAGTTTGTCCTGGCTGTTCAAGAAACTCAAAGCATGATTGTCAAGAAAAACAATAAATTCATTTGGAAGGAGATAGTGTCTCCTCTTTTTCAATGCTTGGACCATTGCATACAATTCTAAGTCATAAGAAGAGTACTTCTTCTTGGCCTCATTGAGCTTCTCACTGAAAAATGCTACAGGTCTTCCCTCTTGACTCAATACTACATAATTATGATGGTTATGCTTGATGTGATACTAATTATTTATGATGTAGGATGTTACATATTTTTTTTATGTTTATGATGGTTATGATATGTGATACTAATGATTTGTGATGTAGGATGTGATGTATGGATATGTATGTAATGGTTTTTATTATGTTATGGATATAATTGAGATTTATTATGACCAATTATGGATGGCTAATGAAATGAAAATGAATGCACATGTAATGCAATGAAATGAGATTAATGCATCTAATGAATGAACCTAATGCAAACTAATGCAATGGATGATAAAATAAATGCAAACTAATGCAATGGGTGATGATTGAATCTAATGGGATAAATGAAAGATATATAAAATCAAAGTCTTTAAACAACTAAATGAAAATGAAATGAGTATGGAATGAACAAAATATGCTTAAAATAATAAATCTATGTTATCTTAAGAAACTTAAATGATAATGAAATGATAATGCAAGATGGATAATATGCTTAGAATAGCAAATATATATTATTCTAAACAACTTAAATGATAATGAGTGAAGATGAAAAATGGATAAGATGCTTAGAATAATAAATCTATATTACTCTAAACAACTTAAATGATAATGAAGTGAAAATGCAGAATGAATAAGATGCTTAGAATAAAAAATATATATTATTCTAAACAACTAAAATGCTAATGAAATGAAGATGTAAAAAATGATAATGAAATGAATAATGCAAGATTGATAAGATGCTTAAAATAAAAAATTTGTTTCATCTTACATAACTTAAATGATAATGAGATGGAAAATGCAAAATGGATAAGATGCTTAAAATAACAATTCTATGTGATATTAAACAACTTAAATAATAATGAGATGGAAAATGCAATGGCAATAAAATGTGAATGATGAAGGGATGGTAGGTATGTGCATAGTGAACTTTTCAAAATTGAATCAACCTGATAGGGAATGGATGGGGACATATCATTTGCACAACCAAAATTCAATGATTAGGAAGGGAAAATATACAGGTGATAGGAAATGGGATGGTAGATAGGGGAAACTGTGACCAAAATCATGAAATTTAATTGTTATTCATTATGTTTCCATGTAATGAGCACTAAATTTAATATAGCATAAGATACTATGCACCAGCGTATGAGAAACTAGGGTGACTTCATATCACTTGCATAGGATTGACACACCAAACAAAAGGTTTTTCCAACATCCCAAAGTCACGAGAGGCTTTGGTGGGGCCAATGTTGGAAAACCAAAAACACAAAGGATGCCCCATTGTAGCACAAGGCCACAAGGATATTGGTGGGTACTACATAGAACAACCAAGAAAATATGATCACATAGAAACCAAGATATGCCCCTAGTTCTACAGTCAAAGTGCACCATGATATGATGGATCATGTTGACCTCAAGTAGGTATAGTAGGAAGCTCAAAAGATAAACAAAATTAAAAAGCACCAAGAAATCATAGAAAATCTTGAATATCTTTTTCCACGAGGATGACAGGTGGATGGGATTGACGTGGTCTGATGTGAGGAATGATATATACTAAGACCAAAGATGGATGCGGTAGATTTTAGGTTCAACAAGACATGGGATGATTGAGATAGATTGAAACCTCTGGAGGCTAGTGAATTTTGTTGTTAGGAACCAGCTAGATAGGGACTCTTGGTAGCATGACAAAGATGAGGACATACCCTAAAGGATAGACCTAGGCCTCAAGGGCTAATCGATGATGGCCTTTCCTATGTGAAAGTACAAAGGAAACATAGTTTGATAAAAATGATGCATGATGGGCAACTGATGATGTGGTACCTAATGACAAATAGATACAATGATGGATCCTAGATGAGGACGCATGAGCAATGAGGTGGACACTATATACAATCAATGAAGATTAAAAAAATCCCAATTGATACAAGGATAGTGGATTGGGATACCAATTAGATCTTGTATACTCACTCCAAAATAAATGGGTAAAGCTTAGGAATTAGGATAGCAAGTCTAATCCATCTAATTATCAATCATAATATACCATGAAGTGGATACTCATATGGGGATAGATAATGGATATGATAGGGATAATGAAAATAGGATTTATGAGATGGATATGGTGATGCGTAAGCATATAGGAAAACGAGATGCAAGGTAGAGAATGATTATGTCCTCTACCAATGACATTTTTTTCTAGGTTTTCACCAAATGCACTTATCCAAGGTGTCACCAAAGGTGGTTTTCACCATGGAATTATTTATTTCTCTTTACTATTGACAACATTTTTTTTTACATTTTTACATTTTTTTATATTTTTTGTATTTTTTGTATTTTTTACTTGTTTGTATTTTCCAAGTGGGGTAACCTGACAAACGTAGGTATGGAACCACTTGAGATGAACAATATTGATGGGTGCATCTAAGGGTTCCCCCTTGGTTTTAGTAAGTTGATATTCCCTAGAACCATATTTAGTTGTGTGTAAGGGGGAAATCGATGAGTAAAAAATGAGATAATTGAAATGAATTGAAGCTAATCTAACTCAAAACAAGAATCGAGATTTATACCCATTACTCACGAAATGGAACTACATGATTAAGGAATTAAAGAGAGAAATTGAAATGAAAAAATGATAATGAAATACAAACAATATAGTTTTACCATCTGGTGTTGAAGTGTGTTCGCGAAGATGTTGGGTTGTTCGTATCAATGTGAAGCCTCCATTGTGCATGAAATTTCTTGAAGAATGTCCATGTGTTGATCAAATATATGTGTAAGAAGATGTCAAAAGTTTGATTAAGATCCCTGCATTACTTCGTTGTGTAAATGATATTGATTCTTTGATCATTTTTTAGAAGAAAGATGGTTGTTATATAGAATTTTTGTTTCAAAATGAACTCTCAGGATTGCGTAGTAGAATATTTTGATCAATAGTTCAAAACCGTTGAGAGGATTTAGATGGGAATAATCAGTGCAAATTGATTACATAATTGGTGTGTTTGAAGAAATAATTTTGAGTGTTTAGTGGGATTGAGGAAATAGATTGAATAATCTATGGGATTGAAGAATAGATTGATATGTCAGGAAATAGATGGATCAATCAACCAATTAGATCAAGTAATCGATGGCTCGTAATTTACTCAATCATGAAAGTGCATGAGGATAATTAATTAATTTATTTAATTAACTAATCTTTTTGGAGTTGAACGTGCAAATCAAGCTTAACTTTTGGGTAAGTGCAAGAAGTTGAGTCCATTTCTAGTGGAAGTGTCATTTTTCAGCTTTAGAATAGGTATGCATTTTAAAGTGGGTACTCATTCCAAAAGTTTTGGAAATCACAATTCATGTTTCACATTTTGATTTAGGCTTAGAAAAGGCATGGTAACCCAACCCTTAGCCTCAGACCTACAAGTACAAAGTCATGACAATATTGAGAGAAAATTGACTATGCAATATGGCTAATGGGTTTTTTCTCAAAATTATTTTATGAAATTAAAACCCATTTTAGATGAGATTGTGTAGATTCAAAAAATTTTATTTTTTTAAATTGGATTATTTGTTATATTTTTGAAATAATTTTTCATGAAATTGGTCCAAAAACTTGAAATATCAGTTTTTTTTATTATTTTAATAAATTTTTATTAAAATAATCTTTTGAAAAAAAATTATACTTGAAAAATACTCAGGATAATTCTTTTCAATTTGAAAAAAAGAAAAATAAAAAAATTACAAGTTTAGGTCATCTTATGCGTGACGTACACATGAGATTTTCAAAACAACAATTATGACCAATAAAAAATTACAAAAAATATATATATTCAATTTTTTTTTTACAAAAAAACATCATGAACATTCTTCAATGTGTTAGAGATCATTTCCCAAAAGGATTCAGAAAAATACATTTATTTAGGTCACAATATGGATGACGTACACATGCATGGTATGGTGAAAAAAAAAGTGACTTTTAAACAGTGGTTTTTAGACATGCCTATTGAAAATTAATTTGTGTCATCTGGGTATTAAAATAAATTACATATTTGGAAACTAGACTCTAAGTACTAAATTTCAAATTATTGAATTTTTTCAAGATTTAGTCTTTAAGTGCTTCAAATTTTTAAGTCAATTTTGATAAATTTTGAAAATTAGGGAAAACACTTCCACTTTTTGGCCAAAAAAATGGACTCAACTTCATGCACACACCCTTTTGCAAACAAAGTTGTATTTGTTTGATTTGATTTTTTTAATGATGTTTGAATAATTTATTTAATTATTCAAATTTGAGGGAAAGTGACAATTAAATTATTATGTTTTAATAATTTAATTTGACTTAGGGGAATAGGGTTAATTAGCAACATAATTAAATAATTGACATTATTTAATTAATCAAGAGGAAATAAAGTTGGATTAGGACTTTATTAAATAAATGAAATTTATTTAATTTGTCGAAAATGATGAAAAAATGAATTAATTAAATAATATATTATTATTTAATTAATAAAGGAAATTAGGGTTTTTGATGCTTTTGATGTGAAATGTAGTGATATTTGATGATAATGATGCCAATGATGAGAAAATGTCATTTAGTATGTGTGATAAGTGTTAGATCAATTTTATATGTCTACATTTTGCCCCTATTTGAGACAAAGTATTGGTTGCTTTATTTCAAAGAAATCGATGCTAAGATCAAGATTTTAAAATTTTATATGCCCCACTGTACCACAATGGTCAATGGAATGATGGTAGGACTCTAGAATGCCCCCTTAAGAGGTTGGTTAAAAATATCAATTTTGTGGTCGAGCTCACGACATTGTTTCATTTCAGTTTAGATGTGTAGAGGACAAAAAATTAAGCCTAAGGGTCTCTCGTTGCTAGTTCAAATATTCTCGAGAGGTCCTAATTTTAACGTAGGAAGGTTTCCAAGTTAAAAATTTAGGGTTTTGAGGGTTGAAATAGGTAATTTGGGTTCTAATTACCTCATTTATAGTTTGAGCCTATATAGAATTCTTGTCTCTAGATTTCATGATTTATCAATTTTCGAGGAGCTATGGTGAGGATTCGGGGAGCCCCACATCATGTGGATGTGGTTTGCGAGTTCAGATGGCCTACAGGTGTTTATGCCCTAGTATGTACCCTTTCATTTCTCATTTTTTTCTTTTCATGTTTGCGTAATTAATGCCTAAAGTCTAAGTAGTTGATTGCACTAGGTTTAGGAATTTTTCACTTCTACATTGGTTTTAGCACATTTGCTATTTCTTTATGGTTCGTAATTGGATTTTTTTCTCACGCCTGCTCAAAACTTGTGCATTTGACCTAAACTTTCACTATTGATTTGTGCTCTCACATGAAATTTTTGCATTTGATGTTATTTTGCACTTTTGGTTTTTCCCCTTGTTTGTCTGTTACGTTTTTCACACATTTTTTGAAAATTTACGCTTTTGAAAAAAAAATCGCTTTTGAAATTTTGCGCATTTGCCTTTCTCTATCCCTTTTGACTAATTTTTTTTTCTTTCACCTACTTTGCTCGATTTTGAAAAAAAAATTCGCTTTTTGACTACTTTGGAATCCTAAGTCAATTTGTTTGCCATCATAGGTTCATTTTGTGTTTTAGTAGCAAATCCTTAACATCGTGGGTTGAATTGTTGTAGATGGTTCTTAACCATGTTCAGTTGAGGGAGTGACAACCATGCGATTTGTTCAATTTGATCATCAGGTTTCATGATTTAGAGCGAGATATTTTAGATGTTGGGTTGCTGCACATTTTCTACATGCCTACCATTAGAGGTAATAGAGTGATGATTACTTCTCTTGCAGAGAGGTGGCACTCAGAGACCTCATCCTTTCCTTTACCTACTAGGGAGGTCACCATCACCCTTGAGGGTGTGTGTAGGATCCTTTTTATACCCATTCATGGCGAGCTTGTTACATATTCTATTTAACGAGGTACCCATGCTATTCGTTGCATACTTAGTGTGAGACATCTTGAGGTTCACCAAGAAAAGATAGATCTATTTGATTTTGTTGGAAATTCTAATCCTATTTCACTTATTCTCTATGGTTTGATCATGGGGCTCATTGTTCCTGATAGGAGAGGCTAACAGTATCTCATTGGTTGGGGTGTGTGTATCAAGTAGATGTTTGAGCATGAGACTAGATACGCATGGGGTTCAATGCAGAGAAAAACACAAAACTCAACCAAGTTCACAAACTAGATTACAAAAAGACTCTAAAAAACAATTATCCCAAAAATTGACAATAACTTGTGTCAATTCTAAAATCGATCACAATTGTACCCAACAATGAACTCAAATTTGAAAAAAATCAAATATCTTAAATATTCAATTCAAAATTACATTACATCATACATTGCGAATTCTTCCTGACAAATCATTTTCCTCTGTTCAACATTATTTCCTCTCATTACACTATTCTCTTCAACCATTCAATCAAACTGACTCCCATCTCCAATAAGGGCTCTTCACATTCTGCCCTCATGCTCTCATTCTGCTCACCACTCTTCTTCTATACTTTTGTACTTCCTATTGACACTTGGTCCTTTCATTTTTCTCCAAACTTCCACATGACTACCAAATCCCTCATGCAATTCCTCTATGTGCCTTCACCCACCTCATTTCACATACAAAATACATAAAAATAAAGATTACATGGTTTATTATTCTGTTGTGCCCATTTTTCCACACCATCCCTTGCATAGTCTCTTCAACTTCTTAACTTTTGATTTTGTTACCATTTCACCATCTTATTCTTGCAACCTCCCTATTCTCTTATCCTGCGGCCTGCTACTCCTTTATTTTCTTCCTCCCATTAGTCGCCCCTTTCCATGCGAGCTTCAACAACCTTAAATGTATTCAACTATGCCCCATGTGTTATGTCCCTTGCGCAAACCTTTCTCATAGCATCACTTAAAATTCTAACTATTTTCTCTTATGGATCTACTCCCTTATGCACTGCTCTTATCCCTTCCAATTGCACACCATAGATATCTCATATCTTCTTCTCCTTTCTTGGCATTTTCAACAACCCATGATGCTCTTAGTGGCACAAACATTTCTTTAACTTTCACTGAATATATCACTTCTACCCTCTATGGCATAAAGTATTTTCCTACTGCCTTGATTCTCATGCAATCAATTACTAAATTTAAAATTATTACTACTTGAGCTAGTTTCACCTTTGGCACGGGTATGTGGGGATTCTCTACATAATTTTATTACTCCTATACCTCTCCTCCTTCTTTCCATAGTTGTGTATCTTTTCTTCTTGTTTCTTGCTTGGAACCTTCTTACTCTGCAAGTATCCACAAACTATTCTCCTCAACACGTCCATTCTTCTTTCTCAAGAAATTTTCTTTCACCTTGCTTCCTATTTTCTTTGTGATACCTCACCTAGGTTTCCTCCTTTCTTCACTACCTAGTCTTTTGGCATCCAAGTTCTTGCTTCAACTTGCAAAAAAGACAATACACAAAAACTCCCAAAAACTTCTTGCCCAGATCTTCGACCTTTGATAACAATTTGATGTAGAACAAGGTGGATTTGTCTAATAAATCTCAATTCAATAAACCTTGACCAATCCTTCCACTCTAAAAACCCTAACTTGGTGTTTCTTCACAAATTCATCAAACTTGCTTGTAACACATCAAATACTGAAATTTGAACATATCTTTTAGAGAAGACCTCAAACCCATGAAAGGAATGCCTTTTAGAATACCCTTTATGCTCTTCTTGAACATATCAAATTTGTGGATAGACTTGTTTTAGAAAATCACCTTCTCAAATGGACTGCTATGTTGCCCTTAAGCCCAATTAGCCCCATTTTACAAAGGGACTTCAAGGTAAACCATTCCCCAATCACCAATCTTCACTTCAAGGCTCTAAAAAGATCACGTGGGGTCTGAAACAATAGGTTTCATCAATTGAAACATCTACAAATTCACTAACTATCAAAACCCTACCTCTACCTATCAATTCTAACCCAATACATTGAGATATTAGGCTAGGGCTTGCACAAATAGGGCCCTAACTCCATCCCCTACATCTAAAATCACTACTAAAATTAAAAACACCCTAACTAGATCCATTCCACTGATTTGTAGAAGTTTTCACTAGTGGAATGGTTTAATATGCCATTTTTTCTACCAAACCCTCTTAACCTATGGTTTACATACCACTTTCAGAGTTATCACTCAAAATCATTCAATTCTCAAAGAAAACCTCTCAAACCAAAGCCAAAACATGTCTAACACATCCCTCTATCAGTTTCGATGAATATTAGTACATTTGCAACCTCTACGGAATCATACAAAAGCCTGTAGCAACAAATTTCAATGAAAACACATAGAAAAATGAACTTTTCTTATTGCTTGTACACCAAATTGTCTCCAGAAGAATTCCTCAAAGTTTGTAAGGCATATTTAAACTTGTACAACACAAACAAATGGTTCATAACCACCTTTTGAACCAAATGACCGTTCAACTTCCACATATGACAAAATTGCAAAGTTGTAAAGCAACTTTTGCAACAAATTACAAAACTTGACAACATAATGTAAACCTAACCCCACATGACTCATTACATTGCAAAATGGTCTAAATAGACCTTATTAGACCAAATTGAACTCAAAAACAAAAAAAATCAACATTTGACCAAAATTTGCAACCTTGGACTAGGAGCCCCTGCACGAACATGAGTTCATTATGACATGTCATAATAAAAACTCATAATTATGACAATCTTCCATAATAATCCCATATTCCATAAAATTAGCCACCGGTGCACATGCAATAAGCCTGCATGCATGCAAATACCTTGCATGTGCAAGTACCCTCATCACATGGATCCCACCTATCATACTTAACTGGTAATCAATCATTATTGACTCTTCCACCATCATAATCAATCATAAACTGGCATAGCAAGTTGGCATAGCCTATTGCATAGTAACTTATGAAAAATTACACCAATTTAGGCACAAATCTAGGTCCTCCAAAGTGGACGGCTACCTCCACTAATTTAGCTTATTAGTTGTACATGTCACTTGCCATGTAGGACGCCACATTACTAGTAGGTCCCACAAAGTGACATCAATTTGGGTAGGAAATTAAATATTATAATATAAATAAATACATCACAAAATAATAAATAAATGTTAGGACTCAAAGGTTGAGACACCCTAATCCCAACAGTTACAACACTTGTGATTTATCATTTTTTTATCCATTTTCCTCTACTTGACCTAGGGTAAGAACTCTTTATCCACATCATAATATCCATGTTGGAGGTGGAAACACCAAAATATGATTTGACTTAAGCAAGCCCCTATATGACATAACCCTTTCTCTCATTTATGTATTGTAGGCGGTAGATTTGAATTGAATTTGGAAATTATTGGACTTGATAACAATGTAACGCACCGCAACACAACCCTAGAGGAAGTTGCAATTAACTACACAAAACGTACTATTTTTTTATTTTTTTTTGTTTAAGTACAAATAATGTATTCAAGTTCACTACCCATTGCAACAACCTCTAAGATTACGAGACTAAGATTACTTTAAAACCAAAACAAGAAACATGAATTGAAACCATAGCATTTAAATACTTAATAAATTAAGAACGCATACATTCCATATATGATAAATTACATCAAGAATAAGAAATACCACATGATTTCAAATAACATAATTGATCAATAAGATTACAACTCTCATTCCCCGAATGAGGTAAATCCAATAAACATGGTTACATAATACATCTTCCACCTCAATAACAAATGAGGGGTATATAATTACAAGATTCAACTGAAATGAATAAAGCATGGAATGAAACTGGATCCCACGAGCTCTCCAACTAGAAATCTCGTCTACGCGAACAAGAAGAAAACCCAACGGAGTAAGGTGCACATTCCACCCAACCAAGTGATACCTGAAGGCTCACCCCCCCATGCTAGGAGATAGTAACAAGGCTTTCTAGAAAAGACCATCTACCTCTAGACACAGGCTAAAACATAACTAAACTGAATTAGATACAAGTACAACATCACTTAACACAAAGGTTACAATGCTTCCACAGAACAATGATCATCTACGCGGTACAACAAACTGACTTCTGGTTGTCATAGAGAGAGTTTCACACACCATTTTCTATGAGTTACCTTGGCTCAAGCTTCCTAGGCTACCGGACCCCCATTCTGGGTTACCCTGGCTTGCCTCTACTAGCCGCCAGACCCCCATACAAACTGTGCTTCTTGTCTCATCTCAAGCCTTAAAAGCGTATGAGTTATGAGAGAGGCATTCATTATCTTAATTATTTTGAAATTTTTTCATTAACTCTTTTTAAGTTATCATTTACTTAAACCCTAAGTGAGTTACCCTAGTGCCCCTTTGTGTGTCGAACCCCCACAAAGAGCCACTCTCCTATCGACAACACACACAGTACAAAACCACAATTCAATGGGTAAACAAGATAATACAACCACTCCAATCCAAGGAGGAAACATATAAGAAAACCCACTCCAAACACTTGGAGGCTACAAAACACATAATCCACTCCTTCCAAGGGAGGCACAGACCATATAAACCACTCCTAATCCAAAGGAGGCACAAACCATCCCAATTCGAGAAAACTGGGTAAAACAACAGGATACAACTATACGCACTACCTAAGGCAATAAATAAGTTGAATAACATAATACGCCAACCACAAATGATTAAAAACCCCATCTAGAAGACTTACAACTCGATTAGCCCATTTTTCCCAAATAACGGGAAAGAGAGAAATCACATAATGAAAAGACAATTTGACAATTTAATACCCTATTTTAGGATTTCCTAAATCCAAACACAGCACTGGCATATTGCACGTAACCATAAAAATAATTAATATTAATGCAAATACTCAAAAGTAATTAAAATTTCATTGGCAACGTTTAAGGAACTTAAACTAATAATTTAATTCCGTTTTCTCCAATTACACATAATAATAAAAATCAAATTTTTAAATAAAATCATTTGATTATAAAATCAATTTTATGCATCTTTTATAATAAAATAACCATCACATGATCAATATATTTAAATATAAATATATGTTAAACATACATATATATAATTGTATACTCAATGTATATATATATACAATTATATAAATATTATTTAAATATGTATATTGTAAAAAAAATCAATTTAAATTCTCAATTATTTAAATCAAACTCCAATTTGCTAATTAATTACACCAAGAAAACATACACATAAATATATAAATATTATATATATATTATATATATATATTTAAAATAATATATAAAATATATATACTTATATTTTAAATTTTTAAAAAACATATATATAAATAAATATATATACATATATGTTTATATAACATATATTATATATTTATTATAATTAAATAATATATATTATATACAATATATATAATATATATATAAATTTATAATATAAAAAAAAAACAAACGAAACGATATTTGCTGCTGCGTAGCCCCCAAAATAGGGGATGCAACTCTCCCCCAGCATGGGGGTCGCTGCCTATGAAGGCAGCGCTGGCGCTGCCTTCACAGCCAGTGCCTCCCATGGTTGGGAGGTGGCTGTGGGGAAGCCTCCCAACCCCAACCAAAATATTTTAATATTATATATTTTTTTAATTTAAAAAAAAAAGACTCCCCTGTTAAGGGAAAATTCTCAAAACGTATTTTGATAGAAATTTTTTTTATATAAATTTTCTTTCAATGAAAATCTTCCAGCCAAACAGCATATAAATTTTATATGCAAAATATATGTGCATATATATATATATATATTCCATCTCATAGCCAAATTGGGAAAATTTTCTACAGAATAATTACACAACAAATTTTAATTTCTAAATCATAATGAAAAATTCTCAAATCCAAACACAAGGTTTTCTGATTTCTTTTGTTCCTCTCTATATTATCTATTGTTAAACTTGAGAATTTTAGTTGTAAGTTTTTGTTTTTTCTACTAAAATCTAAATTTCTTCAAGATTTGAACAGAGTTTTCAAAAATGTTTGCAAGCAAGTTTTTAAATTGAAAATGCAAATTTCCAAAACAATAAACAAGGAGAACCTGTGATTTGAAGCTTGAAGGAGAACTTGAAGAAGAAAAGTTGATCTTCCCTGCAAGAATATTTTTCCAAAGCTCTTCCAAAATCCTCACCCAGATTCCAATAATGCATCCCACAAACATGAAGAACTCCCATTTCTTTTTAATAGCCAAATATTTTTTTAAAATGAAATATCTTCCCCAAAATTTAGTCAACCTTCCCCAAAATATCCCATCCACCATAGTTATTACTCCTCTATCCATTTTTAGAGATATTTTTCCATTTTTGAAAATTAAAAAAAAAAACAATTTTCTTTTCAACATGACTTTATTTCTTTATTTTATTTTTAAATTTCCATTTCAAAATGAATTTGGATGTTTTAACAATTTTCATTTCCAAAAGAATTTAACTTTAAAAAAATTATTTTCAAAAACTTTAACACTTTTAAGATTTTCATTTTAAAAAGAATTTAACAATTATAATTTCCAAAATGAATAACTTGATTTAATTCCACACAATTAATTTAAATAATCAATAAAATAAATCTAATCCAAGATTAGATTATTTTATTAATTAAATTAAATTAATTAATAAATTAAGTAACATTTCTAACACTACAACTAGATTTATTTAATAAACAACCTAAATACAAAAAAGCCATGTATTTACCATTTTCAACTTGCAATTAAATAAAATCAAGGAGAGATGAACAACAAAGAAGCAACTTAACCTAACTAAAACCCGACGACACACTATGACTAGGGAGGTGACATGGCACGGAAAACCTAGCTATTATCTCCCAATCGAATACCGTTGGCCAATGGACACGCTCAAACCTATGAAATCAGGTGAAGTCGATGTCCTGTACCTATCAACCTGCAAACAAAGAGTATATTGAACATGCATATATATATATATATATATATATATATATATATATATATATATATATATATATATATATATATATATATATATATATGATCAAACACACCATGAAGAGGAAATCTCAGAATCGTAGGGCGCTTGCAAGTAAGTGGTGCAATCTCATCCCCTTCACCAATACAGTATTACTAACTAACAAATATAACATCAATAATATAATCAAGAGCATAAAGCATCATTAATTATAATATCTGCTAAGCTGATTAAAAGCATGCCATAATGATAACATCAGAGTAAAATACCATCACATCAAAATATAACATTTGCATCGCTTTACAGTTTGCGATCAAATAGTAACCAAATTCCATAGACAAAGTATTAATAGAACAAAGCATAACAAAGATAAAACACTGTACAATCAAAAGAGTCAAAATGGAGGGGTGCTACATCCTCCCCCCTAGGGTTAGGCTTACTGCTGGAAGCCTGCAAACAAAAGGGATAGAGCTCCCTCAAACCAACTAGACCCTAACCTACTTAGTACCTTGATCCCAGAAGATTAACTCGTGAAGCCGAAGGAAAAACTGCACCCAGATGCTTGGCCTGACGGTTTTCCACTGTAGTAAATGCCCTATGTGATTTGCCTGCATCTCCTACTGTCGGCTCTGAAGCTGCTGGCCTCTGACTAAAACCAGAAGTGCCCTGTTGAGGACACTGATGAGAAAAGTGGCCCTACTAACCACAAGTGAAACATCCTGTCCCTCTACTGAATCCCTAAATAGCTAGAGATACACTAGGTCGTGGAAGACCACCTCCACTAAACACTGACTGAGAACTCTGAGCACCTGGTTGATCATAACGATCACGATTAGCTCGCATCCAACTCTGATATCTCTTCTTCTATTTCCAACTTCTATCATGTTGGGATTGAGGATTCTGTTGCCTTGACTGTGAAGGTTGTTGTTGCTCACCCTTAGCGGGTGACTGATGCCCCCTAGAAAAGCTTGTAGCCTGAGATCGGCCACTCTGAGATCCAACACCAAAGGAAGGTGCACTGCAAAACTGAACTCCCATCTGACCACCTAAAAAAAAGGCTAAATTCTCAACAATATGAGCCTTATCCATAGCTATCTCCATGGTCTTCGGCTCAAATACCTGAACTCCACCACTGATCTAGGCATTTAAGCCCCTAATGAAATGTTGAACCAACATACTATCATCATCACCTATGCCCGCGAATTGTTTGAGCTCAAAAAAGCGATGCTCATACTGCTCAACTAACATATCCATCTATCGTAAGGCATGGAACTCATCTCCACAATGCTGATGCCAATGATCAGAAAGGAATTTGGCCCTAAACCTCTCCAGGAACAATTCCCAAGATATAGTACTGATATCTATATGGAGCTTCTGCTCCTCCAACCTCCACCAAGTAGATGCAAAGTCCCTCAAATGCATGATTGCACACCTAGCTTTGGTGTTGCTACCATACAGATGAATAGCAAAACACCTATTCAGATCAATCAACCATGTCTCGGCCTCTGATCCACTGCCTAAACCATCAAAAGTGGGTGGACGAGCTCTAAGAAGGTCTCTCATATGAGTAGCCATGACTGCCTCAGACGGAGCTGGAACCTGATCTCTCTCACCTATAACCTCGTGATCTCTATCCTGCCTAGGGCCCATATGAGCAAGAGTCTCCTCTAGGAAGCGATGCAACTAAGCATCCCCGATCCCTGGTGGATCCTGATGCTGATTACCGACCTCTCGCACATATTGAGAAGCCTCCTGCTCCTCATGATCTGAAACATGGGGAACAATGGGAGGTGTATCCTGTTGATTACCTCCTCGACCACCTACACAGCCACGACCTCTACTCTGACCTTGCCTAGATAGCATGATCTTGTACAGATACACACCAAAACATAAGACAAGGTACACAAACTTAAATTCTATGCAACTAACAAATTAATGGGTTCCACATTATCCCAAAGCACCCAGTGTTTAAACTTGGGCTCTGATACCATGTGTAACACCCCGCCACGCAACCCTAGAGGAAGTTGCAATTAACTACACAAATGCTCTAATTTTCTCTTTTTTTTAAAGTACAAATAACATGCAAGTTCACTACCCATTGCAACAACCTCTAAGGTTATGAGACTGAGATTACCTAAAAACCCAAACAAGAAACATGAATTGAAACCATAGCATTTAAATACTTAATAAATTAAGAACGCATACATTCCATATATGATAAATTACATCAAGAATAAGAAATACCACATGATTTCAAATAACATAATTGATCAATAAGATTACAACTCTCATTCACCGAATGAGGTAAATCCAATAAAAATGGTTACATAATACATCTTCCACCTCGATAACAAATGAGGGGTAAATAATTACAAGATTCAACTAAAATGAATAAAGCATGAAATGAAATTGGATACCACAAGCTCTCCAACTGAAAATCTCATCCACGCGAACAAGAAGAAAAACCAACAGAGTAAGGTGCACGTTCCACCCAACCAAGTGATACCCGAAGGCTCACCCCCCATCCTAGGGGATAGTAACAAGGATTTAGACAAGACCATCTACCTCTAGACATAGGCTAAAAAATAACTGAATCGAATTAGATACAAGTACAACATCACTTAACACAAAGGTTACAATGCTTCCAGAGAACAATGATCATCTACACAGTACAACAAACTAACTTTTGGTTGTCATAGAGAGAGTGTCACGCATAATTTTCTATGAGTTACCTTGGCTCAACCTTCCTAGGCTACTGGACCCCCATTCTTGGTTACACTGGCTTGCCTCTACCAGTCGTCGGACCCCCATACAAACTGTGCTTCTCGTCTCATCTCAAGCCTTAAAAGTGTATGAGTCATGAGAGAGGCATTCATTATCTTAATTAGTTTGAATTTTTTTCATTAATTCTTTTTAAGTTATCATTTAATTAAACCCTAACTGAGTTATCCTAGCACCCCTTTGTGTGTCGGACCCCCACAAAGGGCCACTCTCCTATCAACAACACACATGATACAAAACCACAATTCAATGGGTAAACAAGATAATACAACCACTCCATTCCAAGGACGCAACATATAACGAAACCCACTCCAAAAAATTGGAGGCTAAAAAACACATAATCCACTCTTTCCAAGGGAGGCACATACCACATAAACCACTCCTAATCCAAAGGAGGCACAAACCATCCCCATTCGAGAAAACCAAGTAAAACAACAGGATACAACTATATGCACTACCCAAGGCAATACGAAGGTTGACTAACATAATACGACAACCCCAAATGATTAAAAACCCCATCTGGAAGACTTACAACTCGATTAGCGCATTTTTCCCAAATAACGAGAAAGAAAGAAATCACATAATGAAAAGACAATTTGACAATTTAATACCCTATTTTAGGATTTCCTAAATCCAAACACAACAGTGGCATATTGTACGTAACCATAAAAATAATTAACATTATTGCAAATACTTAAAAGTAATTAAAATTACATTGGCAATGTTTAAGGTACTTTAACTAATAATTTAATTTTGTTTTCTCCAATTACACATAATAATAAAAATCAAATTTTGAAATAAAATCATTTGATTATAAAATCAATTTTATGCATCTTTTATAATAAAATAACCATCACAGAATTAATATATTTAAATATAAA
This sequence comes from Sequoia sempervirens, assembly GCA_007258455.2. Taxonomy (NCBI): domain Eukaryota; kingdom Viridiplantae; phylum Streptophyta; class Pinopsida; order Cupressales; family Cupressaceae; genus Sequoia; species Sequoia sempervirens. Next base: position 51,791,876 of record VDFB02000003.1, on the reverse strand, counting down.
TATATGTTAAACATACATATATATAATTGTATACTCAATGTATATATATACAATTTTATATATATATATATATATATATATATATATATATTTAATTATATAAATATTATTTAAATATGTATATTTTAAAAAAATCAATTTAAATTCTCAATTATTTAAATCAAACTCCAGTTTGCTAATTAATTACACCAAGAAAATACACATAAATAAATATATAATATATATATATATATTATATATATATATATTTAAAATAATATATAAGATATATATACTTATATTTTAAATTTAAAAAAAACATATATATAAATAAATATATATACATATATATATTTATATAACATATTATAATTAAATAATATATATATAATATATATTATATACAATATATATATAATATATATTATATACAATATATATAATATATATAAAAATTTATAATATAAAAAAAAAACAAAGCTATTTGCTTGCGCCCCCAAAACAAGGGACACCCAGCTATTCTGTGACTCTCCCCCATGGGGGTTGCCTATGAAGGCAATTGCCTTCATAGCCAGGCCTCCCATGGTTGGGGGGCAGCCTCCCAACAAAAAATATTTTAATATTATATTTTTTTGAAAATTTAAAAAGAATCCTGTTAAGGGAGAATTCCCAGAATGTATTTTGACAAAAAATAAATTTAATATAAATTTTTTTTCAATGAAAATCTTCCAGCCAAACATCATATAAATTTTATATGCAAAATATATGTTCATACATATATATACAAACACACACACACACACACACACACACACACACACACACACACACACCAAACATCATATAAATTTTATATGCAAAATATATGTTCACACACACACACACATATATATATATATTCCATCTCACAGCCAAATTGGGCAAATTTTCTATAGAATAATTACACAGCAAATTTTAATTTCTAAATCATAATGAAAAATTTTCAAATCCAAACACAAGGTTTTTTGATTTCTTTTGTTCCTCTCTATATTTTTTATTGTTAAACTTAAGAATTTAGTTGTAAGTTTTCGATTTTTCTACTAAAATCTAAATTTCTTCAAGATTTCAACAGGGTTTTCAAAAATGTTTCCAATCAGGTTTTCAAATTGAAAATGAAAATTTCCAAAACAATAAACAAGGAGAACCTGTGATCTGAAGCTTGAAGAAGAAAATTTGAGCTTCCCTACAAGAATATTTTTCCAAAGCTCTTCCAAAATCCTCACCCAAATTCCAATAATGCATCCCACAAACATGAAGAACTCCCCTTTCCTTTTAACAGTAAAATATTTTCTTAAAATAAAATATCTTCCCCCAAATTTAGTCAACCTTCCCCAAAATATCCCATCCACCATAGTTATTACTCCTCTATCCATTTTTGGAGATATTTTTCCATTTTTGAAAATTTAAAAAAATAATTTTCTTTTCAACATGACTTTATTTCTTTATTTTAATTTTAAATTTCCATTTCAAAAGGAATTTGGATGTTTTTAACAATTTTCATTTCCAAAAGAATTTAACTTTAAACAATTTCTTTTCAAAAACTTTAACACTTTTAAGATTTTCATTTCAAAAAGAATTTAACAATTATAATTTCCAAAATGAATAACTTGATTTAATTCCACACAATTAATTTAAATAATCAATAAAATAAATCTAATCCAAGATTAGATTATTTTATTAATTAAATTAAATTAATTAAAATATTAAATAACATTTCTAACACTACAACTAGATTTATTTAATAAACAACCTAAATACAAAAAAACCATTTATTTACCTTTTTCAACTTGCAATTAAATAAAATCAAGGAGAGATGAACAACAAAGAAGCAACTTAACCTGACTAAAACCCGATGACACACTATGACTAGGGTGGTGACTTGGCACGAAAAACCTAGCTACTATCTCCCAATTGAATATCGTTGGCCAATGGACACACTCAAACTTGTGAAATCAGGTGGAGTCGATGTCCTGTACCTATCAATCTGCGAACAAAGAGTATATCAAACATGCATATATATAATATGATCAAACACACCATGAAGAGGAAATCTCAGAATCGTAAGGAACTCACAAGTGAGTGGTACAATCCCGTCCCCTTCACCAATACAATATTACTAACTAACGAATCTAACATCAATAATATAATCAAAATCATAAAGCATCATTAATTAAAATATCGGCTAAGCTAATTCAAAGCATGCCATAATGATAACATCAGAGTAAGATACCATCACATCAAAATATAACATTCACATCACTTTACATTTTGTGATCAAATAGTAACCAAGTTCCATAGACAAAGTATTAACAAAACAAAGCATAACAAAGATAAAACACTATACGATCAAAAGAGCCAAAATGGAGGGGTGCTATAAACAAGATCAAGAATTCAAGTGCATTCATCCATAAAATTAGGGAAAGATCAATTATTCATCAACAAATAAAGTTATGAAGTTGATTCTAATAGGGGATCACATATAGATTATAACCCACTGATACCCATTTAGAGATTCCAAAAAGCACCATTCTCAATCTAGGGTGCCTATTCCCTTGACCAAGTAGTTTCAACCTAGATTTGAATTCTATGTTCCTCTATCTCTACTCTTTGCTCTATTGTTATTAGTTTTTTCTTATTAGATCTATGTTCTTATGTATTCAAATCATCTTTTTGTAGTTGCATTGTTAACCAAATTTAAAAAATTAAATCAATTCAATTCCTAATAAACACATCAACCATAAACCCCATAAAGGAGTCCAAAACCTTGATCATTCATTTTTGTAAGGAAAATCAGATGCGGAAAAAAATTCTCCTAACATCAATACCTCAGGAAAGAATGTAGATACACTTTAAAATTTACAATTACAGTCCAATTAAGATGCACTAAGAAACAAACAATAGAAACAGAGTATTTGACAATCACACATGAACACCAGATATATGTGGGAAAACCCTTACGAGAGAAAAACCCACCACACCAAGAGAAATCACTTTGTATTACAGTAATGAAATTACATACAAATTCCAGACTTATCTTTCTGGTGTCATTATATAGCAGCATTCACCATTAACATTCTTGTACAAGAATCTTCACATTACAGTCCACATAATTCATCCATTGATACAATCACTCAACAACCTGTCGATTCAACCAACCAATTACAAACTGTAATCACAGAGTATATCCATGTCGAACTCTATCTATAGAACTTCCTCACAGAACCGTCGCAACTAACTATCTTCCAACTGTTCCCATTCAGCTCCTCCTATTTGTCCACGAGACTCCACATAGGACGGTCTTACTCAATCAACAGAATTCGCAATGTACTAGCATCTCGGTGAGACACTAATAGTGTCTCGCCGATGCCACATAGACTTCATATCGATGTCGCCAAGAGACTTTGATATCGCTAAGACATTCTATCGAGCCTCATGAGTTACACCGAGACACCAAGCAGTCGCCTAGACCTATCACATTCGCCAGGAGACCATAGCGAGTCACCAAAGGTATACTGAAGACACAAGTCATATCGAGCTCCAAAGGATAGTCGGCAAGACATACCGATATCACCAAGAGGTTTCTCTGAAACATAAAGGTTACCCCGAAGTGTTCACCCGTCGCCAAGACATTTCCCTTCACTGAGAGAACATACTAATCTCCATATGTTACCTCAAAGACTCCAACATAAAACAATGTTGGCGAGACATGTAGCTCTCTCTAATACTTATCACTGAGCTCTATGACTTACCCCGAAAGCTTCATTTATCGCCAAGAGTTATACCGAAGATCCCACAAGATGTTCATGTCGGTGAGACCTTCAACATTCGTTAAGACATCTTCCCGGGACTAAGAGTTACCCCGATAGCCATCAGCTATCAGCAAGACATTCACCGTCGCTAAGACGCTTCACTGAGCCGCCGTGTTACACCGAAGATCATGGTTACCAATAGTCTCCCCGAAATATGATTGAATGGCCTATCAGCTAGAGGTCTCCTGAGCGCTATGAGGTCATAACAAATACACTATGTCACAGCGATAGACTCCATAGTGCAACCTTTCGGCAAGACATTTGCAAGGTCACAGTGACCTATTCAAAACAGAATGAATCAAGCTGCTAGTCGGCTAGACAATGAAGATGTCACACCAACTTAGCTCTAATGGAGGTTTTAGCCTATATAGTTTGAGGCACATATTTCCAACAATCTCCCATTTGACAAAGATCATACAAGCACCTCCAGAGCACATCATAACTTACTGAAAATCATGGGCACTAGGGCCCATTGAACTGGCACACCACCTGAACTTATTTGTGCTCACTGGCTTCGTCAATGAATTTGCAACATTCTCCAGAGTATCAACCTTTTCCAAACTGACCTTTCCATCCTCAACCATATCTCGTACAAAGTGGCACTGTACACCAATATGTTTCGTCCTAGCATGGAAAGTAGGGTTCTTTTCCAGAAAAATTGCACTCTGACTGTCACATAAAATAGTTATTTCACCTGCATCAAAACCAATGTTAAAACACAAACGTTTCAACCAAACTGCTTCTTTATAAGCATGAGCAGCTTCCATGTATTCAGCCTCCATAGTGGACAAAGCGACTACAGCCTGCCGCTTGCTCATCCAACTCACTACACTACCATTTATAATGAATATGTATCCACTGGTGGATCTTCTGTTGTCAATGTCCCCTGCCCAATCAGAATCTACATTACCATGAATGCTGAGAGTCCTCTGTGATTCAACCAAATTCCCATGGTAACACAAAGCAAAATCTAAAGTACCCTTCAAATATCTAAACACTCTCTTCATAGCATCCCAATGCGTTCTTCCTAGATTAGCCATAAATCGACTAATTACTCCCACTGCTTGGGCAATGTTTGGCCTTGTATAGACCATTACATACATAAGACTGCCTACTGCAATAGCATAAGGTACACTAGTCATGTCCTCCATCTCAGTAGGAGATTTTGGACAGTCCTCAACAAATAGCTTCATTCCATGCATGACTGGGACCACTAGCTATTTGCAATCATTCATACAAAATCTCTCAAGAATAGTTCTGATATACTTACTCTGACTGAGCCATACTTTTCTATTCTTCTTGTCCCTGGTTATCTTCATCCCCAGAATATACCTTGCTGCACCAAGATCCTTCATTTGGAACTTAGCAGACAACTGAGACTTAAGATCAGAAATCATTAGCTTGCTATTTCCTATGAACAACATATCATCAACATAGAGAGCAATGACTAATACTTGATCACTTTCAACTTTATAATATACACAGTGATCAGATTTTGATCTCACAAATCCCAAAGATAATACAAAAGTATCAAATTTCTGGTACCACATTCTAGGTGACTGCTTTAACCCATACAAAGACTTCTTTAATTTGCATACCAGTTTTTCTTTACCTTTCTTAACAAAGTGCTCAGGCTGGGACATATAGATTTCTTCTTCAAGATCACCATGAAGAAACATTGTCTTCACATCCATCTGTTCGACCTCTAAGTCATAAGCTATTGCAAGTGACAAAAGAAATCTAATGGACGTCAGCTTTGCTACAGGAGAAAATATTTCCCCATAATCAATTCCCTCTACTTGGGAATAACCCTTTGCAACCAGTCTTTCCTTGTACTTTTCTACACTGCCATCCAGACCAATCTTTTTCTTAAATACCCATTTGCAGCCAACAGCCTTTTATACCTTTAGGAAAAGGCACCACTCCAGGTTTCATTCTTATCTAAAGATTCCATATCTTCTTCCATGGCTTCCAACCAAGAATCAATTAGACATTTTAAATGCCTCTTTCACAGTCCTAGGCTCATCAGTACTAGAAATCAAAGCATAGGCACAAGTAGAATCAATCAATGAGAACCCATACCTATCTGGTTGTTTTCTTTCTCGGGTTGACCTCCTCACTTGCTGAGGCTGAGGTTCTTCTTCTTCAGAACTTTCAGAACTGCTCGAGCTCTCCTCAGTTTCAGGTACATTTTGAATTTTGAATTCCTCTTTCTCTGGTGTAGGAGGAATTAATGCTACATGCTTATTTTTATCTAACTTTGTCTCTAACTGCAGATCCAAAGTGGAAGGTTTCAGCTCACGAAAGATTACACTTCTGCTGTATACAACCTTATCTGTATCAGGATTCCAAAGCTTGTATCCTTTTATAACAGCGCTATAGCCAATAAAAATACATTTGACAACCTTGTTCTCCAATTTAGATCTTTTCACATCCGGCACATGAGCATATGCCTCACAACCAAAAACACGAACATGTCTAAGAGAGGGCTTCTTACCAGACCACACTTCCAAAGGTGTTTTCTAAACAAGAGTAGAATTTGGAGAATGATTAATTAAATAACATGCAGTAGATACAGCCTCAACCCAAAATTTATCCTCCAAGCCAGCACTACTGAGCATACTTCGTGCTCTCTCCATCACTATCCTATTGAACCTTTCAACAACTCCATTCTGCTGTGGAGTATAAGGTGTAGTTTTATGTCTTTTAATTCCATGGTCTTTGCAATATCTTTCAAATTCATCAGAATAGAATTCACCACCATTATAAGTCCTTAAGCATTTTATTTTTCTACTAGTCTGATTTTCAACAAGGTTCTTAAATTCCTTAAATCATCCAAACACTTCTGATTTACTTTTCAAAAAATAAACAAATGCTCTTCTTGAATAATAATCAAAGAATGACACGTAGTATCTTGATTTAGACAAAGAAGGAATATCTACTGGACCAAACACATCCAAATGAATATAATCTAGCAAACTAGAAGATTTATGAGGACTAGAATAAAATGAAACATGGTGCTGCTTTCCATATATATAGTGTTCACAGAATTCAAATTCAAAATTACAATCTTCAAGCCCCTCAACCAGGTTTTTATTCTTCAAGGTTTTTAAACCTTTTTCTCCTATGTGGCCTAACCTATGATGCCAAAGCATAGTCTTCTCTGCAAGAATTTTTACTTCCATAGAGTTTACATAATTAGGGATATTTCCCTCTTTACCTCCACGAGCAGCTTTCAGTGACTTTCCAGAGACACTGTTACAATGAACAGCCTGTGCATCCAGCTTGTACAGGGTACCAATTCGAGCACCTCTAGCCAACACCATTGAACCTCTAGTCATCTTGCAGCCATTTCTAGAGAACGTAACTTGTACACCAATATCATTTAGCATACTTACAGACAATAGATTTCAAGCAAGACCTCATGTGTGCATAACATTATTTATTCCCTTTACTCTGCCATCAGGGAATTGTATCCTGACTCTTCCACGACCAACAATCTCCAAAGTTGAATCACTTGCTAGGTACACCTTTCCACCATCGTATTCTTCATACTTTGTGAGCGATTCTCTGTGAGATTTCATGTGGAACGATGCTCCAGAATCAATCAGCAGACATCATCTGATGCCTGTGTAGCCAAGGCTGCAATGAAGGCATCACCATCACTATGAGAAGAACCGTTATCGGAAGAACCCTTCTTCTTCTTTTTCTCCTCTTTACAATCCTTTCGAACATGACTAGGTTGCCCACAGTTCTAGCACTTCACCTTGGACTTCTTGCTAGGAGACTTTGATCTCCCCTCTGATTTTGATTTTGATTTCTTGTCCTTCTTCTTGCCCTTCTCTTTCGGTCTTCCTCTTACAGCAAGAGCTTCCTTTGCCATCTCAGAAGATTTCCTTCTCATCTCTTCTGACAGCAAAGATGCGACAACATCTTCCATCTTGAAACTGGATGTTGTACTCCCAATCGCCATCACCAGATGATCCCATGAGTCTGGAAAAGAACACGATAGAAGCATACAACAATCCTCTTCTTCAGTCTTCACACCAACATATGTCAATTGAGCAAGCAACATATTAAATGTGTTCAAATGATCAGCTACAGACCCTCCTTCCTACATTCTCAACGAGTACAACTTCTTCCTCAGGAACAATTTATTCACCAAGGGCTTCCCCTGATAAATAGATGCCAGTCTCTTCCACAAAGAAGATGCAGTCTTCTCCTCATGCACATTCAGAAGCACCGAGTCTGCCAAACAGAGCCTTATCAGCCCCTTAGACTTCCTATCTGCAAGGTCCCAATCATCTTGCTTCATGCCTGTAGGTTTCACTCCAGCCATAGCAATCCAAAGATCACGGTGAACAAGAAGATCCTCCATCTTGAGTTTCCACAACTCAAAGTTACTGCCATTGAATTTCTCTATTTCAAACTTTCCAGATGTACTAGCCATCTTAATCTATAATTAGAAATTGACAAACTCTACAAGACTCCCACTGAACAGAATTGACACAAAAAACCCAACGTACCCACAAGGATAACACAACTGGCCAGGCTCTGATACCACTTGTAAGGAAAATCAGATGCGGAAAACAATTCTCCTAACGTCAATACCTCAGGAAAGAATGTAGATACACTTTAAAATTTACAATTACAGTCCAATTAAGATGCACTAAGAAACAAACAATAGAAACAAAGTATTTGAAAATCACACATGAACACCAGATATACATGGGAAAACCATTACGGGAGAAAAACCCACCACACCAAGAGAAATCACTTTGTATTATAGTAATGAAATTACATACAAATTCCAGACTTATCTTTCTGGTGTCATTATATAGCAGCATTCACCATTAACATTCTTGTACATGAATCTTCACATTACAGTCCACAGAATTGATCCACTGATACAATCACTCAACAACCTGTCAATTCAACCAACTGATTACAAACTGTAATCACAGAGTATATCCATGTCGAACTCTATCTGTAGAACTTCCTCACAAAACCATCGCAATTGACTGTCTTCCAACTGTTCCCATTCGGCTCCTCCTATTCGTCCATGAGACTCCACATAGGACGGTCTTACTCGGTCAACAAAATTCGCAATGTACTTGCATCTCGGTGAGACACAAACAGTCTTGCCGATGCCACATAGACTTCATATTGATGTCGCCAAGAGACTCTAATATCGCTAAGACATTCTATCGAGCCTCATGAGTTACACCGAGACACCAAGCAGTCACCTAGACCTATCACATTCGCCAGGAGACCATAGCGAGTCACCAAAGGTATACCGAAGACACAAGTCATATCGAGCTCCAAAGGATAGTCGGCAAGACATACCGATATTGCCAAGAGGTTTCTCTGAGACATAAAGGTTACCCCGAAGTGTTCACCCATCGCCAAGAAATTTCCCTTTGCTAAGAGAACATACTAATCTCCATATGTTACCCCAAAGACTCCAACATAAAACAATGTTGGCGAGACATGTAGCTCTCGCTAAGACTTCTCACCGAGCTCTATGACTTACCCCGAAAGCTTCATCTGTCACCAAGAGTTATACCGAAGATCCCACAAGATATTCCTGTCAGTGAGACCTTCAACATTCGCTAAGACATCTTCCCGGGACCAAGAGTTACCCTGATAGCCATCAGCTATTGGCAAGACATTCACCAAGCCGCCATGTTACACTGAAGATCATGGTCGCCAAGAGTCTCCCCAAAATACAATTGAATGGTCTGTCGGCCAGAGGTCTCCCAAGCGCTATGAGGTCATAACGAATACACTATGTCACAGCGATAGACTCCACAGTGCAACCTTTCGGCAAGACATTTGCAAGGTCACAACAACCTATTCAAAACATAATGAATCAAGCTGCTAGTCGGCCAGACAATGAAGATGTCACACCGACTTAGCTCTAATGGAGGTTTTAGCCTGTATAGTTTGAGGCACATATTTCCAACAATTTTGGCTCTTCCTTAAGGATAGTAGCCAAGTGGTCTTTTATGATTATTTTTGTGTCCCATAAAAGGTGATGTGTGGAAAGGTGTGATTTAGACCCTAGATCCCCCTTTTCACCATCATAATTGCTATCTCTTCTTACTATAAGATCAAACTCTCTTATACAACATCTTACTCAAATAAATAGTACAAAAAATACTCTACCCAACACCTAGAATGAGAGATGATCAATATTTGATACCAAAATAAAGGAATAAATGTATGTATAAATGATTCCTAAACAAATTTTAGAGGATATTAATGCAATTTTTTTTTTAAATTACACTTATAGAAAGGAGATGCATATATAAAACATAAAGAAAATTATACCACAACATAGGCACGATGCTTATGTAAAACCCTAAATTAGGAGAACAACAACACACTCCAAAATAGACCAATGTATTGTTCAATACTTTAAACATGTTTAAAATAAAATTATAGAGGAATCCTTTATAGGAGTATCACCAACTAGAGATTTGGAATAAAATGAATTTTAGAGCCCAACCTTTTTTTCTATTTTATAGTCTAAAAAGCTATAGTCTTATATACTTAACATGACGCAAAAGAAAAAAAAACCTCTACTATATCACACAAACAAACTCACACTTTACAACTACTAGCAAGCAAGAATTGCTTAACATGACAATGAAGCACATGACAAACTTAAGAGAGACTTCACCATTTTTATTCCAATTCAATGTTGTAATCAAAATACAAAATAAATGGGTATATTTAAAACTAAACAATTGATTCTCAACACAATCTGAATTTTTTTTGCACACATAATTTATTCTTCCAGCAATCATTCCATCTAATTTCTTTTTCTTGTTTTCGGCATCCTATATTCATTCACCTTTGAGAATATTTTTTTCCTCCACAAATTCACTACTCCAACCCAATTCTTCAAATGAATTTACTCTATGCAGCAATATGTGTCTTCACGCATATGCCTACTATGTCAATGACCTTTTATTTATGTCATCATAACACTTAATTCTTTTTCACATATTTTGTCTTTTCTCTCAAAAATATTATCACACCTCACACAACATTCAATTACCTTCACACATCCTTATTTTACTCCACATAAATTTACCAATTCACTAAACTATCTTCTTTTATGCAATATGTTGTTCCTACTATTAAATCTTTATTGTTGTGTATACAGTTATCTCTTTTACTATGCATATGTAAGTCTAATATTTTTGTTGTTGTCATTGGATCTACAAAACCTTTAAACTTTGTGTTTATTTTCTCCATTCCATTTCCTTATCCTCTTACGCAATCTCTCTTTGTTTGCAAATATTATTTTCTTATGTTTGTTGATCACTATGTCATGTGCTCAATAATTAATACCTTTTAAACCTCTTATGCGGCCCCTTCTCATTCTCATGCAATGGATTTTTCCTAAAAAAAAAATTCCAACTTTCACCTCTATTTGTGAATATACTCCTCTTTGCCTATGGTTATTCGCAATTCATATTATAATCTTGTGCTATGCTTCTCCACACATAGCCTATAGGGATTTCTCTCTTTTTTTCCCTTTCTCTGGTGTGTGACTCCTCTTCTTGCCAATATTCCTACACTTTTCTTTTTCTAATTTTCATTAAATATTCCCTTCTATATGGTTTCGTCCCTTCACATTCCTCATCCATATTATGCCTTTCAATTTTTGTTCCAATTTATTCTCCATTTATGATTGAGTATGGTGTAGCCTTTTTTTTGTCTTCAAATTTTAAATGCAAATTTTTAACTGTTTACTCTCCCGTTATACAATTATTTTACATTGGCTATTAATTTCTCATTGAAACCACTTAAATATTTTTTTATATTCCACATTATCGTTGATACTCTACCATCAATTTAGAGAATATTGATTATGTCAATTGGAGTTGGGTGTTGGTAGGTGAAAAATTGAAAGTTCTCTAATTTGCATGAAAATTTGCGCAAAAATGTGTTATGACCCCCTTAAGTCCTCTACAAAAGGATTTTTCTCTAGACCTCATAAATTTTGAAAATTTAAACTTTTTGTAAACCAGTGACACACTTTCGACATGAATGACTCAAACTTCCAACATTAATTTCTCCCAAATGGTGAAATATATGACTTCAATTATTTTTTCACATTCGACATAGTACCTCAAGAATGTCCCAACAAAAGGATTCTACTCTAGCCCTTACAAATTTGTGGGTATAAATTTCATAAAACTATCTATGGAGTGTCGAAACTACAAACCGACGAAATTTTGATTCTTGTAGTTCTTTGCTAACTTTAAAGTAAATTGTGATTCCAAGAGATGTCAGTGACCACCAAACCAAAACAAAACTAATAACCAAACTTGAAAATGTTTTTGGGTGATGTCGATTACTAGTCCGCTTGAATGCTCCTACATCATAACATTAGGAGCAAGGATGAGAAAATTTTCCTACAATATAGAAATCTTTCACATGGTCTCACAAATCTTGCTTCCTTTTATAACTACTAGACTTGGGTGATTTAAAATATAGGGAGAAATTTATTTAGGAAAAATATTTATCTACCAAGGGATAAGGACATAAATCTTCAAACTTGTATCCTTTTTGTTAATTTTGGGCTTATGCATGTAATCCTTTTATTACATGTTTCATATCTATCCACTCTTTATCAAATGAATTTCTACAAAGTGAAATCAGTGGTACACTAAAATTTGATTGATATAATTGATAGGTTTGATCATCTAGATTGGTTTGACATTTTTGATAGGTTTTATTAGTTGGGTTAGTTTGATATTTTTGATACATTTACCATAAAATTTTGGGTGATTAAGGCCTATTTTTTTAATTTTAAGATTCATTTTTTGATTTCTTTTCTTATTTTTATTTTGGTTTCCAATGTTGTGGTCATCATTGTTCTTAGTGATGACAACATCTTATTTTTTAGGAACTCCTAAATGATATTATTTAGATGGTCAAGGTTGTAGTTTAAGGATAACCTACCTCTTGATTCTATGATGTATCTAAGTGTGTCATCATATTTTTAGTTAATAATATAAACATATTCAAAGCTAAGAAAATATGGCTAGCTATCACTATCACTCTCATTATTCTCTTTATTTATATATATGGTTTTTGAGAGAACCACCCAACAAGAGAATGTCATTGCATACATGGGGGATCCTAGAGAAAAAACATTCTCTTTTTAATTCTATTTTTAGTTTTTCTTTACATCTAATTATAGGTGGCATAAAATGTATCTTTTCTTTAATTTTATACTATCATGGGTTTAACACAAAAAATAAGACAAATAAGACACAAAAACAATCTACTTTACTAAAGTGGTTTATTTGGCTTGATATTGTGACTAATGTAATAATATAGGTCAACTACACCTGATCCATATGAATTTGAGGCATGTTTAGTTCCCACTAAGCATCAATCCCAATAAGATCATTCACTATAAAAATAGACAAAGAAGCCATTAAAACTAACATTCTAAATCATGGAAACTTGAAAAACCTCTAATCTAAGACATTGAAACTTATCCTATTGGGGGAGTGGTGTTGTATTGATGTGGAATGGCGACCCTTTCCCAATCCCTTGGATAATGAGCTTGTTTCAATCAATTATATTGAAAAGAATCGATGAAACCGATGAGAGATATGTGATAAAACATAATTTAAATGCTAGATTAACATGATGCAAGCTATTTTAACATGATTTATGATAAGATGATCGATATGGGTGTATGCAAATCTACTCTAAATGTATGCAAGCTTCAAAAGATTAAAATCCTAATTAACAAATAAGTTAAATGTATGCATCTATGTTATCATGGAAGTCATTAATGGAAGCTAGGCTAATATGCAAGTAAATAAAGCTAAAATGATGTTAAATGTGAGTGCAAGTGCAAATGATTTTAACAACATAAGTTTTTTGTTAAAAGATGGATCCATTTGTCTCCAAATAGTGCTTTATTTATAGGAAAGAAAATGAAAAATGAGGAGCTAATATTGAAAAAACTAATCAATGGTCAAAAAGGAAAGAAGGTGGAGGCATGGATCATGGATTCTCATCAAGGGTTGAAAATGCAAGTTGATATTTAATCAAGGGCTTACATTCATCCAAACAAACACACTTTTAACCTGTACAAGAGGTCACAAGTTAACTTGAACAAGAAGTACTGAGTTAACTTACACATGAAGTTTTGAGTTAACCTACACATAAAGTTTTGTAAGAATATTCCATTTTTCAAATGAGTGAGGAGAAATAATATTCTTTGGAATATTCTCATGGGTGAGGAAAAAATAATATTTTGCAAATTAAAACAAAATTTAATCGTGCAAAAGGGGAGGGAATATTACATGGGAATATTCCCTTGGAATATTCCCTTGCAAGTGGAAGAATTATTAATTTGATAATTAAAACAAAGATTCAATTATGCAAATTAGGAGAATTAGGATATTCATTAAATAATTTATTTATTTAATGGAAATGGGAAGTGATATGATATTTAATTAAATAACTTAGGGTTATTTAATTAAATAAGAGGACTTTAGGGATTAAATTAAATAATTTGATTTATTCAATTTAATAGGATGAAATGTTAGCATGAAAGGGGATGAATTAACCTAACTAGGTCAATTAGATTAATAAATGAAAATGAGGCAATTAATTAAATAGATAGGATAATTTAATCAATTAAGCGAAAAGAGGATGGTTTTTAGGAAAAAATGATGTTAGTTAGCCAATGTGATCCATCGAGACATTTTTAAGTGTCTACAGATATCCCACCAATATAATAAATCTAGACATAAATAACATTGGACCAATATCTTTGAGTACCAACTACAAAGTATTAGAACCATATAAAGACCCCACTTTATATTTCTTAAGATATGGAGTGAGTAACTTACTAGGGATAACTACTTATCACTACATCAAAATTTACAAAAAATGAATTGTCTCTTAATCTAGGCTTAGAAAGGGCTCAACTATGGGATTGCTAAACATACCTTGCAGTATGTATGGCCCAATTCAATTATACAAGTGTGTTTTCTAAAGACATTGCTTGTGAAGGAAACCCTTCATAGGAAATTTGTATGGAGAATCTAGCTTATCCTAGAATGTTAGGTCCTTTATAATATTTACATAACCATACAAAACATGGGCTTTGGACCTAAAAATACAAATAGAAATAGCTTCTTTTGATTCTCAAGATCATACAAAGTAAAAAAGAAGAGCATATGCAAACTATCCTTCGGTAACATGAGTGATTAGATTTGTTTTAATTCTTAATATCACATGAAGATTAAGCAAGATAATACATAATTTTAACCACACAAACACATATGCACAAAGTAATAATTGAGAGATATTTTTAAATTCAATCTTTAAAAAGTAAATTTCAAAATAAATGTTAATAATTTGATTACTTTGGATCTTGTAAAAATGAAACTTGACACAAGGAGGGTGGGGATGATCTAAACAACATATAAAACCTTATAATTAGAGATATGGTCAGTCATAACCAAATAAATCTTAAACTAAATGCTATAGAGTGTAGATGTTAAAGGATAGTCACAAACACCATATATTAAAAAAAAACTATAGATGAAACATAAGTTATAGGCCTATGAAATGACTATTAGGAAGCACAAACATGGTGTAGTAAGCACAAATGCTACAAAAAAATACACGTGCTAAATATTGAATACATAGATGATAGGACCTATTAAAAATTGTTAGAAATCACATGGACAATTAATTTGAGCACAAATATGATAGATTATACATAAGAACCACTTAGTAAGTACAAATTCTACAAATTGTAAAACTCTAGTTTATAAAAAATAGACATTGAAGATTGAGCAAAAATCTCACAAATTAGATGTTGAATCTATTAATTAAGCATGGATGTTGAAACCTATAGAACCCTAATTACTAGAAAATGTAGATCTATAAAATCTACCAAAAATATCCAATTCTATAAAATAAAGCTTACAAATATTATAAAATCAAAAATAATTAAGAACCAAGGGTGTCATTGAGTATGCTAGAATATATGATGCTAGATCTAGAAATAAATTCCAAGAGAATAAAACAATAATAAATCCTCATTCTCAAAACAAAACAAAAAAAACCTTTAGATTTACCATAATGAGGACCTATTCATAAGATTCTTACCTTCACTTACCAAAGAAATATATCTCCTTTGTTGATTGGATTTTCTCATGGATATGAGTTATGTACTTTCTCTTGGATTCTCCAATATTTTAATAGCATTTTGAAGCTCGTGTGTTATTTTCATTATGTGTATGCTTGATCTCTCATGTGCATGTGCATCTTATATATGCTATATTTATCATGTGTTCTTATGAACATACATGCTTAATTCTCCTATGTTCTTATCAGTGTGATGGGGGATTGAAATTAATTTATAGGTTGTTTTATTTATGATGTGAATGGTTGAAATTAAATGATGTGCATGGATGTTGGAGATGCACTTGGGGTATTGGATCGTGGAGCCCTTTCTAATTTAATGTAGTTTAATTTATTTATTATGGATGGATAATGTGGAACTATTTATTTAAATAAATACAATATAATTTGAATAATTTAGTAAAGGATAACTAAGTATTTTGCACAGTTAGTTTGGATAATGCCATATATCCTAATAAATTTTGAACAAATTATTTTAAGATCACATAGAATCCAACTTACATTATGTTAAATATATTGCTACTTAAATCTTATAATTTATAGTTGAATAATTATGAAGCCTACTCAATTTGATTTCACTACTAAATGATGTGTTTGTAACATATTACAAGAAGATAAAACATCAAAATTCATAGTTTATGATAGAATTTATTATTTATAATTTGTAATTGATTCCTCACTAAATTACCTACATTATACAAATATTATATATAGAAAAAATGATTAACATAAAAAGAAATTATTTACATAAATAATTAGACAATAGGCTATTTTGTTTGAAGTTTCCGTCAGGATTTTTGATAGCCCATATGTGAATTGGATTTGCCAGTGCCGGAGATGTCCCTGCTGATGAAGACTTGACAAGGTTTTTTTGTGGCGATGTGGAGCTTGGTAATTACGTGGGTTGGCAGTGGTGGAGTTGGTTTCCTTGATACATAGAAGCTGAATGGTAAGTGTTTTCTCATGCAAGGGTTAATGCATCCTTCCCTTCTTGTACAATGGGGCGAAATGCAATAAATGCAATATTCAATGTTGCAGTGTGAGAAAGTATACTCTGAAATGTGCAAGAAAATATATTGATTAAATTGCATTGTTGAAAGAGCCATTGTGGTGTTGGTTTGATATCAAACTATTCTAAAAATCGTCGCCTTTGGCTCCATAGTTGGTTTGATAGCAAACTATTATAAAAATCGTCGGCTTTGGCTCAGTTTTATAGCAGATTGGAGGGTTTTAAAACTATTGTTCTCCACAATCTATAAGTCATTTTACATGGTTGTTTTGCATAAATGATTTATTTATTGTTTATGTTAAAACTATTGTTCTCCAAAACCTATAAGTTGTTTTACATGGGTGTTGCAGTGTAAGAAAGTATAGTCTGAAATGTGCCAGAAAATATATTAATTAAGTTGCATTATCGAAATAGCCATTGTGGTGTTGGTTTGATAGCAGACTATTGTAAAAATTGCTACCTTTGGTTCCATGGTTGGTTTGATAGGAGACTTGTAAAAATCATCCGCTTCGACTTTGTTTTATAGAAGATTAGAGGGTTTTAAAACTATTGTTCTCCACAATCTGTAAGTCATTTTACATGGATGTTTTGCATAAATGATTTATTTATTATTTATGTTAAAATTGTTGTTGTTTGGAATTTGTAAGTCATTTTACATGGTTGTTTGGCATTATGGTTTTGTATGGATGCAGAAATTGCAGTTAAATCTTCTTTCTTTCATAAAAAAATATGGTTAGGGTTACTAATTTTTTCGTCCCTCGTTTATTGTTTGTAGTTATCTTTGTGCATCTTTGGCCTTATACCCATTACCATAGGAGCAATTGTAGTTAAATCTTATTTCTTTCATCAAAAAATATGGTTAGGGTTAGTAATTTTATCACCCTCCATTTATTGTTTTAGTTATCTTTGTGCATCTTTTTAGTTACACCCATTAACATAGGAGTGATTGTATATATATGCAGAGGGTTAGTATGAAAGAAGAAACATGTTGGAGATAAAATTAGTTTGGTGGTTGTTAAGTGTTATTCTTTCTAATATCTCTTTTATCTGTTCAACTTATTTGTTTGAAGTTTCCAATGGGATTTTTGTCAGCCCAACCATGAATAGGATTTGTCGTGTAATAGATCTTTTACAATTTGTCTATTTGTCTATAATATTTAGTGCCAAGCAATGTAGCTCAGATTTTTGATTAATTTTATGGTATTATAGGCATTTTTTATAGGTTATTACTACTCATTGGATTTATGAGTTCTATTTAATGTGGGTTTGGTGCCAAAGAATGTAGCTCAAATTTTGAATTGAAAATCCAACTCTTACATAGACTGCTTGTCTTGTATGAATATGTTTAGTGTGGGTTTTCGATCACCTGTGATTTACCTATGATTCTTAAGTGTTTTTCTAATAGTTGTTTTACAATTTCACTATTTTGTCTATAATATTTAGTGGCAAATAATGTAGCTTGAATTTTGAATTGAGAAGCCAACTGTTGCATTGAATTTTCTGTTACACCTTGTCTAGATAGTGATAGAATTTCAGGTAAGCAGGAATATGCTGAAAACTCAAATCTATACATGCATTTGACTTGAATTGGGTTCTTCACTTTTAATATTCTTTGTAATTAATTTCACATACATAGATGTCCATATCTAAACTTTTTTGGTCAAGGGAAATTGGAAAAGACCTATTAGAAAAACACTTAACAATCAAAGGAAAATGACAGATGTTGGAAAACCCACATTAAATAGAACTTTAAAATATGGAGAATAGAACATGCAAACTACGATAATGAATAGTTTGGTATGGGGAACTGGAAAAAAGAATATCATGAAGAATATTTTTTTATGGGGAAGTTCAAACAGTTGAGAAAAAAAGAATATCATGAAACATATTGGTACAGGACAAAAAGCGAAATTGGAAAAGAGCTATTAGGAAAACACTTAAGAATCATAGGAAAATGGCAGATGTTCTAAAACCCACATTAAATAGAAATTTAAAATATGGAGAATAGAAGAGGAAAACTATGATAATGAATAGTTTGCTATGGGGAACTGAAAAAAAAGAATATCATGAAGAATAGTTTATTGTGGAGAATTTGAAATAGATTAGGAAGAAAGAATATAATGAAACATATTGATATAAGACACTGCCATCCCACGTAATTAGCAAGCTCCACCGCTTACATAAACAGACTTGGGCAGTTTGTTCTAGGAAGCTTCAAGCATATCAGGGAAAAAAGAATATCATGAAACATATTGATACAAGATTTGAGCTATGTTCTTTGTTAATAAATATTGAAGACAAATAGAGAAATTGTATAAGAGGTGTTAGAATAACAATTATTTGTTGCAAGTCATTTTACATGGGTATTTTGCATAAATGATTTGTCTATAATATTTAATGCCAAGCAATGTAGCTCGAATTTACAATTAAGTATGTGGCATTATACACATTTTTCAGAGATTGTTGCATCATATAATTTTTGTCATAGCCTAAAGAAAATAGGTATCTTTATAAAGAACTGGTTTTAAATAATTGATTTGGAAAGTTTAAAAGATATATGTATAAGCATGTGGAGAAAAAATAGTTTCGTAGCTTTTAAGTGTTATTCTAATAGCTCTTTTACCTATTCAACTTTATATTTTTAGCTGATAGGCTATTTGTTTGAAGTTTCCACTGGGATTTTCATCAGCCTAGCCGTGAATAGGTTTTTTTGTCTAATAGCTCTTTTACAATTTCTCTATTTGTCTATTATATTTAGTGCCAGGCAATGTAGCTTGAATTTAAGTGTATATATATGTATTGAATTTCCCATTTCATATTTTAAAAAATACATGTATTGTAACGCCCCGTCGTGCGAACCCCAAAGGACAATTAAGCAATAATCACTATACAATTTTATTTTTTTAAAGATAACATAACATACAGGTAATACACATTAAGTCATGACATGATTTTCATTTAAGTAGATTCATTAGCACATACATCCCTTGGGGTACACGAGGAGTCATTACTAGACTGAGATCCACACAATGACAATAAAGAATAAAATCCATAACAAATTAAACATAACAAATATAACACATACATGAAAATCATTGATAAGAGACCATCTGAGTACATAAATACAACATATGCATGATTAACTTAACACAATGAATAACAACTGCCATGGCCAATAATCACACCGAGTTTAACATTACATTACAGTACAATGTTCTAGAGGTACAATGATACAAACGTGTTTCCAATCATGAATGGAAACCATACAACAAGAATCATGATACAAATGAAGAGATGAATACAAAGCATCATAACTGGCTCCAAGAAAAGTACAACTTTGGAGTCACTGCAACCGCACCAATCCGCACCTCTCGATCCTCGACTGGGGACCCAATGGGGTGCTTAGCACGTTCCACCCGACCATGTGAGTCCGAAGACCCACCCCTCGTGCTAAGGAGCTGACAAGAAAGAGTCTTCAACCAAGAACATCCAAACACGGAACCACAAGACTCAACAACATACCAAAAGTATCATAAAACTCAAGGATTACCATGACTTAATCAACAACATCCAAGAGACAACATAATAACTTAAAGTCATAAATCCCATCACATAAATCAAGGTAATGACCAATAAACAAGTAACCAAAGGATGATCATAAAACACTTCCAAATCAAATTAAATTAATAAATATAATACAATTCCAAATTGCAACAAAACAATATAATAACATCATATGACAGTATCAAAAGAGTAAAAGGTCATAAGTCAAATATCAATGAGAACATACAAGATCACAAAGTACACCAAAGATGTATCAAGGCAATACTCCATAAATCCATATAAGTCCATTCAACCACAATCTGAACCAACTCACATAACATACTTCTAGAGGAACACAATAAAGTAAAAACACCTGGGCAACTAGGGGAGAGTGTCATCGCATAGTCCTACATGGGCTGTCATGTGCTCTTCCTCCCAACTGGAGGTGTCGGTCCCATCTATGGCTGTCCTGTGCCCTTCCTCCCAACTGGAGGCGCCGGTCCATAGGGTGACTCATGCGGAGCCATAGACCTCTTGTGAAGACGAGGTCACGACCTTGCCAACCACGGCCTTCTCAGCCTTCCATTAGTCTGTGAGAGCACTAATGAAGACGAGGCATCCATTTTTAAAATCTTATAATGATATTACTACCCAACCCTCCTAAGTTAATTATTAGGTTTTCACTTGATTACTAACTCACTCGTGGGTTATCCTGTGCCCTTCCCCTCAAACGGGGCGCCGGCCCCCACGAGGAGCCACTCTCCCTAGAGACCCAACAATGTCAAACCAAAACCAAGGGTTGTACAACATAATAAGAACATTAGATCACAATAGAGAAACATGCGAGGCATTACCCATCTCGCTATAAATACATAATCAAAGTCTCAACAATTCTCGTACAACCCTTTTCAAAATCATGAAACCAAAACACTTGCCACATCAAGGGCACATAAAGAGAGAGAACATCAACTGTCAATCATCTCAAGCCTCTGGAAGCCAAAAGAAAGAAAACCCACAAACGAGGGTAAAATGAAGCAACAAAAGTTTTTCTCCAATAATTCCAACATAGGGATAAAAATTTCCTCAAATAAGAGAGTAAATCAGAAAAAGCCATAACAAGGAAAGATTCATCAAGACCCATCTACAAATTAACAATGGCGTCACCTCAAATAGGAAAACGCAAAAGAAAATCAACCTTAATTCCATGAAATCACTAATGAAACCCAAAAGCCGTTCAACTAGGCATTCCATGGAGACCCTCAATTTTCCTCAAAGAACCCTTAAAAAACCATTTTCATGCCCACCAACATAACAATGACAATAATAATTGTGAAGGCCACCAGATCCACCAAATCCTAGCACATAATAGAGTGGTACCAGCACAAAGCCAAACATCAACCACCATCCAAAACCACATAAACAACTTTGATACAAAAATAAATCGTGAACTAAGAAGATCTAACTCACAACTCAACAAAATACAAATTCCCAAATACATTGCAACACAAATTTAAAAGACAAAGGATTCCTTGAATCAAAACTAACCTCCAAAGGCATTCACACCAACATGGAACCACCCAAAAACAATCCTTCAACAACAAAGGTAAAAGCATTCAACCAGACATCCAAGGCACCAAATTTAAGAACACCTTAAATACTCAACCACTCACAACTCCACAAAAACACTTATATAATAAACATCAACCAACAATTCAATCGAGAACAATATTTATTAACCAATCAATTAACGACCAGAACTAAATAACTTTACAACTTACCCATACTAAAAAATTCATGATAACCATCACAAGTATTCTAAAAGTCTTATCCATAAAGCGTACTTACAAATCAATCATTAAATGAATATAAGGGAAGTCAATTTTCAAAAGATTAAAATTCCATTTCACCAATAAACTATCCAATTTGAAATTACCCTAATCAATCTCTAACTATACCCATACATTTAAATTTCCCCTTTCATCATACTCACTTAACATTCTCTTCCAATATTTAAATTAATTGTGAAAACCATTTAAGACCAATTGTCTATATTACTTTTAAAGTCTATTTAAAATAACAATATTTCCTGCTATACTTAAACTAATATTAGAACTTACCACCTCCAAAACCATCCAAACAGTCCCCACACACACACCATGCTTTAAAACCACTACTTATTTATATTTATTTTTTTAATTCTTTTGAGGAGGGAATGTAAAAAGAGAAAAGATCTGTTCTACGAATCCAACAATACTACAAGATGAAATATAAAAAGAACAACTTATTTAATCCCATAATAAATTCTATTCCCAAAAAATATTCACATTTAAACAAGAATTAAATAAACAATACAATATATGAATGATCCTTTCTCTATTTAAATTCCATCTCCAAATTAATTTAATAAATCAAAATAATGATAAACAAAAGATTCTTTTCACATACTTTTATTATTATTTCCATTATAATGATCTGCTTTTATTTTAAATTTAAAAAAGAAACAGCATTTTTTATTTTTTTACAAAAATAAATAATACATCATTAGTTAAATCAGAGGAATCAGAATATATAAATTAAGAAATATATATATATACATATTCACAAATTGCCCTTCTATTATATTGTCCTATCAAAATTTCACAATTTAACAAATTACTAGAAGTTCCTTTCTATTTCCATATCTTCACTATAATAAAATTTTATTTTGATCATACCAGAAAATAACCATACTATTTACAGACATACATAATTGATAACATTAATAATTAAATTAATGAAATCTAATTAAATAATTTATTGAATATATATAAATATATATAAATATAAATATACATATATATATACATATATATATATTTATAAATGTTTATACACACATTAAAACTTATATAAAATTTTTGTTTTAATTACCATATACCCTTTTTAAATGGGAATTAAATCCCATGCCCAACGCATGGATGGAGGGCCCGGCCGCGACAGTCTGCGGACTGTCACAGCAGTCCGACGGACTGCCGTGGACAGTCTACGGACTGTCACAGCAGTCCGACGGGCTGCCGTGGTAGCCCGTAGGCTGCCGCTCCAATACCACTGCCGGCTGGGTGGTGGGTACGGCCGAGGCCGACCATCACCTAGCCTGCAATTTTTTTATTTTTTTATTTTTATTTTATTTTTATTTAATAATTTCAAAAAAATTAATATGATACAATTCAAAATTTAAGAATTAAATTTTACATTCAATATTTATTTATATATATATATATATATATATGTGTGTGTGTGTGTGTGTGTGTGTGTGTGTGTGTGTGTATATAGATCTAATATATATATATATATATATATACATATATATACTGTATTATAAATAATTTGAAAACAGAGAATGACAATCAACAATATAGGTTACTATATATATATATGAAAAAAATATATGTGAAAATATATATATCAACCCAGAATTTCACAGTAAGGGGATTATTTTTCCATTTATTTATTTTCCAGAACAAAACCACAGCAATACTGTTTTATTCCCAGAATCCCAACCAAAGCTTCATTTTAACAAACAGCAATCCCGATTCTCAGATGAAAATTTCATGCACAGTGAAACAAATCCAATCAATTGCTACTCTATTTAATGCTACAACAAATAAATAAGAAAGGAACCTGGCGTCCTGTGTTTGAAGGAGATCTATAGAAGCTCTATCCCTTTTGCCGATCCAATCCTCCGCCAACGACTGTTTCCTGCAGCAGCTCCAAGATCTTCCCCTCAACTCCAATCTTATTTCTCAATGAATTCACAGAATACTAAAAGAATGCAAAACTATAACAGAAAATTGACTGCCAAATTTCTCCCAAAATCCGTGGAAAGAGAATGCAACAACCCTTCCAATACAAAAATCCTCTAAATAAAATCTCACACAAAAGTCTCTTCCATTTCCTCTTCCAGGGAATACCAAAAGTCACTTCTCCAAAAGTGAAATTTAATTACATTCAAATCCACAAAAGATGGAGTTTTATATTTGTTTATTCTTCATATTCTCTAGTGAAAACCAAAAGTCACAACTCAAGAAATAAATCCAAATAATATTTAATCCCTTTAATTCCTTTTGTTTCCTTTTCAAGTATTTATATTTCATTTTCTTTTATCAAGCATTTTGATTAAACTAAATAAATTTAACTCCACAAAAATGAACTTTTATTTGAATATATATTCATTATCTTCACAATACACTATTTGTTAATTACTTCCACATTAGAATAATTAAAATCAACCATTTGCAAGATTCTAAATAAGCATCCATTAAATTTCTTATTATAATAATTATCTTTTCAAGATTATTTGTTCATAACAATTTAAATCAATTTATCTAATAATATCACTTTTACTTTTAACGAATTAGTTTGATTGATCATTTGTTCTAAATCATTTGATTTGATTTAATTGATTATTATTTTAATTCCTAATTATATTTTAAATAACCTTGCAATTTCACTTATGATTTAATTAATTATTTAAACATGATTACTAACATATTATATTTTCCACACAATCAAATAACATAGTAATCAATGAAGCACACACCAATACTCACACAAAAGTTCAAAACAACCGACACGGAGGGGTATTACATGTATGCATAAATTTATATCCATATATACAAACCAAGACCACTATGGCTCGTTTTAGAATGCAACAACAATTTATATATGCACATGTATATATAAATAGTTGTGTCTGCTATCTTTATTTGTATTTAGGTAGAATTTGATTTAAAAAGAGGTAAAAATAGCATATGTAAGTATTATTTAGCTTCTGGAAAAATGCTACAATACAACCATAACATTAAATGATATATCATTGAGATATTAATAACAGAGCATTTAATGGTGCAGTATGTGTAACCTGTTCATAAGAAATATGTAAAATTGATTGTGCCTTGGCAGTGAATGTCCCTATTGAAACTGAATATACTGAAAAACATTGAAAATAGTATAGATTGCATTTTCTTGGTCCCACCATCAAGATAGACATTGAATAGCACCACAAACAACCATTTACCATTCTGCTATTGTGTTGGAAGGTGGCTAGGAGTCACCCTATGACATACATATTTTAATAAGCTCTGAAGTTAAAAACATGTTGTTGGTTTGCACAACTTTTTCCCTTTGCTTATTGTTCATTTTTCCTGTTGTGCAGCTCTCACATAATGCCCATTTTGTGCATCTTTGGTCTTATACCCATTAACATAGGAGCAATTGTAGATTAATAACTCCTCCCCTTGAAATTTATGAAGAGAGAAAACATCCAGACTGGACTTTCCCTCACTTGACTGGCTGAGAAGGCTATGAATTCAAACCTTTTGTTACATATAATAATGCCCTACTTCGGAGTAGACAATGTCCTATAGGAAACAAAATGTTTGAATTTGTAGCCTCCTCAACCAGTCAATTGAGGGAAAATTCAGTTTGGATGTTTTCTCTCTTCATAAATTTCAAGGGGAGGAATTACATAGTGAGGAAAAAGTGTGGTATACACATCTATTTAGATATAGTAGTGTGTATATAAATATATATATACATGTGTACATATGGATATATAAATTTGGTTATATGTGTGTGTTTTTAAATGTGCAGACAAAGGGGCAATGCATATATGTACTTAATAATTTCTATTCTTATTGTTGTATAGCATATTGTTTGGATAAGAAAGGGTGAAAGGACAAGCTAGCAACATATAAAAATATATGCATATAGTTAAATATGTAGAAATATAGTAAAATAATAAAAAACTACATGGATACATATATAAGCAACCTCAAAGATAAAATAAATACATATAGGGGTATATACATTTTCATTTATCATGTTTATTGTTGTTGATGTATCCCCTGGTGTTTGGACAGTATTAAAAGTACATTTCTATTCTTGTTCTTGTATCTCATGTTGTTTGAACATTATTAAAAGTGGAATGGTTATAGATAAATATTTCTAAGTTGTCTACCAATTTCCATTGGGATGTTGCAATACATTAATCTTTTATTTTTATTGTGAACTAGAGCTGTCAATTAGTCAACTCAAATTGCAACATTTTATCCCTGTAAAAAGTTCCCAAAGCTATGTCTATGGAATCAGACTTTGTGGATGGGTCTCCAGAGCCCCCCAATATTGATTTGTTGGCATCTCCCACTAGTCCCACTACGGAGTCCATCTCTGAGGGTGTGAACCACCAGCCTTCAGATCTTGATTCCGTAAGTATAATCTTTTTGTTATACTTGTTGCAAATTTGGTGTTATTGTTTCTAGTTTTCTTAGCTTTAAGGTGTATACACACATGGGTGAACCTAAAAAAGCATATAGATGTGGAAGTAGATACACATTGATAATTTTCAGCATATAAAAATCCCTTTCATGTATATCTATATGTATACGTATGTATATATATATATATAGATATATATGTATATGTATATGTGTATGTATATTTGTATGTATATATATGTGTATATGTATATGTATGTATATGTATATGTATATGTATATGTATATGTATGTATATGTATATGTATATGTATGTATATGTATATGTATATGTATGTATATGGGTATATATTTATATGTATATGTATGTATATGTATATGTATATGTATGTATATGTGTATATATTTATCTGTATATGTATATGTATATGTATATGTATATGTATATGTATATGGATATGTATATGTATATATGTATATGTATATGTATATGTATATGTATATGTATATGTATGTATATGTATATGTATGTATATGTATATGTATGTATATGTATGTATATGTATATGTATATGCATATGTATATGTGTATGTATATGCATATGTATATGTATATGTATATGTATATGTATATGTATATGTATATATATATGTATATGTATGTATATGTATACAGAAAGTTGAGAGGGATGCAAAGAAAACACTACAATATGATAGATTAGATATGAAGACAACATATTTCCTTCAACTTTGTTATTTTGTGATGTGTGATGGAACTCCATGAAATTCCACGTGGGCATTTCATAATGTTCCTGATCAGGGGTTTTGCTAGAGTCTGTGAGCCTCCATGATGCAAAAAAATGGTGGGGAGGATACCGAGCTTGGATTGTCTTCTTTTGGGTTTAATCCCATATATTTGTTCTTGTGTAGATACATGCCTACAAAAAACCTTATATACACTTGGCTTCCACAAACATAACTTTCAATTGGTTGCATGCATCTTGTATTGTTCTAAACGTGGGATATAACAATAGTGAAATAGTGGAAATGGTTTAACACAAAAATCTATTAAATCCTTGTGTATATATTTTTATATATTCCTATGTTCAAACTATGTTATTCCTTTTGTGATCATCCATAGATATACATTTATATACACATGGATACACATATATGTTTTGTTATATGTTTATCTATAATTACTACTTTAAATATATCTATGGTTATACATGTATATTCATATATACTAATATGGTTGAGCTTGTATGTATACTCCTAGGTTGTGCAAGTACATTCAAGTTCCACAGCCCAACCAATTGTTGAATTTTAAAAGGCTAAAAAACAGCAACAAAACCATTTGTACTATAGCCAACATAGAGAGGAAATTTTTGCGAAGCACCATACAAAATACTTGCAACAAAGGCTAACTACAACAAGCACACCTGCAGGTCTTCCTATTGACAATCTTCCCTCACAGTGCCCATTGGCAATGGTAGCTACCAACCCTTATATGCAATCTCAAAACAATCCACCTGTTGTACCAACACAGCAACAACACCTCAAAGAAATATTCAATGATTGCTACCTTTCTACGATAAAACGGTTTTGGCACCGCATAGATGAACTTTTGAACCTTTTTGTTTGTTAGATATGTAGAGAAAGCTACATAGGGATGCACACTCATATGTCGGGGTCAACAACGACATGTGGAAGATGTTATTCTGAAAAAGGCATCCACCGCTTCAGCTCTACAAATGGCATGGACACAGGCCCACAACCATTGTTGCTAAAAAAGCTAACACAAGTTGAAGAAATACTTATTGCTAGGGTGGCTCCAGTTTTACAAGTGCCCCAAGCTAGAGGAAGTCAATTTAAATACAATGGTCACATGATAAGTTTTCCTCAAGATATCTCGAGCATAGAAATTTTTTTACCATGTTGATTTCAATAACTTAAGGTTGTGATCGTACAGCGAACCACCATTGAAGGTGGAAATTACGACTGCTATGTTAATAAACATCATGTCATGGATGCATTGAAATACAAAATTCAATATGAAAAATACTACAATGATGTTCAGATTGATGTTGAGGATCTTAATATGTTACCTAATGTTACTATTGATGTCTCCAATTTCTTGCATACAATAGAGCAAGTTTCTGATGAAGAGCTAATGCCATCAACCAGCTCAACAAATGCTACTCAAGATGAAAATGGATCTTCAAAATTTCCATCATTATCCCTTCCTTGCCAAATGCTAGATGAGAGCTCCAAGCAATCAAAAAGGTATTACAAATTGAAAAAAAGAGAGCAGAATATCTTGTGTTGGCCTAAAATTATCTCTTCTCCTATTAATGAATACAACACTAAAGGTTTATTTACAATGGCATTTCCAAAATTGTTCCCCACTGGAGCAACACTTCCCCTTCAACTGAGGAATTTTCAAAATCACTTGCATGAATATGCCCTCCACTTAATGAGATATTTTGACCACAAATTTGGCAAACATGTCAGGTTTAGGTATTTCCTCTACAACTTGATAATGAGACATCACAACCAACAAATTGTTTATGTCTTTGTTAGAGCGGATCTAGAAGACAAAATCCCCAAGTCATTGTTTGCATTGCATGAATGGCTTCAAGATGCTCCTGATGGCTAGATAGTTAAGCAGTTGATGCATTTTGGTGCATCATTGCACAGGACCCATTATTTTTGGAACTCTTGTCAAGCCTAGCTATCTGCAATGATTGAACAACTTGGAATACCTACCCTTTTTTTCACTTTGAGTTGTGCAGACACAAAATGGGTTGATCTAAAACAAATTCTCTTATGTGGCTCATTTGGTGATGGAGCCTTTAGCAAAGACACTAATATATAGTTTTGTTCAGAATCCACATATAACGTATTTATATTTGCATCATAGGGTATGTGCAGGATCATGATGGGCCAAAAAGTGGCGATATGATGGCTATTTGTAGGGTATGTGGCTAACGAATTTTGTTTTACCCAAAATTGATGAAATGAAAAGGGTTTTTAAAGGAGATTCTCAACTTTCCAACAATATAAATTATGCTTTTCTTTGATTTTAATAAATAATTATTATTCATTTTCCATTTGAATTACAACTAAATTCCTGATTGATAGGATGATTGAAAAACATTTATAGCTTTCAAACAGTATCACATTTTTTGAATCCAAAACATGCATCACATTCTATGCTTCGTGTACTATAGGATTAAAAAAAAATGAATTTCATGAAGTTTTGACTAAGTTAAGGTGGTTAGACATACGAGTTTTTATATTTTTTAAAACTTGTAATAAAAAATTCATAATTAATTATTTACTTGGAAAAAAATTACAAAAAAATATGCATTGCATCTGGAAATGAGTGCTCTACTTATATCTAAAATCTTATAAAAAAATATTATCATTTTATTGTGGTTAGGGTGGTCAGACAGACACCTACTTCTTATTTTTGCCTTGAAATTTAAGTACTACGCATTGAAATTTCAAATTTTCACCAAATAGATTTTAAAAAAAAAAAAACCTGGTAGTTTAGAAACTAGATTCAATTTGCTATAGATTTTATTCTTACATATTTTTGAAATAATATAGATAACTTATTCAAATTTTTATGTCAAGTTGCCTAACTCCAATTTTTCTAAATTTTTTGCCACTTAAGGGCCTATTTTTTCCATGATGATCCTGCACATACCCCATAGATTCTCAATTTTTCATGAAGAGTTGATTGAAATTTTTTTGCATGCAAAAGATTATTGGTATAGATATGAATGGAAACATCATGGATTTGCACATGTGCATGGTCTTTTATGGCTTTTAGAAGCCCCCAACATAGAAACTCATGATTGGTCCAATCACCATGATGTTACCATGGCAAGACACTTTTTTGATAGATATGTTTCAGCTTGAAATCCACGTTTCCCTACATAGAGATTGCTCATAATGTATCATTGTTCTGAAGAAAATATGTGCTTGCTTTCCACGAGCCAAATTATTTCCAATGATCCAATAATAGATTATGAAGAGTTGCTAAATACAATTCAAAGGCACACAAAATGCTTTGAATATACTTGTTTAAGGAAAAAGGGAGAGCAGTTACAATGTTGGTATAAAGCACCTTGGCAACAACAACTTACCTCTACATTAGCATCTGATGTAGAGTCTAACAAATCCTATAAGCCAGCAAGAAGTGATGATCGCCTAAATATTCATAACCCACCATGCTTCCAATCTGGCATGCCAATGTTGATTGTCAGCCAGTTGTTTCTAGGAAAATTGTTTTAAATTATATTTCTAAATATGTAGCTAAATATGAGAAGAAAGCAGAAAATTATCTTGATATGCTGAAAAGACTTGCAAATACAAATATAGTTGAGGATAGAGCACTGCTTGCATATCAAAAATTCATAATGAATATTCTTGTGGAGCATGACATCTCTTCACAGGAGATGTGCCATATGTTAGAGAAATTGCCTCTTCTCACTTCAAGATGATAATATGTTTTTTTGAATGTTGGAAAAAAGGCATGGTTATGTATAAATAAAGATGATGTTGATGAAGACTTGCCAACAAATTGTATTCACTGCTATATGAAAAGGCCTCCAGAGCTAGGTGGTGTATCCCTAATTGACTCAGTTTTCTTATATACACATTCAGAGTAGTGCAAAAAGGCCAAATGGAAATCAAGACACCAGCCTACAATTTTCCTTGTGTACCCGTTGTTCAAGATTGTTCCCATTGAAGATACAAAAATATTTGAGACATTTTGTTGGACTGAACTTACGTTATACAAACCTTTTCGAAACATACAAACAAATATAGGTCTTTCCAAACAAGAGATAATACAAAATTGGAAAGTTTTTAAAATAGTTGGTTATCATACTTGGCATGTTAATAGACTTCTAGTTACATCCATAATTGAAGAAGAACATGGAAGTGATACTGATGATTTGAACCATCAACCTTCTATGGATGAATATGAATGGGAAGTTCTCTCTTGGCTTGGTGCTACTACCAACTTCAATATAAATCACCTCCAGATATTGAGTAGGCAGGACTTTGATATGAACCATTCATGGAATACAAACCATGTGCCTAAACAACTTCATAATATTTCTTTTTAGTTCATCCCATCAGCCAGGGCACAACGTGAGCAAGCTATGATACAATTTTTGCATGTAAATACATTAGCCCATCAACTTTCACCAAAAAAACAATTGGCTCTTCAAATCATCCAGTCCCATCACATGTAGCCTTCCCCTAAAGACCTTCTCTACATGATCATTCAAGGGACAACTGGCACTAGAAAATCCTTTTTGATAAATTGTATCAAACAACAAATAAACACCTCTACTACTAGACCCAATAGCCTGTTGCTCACATTGGCCCCCACAGTTGTTGTTGCGTACAACATATGTGCCTCCACAATCCATACAGCCCTTTGGATTCCCATAAAGGATATGAATCCTTTGCAAGGATAAAAATTGACAACATTCCAAGAACAATTTAAAAATATTCAATACATTTTGATAGATGAAATGAGTTTTCTAGGCCCGAAGTTGTTGCTGAAAATAGATAGTCAATTGCACAAAGCATTCCCCAATAACCAGAGGGAGCCATTCGGCGGTGCTTCTATCACCCTTGTTGGTGATCTTGCCTAGTTTCCACCTGTCATAGATACCCCTATTTATGCTTCATGCTCATCAACTGTAGCCTTATGGCATACTTTCACAGTCTTGGTGACATTGGATACTATTTTCCACCAAAAAGGAGATAGCCCTTCCCAACAAAAGTTTCAGGAAATCCTTCTCTGTATAAGAAATGGTGAGGCTCTCCATGATGACTAGGAAGAGCTTATGAAACAAAAAAATAAAATGCTCTTAGCCATAGAAAGAGAACAATTTGATGTTGCTACACATTTGTTTTCCACAAAATGACTTAGTTGTATTCCACAACAAAAAAATGATCAAACAGTTAAACCTTCCCATAGCCATTAGCATTGTTCAAGTAGCATAGCAACAGACATCTGATCATGGAGATGATGACCAACTTCTCCTAGAACTGCTACTTTGTGTTGGTGAACAGGTGCTACTAAAAACAAATTTGTGGATTCAACCTGGCCTAGTCAATGGATACCTTGGTCTTGTTACAACTATTTTGTACAATGCACATTGTAAACCACTAGATCTGCCTAAATATGTTATTGTTCACTTCCAAAATTACATTGGTCCACCATGGGACCCAAAAAACCCAAGAGACATCCCCATCCCAGCTATAACTTGGGGTAGTTAAACACAAATTCCACTCACTATGGCATGGGGAATCAAAATACATAAATCACAAGGTTTAACATTAGATAGAGCAACGATAAACATAGGCAAAAAAAAGAGGAAAGGGTTGACTTTTATAGCTATCTCTCATGTTAAATAAATTGAAATACTTTGCATTGATCCAACATTCTCATTTGAGAGATACTCCATACTTAGAAACAACAAATATACTTCTCAACATCACAACAAAGAGACGTGTTTGGAACAACTCCAACCCCTGCCAAATGCTTCTATACTTAGCTCCTTCTCTGACTTATAAAAAAGGCTCCGACACAATTATTCTTGCATTTTCTCCAAACTATATAACATCCTCTTTTCAAGGATTTCTAAGTTGAATTTTATAGAAACATACCAAGTAATAATCTATGCAAAATTGGTATAATTCCAAAGATGCACAGAGATACTAGGAAACAATAAGTAGGGGGAAAAACATGTACAAGCCAGTGGAACATTTTGATCATTCCATTCTATTAAAGTATATATTCAACTATTCAAGAAACTTTTTCAACAATATTGTCTTGTATTTCACTGATTGGTTTTAAATTATGCACCTATTCTCTATTTCCCATTTTATGTGCCTATATACTCTTTGTTTGAATGCCACATTAAATTTCCCCCATTTATTCAATTCTTTGCATCCTCTTTAGCTTTACACATTAAAGATAATTTTTTTCTTGTTTTCTATCTTTTGTACCTTTAGCAATATAGTTTTTGTTAAATTCAATATGCAAATATCCACCCATAAATATTAATCTGCTGACTTCTCATTTCAACATTTTGTTGTGCCATTATTTTTGTATATGGCATTCAGAAGAATACACTCTTATGTATATTCCACCTATCCATGTTTGTCCAAGTGTTTTTAAATTCCATGATGTCAATTATTTATTAGCATACCTACAATTCTCTTTCAACCGATTTTAACATCCAGTACTCTAAACATATAGTTGCAACTATTAAAAATTGATACATATGCAGTTACAAACAAATTTAAGTGTCAAAGATGCACAAAGATTGCAACCAACAATAAGTAGAGCTCGAAAGTTCTATAAGTCAATAACGTGTTTTGAATATTCCAGTATATTAAACTATATATGCACATACTCTAGAAACATTCTCAAAAAATTTGTGCTCCATTTGACTAATAAGTTTAAAATTATGTAACCATGTTGTGTTTTCTATTTTCTCTGCATATATACCCTGAGTTTTGAAATTTATCCTTCATGCTTTCCTTCCATAGATTCTTATGTCTTCTTGTTATCTTTTCTATTAGCTTTATTTGATTCAAATAGCTACAAATTTTGATCTACAAAATTCTATTTTCATCATTTCACTATTTCACTCTTCCTGTATATTGCATTCAGAAATATATAGTCTTTTCTACATTGCTTTTTTTCTCATATATGATAAAATTATATGCTATTTGTGACGAGTTGCTTGGGCCTATTTACAACGATGATGGAGTTTGTTGACCGTGTGGTTTGGTGGTCATGGAACTGCTTCCCTCGTTCAGCGGAAATAAAATGGTAGTTTTTCACTCCCATGAGGGTTGATACATCTTGGCATTGTTGCGCAATGCCACATAAGGGAATACATGTAATATTCATTATTCTAATATCAGGATGTCTATTGTTTTGCTTCCATTATGAAATGATGCACCGTGGTGTTGGTTTCATAGTAGGCTACTAAAAAAAGTTTCCATCCACATCCATTAGATACCATATTGGAGAGCTTCCCAACTGTTCTACTCCACAATCTACAACGTTCTGGCTTCTATTGTTTTTGTAAGTCATTTTTCAATGTCTTTTTTTCATTCCATACACATCTAACCAGAGACACATTTTGATATATTCAAATAAAATGTTGCTTTGCAGTAATATCATGTTGGGCTCAATGCTAACATAGATGAACAAGGATATATGAAGCCCATGTGTCCAACAATTGGTACCTGAAAGACGACCATAGTTGTGAGTGTAAAAAAGGTTTGTTTTATAGATTTATATTTTCTTGAGTTATGCATTCAACCCTTTTCTTCCTCCATGGCTAGATTGCCTCCATATATTTGTTGCTATATATATACATTCATGCACAGATTCTTACATGCACTTGAATACAATAAATATAGTCTATTGTACACATTACATTTGTCCATGTTCCTATAGTTTCCTTTTCAGCTAATCAAAAAAATTATCTAGATGTGCCAAGAAATTCTAACCATGGCTGCTATGATGGAAACCTTGGTGGAAATTTCAAACAAATAGCCGATAGGTAAATGCCAACTATTACATAGATTGCTTGTTTTGTATTAATATGTTTCATGATATTCTCTTTCTCTCATCTCTTTGAAGCTACCTATAACAAGGTCTTTGTTGTCATAGTTTATTTGTTGTATTCTTCATCAAACATAAGATTGACATGTACCTTTTGACTAGTTTCTATTTTTTTTGGCCTGTGTATGCTCTCTAGCCTCTGGCTATTGTTCGATGTTATCTCTGTTCATCCTTGGTGCTATATGCATTTTGTATGTAGTAGAAGTTTTGTATAAGAAATTCTTCATATCTGTGGTTTACAGCTTCTATTCTCCATATGTTAAACTTCCATTTAAAATCTGTTTTAGATGATTTTCCATTTGAGAGATTCTAAAATTGTTACAAAAACACTTGAGAATCACAGGTAAATGACAAATGGTCAAAAAACCCACATCAAATACAAGTTTAAGAGAGGTAGAAAAACATACACAGGCCAAAAAAATTGAAAAAAAGTGAATGGTTCCTATTGATATCCCATTTATGTGTGATTCTAAAGTGTTATTCTAATACATCTTGCAGCTGTTACATAGATTGCTTGTCTTGTACCAATATGTTTCATGGTACTCTTTTTCCCTCATTTTTTTCAAGCTCCTTATAACAAATTGTTAATTGTCATGGTTATTTTGTTCAGATGGAACATGTTATATGTGTTCTATCAATATGTTCCATGATATTTATTTCCCCTCATCTGTTTGAAGTTCCCTATGACAAACTATTCTTCATGGTACTCTTTTTTCTAGATCCCCATAATAAACTGTTCATTTTCGTAGTTTGCCTCTTCTATGTTGCATATTTTAAAATTCTATTTAATGTGGCTTTTCTCTATAATATTTAGCACCAGATAATTGTCATTCTAATACCTATTATATAAGTGGAAAGACACTTAATAATCACAAGAAAAGAAGAGATGGTTAGAAACCCACATTAAATAGACCTTAAGACCATGGAGAATAGAATAGACCTTTGACATACAATAATGAACAATTTGTTATGGGCAAGTGGATATTGATACAACATAAGAAATCTATGTAACAGTCAGCTTCTCAATTCAAAATTCAAGCTACATTATTTGGCACTAAATATTATAGACAAAATAGAGGAATTGTAAAAGAACTATTAGAAAAACACTTAAGAATCACAAGTAAATGGCACATGATCGAAAACTCACATTAAACATATTAATACAAGATAAGCAGTCTATGTATGAGTTAAGTTGTCAATTAAAATTTTGAGCTACATTCTTTGGCAGTCAACCCACATTAAATAGAAGTGGTAAAGCCAATGGGCTCCAATAACCTATGCAAAATGAGTATAATGCCACAGACTTAATTGAAAATTCAAGGTACATTACTTGCAACTAAATATTATAGGTGAATAGAGAAATTGTAAAAGAGCTATTAGAATAACACTTAACATCCACTAAATGAATTTTATCTCCAAAATGTTTATGCTTTCATAATAAACCTCTACATATATATATATATATACAATTACTCCTATGTTAATCGACAAATACTCCTATGTTAATGGCTATAATGTTGGCAAAACAGGGACATACAACTGAGAGGGGGGGCGAATCAATTGTCACAAAAACTTAAAATTTTCTAACTTAACTTAATCTCAGATCTGATGAATATGTAATCAACCATAAACAATTAAAACATCAGAGAGACAGAGAACACCAATATTTTTTACGTGGAAACCCTGTTAAAGGAAAAACCACGGTGGATATTAGTCCACAAGATTATACCCTGTTAAAATTATAATGAGAAATAATAAGGGGAATGCACATGCATTCAGGCACACTACCTAGAGATCACTACTCAAATACAAAAGGGGCTCATTTCCCAACAATACAGAATAGGATTAAAATCCAGAGGGTATGAAATGAGAAAATAGCTTATGCACAAGCCTAATTACAGTTCCAATTAAGCCCAGAAAACCTTCTTCACACTTCACTCGATCTTCTTCACACTCTGCTCTACAATCAAATGATATTCACACATACACACATGAGAGCACACTCAAGACCTTTCCAACACCCTACACTGATGAAACAGTCACTCTTATATATTTGCTATATGATATTTCATTACAGCTTGGTCAGACAGGAAAATAAAACATATTTGCAATGTCGGCCCAATTTTACAAATAAATTTTTAATGTGTATCCACCAAGGTCAGCCACAACATAGTGGAGACCCAAATTAACATCTCCAACATGAAAATATTTTAATCAATTTCACCACGAAGATCCACAACACACTACAACCAACATGTCGGCCAAGAACATGACAAACCTAACATGCACAAGAAAAGATCTTCAACCACGAGCTCTCCAAATAATGTGGATGTACCAAAACGATAGAGAATGATCTAGAGACATCAGAGAACACCAGGAAACAATAGAGAAATATCCGCAACAACTGAGATTAACAAAATCACACAATCTTCATTCAGGAATACTGACAGAGACCACAGGAAAACTGTCAAACCATAATATGATCAAAACTTCACGTGGACCTCTGAAACTTCCAGTAGATGATCTAGATACACTCAAAAATAAAACCTTTAATCCACACCATCTAATCTTCAACGTAGATAAAAAATGCCTTCATGACCTACATAGTTCCACTGGGAACCTATAATACTTTCTTTTATAATTTTCTCAATATCCTCGACATATACAGTAACTGACACACCAAATGCTAATAGTTTTGACATCAATGACAACCACATATCAGAAACACAATCACAATATCCAACATATAATGTAAAAGGTGCACATAGATAACTACAAACAATAAACGAAGGGCAAAAAAATTACTATCCCTGACCATATTTTTTAATGAAAGAAATAAGAGTTAACTATAATTTCTCCATCCATACAGAGGCATAATCTCTTTGAAGTCTCCAAAATGGGTATAACGTCAAAGATACAAACATATAACAAGGAATAATAAGCAGAGAGTGAAATACATGAACAATAAATTAATCACTCTAACACCTCTTAAACAATTTCTCTACTTGTTTTCAATATTTATTACCAAAGAACATAGCTCCAATCTTGTATGAATATGTTTCATGATATTCTTTTTTTCTCATTTGTTTGAACTGGAGAGCCATCCACAAAGCTTCATTCCACACACTATAAATACTGTATAACCACTAAAAAGGTGCATAAAGGTGCATAGAGATAACTAAAACAATAAACCAAGGGCGAAAAAATTACAACAATCTCTCGTTTTAACTGCAAATTAATCATCTATGCAAAATACCTATGTAAAACAACTTTATTTGCATTCCATGGCTAAGATGTATATGCAAAAATATGTTTGTGAAACATGGGCACATATAACAACCAATAACCAAAAAGGAAAAAAAATGTAGTCATGTACAAAATGAGAACCAAGCCGAAGGTGACATTTTTTACTATAGTCTTGTCTGGAATCAGGACCACAATGGCTCTTTCAACAATGCAACTTAATCAATATATTTTCTTGCACATTTCAGAGTACATATTTTTTAAAACCCTACAATGATAATTCAACCAAAAATAACATACTTTCCCACACTACAACATCAAACATTGCATTTACTTCCTCTTGTTCCTTTGTACAACAATTCCAAGATGCATTAACCCTCACGTGAGCAACTACTTGCCATTCTACTTCCATGTCCATTGCATCCAGCTTCACCAGTTCCATCCCATGCAATTACCAAAGTCCACGTCATCATAGATAGCCTTGGGAAACTCGCTAATAGCCATTAGCTATTGTTGCATCCCAGTGCCGAAAAATCCTACTCATGGCTGGGTTGGCAAAAACAAGAAGGGCGGGAATTCCATGTGTAAACATAAGAAGAATAGAAGGCGTAGACTATGAGAATGAACAGCCTGTTATAGGCACCATCAAACAGAAGAAAAAAAGAGAATATCATGAAACATATTCATACAATACAAGCAATCTATGTAAGAGTTCGCATTTACCTATGATTCTTAAGTGTTTTTCTAATAGTTCTTTCACAATTTGTCTATTTTTCCTATAATATTTACTGCCAAATAATGTATCTTGAATTTTGAATTGACAAGCCAACTGTTATATAGATTGCTTGTGTTGTATCAATATGTTTTATGATATTCTTTTTCCCAGTTCTGCAAAGCAAACTGTTCATTATGTAACAATTGCCAGACTATGTAATAGTTGGCTTGTCAATTCGATGACCATTTTTACTATTTCCTTAGATTGCAATTCTATTTTTAATATAAATGCATTTAAAATTGCATAATTTATAAATGTTGTTATAACTTTAGGGAAAATTTCCATCTTCATAAGCAACTATATGTAAATAGTCTTTTAAATAAGTTGAAAAGATAACTATACACACATGTAGAAATGCAATGGGTAGACTACACTATCTATTTTCAAGTCAAATGTATGATTTTTTTCCCACAAAAAAATTGCTTTTCCATTCTGGTTATTGGTTATTATATGTGGCCATGATTCACATACACATTTTTGGATATACATCTTACCCATGCAATGAAAATATAAGCACTTGCAAGAGAAAATCTATACCGATATATATGTTTGTGAAGTTAGATAACCTTTTTAGTTGTTATAGACTCTACTATACATTTTACCATGTATTCAAAATGTCCCATTTTATCTCTTTCTATTTACAACAGATAATGCTTTAACCTATTTTATTGTAGATCTATATGATTTCCTTTATAATGTTGCACAGATACAATAGACATCCAAAAAAAATAGTGTATTCTAAATTGTCTATTTCAAATTTTTTTTAATGCTCCAACAACTCAATCCAATGTTTCCTGCACTTGTTAAACACTATCAACAATACATGTAAGTATAAAACTTTTCCATTATCAATAAATAGATTCGGTGAACCAATTGTAAATATTATTGATTATTTCCAGTTTCAAATTGTCTATATTGATTTTACCCATATACTTACTGATTTTTTATGGTTCCTTCCTGATCTTGCTTCCCCATCCATTGACATACCCCTCTCTTCTATTTGCAGGTACTAGGCTAAAGCATGCAAAAGCATCCCAAAATCACGATGCTTTTTTTTTACAAAGTTACCGCAACAAAAAAATACACTACAATATGACAGATCATATATGAAAACACTAGATTTTTCCCAACTTTGATATTGTGTGATGTATAATGGAACTCCACAAAAAATTTCATGGGCGTTCCATACTTTTCTTGCTTGGGGTTTGGCTAGAGTCCCCAAGGCTCCATGATGCCAATATGGTAGGGTGGATAACGAGCGTGGATTTTATGTTTTGGCTTTTAAAGCCATATATTTCTTCATACATAGATACATGTGTACACAAATTCTTACATATACTAGGCTTTGAAAAAAATAGTTTATAACATGTTTCTTATGTCATAGCAAGTGGTAGGGAAGCACTTGAGACTTTCGTGATGTCACCTCAAAGCAAGGCATATTGTTTATTCATTTATTCTAACAATGCAAAAAAATGTGTATTGTGTCATTGCACTCTTCTTTTCGTGATGTTTGTTTATTTGTTTTTCATCAAAGATGGTGTCACTAAGTCTTCAATTGCACTATGAAGTAATTCATTAAAAAATGATATTTTTATTCTCAATTTCCTTGTAATTGACTACTTTTGAATCCTTTATACTTGTCTCCATTTTATTTTACTACCACTAACCCAAAAAACACATGCATGCTAAAACTTTAATTTGAAAAATTATGGACTAAATAGTAATTATAAAAAGTATTCAATATTAAACATCTTTCTTTCTTCAAAAATATGTGATACCCAAAGTTATCGACTGCCTTTTTTAAAGAATACTTTTTAATGCAATATTAGTAATTAAAGGCATGGGTAATAACTCTTTAAAAAATATTTCATGTATTTGTATGCATATGTATCTTAACATAATTAAATAATAATAAATTAATTGATTGAATAACCTAGATAAAAAGCTAAAATATATATGTGCATCTAGGGCTAATAAATATAAAACTAAAATAGAGATAAAATTATCTCATACCTTAAATTTTAGTGAGAAATTGGTGTTGTTAGAAAAAATAATTATTTAAAATTTATATTTGATTTAGTTTTTCAGTTATCACTTTTAAAGAATACATTTATTAAAAAATTGTATTTGTTGAGAATTTATTTACTATATTCCTAACATTATTAAGTAAAATCAATTTTTAATAACTATTGTAACTAAAATTATTAAATATTACATATTAATAGGAAAAATTTATTGATGATTAGTTGCTTAAAATTAAAATTAATGGATACATTGTAACTAATTAGATTCATTCAACATGGCCTACGATTTTATTTTACATTTTCATTAATCAATTTTCAACTAGTAATTTTCTATGTGGAGATGCACAGGTCGATTTCTCATCTTTTTGGAAAAGGTTTGTTATCTCACACCCATAGCCAATGAGATATGAGCTAACCTCACGTTACTTCCAATTGACTAATTAACATGCTTTGTAATTATTTTTTTTTTTTTATATTTCACATTCCATTCCACAAAAAAGTTTCCTACTTCTTCACCACTGAATAGCCATTTGTAGTAGACCCCTATTGGTTGATTGTTGCATGCTTGTGCATGCGACTACTAGTTTATATATATTATACAATTGAAACATAGAAAAAGAGGTTCACCATCAATAGGGTATCAATGATGAACCTAATTTTCATTGGGTGTGGATTTTTCATTCAATTAGGAGGGCCAAAACATGCAAATAACAATCAGAAACTAATCCTAACTATCATATCAACTATGAGGGGAGTTTTGAGAGTTCAAAATGATGTGTACCTTGTGAAAGATTTGTTGTTTTTAGGCCACAAAGGACTCATTCACCTTTAGTGGTGAATGGGCCCCTATTAGGGTTCTGAAAACCAACTTTTGAGTTTTATTCCTCTCAGCCTGCACTCCCAGATCACATATTTTCACTACTTCAAGCCCTACTAAGGACTCACTCACCTTAAGTGGAAAATGGGTCCTTTTAGGGTTTTAAAAAACTGACTTCTGGGTTATTTTCCTTGATTCTTGCACTCTCAGATCAACAGTCTTTGGCTCTCGAAAGGCTGTAACAAATTATATAGCTTCCTTTCTTTGTTCGTGCACTATGAATGACAATCTTGCAACTTAACAACTTTGATAATTTTTCTTCAATCGTATTCTCCACTTGATCTTCAACCTGTAAATATACAAACACACACTTGAGAGGAGAAAAACTTGTTGATTGTTAGTGAATAGAGGTTTGACTAAGTCAAACCCCTTGTGGGTGATTAAACCAAATGATGAAATAATGAAATTGAAGCATGAAACATGAAATATGCAATCTTGATACCTTGGAAGTTGTCTTGGAGTATAGACCTACAATCTAACACGTAGTGGCCATGAAGAATATAGATCTTGATCCTTGAATAAGATGTGAAACAATGCTTTCCAATAGATCTCCAATGCTACATCCACTATCTTAGCTCAACAACATGTAGAAATTCACTAACCCCTTGACATGATGAAATGATCTTAAATTGCTGCAATAGAACCTTGATAATATGCCTTGAAATACCTTTGAAATTATCTTGTGAACTCTATAATTCTCTTGTGAATGTACTCTTCATTGCTCATAAAGATCTAGGATGAAACTATGTGAATTAACCCCATATTTATACTAAATCTAGAGATTAACCCCAAAATTCAAATAATTCAAGTTGACCTCAAATCTGGATATTAAAATCATAAGGATCCTGCCACAATTAAATTCAAAAAT
Source organism: Sequoia sempervirens (assembly GCA_007258455.2). NCBI lineage: Eukaryota > Viridiplantae > Streptophyta > Pinopsida > Cupressales > Cupressaceae > Sequoia > Sequoia sempervirens. The sequence goes on along the minus strand of VDFB02000003.1, from coordinate 51,748,572 downwards.
GGGTGTCCTACTCAAGGAGGACCCATTCGCCACTAAAGGAAAATTGGTCTTGGCACAGGTTTCTAGGACCATACTTCAGGGGAATGAAATAACATCAAAAACCCACCTTAAAAATGTAAAGAAAGGGATGTCCTATGTGGAGAGGACTCATTTTCCATTAAAGGATAATGGGTCGTAGCAACATTTTTTAGGACACCAAATTTTCCAAATTAAATGTCATACAATATCATTATTGGGTGTTAGGATAGATCCTTGAAAAGAGGGCTTGAATTTGAATTAAAGGGCTTAATTAACTATAATTAACCACAGTTAACTAAGGAGACCATAGATAAGTGTGAAAGTGTATCGCAACACTTTACAATGCCTAAAATAAGGTACAAATTAGGTACATTTTATTAAAAAGGGGTCCAAGATCAATGCGAATGTGTTACAACACATTACAACATTAAACCCAGGCAACATTAGGTTAATTCAATGACAATTATTCCCAAATCAAGTGAGGAAAAAGGGATACTTTTTCCGTCACTACATTTTGCCCCCACTTTAGTGAGAGGATTACCCCATGTCAAACTCACACTAAAGTAGACATTCAAGACACTTAAGTATGTAGCAATAGCAAAGATACATGATCATACCCTATCAAAGGCTAGGAAGAAATAAATAAAAACAAAATTATCAAGCACAATCATTCCAATGCGATGTGGAATGGGGTTGTTTGTCCATAATGTGTGCCACCCACTCTGGGGTAGTGAAACTTTAGTTTTTCTACTAGGTGAGTTATCCCAAATATGTATATATGCTCACTCTGAGGTAGTGGAACCTTAGCCTGTCCACTTGGTGAGTTGTCCCAATGAGGTGGAAAATGAGAGAATCATATTATCCTCTTATACCATACCAAATTTATCCTCCTAAAAACTTCAATAAGGCAACACAATTTAATACTTTTATAAAATGCTTTTGAATTTCATGTATATAAGTTTTTGTTAAAGGGGATTTTTCTTTGTTTATTTAAGGTCTTCTTCTTAGGGAGAATTGTGCCTAATGTCTCCAAGAAAGGACAAGTCAAGGGTTTCATATCATCACTCATGGGATGCCTCATTCGCATCATGCCATGAAGGCGGATTGTACACTCTTAGAGGGCATCAAACCCAACGACAGGACCAAGAAAAGGATAGTTCACAAGAAAAAAGAAAAATCACTCCATAAAATATGACAAAAGATGTCATTGATGTATGCCCCCAATTTAAAGCAATTTCTACACCATTACTCTGAGAAATTCCTTTAAAGTAGCCAAATTTTTTTTCTAATACATGAGAGCTTTCCTCGGAAAATTGTATGTCAAGTCATATGTTTCCGAAATAAAGCTATGCCATGAAATAGGAAGGAAGGGGTTGCCTCCAAAAATGTAACAACCAAAGATAACTTAGTACATCACATGTGAGCCAACTTAAGGCATGTCTATCACATCCCAAGCTTGCTCTTAATAAAAATGGAAGGTGGTCAACTAGAAAAAAGAGAAAACTGACAAGTGACATACGAGGAAAAAGATAAAGATTGGTGTAAAGTGTGTATCTTTGTTGCAAAGTGTCCCACTTTGGTGCAGATTGTCCCGCTAAATAACCCCTTGCCCCCACTAATTGCAGGACAAGGGTGAGCTGAGTTGATTGACGAGAAACTTGAAAATTGGTATCAATTAGAGGAACTAGGTGCTCCAACACAAGGAAGGGCACCATACCCTAATGTTACTTTCCCAACTCTGAAAGGTAATGTGACGACTCTGATCAGTTGTTTTCCTATGTTGTCAAATCCATGAATAGATAGAGAATCAAGTTTAATATCATTTTTACTCATTTTGATCTTTTCCAAAAGGCTCACACTACAGACATTCAGGGCCAAACTATTTTCAACAAGGGTTTGTTTTATTGCAATTCGATTCATATAGACTATTATGTTGAAAGCTTCATATTTCTTGTGAATTTCTAAGGGAGGTAATTCATCTTGATGAAAGGTAGTGTCTAATTTTGCTGGAATTATAGCTTGAATTTGGTCTACCACATCATTTGATTGCACATTAGGAGGGGTGGGAACTTTTTGTAAAGCACTTTGAAGCATTTTATGTTAAATAGGTGAGACTTGAAAAAGGTACCATAAGGATATCTTAGTAGGAGTATTCTTTAGTTGTTCAAGAGGATCATACTCCTTTCTACTTTTTAGAGGAAAAAAAGGAGGACTAGGAAAGATAGGGTTAGGCAATGAGAGGGATGTTACAGTTGTTTTTTTTAGTTGCAGATTGTTCCTAGTGTTATATGTATGAGCAATGGTGTGATAACTCGACTACTGCAAAACATTATTCTTAGATGTTTTAAGGATAAGGATAGGTTTGTTTTGAGCTTGTGGTTGTTGTGAGGGTGGGTAAATAATTAGAGAATTATTAGGATGTCCCACATGGTGTTTAGGAGGTCCAATAATCAAGGGGGATCTAACAGACACTTGCACATTCATAAACTCAACGATTTTAGTTTGATGTCTTTCTAATGAAGGGGAGTCTAGTGTCATCTTTTCACCATCACCTAAGGAAGCCACATTACTATTTTTTTCGTTTTATTGCATCATGATATCCTCCCTAGGAGGAGAATTTTTAGGAGAACTATAAACTAGATGTTCATGAAATTCATTGTTTGGTTCTTTTAAAGCGACTTCATCACAAGCAAGGGAGTCATCAATGGTTGTATTGTCTTGTTTATCAATAACATTTTCATTAGGGGAAGAGAGGAAACTAATATTCCCATGACTCTCATTGGTTGGATTTTCTATCAAAATATATTCTTTAGAGATATTAGGAGAAGTTCCAATTTGATTGTTATAATTGTCCATGATTTCTTCCTTTTTTCTCTAAGATCTTATTCTCTTGTACCATAACTTCAACCCTAGTAGGAGAGATTTTAAGAGGTTGATCACATTTCATGATTGTATTTTTTAAATTATCTTCATCACAAATAAGGGAGGCATCAAGAGAAGGAGAATCATGCTTTTCATGCTTACCAATGATTGAATCCTTTGTTTGAATAGGTCTTTCCAAATGTTAGGGACATTAGGAAGGAGAGAAATAATGCTATAACTTTCAATCCACATGTCCTCACAAATGTGATTTTCATGATCATTCTTGATTGTATCCTCTTTCACTAGAGTCATTCTCACAATTAGGGAAGGTGTTAAGGGATGAATTTAGACTAAGTAAAGTAGTGGAAATTATCTTATCTTCTTGTGTTATAATATCTTCCCAAGGGGTAAGAGGAGAAGGGCAAGCAAGACTTTCATGATTCTTAACAATTGCATCTTCTTTCACCAAGATACCTTTGTCACTAATAGGAGAGGTATTGGGAGAAGAAAAACTATGATCTTCATGGTTATCTATGCTTGTATCCTCTTCAATCACATCATTCAGACCGCAAATAGGAGAGATAGGGAGGGATGTAGATTTAAGGAAAGTGTCAAAATTTTCACTCTTGCACTAAGAGACTCTCATAACTAGGAAATGTATTGAATGAGTGACCAACATGCTTATTGACTAAATTTTTCTTTGCAAACTTGGAAAAGATAGATACTAACATTTTTGAAAAGTAATCTATGTCATGCAATGAAATGACATGGAATGAAATGCAATTTTCAAATTCCACACAATGCAATAAACTAAAAATGAAATGTTGTAAATGTAATTTTGAATTTTGACACTGCACTGAAATGAAGCAATTTAAGCTAAATGCAATAAATTTGATGAAATAGAAAAATTAGGAAATTGAAACAAGAAAGTAACAACAGCAAGCAGAAGCTTAAAACTGAGATTTTAATTTACAGAAAATGTAGATCAGTAGCTAATAGGGACTCATTCACTAGTAAGGACGAATGGGTCATAGTTCTAAGGTATTCTTGATATGTTTCTATTGATTTTTGAGTGATTTTTAATGCCTTTTCGGATGCCAGAAGGTGTAGGTTTGACCTGATCAGGGACTCATTCATTGGAGTAAGGGAAAATGGGTCCCAATTAGGTATTTTTAGACTGTTTTTGAATTATTTGCAATATTTTAGTAGTTTCTTTTAGTTCTAGGTCTAAGACAGTAAGTTTCAATTTCAGATTTTTAAAAAATGCAATGTGAAAATGTAATGAAAAGATGAATGCAAGGACCTATGTTGAAATACAATTTGTTTTGATTTTCATATGCAAATAAATGAGATGTAAATGATATTCACAATGACTGATTTGTTTTTTTTTTTTTTAGATTTAGAGAGATGCAAAACAATGAAAATCTAAACCCTAAATGAGATGCAATTTTGAATGCAATGAAAGAAACACTAAATGAGATCTTAATTCAATGCAAATGAGATGCAAATGAGTGTAAGATCTAATCTTGGATACAATGAAAGACTTCAAAATCAAAAAATTGCAATGTTCAATATGTCGAGTTCACCAAAATGAAACATAGAAAAAGAGGTTCACCATCAATAGGGTATCAATAATGAACATAATTTTCATTGGGTGTGGATGTTTCATTCAATTAGGAGGGCCAAAACATGCAAATAACAATAAAAAAATAATCCTAACTATTATAGCAACTATGAGGGGAGTTTTGAGAGCTCAAAATGATGTGTACCTTGTAGAAAAATTGTTGTTTTAAGGCCACAAAGGACTCATTCGCCTTTAGTGGTGAATGGGTCCCTGCTAGAGTTCTGAAAACCAACTTCTGAGTTTTATTCCTCTCAGCCTGCACTCCTAGATCCCCGATTTTCACGGCTTCAAGCCATACTGACGACTCATTCACCTTTAGTGACGAATGGGTCTTTTTAAGGTTTTGAAAAGCTAGCTTCTAGGTTTTTTTCCTTGATTCTTGCACTCTCAGATCCTCAATTTTTGGCTCCCAAAATCCTGTAACAAATTATGTAGCTTCCTTTCTTTGTTCTTGCACTATGAATGACAATCTTGCAACTTGACAACTTTGATAATTTTTCTTCAATCTTCTTCTCTACTTGATCTTCAACCTGTAAATCTGCAAACACACACTCGAGAGGAGAAAAACATGTCAATTGTTAGTGAATAGGAGTTTGAATAATTCAAACCCCTTGTGGGTAATTAAACCAAATGATGAAATAATGAAATTGAAGCATGAAACATGAAATATGCAATGTTGATACCTTGGAAGTTGTCTTGGAGTGCAAATCTACAATCTAACATGTAGTGGCCATGAAGAATGTAGATCTTGATCCTTGAATAAGATGTGAAACAATTCTTGCAAGTATATCTCCAATGGTACATCCACTATCTTAGCTCCACAACATGTAGAAATGCACTAAACCCTTGACATGATTAAATGATCTTGAATTGCTGCAATATAACCTTGATAATCTACATTGAAATGCCTTTTAAATGCTCTTGTGAACTCTATAATGCTCTTGTGAATGTACTCTTGATTGCTCATAAAGATCTAGGTTCAAACTATGTGAATCAACCCATATTTATACTAAATCTAGAGATTAACCATGAAATTCAAATAATTCAAGCCGACCTCAAATCTGGATATTAAAATCGTAAGGATCCTGCCACAATTAAATTCAAAAATGGGTGTCCTACTTAAGGAGGACCCATTCGCCACTAAAGGAAAATGGGTCCTGGCACAAGTTTCTAGGACCATACTTCAGGGGAATGAAATAACATCAAAAACCCACCTTAAAAATGTAAAGAAAGGGATGTCCTATGTGGAGAGGACTCATTTTCCATTAAAGGCGAATGGGTCGTAGAAGCATTTTTTAGGACACCAAATTTTCCAAATTAAATGTCATACAATATCATTATTGGGTGTCAGGATAGATCCTTGAAAATATGGCTTGAATTTGAATTAAAGGGATTAATTAAATCTAACTAGCCAAAGTTAATTAAGGAGACTCTAGATAAGTGTGAAAGTGTATTACAACACTTTACAATACCTAAAATAAGGTACAAATTAGGTACATTTTATTAAAGAGGGGCCCAAGATCAATGTGAATGTATTACAACACATTACAACACTAAACCTAGAAAGCATTAGGTTAATTCAGTGACAATTATTCCCAAATCAACTGAAAAGGGATACATTTTTCATCACTACAACAATATTACAAAGTATATTAAAAAATATTAATTAAATTGATGATAATTTTTTTTAACATTTATTTATTTTACATCAAAAATTAACATATAATTAATTTACAAGTATTAGTAAGTTAAAGTAAAATATGGTGGCTCTGCAACATGTCTGAAACATCTCACTCCCCACGTAAGAAACGGGTGCACTAGGCCGACGATGACTCTGATTGGCCTTCGTTATCTCATGATAAGTACAATTCCTCTTCTTCTAACAGATGAAAACAACCTTTGGATAATTCCTTTGTCTCTTGGAAAGATAAGGGCATTCTAGAAATACCCAAGATGGGCTTCTTACATCAAGTGAAAAACTCTTTTGGTCGTCATTTCGGTCACCCTAATTGACTTCCTAAAGGAAACCCTCCTGTTAGAGGCTCAAACAAGGAAGTGAACAAGAGTTACAGCATCTCTCACCAGAGCTCGAATCAACAAGCGAATCGAGTTTAGTAGCATCGCTCCAACAAAAAAGAAAATGATGTTGCTCATCCCTTCTACACTACTGACTTGAGGAATGTAAATACACATGTTCATAACTCAAGAAGCAATAGATCACGTCCTTCTCACTTTAATGGTCTGACGAGCGAAAACCTGCAAGGGAAATATCTTGCTTGATCTAGCGGCCCAAGGAGAGATGACCCATTTGGTGGACAGTTCTCTAGAAACCCTAAACTTAGGGTTTCAAAAAACTCTACATTTCAAACCCCCTCTATTATCAGGGGTTTTTTGCATCCACGAAATGGCTCCCAACGGGCCCCCATATAGAAGGTTTGAATCAAAATGGACCCGCCCAATAGAAGGGTTCTTCTTCATAGTCTCAACTAGAATGGAAGCCAATTCCAATGATTCCTCTTCATTTGGAGGCTCAACATTCTGATTGTGAATGGAGTGGTCTCTTCATTCAAATTTTGGGTGAAGATTGTTCTTTTTTCTGAAATCCACTCTTGGATTGATCAAAGATAACTGGTATGAAACTTTCGACCTAATTGTGGTTTCTACTTTGTCATTCTTTATTATTTTTAAGAATGCTACTATTAAAAAGAAACTTTTCCAAAAAGGACCCTTCTAGTGTGGTAATATTTTTTGGGTATTTTTGACTAGAATGCAAACACACTTTAGATTCCCTAAAAATTTCTCCCCTTGGTATGTTTTTCCATGCCTCTCCTTCTAGTTGAATACCTTGATTCTACCTCTATTAAGAAGATTGTCTCGCACTTTGAGGATTTCCGTAAGTGTGACTTTCTAATAACGAATGGGAAACTTGCTATTAGGGTTTGGGCCCTTATCAAGAATTCCAAAGTTCTACCCCACAAGGTGCATCTTTCTTCAAAAAGGGGAGATTGGATCCAGATAATTAAAAATGAATCCTCACTTTAGAAAGATGCTAATATCACTGTGGATTTAGATATCTTCTCTTGAGCTAAACCTTTGGATTTTGTTTCTTTCACGCATACTCTGGGTGCAATTCCTTCCTTGTCTTGTGTTAAGCCTCGATCTCTACCTCTTTCTTCCATTAACCAGGAGAATCCTTTGTTTGCTTCTAGCAATACCATGTTACCTCACTCTTTTCCTTCTTTGTTTTACAAGGAACCTGGTTTTTTGAATTTTGTTCCCGGGCCTAAAGAATCAATGGTTTCCCCCTCACAAAGCTCCACCAAAGGTTTTGGGGATTCGTCAGCTCTTTCTTCTAAAATTGTTGATTCCAACTCTTCCCCTAATTGTTTGGTTCTTGCTAATGCCTCCTCTGTTGATAGCTTTGGTTGTAGAAGTAATCAAATTTTGCATTACAAGAATCTTTTTAATGGCTCATAAGATGAACTAATGAACTTTGTGAATGAGGCTTTGTCAAAATCTGCAGATGGTTTAATTGAAGAAATTATGGATGAGATTTTGGTGGAATCTACTCTTGAGCTCAACTCTCCTAATTTTTCTATCTCTCAGTCAGCATCAAAGAGAAAACTAGAATTCTTAGAGGATAATCTAATTTCTTCATCTTTTCCTCTTACTCTTCATCTCCCATCCCACTAGACTCCTTTTCTTCCCTTTCGATCTCCCAATCAAATTTAGATTCTAAAACTCTCACTTCACCCAAGAGTAAACGTGGTCACAAATCTCTCAAGGAAAAAATGAACTTGGAAATAGTATCAAGCTTGCAATCAACCCTGGAAATGAACATCCATTCATTGGTCAAGAAGCAAGATGAAAAATACACCTCTCTTCAAACCCTTCAAGTCCCCTAGTGTGATTCTACTGTGAAGTGTAAAACCTCATAAAGAAATCTGAAAACGAGGAGAGACCTTATCTCTCCTCGAGCGCAATGAAGATCTTATCATGGAATGTTACGGGTTTAATGCCTCTAACAAATGATGTTTAATTAAACGTCAACTATTTGAAACTCTTTCAGATATAATTCTTCTTCAGATATAAATCTTCTTTCAAGGAGGAGAGACGTTTAATTGACCATTTTATTTTATTTGATAATTGGTTGAATACTTCTTGGGACTTCTCTTCGATCATTCATACACTAGCAGGCTCAGATCATTTTTTCGATATCCCTTTCAGTCTTTGATGATAGGGATAAACTTAAAAGCCCCTTTAAATTATAGTACATGCGGTTTAGAGATGCAAGTTTTATCAATTTAGTTAAGGAATGGTAGCATAACTGTCATTTCTTTGGAGGGACAAGAATGTTTCAACTTAGTAAGAAAATCCAATTCTTGAAAAATAAGTTGAAAGAATGTAATAAGAATCATTTCAAAAATATTTTCTCAAAAAAATTGAGGATTGAATCATAACTATCCGATCTTTATGAAATCATAATCAAATCAGGCATAGATAACACTCTTTATAATAAAGAAAATAAATTAAAAATTGATCTTGAGGAGATTCTCACTCGAAAAGAAAGTTATTGGAGACAAAAATCCAGGGAAACCTAGTTGAAAGAGGGGGACAAAAATATGAAAAAAATTCATGCCTCAAACAAATTGAGGAGACAATCAAATAGAATTATTTCTATCCAATCCTCTTCAGGTGTGCAACTCAGTATGGAAAAAGAGATTGGGTTAGAAGTAGTCAATTTCTTTATGGAGTTGTTATCCCCTCCTTCATAATCTAAGCAAGTTGAGAACACTAAGATTTTAAATAACATTCCATCAATTATTTCTGAGGAAAATAATAAATTCTTGATTTCTAAATTCTCATTAGAAGAAATCAAACAAGTAGTATTCTCTATGGAAGCTAAAAAGGCCCCGGGTCCAGACAGTTTTACCACTCTTTTCTTTTAAAATTGTTGGGACTTTGTGGCCCAAGACATTCTTTTAGCCTTGGAGGAATCAAGAAGATATAGAAATTTTTTAAGAGAGAAAAAATAACCTTTCTTTCTCTCATTCCTCAACCGTTGATTTTTGGGTTCCTAAGACTTCTCTTGCACTTCGAGGGTTTTTCACCTAAAATGAGAGAGATAGGAACCAAAAATGCTAATGGTTCACTCAAATTAGGTTATGTGCAATGTTTTCTAAGCTAAATTAAGTTAACTAAATGCAATTGACTAATCTAAATAAATGAAAATGAATGCAAAAACTGAGATTTAAGCTATGTTTGAAAACACATTGTGATATGCAAACAATGAAGTAAATGAAGAAAATATGCAGAACAAAAATAAGAGAGTTAAATCAAAGTGCACCTAGGTGAAATATGATGAATCTAGAATGTTTTGCATGCTAGTTTAAATCATTGAATTTTCACAGTGGGACTCATTCGCCCAGGGTGTCGAATCAGTCCTCCTCCTGGTGAAAAAGTGTCAGAAGCTAGTTTCTGACTGTCGAGATCCAGAATCTGACAAAATTCATATTTTAAGTCCTAAGGTGGGACTCATTTGCTACTAGTGGCGAATTAGTCCTCTCCCAATTTTTTGAAAAATCAGGAGACAACTCTACAACACCAGATCTGGAAATCATTGATTGTCGAGTTGTTGAAGTCAATTCTGTAGGAAATAGACATAAAACATTCTCCAAGCTTGAAATGGACTTGAGTTGACTTGAAGCACCTAGTTGACTTGTAAACCAATATTCAACACCAAAAAGCTTCTCAAATTTTCACACAAAAGGTTGCAAACAAACATGCAATAGGGGAAAAATGGTTGAGGGTTAGTGAATAGGGGTTTGCCTTGGTCAAACCCCACTTTTGGTAATCAAACCCTTAATGAAATAATGAAATGCAAGAGAAAGATAAACCAATAACATGCAATTGCTATCAAATTGCCCAACCCTAGATGATGCAAGTCTGAAGTAATGCCAATGGATGCTTCAAAGTGCTTGAATATTGCTTGATAAGATGTTGCAAGATGTTTGAATGCTTGAGATTGTAAGAGATTGCTTGAATGTGTTTGGAGATGTAAAATGAGGTGAAAATCACTTATTTATACAATCTTGTGCCTTAGTTACCCATTCATACCTCATCACAGGCCGACATCAAGTGTTTTTGAATAAAAACCTGAAAGGAAAATTTAAAAAATTTGAATTTGGGGCCAAGGGGGACTCATTTGCCACCCATGGCGAATGGGTCCCACTTAGGACTTGAAAATGTGTGTCAATAAATATGTTGTATTTAATGTTGTTTGTTGGGATAATATTCAAAAATACACTTAATTAAGTCATATGAGGGAATAAAGGGACTAAATAAAGCATGAGAAAGGCATAAATAGTGAAGATATGCCTAGAAAAGCGTGAAAGCTTGTTACCAGACTTTACAAAACTTCAAAATAGGACTTAATTAGTGATGAGAATGTGATTTTTAGGTGAATTGTAATTAATAGAGTCTAGCAGAATGTAGAAATGTCTTACAACACTTCACAGCACCTTCACAAGACATCGTTCTTTGAATTTTAGTACCTAAATAAGCATGTTCAAGCCATGTTACAACACAAAATTAAAGAAAAATAGACAAAGCACTATGAAACAAGACCTAAAAGGCCATAAAAATGACAAGGGGCCATTTTTGTACAACACATTTATCCCCCACTTTAGTGAGAGGATGAACTTGCTTCAAACTCACACTAAAGTAGCCATGAACATCGAGAGGAGGCTTCAAATGCACTTACGTTAGTAAGATGGAATGACAACAATCAAGAGGGATGATCAAGCCCTCAGGATGAAGATCGCATCTCAAACTAAGCATAAGAACAAAGGAACACACAAGTGTTGAGAATCGGATGAAGCTTCGATCATCACTCCAACTAGTTGTGTTTAGATCTAGGATTATTTTTTGAAAAAGAGAATGTGTACTCACTCTAGGGTGACAAAACACATGACAGTCCGCCAAATGAGAAGGGAAAAATGTACTCACTCTAGGGCCATAGAACTAGCTGTCTATGGGGTGAGAAATCCCAAAAAGGTAAGATACATATGCTAGTTGGTATGCACTCACTAACACAAAGGTGGCTATGGGGAAAATTCATGTCACTAGGTGGGCTTCCCGCTCAACCATATTAAATTTATACCTACTGATAACTTTAACAAGGCGCCACAAGGAAAATTTTCATGAACAAAAAGAAATGTACCACATTCATGCAAGTTGCATTATGCAAGGTGGCAAAAACAAATGCAAAAATGTAAAAGATGTTCAAAGGATTCTTGTTCAGTTCATTCAAGGTTAGTCACTTAGGGAACATTGTGTCTAATGTCTCCAAGAGAGGACCAATCAAAGAATAGTATATTCACAACTTAGGGGATGTAGTGCATCACATCAGTCCACCAAGAGGAATGTAATATGCTAAGATAGATCACACTTATGAAGGACATCACACCCAATGTCATCCACAAAATGAAAAATGCATCATATAAATGACAAGGCTACACTAGGAACCAAGAATTCAAATGAAATAATGGTAATGTATGCCCCCCACTTTAAAGGAATTTCACATCATTCTGTGAGAAATTACTTTAAAGTAGAGAAGAAAAGAAAAAGAAAAAATAAAACAAGACATGAGAGCCAACTTGGAAAGCCCTATGCCAAGTCATATGTTTCGAAGTTAGGCTGCATCATGTCAAGGAAAAATTAAAACCAAATAAAGAGGAGTTTCCCCCCAGAAAAGAGAGCACACCAAACACATAAGGGATCTATGGATTTTGGGTTAGTATGTTAGTTGCTGCAATGTTTTTTTTTAAGAGCTCAGAACTGTCATCATTCCCCAAAGCACATAGAACTGGAAGAATGACACAAAGAGAGTGAAAACAAAAGAAAAATAAAGTCTGTTTTGGGTCAACATGGAAGAGATGCAGTCTCAATGCCTTGCATCATCCCCAAAAGGAAAACACAAGTGAAAAGAAATAGAACGAAAAGGCGATGGAAATTTGAAAAAGCTTTTGGGTCAACATGAAGGAGACATTTCGATCTCAATGCCTTGTGTCATCCCCAAAAAAGAGAACACAAAACAAAAGATGAAAAAGTGAAGATGCACAACATATAGAAGAATAGAGATACAAATAGAAGAAGTGTATCAAATGCACGATACGGGGGAACACAATACGCACATGAAAAGAAAATCAAAAAGGAAAAAAGAAAGATAAAAGCAAGAAGGCTAACTAGGTGAATGCAAGTCAACCATCTAACAACTCATCCACCTCTTGATCATGTTCAGTGTAATGCGAGGGCGGTTGATTGTCCAAAGGAATAATTGCAAGCATTGAACTAGGAGTCGTACCAGGTTCTTCACTTGGTGGAGAGGGTTTATCTTTTAAGCTCATTGTAGATGAAAATAAATAATTGAGGTTGTTATGCACTTGTTCAACTATTTTGGAAATTTTTGCATCATCATCATCATCAAGATTAATGACGATGGGAGGACGAAGAGTGATTTCTAAGGATGGATGGAGTAAAATTTGGGGCTGTTGGATTTGTTCGGTTTGTTCTAAAAGTTGCACTAGACTATCTTGTGGCGAGTCAAGAGAAGGAGGGTGGTAATCTATTACTTTTGTCAAAGGTGGAGGTTGATTTTCTTTATTTTCTTCCATGCGAGACTGATGAGCAAGGAGATGACGATGACGCCTATGTTCCCTAGCACCGCGGTTTTGTTTAATTTTGTTTTGGAGTTGTTGAGGGGTAAGAGCAGATTGAGTCATCATAGGTTCTTCTACTTCCAAAGAGGGAAGAATAGGAGAAACCGAAGAAGATGGGTCAATCACTTTCTCCGTTTCTTTATACACTTGTTTAATTCGAGGAGGTAGGATAGGGTTGGTTTCATGTTCCCTTGGTCATTTAAATGATGGATGGGAAGTATTGAGGGGTGGTTGTTCAGGAGGTTGTATGGTTTACTCAATGTCAGACTCAAGTTGAAGCATGGTTTCATCTATGATAGGAGGTGTGGAAGTGGATGGGGATGTGTTATGAAGAGACAATTCAGCTATCTTTTTGGCTTTAAACTTTTGATAAGTTATGAAAAAGAAGTCCTTTCAAGGGGTGATGGGCTCCATGGGTTCAGGCCAAAAGGTTTCTAATGAAAAGTTAGCTTTGGAAGATAAGGGATTAAAGCCACTATGGTGTATGGTGAATATCTCATTGTCATGTGGAAACTTCAAACACTTATGAACAACTGATGGGACCGATTTCATTGAACAAAGCCAAGGGTGGCCTAGCCACAAATGAAATTGGTCAGATTATGGAATAATTGAAAATGTTACCTCCAAAGTCTTAGGTCCTATTTGTAAGGGTAGTACGATTGATCCAATCATAGGGCATGCAAAACTAGTATGTGTCTTAATCCATGTAGTTGGTTTATTATAATCATCTTGATATAGATCATGTAATACTAGAAACTCTTCTATGATCACATTCTCACCACAAGTGGGATCTATTAATATCCCAATAGTGGACTTATCATAGATTCTACCAACTATGTAGAGAGGACCATCAGGAAGTTTTTGCAGTATGTCTTTAGCAGAAAAAGTGATATCAAGATATTTATTGGTTTGGCCCTTACGAGGGATAACATCTATTGTAGCCACAAGGTTATCTATAGGACTATTTTCAATGTTCGGTGGAGGTACATGTATATCATGATGCTCATTTTTTGTATCAATAGTCATTACATTAATATTTTAAGGTTTGCTAGCCTTGACAAACAAGGTAGTATGTTTAGGCATGGGATTGGTGAAAATTTGCAAATTAAGGTTAGGGGGTGCAACAGACTTATTTCCTTGATCATTAACACCCACAATGAACAAATGGCCTAAATCAATGAGGTCTTGAACTAAATGTTTTATATCCTTACAGTGTTTAGTGCCATGTCCATTTTGGCGATGAAAATGACAATAAGCGTTAGGTTTGAAGGTACGTGGTAATGGCTGATTTGGATCAAGTGGTCTAATGGGTGGCAAAGTGAGCATGCATTGATGAATTAATTGGTTCATTTTGTTATGGAGGGTATCAAGTAGGGGAGTAAATTGTCTCTTTGGATCCCCATAGGTATAAGGGATTGTTTCTTTAACAACTGCCACTTGATTTGGAATGGGTGGGGTTGTTGGTTGCGGTTGTGGTTGAGGAGGCAGATTAAACTGTAAAAAGCCTCTATTAGGTTTGTGGAAGTTTTGAGTGTTATTTTGGTTTTGATTGTTGTGTTCAGGTTTTTCAGCTCGGCTAGAAGTGGACTTAGAATCATGACTTGAAACTGAGTTATGATATTCACACAAGGTTGTGCATAAATGCATGAATGAAGGGAATTTCATCATAGTTAATTTATCCTGAAGGTTGGTGTGCAAGTTTTTGATAAACATTTTTTGCAAATGTGCATCAGGAATCTTGACATCAATTTGAGCATACAAGGATTCTAGTGTAGTATCTTTCAAGGTCCTTGGGAAAAGTTTAGATAAAATTTTATCAGCAAGGACAAAGTCACTACACAAAGCTATATAAGCATTAACATGGTTGATAGGGTTTCCTTTACCTCCGTAGTTCTCAAACTGAGGAATTTCTATCCCTTGTGGAATTGGGGTACGTAAGATTTCTAAGGATAAGGGGCTGCTACAGACATGATATGTGGTTGGAGTAGTTTGACCTTGGCTAATGGTGGAAAGTTGGTGCTACATGGATGAAACAATGTTAAGGAGTTGTGTAAGAATATGGTTGGGGTAAGTGGGTTGAGGTGGAAGAGAAAATGGTGATGGAGTGTAAGTGATGTTATGGGAAGTGAAAGGAATACTAAGGGGTGTGAAGGTGGTGGAAGGGACTTGCGATGCCACAAGAGAAGTAGGAATGCTAGTTGGAATCAAGATTTAGAAGTAGCCACATAATTAACGTGATGCATAGTTGTGTGGACTTGTAGATTTGTATAAGTTGGTATAGATGCTATGGTTGAAGGGGGGGGATCTTGAGGTCCTCCTTGGCTTACAAGAATTTTTGTTGATTAGGTATTAGAAAAGGCATGTTTATTGAAAATCTCAGCAATTTTCTTCATCACTTGCAATCCATCATCACTTTCAATCAAATGATGAAGGTTGTCAATGGCAGGTATAGCAGTGGTGGAAATGTTTTCTAGTGACAAGTCTTGTTGTAAATGTAAAAAGTCCTCATGAATATTAATGACCTTTTCTTGCAGGAGGGAATTTTTTTGGTTGTCAAAATTCATTGGATGGAAAGGTGAAGGCATAGAAGTGGTATTTTTAGTGCCTAATGCACCATTGTCCATACTAGGAGTAGGAGCTCATGAGATCCTAAGGTCCACAACAAAAGTGTTATTGCAGGAAGCCATGAGTCTAGAACTTCTTCTCACTAAAGTATTATGAACGGAGCACCAAACACTCATACAAGTACCACAAAGGATGGATGAATGCAAATGCAAGATAATATAAGAGATCTAAAATTCCAATAATAGAAATTTTGCTAACTGTAACAGAGATCTAACTATAGAAAATAGAAATGAAAAAAAATGCCAGAAAAATGCCAGATATGTTGTTTAAAAAGTGCAAAGGGATTGATTTGCCCTGGGTGGCGAATGAGTCCCAGTATGATGTTTTTGTGTGTTTTGTAGAAATTTAAAGATGATTTTAATGCTCTCAAGAATGCAATCAAAGATGCAAAATGCAAAATTTTAATTTTTTCAATGAGAAGTAATGGAAAAATGAAATCTAAATGAAGTTTTCACTAATGCAAAATGAAAAGTCTTAGAATGCAGAAACAAAACAATGCCCTAATTGAATGTTAATGAAAATGTAAACTAAGATGCAATATGTAAATAAAATCATAAATACAAAGTGTTCAAGAGTCGGGTTCACCAAAATGAACCGTTGATTTTTGGGTTCCTAAGACTTCTCTTGCACTTCTAGGGTTTTTCACCTAAAATGAGAGAGATAGGAACCAAAAATGCTAATGGTTCACTCAAATTAGGTTGTGTGCAATGTTTTCTAAGCTAAATGAAGTTAACTAAATGCAATTGAATGATCTAAATAGATGAAAATGAGTGCAAAAGTGAGATTTAAGCTATGTTTGAAAACACATTGTGATATGCAAACCATGAAGTAAATGAAGAAAATATGCATAACAGAAAGAAATGAGTTAAATCAGAGTGCACTTGGGTGAAATATGATGAATCTAGAATGTTGTGGATGCTAGTTGAAATCATTGATTTTTCACAATGGGATTCATTCGCCCAGGGTGGCAAATTAGTCCTCCACCTGGTGAAAAAGTGTCAAAAGCTGGTTTTTGACTGTTGCGATCCGAAATCTGACAAAATTCAGATTTTCAGTCCTAAGGTGGGACTCATTTGCCATTGGTGGTGAATCAGTCCTCTCCCAATTTTTTGAAAAATCAGGAGAACTCTGCAACACCAGATTTGGAAATCACTGATTGTCAGGTTGTCGAAGTTAATTCTGTAGGAAACGAACAAAAAACATTCTCCAAGCTTGAAATGGACTTGAGTTGACTTGAAGCACCTAGTTGACTTGTAAACCAATCTTCAACACCAAAAATCTTGTCAAATCTATGCACAAAAGGTTGTAAACAAACATGCAATAGGGGAAAAATGGTTGAGGGTTAGTGAATAGAGGTTTTCCTTGATCAAACCCCACTTTTGGTAATCAAACCCTTAATGAAATAATGAAATGCAAGAGAAAGATAAAACAATAACATGCAATTTCTATCAACTTACCTAACCCTTGATGATGCAAGTCTGAATTAATTCCAATGCATGCTTCAAAGTGCTTGAATATTACTTGATAAGATGTTGCAAGATGCTTGAATGCTTGAGATTGTAAGAGATTGCTTAAATGTGTTAGGAGATGTAAAATGAGGTGAAAATTACTTATTTATACAATCTTGTGCCTTAGTTACCCATTCATGCCTCATCACAGGCTGACATCAAGTGTTTATGAATAAAAACTTGAAAGGAAAATTTAAAAATTTTGAATTTGGGGCCAAGGGGGACTCATTCGCCACCCATGGAAAATGGGTCTCACCTAGGATCTAAAAATGTGTATCATGAAATATATTATATTTAATGTTGTTTTCGAGGATAATATTCAAAAATACACTTAATTAAGTCATATGAGGGCATAAAGGGACCAAATATAGCATGAGAAAGGGATAAATAGCGAAGATATGCCTAGAAAAGCGTGAAAGCTTGTTACAAGACTTTACAACACTTCAAAATAGGACTTAATTAGTGATGAAAATGTGATTTTTAGGTGAAATGTAATGAATAGAGTCTATAAGAATGTATAAATGTCTTACAACACTTCACAACACCTTCAAAAGATGACTTCTTTGAATTTTAGTACCTAAATAAGCATGTTCAAGCCATGTTACAACATAAAATCAAAGCAAAATAGAAAAAGCACCATGAAAAAAGACCTAAAAGGCCATGAAAATGACAAGGGGCCATTTTTCTATAGCACAATTCCAAAAAAGTCTGATCCTTCCTCTTTTAATGACTTTCATCCAATAGCTCTGTGCAATTCAATTTACAAAATCTTCACCAAAGCCATTTCACCGAGACTTGCAAAGGTACTGCCTTCAATAATTGAAGAGGAACAAGGGGGTTTTTGTTCCTGGGAAAGACAATCCCGAAGGTGCCATTTTGGCACACAAGGTTTTGCATTGAATTATGATTACCAAAAACCCTATTGTAGTGCTCAAATTGGATATGTTAAAAGCATATGACAGAGTTAACTAGGATTTTTTTATGGCAATTCTCAGAAAAAATGGCTTTTCTTCCAGTTGGTGTAAATGGATTCTTTCTTGCATTTTTGGGGCTAGATTCTCAATGTTAGTGAATGGCTCTCCTCATTTTTTTTCTTGCACTCAGGGATTGAGACAAGGGGAGCCCTTGTCTCCATCACTATTCATTCTTATGGCGGGAGGTTTGAGCAGATCCATTATTACAACTTGAAACTTGGGGGTGTGGAAAGGAGTTGATGTTTGGTCTTTTCCCTATCCAATCTCCCACCCTCTTTTTGCAGATGGTACTCTTCTTCTTGGTCAGGTAACCATGGAAGAGGCTAAAGTGATGAAGAAGGTTCTAACTGATTATTGTTTGCTTTTAGACTAGCATTACAATTCAGAGAAATCCAAAATCTTCTTTTTAAATGTTAATCTCGTTGTTAAAAACTAGATTTTAAAATTTTGGGGTTTCAAATGTGATACACTTCTATACAAATATTTGGGCATCCCCTTCTTCTCGAGAAAAGAAAAACATGATTTTTGGGATAAAATAATCTCATCAATTTCAAATAGAATATCTCTTTGGAAGTCGAAATGGTTAACATTTGTTGGGAAATTGATTTTGATTAAATATGTCCTTTTTCCCCTCCCATTATACTTAATGTCAGTCTTGAAGCTTCCTAAAGGTAAAGGTAATGCTCTTCAGAAGATTTTTAAATATTTTCTTTGGTCAGAGAATGTCTCTTCTAAAAATAAATTATCCCTTGTTGCTTGGGATTCTCTTTGTATTTCCAAGGTTCAAAGGGGAGCTGGTTTATGAGACATTTTTCTTCAAAATAAAGCTCTAGGAGCAAAGTTAGTTTGGAAAATCTATTCAAAACTTGAGACCAAATGGTGTCATATTATGCAACACAAATATCTATATTCACTTGAAAGAGAACAATTTTTTACTCAAAAGAACCTACCACAAGGTTCTAAGATTTGGAATTTTATTGTCTCTTACAAACCAGTTATTCTTCCTAATCTCTCTTGGGTTGTTAATAATGGTAAGAAAGCTCTTTTTTGGGAAGATGCCTGGAATGGTCACAAATTGCTTAGGATTCTTGGCAATTGGAAGCATTTAGAACCTCTTCTCAAAGCTTGTTGGGATAATAAAGTGAGATTATTTGGATTTTGACTAGGTTAATCCTAGTCTTGTAATATGGAAGGACTTAGATTACTTACAAGATCCTCTTTTGGAAAAGAGTTCCTTGAAAAGTGAACTCTTGAAAAGACTTATTTTTCTCTCTAACAAGCTAGATGAGATTATCTGGACAAAATCCAAAAATGGTCAGTACTCTATAAAAGATGGTTACAATTCTTTGATTAATCAAAATTCAAGAAATGCTTGGCCTTCTAAGCTATGTTGGGACCCACATGTCTTACCAAAAACAGGTGATTTTTCTTGGATTGCCATTAAAGATAGAATCCTTACTGGTATGAGACTGGATAGATTGGGAATTACTCATCTATTTCCTTGTGTCCTCTATGGTAATGCTTTTGAATTGGTGGACCATCTTCTTTTGAATTGTGAATTT
Organism: Sequoia sempervirens; assembly: GCA_007258455.2. NCBI lineage: Eukaryota > Viridiplantae > Streptophyta > Pinopsida > Cupressales > Cupressaceae > Sequoia > Sequoia sempervirens. Next base: position 51,728,679 of record VDFB02000003.1, on the reverse strand, counting down.
GCTAATAATTGTTGGTCCTAGGTAATGAATAAACTTGGTTGGTCAAGTCCTCTCCCCAATTCAATTCTTAGTCTATTCTCCAGCCAGCCTTCTCTTTATTACTCCTCATCCTTACCCTGCATTTTGGAAATTTCCCCTTCCATAATAATATGGAATATTTGGCTTGAAAGAAATAACAAAATCTTTAGAAAAAAATCCTCCTCTCTTCTCCACATGTCCTTCATAGAATTGAGATCTCCATTTCTGAGGTGACCTCTTCTTCCCTCTTTAAGTCCCTAAATTCAGTCATATCTTATTTGTCCTAGGATGCTTTCATTTTGAAAAATTGGCAACTAATTAAACTTCCTAGATCTGGTTTGGTTTCTTCTTAGGCCATAGTTATTAACAAAAGTTCTATCACCTGGTCTCCCCCTCCTAATGACTTCATCAAATTGAACTTTGATGGGGCCTTGAGGGGTAACCCAGGCAATTTTGGTATAGCTGCAATATTGAGGGACTAGAATGGAAATTGAATTGGTGCGACATGTGAAAAAAATTATAATTGCACCAACAATACAACATAATTTAATGCTTTGAGGATTGGTTTGTTCCTTGCAAAAAAGCTTTCAATTTCATGTCTCCATATTGAAAGGGATTCGATGGTTGTAATTTTGGCCCTAAAGAGGAGATATTTTGACTCTTGGAATTTGAATTATATTCGAGCTCTTTCATTTTGCAACAAATTGATGACATTCCAAATATCCAAATTTCTCATTGTTATAGAGAGGCAAATGAGTATGCTGACTTCTTGGCCAATAAAGCAATCGATGAAAGTCTTACTTATAAAGAATTTTTAGTTGAGGAATGTGCTCACTTATTTTTCAAGAAATAAATCTCCTAGCCAAATTTGAATTGGGGCAAAGGCTACTTTGTAACGTTTAAATCTCCTTGGGACTTGCTTCGTACCACATGCATATGCCTCGGTCATTATCATTGGGATCTGCTTACCATATATTTTTTATCCATTACTTTGTTTATATGAGGTCAGGGGTATGACCATATCTTTTTCTTCCATCATTTTGGGGTTTTTTGTTTATGGCTTACAACTTGGATAGGTTGTTTCTTGCTTCAAGGGCTGATATTTGTGACACATGGCCTAAACTCTCATTAGCTCTTCAGGTGGCATATTTAATTCACATGTGTTCTTTGACTTTGTTTGCTTCTGATTGACATCTGGCATTCCTATGCAGTAGCGTGTTTTTTCTCTCTTGTTCGTAATAAAGAACCCATCTCTTTATGCCCAACATTCGTGAGGAAATTCTGGCAAAACTTATTCATTGGAAATGATGACAAGTAATGGTTTGGTACTGCCTTTTCTACTTGACGGTTGTAGGCATACATGGCTAAATTTGGAAATCTCTTCTTTGGTGTTCGCCTTCGAAAGAATACTTTGGTTGGCGAACATTAGGGAAAAGACTACGATGAATTTAGAGGCATACTTTATTCCGCCATGATTTGATGGATTTAAATTTTCGTATGGTACTATCTTTATCAACTAGCGGCTGTAGAAATTCTTACATAAATTTGGTTTGATTCCTTTTTGTTTGTCCTCGAAAGGTCTATTTTCGTTGGAAAACATTTGTTGAACGGTTGTATTTCAAGAAATTTGCATCTACCGCTTTTTTAGTGGCATCCTTCACATGCCATATGATTTGATAGATTTTTATCATAGTTTCAAAGCATATGTATTGCTATGGCACTTGGCATTTTTGGCATCCCCAGGTACTGGTTGTATCAATTCATTAATGGTTCCTCGCCTCCTTGCCACATAGAGGTACAATAGAATTGTAGTATTTTCATGTTGCCTTGTGTGAAGCCTTTTCATTATGCTTCGTCGGTTCTATCTCTCTATAAAATTGGCTCCTTGGTGTCCTCTTCTCACACCATTTCTAAAGCAGCTTCACTTTCTATTGTTGAAGCAATGGATAGACATTTTTGTGTGTTTGTTCCTCCTCGAACACATTAAGTTCGAGATTGTTCAAGGTTTACTCTAGGGAAATTGCAGCGCACATTTGCAATTGAATGCAAACAGGTACATGATGCAATTGAATTGATCATGGGTTATGATTGGATTGAGTTTCATGTTTCAGCCCTTCCACATGAAGTTGCTTCAAGGTTTGTTTCAAATTTGATGGACGTCCTCTGGTGTGTTGAGATGGTAAATTTTATTTTTGGCTCTTATATCCTTCCTCATATTTTCCCACTCTCATCCTTATAGTCAGCTTTGGAGAGTTATGATATTCTCTAGGGCACAGATACTGTGGGTGGCATATTTTGTAGGAAGCATTTGTTATCTAGCAGACTTTTTACTTTGCTCCTTTCTTCAATGGCTAATGGGTTATTGAATGATGCTCCAAGAGAATTTAATTATCGGCTTCTCAGACTCTAAAGTCTATATGGTAACTCTTTTTGTGACTCTATTCAAGAATTATACGATGCAGTCAATTTCTTAATTAGGCATGCTCTTATTGAGCCTCATGGTGAACCTTTTTTTCTGCTACCTATGTATTTGGCTTCCTCTGAAGAAAGTTCTACATCTTCTTATCTTGGCTTCTTATCTACTCCTTTTTGGACTCCTTCATATTGGGTTTTATTTTGTCATGGTTAACTTGCTCTTGTTACGCTTTTCTTGGCCTCTCCATGTCTTCTTTTGTAAGCTTTGGAACTTGCGCTTCCTAACGGCATGGCATTTTGGTTGTGGTTGTCCTTTGCGGACAACACGAAGTTTCTCCTAAAGTCTTCCATGGTTACCTTGGTTGGCAGTCGGGTAGTGCCTATCTTCAGTCAATTTTTGTCTGCATGGTTTACACTAGCATGCTCGACATTTTGGAGGATGTTGCTTCTTCTCGGCTATTCTACTTGACTCATAGTCCTCTTTTTCTGCCTTGTATATGGCCTTATTACTTATAGTCTTCTTCTTTGCTTTGTGTATGGCTTTAATGCCCTCGGGGTTATTCTCCTTATTCCCCATTTTGTTATCCGACTTCTTCTCTAGTTAGAATTTCTTCGAGCATTTTTCCTGGCTCATAATCGACATTATGTATCTACTTTTTACATTAATAAAATCTCTTTGTGACTTTGCCACCTTTATTTATAAAAAAAATTAAAAACATATAATTAATTTATAAATACCATTGATAATAACTAATTAAATAATTTTCATTATAGTGACATACTAAACGAAAAAGGAATCTACTTTTATTTGCAATAAGCAAAATACAAATTCTGTTTGTTTTGTCTCATCTCATCGTGTATTTGTTCAATGACCAATATAACGGATCTTGTCAGTTTCGTTTTACTTATTACGCATGTGGACACCCTGACTACAAAAAGACGAAAGCCTAAGGTAATCGACAACATATAATGATTTAATAATTGAAGCTCCAAAATAATTGTCTTAGTTCGGTAAAGAGATTCTTTGCTTGACTGGAAAACAATTCTTAAATTTTGGGAGGTCAGTATCAAAATGAAATAAGAATAGTAAAATCTGACTGGCCTAAATGTTGATGTTGAACATATTAAAATAACTCGATAAAGTTGACAGTTTGGCAACTACTTTGAATCGATATAAAAAATGTCTTAAAGATTCAAAATGTCGATTTTTTTTTCAATATCTTCATTAATAGTTTACATTTTGAAAGAACACGAGAAATTATATTGCAATTTTATTATTTATATGGAATTTTTTTTTTTTAGATTGCAGGAATCGTGTAGCCTTCCCTACGAATTGCAGTGTGTCTGGTAAACTTTCCCTCCCTGTGAACTGCAGTGCACTGGTAAACTTTTTTCACATGACCAATGACGTTGTACTACAGGGACTCTCTATGAACTGCAGTACGCCTGGAAACTTTTTTCACGTGACTGATGATGTTGGCGTGACACGCCCTCCAATACTATGAGGACAGGGAGGAGACTGGGCATGTCCTCTGGTACCACAGGGATGGGGAGGAGACTGGACCTCATGACCTCTTGCCTGCAACAGGATGCTTTAGCCAATCGAACCAGACCCTCGTCTCATTCATATAGAACACTTTGAAGTGCTTGTGTCCAAGCAAATATTCTATTTGGTCATCAAATTGTCATCCATAATGTAACGAAAAAATCATATAGATCAATCATAACTATAAATTCTTAAGTTTTTCTTTGATTTTTTTGAATGGAAGTGAACTCTATCAAGCTGCCTCGAAACCCTCATTAAAGTATAGTTCCTGATTTGAATTCTTGAGTCCCTAGAGATTATCATCTCCCCAACTCTTAAATCACAAATCTCCCAGATTATTAGACAGTAATCCATATTAAGCTACATCCACAATGCTACATCAAATTGTCTCATGATCCTCCTAAAAATACAATTCTCAAAACCTATAGATTCCCAAACTATCTTGACAACAATTCATCTTAAATTTTATCTATTTTAAAACTCTTCCTATAATGCTTCTCATATAAAGAACTATACATAAATAAGAAGCTAGAGATTCCTCCAACCTTGAGTACTTCCAACTGGCTCTTTGACTTGTCAGTCCTTACTTTCTAAAGATAGTACTACAATCTATAAAAGCCCAATCAACATAAAAAAGATTTGAATAAATTAATACAAAATGATAAAAAAATTGAACTCATGACATCCACTAACATAAGAACGTTAACTTTCCTTTTCTCCAACTACACTATGCACTAACTTTTAAATTGATTCCTTCTAACAACCAACACAAAATTAGCTTAACATTTGAATATTAATACTATATCAATAAAATAATTGTATTACAAAATATACAACTTATAATATGTATATGACAACTTTCACCTTTCACCGTACTTTAAAATATAATTTCTAATATCTGCCAATCAGTCAGTTTTGTGTATTGGAGGTAGGTTTTCCATGTGCTACTCAGCATTATTTTTTTCTATCCATCCTTGAGACTGAGTAGCATATATAGGACCAATTTGGACCCCCGAATGCAAACAAGCTACCTTATGCTTTGTAGGATTTAGTGTGGAAGTTCCCCTGTTGAGGCATATTCATCCCTCCCTTACTTTCCTACACTTGCACAATGGCAATGCAGGGTAGTAAATCTCTGTATTTGTGTTTTCTGTTTTTTTCTGTTTTTCTTGTCTTGACTCATTCAACAGGGTGCAAGAAGAAAAAAGATCTTAAGCCATGTATGAATTTGAAGTTCTATTACCACGATATACTTTACAATGGCTCCAATGTTCAGAATGCAACATCTGTACTGATAGCAAAACCACCTGCTACTGCTAATTTTAGTCTCCAGTTTGGATATATGGTAGTTTTTGATGATCCCATTACACTTGACAGTAATCTACATTCTCCCCAAGTGGGAAGAGCTCAAGGCCTTTACTTCTACAATGGAAAAAATATCCAGGGTGCTTGGTTTGGGTTCACTATTGTTCTGAATTCTACTGACTATAAAGGCTCTCTTACCATGGCTGGAGCAGATTATCCACTTGATGCTGACAAAAGATATTTTTCTGTTGTGGGTGGAACTGGAGATTTTCTCATGTCAAGAGGAATTTGCACTGTTACAAGTGATGAGGTAGAAGGAATAGCTTATTTTAGGCTTGTTCTGAACATCACCCTCTATGAGTGTTACTCATAGGAAGTGATTGTATGTTGGTTATGCACAAGTCAGTTTTTCTGTTCTCCATCAATAAACATTGATATTTTTCTGTTGTGGGTTTCACTGGGGATTTCCTCATGTCAAGGAGAGTTTGTACTATTTCGAGTGATGAGGTAGAGGGAATAGCTTATTTTAGGCTTCTCATGAACATCACCCTTTATGAGTGTTGCTCATAGGAAGTGATTGTATGTTGGTTATATACAAGTCAGTTTTGCCTTATCCAGTGATTGTATGTTGGTTGTATACAAGTCAGTTTTCTGTTATCCATCAATAAATTTAGATGTTGAATATTATGAATCTAAAGGTTTTCTATGAATGAATCAAAATTTATATAATTATTTAGATGGAGTGTGCACTTCACATATTATCATTCTTATTTGTTACTGTTTTATTTTTTCATCTTCCTTTGATGAGCTTGCATTAATATAGAAGTATTCTTCTTAGATCTAAATAATTTTGGATGCAGGTTTTCAAGAATCATTGTCATTTGATTCTTCTTTATCATTTTTTAAAGTTATGACTGACATTTTAACTTAAACAGCACACTCTAAGATTTGATTTGTTTAGGTGACTCATCTGAAATCACACAATTAGTGGTTTCATATGAGCCACCCAAGCGAAATCAAAGCTTAGAGTCTGTTATTTAAGCTTGCATGTGACTGACACATTCTTGGCAGCTAACAATCCATTCTATCGATAAGATAAATATATACTGTTGATTGTTCGTTTTGAATTTCGCATCAATGTTTTTTCCTCTAACTCTCTATTATCTTCATAATAGATCATTGAATGTGATGCAAAATATTGATATATAAACTCTTAACACAATTAAATCTAAAATAACAACCAACAACATTATAAATTATGAAAACTGATATCATTACTATAAGTCACTAAAGAATATGTGCCACTGCAGACAAAGAAGCAGCTAAGTTAGTTCTCTCAAACGCCAGAGTAATCATCGTGGCACATCATCCACACAGGCAGCAGGAACGACGTCTCATTTTCCAATCTCTTTCATTCCTAGTGCACAAGAGAAAGGCCTGAAAATTAGCCTAAGGTTACATGTGACTACCTTTCCTTTGATTTTAATTTATGTCGAGGCCAACTTTTTTATTTTTTTCCTCTGTTGGTATAATGTCATTTTCTTTTTTGGGGCTAAAGCTTTACAATTTTTTAAGCCAGAAAATTGTGCATAGAAAGTCTAGTTGGTTTTAATATGCAATTGAAATTTGTTTCAAAGGGATCTATGCTTTTGAATTCTCTCTTACACAGCATGGGAATGTGTGCTTTTTGTTTTTTAAGTTTGCATAGGTAGGAGATAGGGGGACTATTTGTTTGCAAGACATTGTGTTTGCAATTTTATGATGGTAAGTATCATAGGGATATTTGGATAGTTAATTTATATTTATGCTTATAATTTTATTTCTTGATGTATTGAGATGTAATTTTTTATAAAATTTAAAGATTTGTGAGATAGTGTATAAGTAGAACATGTAAAACTAATAGTTAAAGATTTGTGAAACAGTGTGTATATAGAGTATGTAGAACCAGTAGATGTAAATGCATTAAGAAATCAACAAAAATGAGATTAGAAATTATTTGTAAACTAAGACAATAATGTTTTATTTTTATTCAAGATGCACTTAACAAAACAATCTTTCATATGATTAGTAATTCTCTTAATTATAAACAAGAATGGAACATTCTCATTAATGCATATCAAGATGCATAAACTATAAAATTGCAAGCATTGAGAAAGACATTTGAAAATATAAAAACAAGTGACAATGAATCAAGGAATAATTTTTTTGACAAAATTGGAAGGTTTGGTTAGTTAAATAAAGTTCTAGGTGAAAATATCACTAATTAGCATATAATAGAGAAAACCTTTAAGAGTTTGATTTCTAAATTTGATTATATAACTTTTATCATTAAAATTTCTCAAGATCTCACAACTCTATAATAGACGAATTAAGTAGAGTTTTATTAAACAAGTGCCAAATAGTCGCCAGTACTTTCTTATCTGGGGGAGAGGGGCCCATAGTGGAGCAGGGTCCAATAGTGGGGATAGAAGTAGTCCTTAGTGGGCCTCATAGTGGAGCACCTTAATATCCGATTACAAAACACTTTTTTATCCATAAAGTACACAAATTGACAAATCATGTGATGCACATCAGCGCACAAATAAAACATGATTTAGTGCACCACTATCAGTCTCACTTTTTTTTGGGATCTTTTTGGATACCTCAACAAAAAGCATGCTGATGTGGCCCTAAAACGAAATATAGAAGCATTTGAGTTGCCAAATAAACTATTGTACGAAATATGAAGTGATTTGAAATTTCCACATAGGATTCTGAGAAACGTGAAGTTATGGTGCTCCACTATGGGCTCCTCTCCCCTAGTAGTGTAGTAATTGTATTTTTTGGTTAGTCGATAAATTATTTGTGAAATATCAATTAGGGGCATGTTATATGATAGTTTGAAATAATAGATTCTTTTAAGTCATATGTATTGTAGCCACACAATGGCAAGTACCTATTTTTATATGATTGTAATACAAGTATTTGTTGTGTAATTGATGAAAGAGACATGACAACAGTTTAAAGGTTGGCTACATAATAATTTGAGATCAACAAATTATTGCAAGTTGAGTGTAACATGATTTTACTATGTTTAAGAATATTATAATTGTTAATGCTTGATTCATACAAAACACAACTATGACTGACATAGTTATATTGAAGTTGAGAAATGTTTATCAAAATAAATATTGTAAAATAGTTATGAGTAAATGATTTTTTTTCAAAAACCTTTGTAACTTGATCAAATTCATTATAAAAATAAAACATAAACATTTTGGCTCATCACAAAATATAAATATAAATTTTAAATTTTAAAAATAGAAGATTAAATAATAAATATAATATGTTTGTTTGGTTTTTTAATTTGTGTAATAATAATATTATTATAAATATAAATTATATTAATTTTATAATTGTATATTATAGATATATGAAATAATATTATCTAAATATATTATAAAAAAAATAATAAAAGAATTTTTTATTTTTTATTAATTATCATTAAAATAATTTTAATATAATTTTTTCAATTTTCAATTAAAATAGAAATTTAGATCAAATAATTTGTTTGAATTTTTAATTTTTGTATTAATAATATTATTAAAAATATAAATAGTTCCTAAAAATATATGTTTATAGGGGCAGTAGGCTTAGCTTGATTAGCTAAAACATGTCATAGGAGAATTAATTTATATTTATAATTGTAAATTATAGATATATAAAATAATATTATCTAAATATATTATAAAAAGATAATAAAAGAATTTTTTATTTTTTATTAATTATCATTAAAATAATTTTAATATATTTTTTTTAATTTTCAATTAAAATATAAATTTAGATCAAATAATTTGTTTGAATTTTTAATTTTTGTATTAATAATATTATTAAAAATATAAATAGTTCTTAAAAATATATCTTTATAGCGGCAATAGGCTTAGCTTGTTGGCTAAAACATGTTATAGGAGAAATAATTTATAATATATTTTTTTTTTTGATACGTAATACATAGCCAAAGTTGCATACATTATATTAATATTAACAAATATTACATTGATTCAACCCCTCGAAATGGTAGAACAAGGAGACAAATCTAGTTCTTGGTCTTAAGCTAGCAAAATCTATCAAAAAGAAACCCCATTTACAAAGATGTTGGCATTGATACATCAAACAAAACACAAAAAAAATTCCCTCCCACACCCGAGCATTTAGTTGTCTTCATCATAAAAACGGAATGTTCCTACCAACTCTGCAAATTCTTGACACCATTATATCTCTACCACCTCGTTCAGACCCAGCCTTCGGCATAAGAAGTTATAGCCTATGGTGACCCAGCACCTATGTCATTGCAGATCATTGTCATTTAAATTGAGGATGAACGGATGCCAATCAACCTCCATCCCCTACTGAAGCATTCAGAGCATGTCATCCGGCCAAGGAATCCCCACTCCTGGCAAAGCAATAGCCACTATATCAATGTCATTGACCAAAATAGATCCTTTAAACATAGAATGCAAGAGTAGCAGGCATCTCTCCTTCAACACATTCAAATCTAGGAGGGAAGCAAGAAAATGAGAGGAGATATCTGAGTTAGCCCTGGTTCGATTGTGCAAAAAGTAGTAGCTCCTCCCAAGCACCATCCTCACTGCTTCTAGGCATAGAATGTCCTTATTGAGACATATATTCTTCAGGCGTTGATCAACTCGATGTATCTTAAAAGGGTTGCCTCCTTCTTAGAGCTCTTCAACTTAATTGGTGTATCCATGATTTGTCATTGTTTATCATCCTCAATATTGAATATATAGAAAGCCATTCAATATCATTCATTAATGGTCAGCCACCTGTATTAAAACCTTTGCATAATCTTGATTGTTTCCAGTTGATTCACTGCAATCGGAAATTCATTTTGCATGAAGCTCAATTCCTTCACCTTGGACGTTCTCAAAGCCAACATTGGTTGAGTACACAACTTAGCCTCTATAAGCTCAATGATATCACTTCCCAAAACAAGGATGTACCTCACCCTTATCACCATTATGCACTAATGTAGTTCAAACACTACCAAATATGGTCGAGCCATCCCATCTAACCTATCCATCATTTCTTATTTAATGTCTTCAAATGGTAGTGCTCCTTGGCAGTGAGATTCCAACTCACTTTTCCTCCTCCTACATTTCTGAAGAATCCCATATGTCAGATCTAGCCATCACTGGCCTAGACTATGAGTATCCAATTGGCACAAGGGTTGAATCTTACTTAGCCTCCACACCCGCATTAGCTAATGCATCTTCCTTGCAATTCCCCTCCCTATATATGTGATTCACTGTTGAACTTTCAAAGGCCTGCATCAACTCTGTAGCTTTCAAAAGTAAAGCTCAAAGCTTCCAATTTGTAACCTTTCCACTTCTTAAGACATTTATGACCAGTGCATCTAGTCCCCTTCAATGGCTATCTTTTTCAATCCAATATCTCTACATAGCTTCATCCCATATATATTTTTTTTTATACGCAAGGTAGTTTTATTTATATATTGAAGTTGAAGAAATACAAACGTCTGTAACGTAGGAAAGTCCAACCAGGGCACACAGCCGAACAAAACACCCACCCAACCGGGACACGAATTCACAATTTCAATAGTCCCAATACAAGCCACAAAATACTAGCCACGATAACCATTAGAACAGAGAAAGGGTCGAGAGCCGACCCAGGACCAACTTAAGATGAAATTCACAAAAAAATATGTGCAGGAGTCCACCAGAAATGACAGAAAATAACAACAAAACTTAAAAGCTTCAGACACAGAGGCCAACCCTCACATGAAACCATTGATTTTGGCGAACCTTACAAACCCTTCCATCCACTCCAATCCCTCCACTGACACCATCTTTAGCTTTTGCTTCAAGAAATCCACAGCCACATCCGCAATCTTTATGTGCCTCGACAATGCAGACCCTTTGAGATCTAAGAGAAAAGGATAAACTTTAACAGCATCCTCCGTGTTCCATAGGAGAGCCAAGTCAGCTGGGCGCGGAATGCCTTTGCCTAAGAAAGCCGCCTTCATTGTTTCCTCAAGTCCGCCAAGCAAGTCGTCACAGAACAAGCGCACCATCATCTCCATAGCCACCGCCTTCGGGGTCTCCAAATATAGAAGCACTGCAAGAAACCGACAGGAGATATGGGCATTATCTCTGGCATACTCCTTTCTTTCCAGGTGTTCTTTACCAAGGATCATTTTGACCACAACCAATGACATCGGATCATCCTCGGACAGAATTCTCTTTAATCTCTGGTCCGTAACTTCCAGAAAGGCAATCTGCCTCTCCGTAGCCACCAGAGAGACTGGTGTGTCAACCCCAAAGCATTCCAAGCCTTCCGCCGAAATGTGGATGGTGAATTTTGACTTTGTCATCCTCACCATTTGTAGAACATTGACAGTCGATCCCTGCACAGAAACAAAAGACAATGCCAAATTTCAAAGACAAAGCATTAAAAATGATTTCAACAGATCCATTAATAGACCCGTGAGAGGATCAGTCAAGCCTCCGCACATGAAACTGAATAATGGCAGGCCGATCATCCCATCCTTGCCCAAAATATTTGCTACGGGCACAGTCCTTCTGCCTAAAAACCAAAATCACTTCGAATGAAGTGAGACGCCACCCGACCCTTCAACTGTCATTTCTATGATTGTCGTACTCGACGTGTCACACAGATGGTGCCTTGAATGCATAGCCATACATTCCCCCTGCCAAACACCAAAGGCTCCACGATTTTCAAGGGAAAAACACTTTAAATAAGCCAACTCCTCCCCACGGCAATTTAGAGAGGCCAAAGAATGACATGGCACTGCCACCTCCACCAGAACCAAAACCGTCCCAAAGCCACCTCATGCCCACCCAGGAAGTCGAGTGGCAAAAAGAGGGGTAGGGGGGAGCCCACCCAACCACCCACGGCTTCATCCCATATATTACTGCTCAAAATTTGGCTTCATTGTTTGTTCCTTTAGGGAGCCACCTGGTCGAAGATGAAACTATATTCCCCTGTGAATCCCTTATAATGCAACCAACTTTAGATGGACTCAGGATTCCTTTGGAAGCCCCATCAAATTTCAATTTATGTCATCCAACAGGGGGGGACCAGACAGCGGCAGCATGGGCTTGTTGAGAACCTACACCACCACATCCAACCTAGGGAGGCACTCTAAGAGAGGGCCAAGCCCTGCGCAACTTAGCATCCCAATCTGAAAAAGTCTTCTCTTTGCCCATGCATTGCTCCATTTTTGCATTCATTGTTTCCACAAGAGCGGCCTCAATCTTATTTATGAGAGAGACTGAACTCATTTTTTTTTCTTGGAACAACCTCCTATTCCTTTCCTTCCATAGTTCCCATACAATAATTAAAGGGCTTAATGTCCATACATCCCCATAAACTGCATATCTTTTCAATGATGGCAATGAGCGAAACCAACTAAGCAGATCATTAGGCATAGCACAAACCCAACCTAGCCTCACACACAGCCAACTCCAACATTCTTGAGTGAATGGGCATCCAAGAAGGAGATGATTTGTGGTTTCTTTAGCCTGTTTGCACATTACACATCTAGATTGTCCATGGAATCCTAATCGGAGGAATTTTTCTGTAGTTAGTATTTATTTTGTATGGCTGCCCAGGAAAATGTGCCTACCTTGGGAAGGTAGACACTGCTCCAATAGAGATGAAGAGGAAGTCGATCAACAATCCTCCCTCATTCCATATACAACATCTTATAACCATCTCTTGCATTGTAGTTACCTGACTTTGAACCAACCTAGATCAAGGCACGTCACAACTTGCTCACAACGTTAAAGTTCTTTCTTTGAATGTATCAAATAGGAGCTTCACTTTCCTCTGTGGTAAACCAAGACCTGAAAAATCTTTCCAACCTAGCAAGGTGATCCCACAATAGTGGTTTACAATTTTTGGCCAAACCGACACTGAAATAATTTTTTTTAACTAAATCTTCACTTTCGAGCACCTATAGCGGCTAAACCATGAGGAATTTGAAGATGATGCGAACTAGAGTTTCATGAAATTTTGTCTATAGATTTTAAATATATTTTTTTCAAAAATTTTGAAATCAGATTGCATTTCTTTTTCCATCTCCCTCGAGAACTAACTTTTTTTTAAAAAACAACATTTTTAAAAAGTGACGCTCACCGTATAACACAAAAAAAAAATTCATGAAGAATAAAATTCTAATTCTTTCGAATTTAGATTTGTAACTCCAATATCTAGTGCTTCCACTTGGTTAGATAGTTTTTATCAAATATTTTTCTTTAATCAAGTTTCAAAGTCAAACCAATTATAATTCGTATAGCACGACCGTATAATGTGTAACTTTTTTGTATGTATCAAAATTCAATTTTTTTCTATTTTTTTGGATCAAGGACTTCAATATCTGGTGCTCTCATATTTTTCATATTTTTTTTATAATCTGATATTTTTCCACATGTGAAGAACAAAGAGCTTGATTTTCGGTGAAAAACCTACATTCATGAGAAATAAAAAATAAATATAATAATAAAGAAAAAATTATTTAACATTATACTTTTTGGGAAGCTTATAATAAGGACTACATACTTACAAAAAATAAATTTTAAATGAATTCATTTGATCCCCCAAAAGGTAAATCAAAACTGGGTTTTTATCAACATTTTGATAGGTGTAAAGGAGAGTCCATTATAGCTATGGTTTAAAACTAGCGGGGTTCTATCCAAGGGAGTTTGATTTAAGGTAGTTTGATCAAACCCTCTTCAATTGGAATAATTTAAATGGAACTTTTTAAGACTTAAATCATTATATTTTCTAAAAATAAGCTATTTCAGCAAAAATCATATCCTCCCAAAAATTGTAAACCAACTTTGTGGGATCACCCAGCACTAGATTGTTCTCCTCTAGAGCTATGTAATCTCTCACCCAATCACCCCAAATTTCTTTTAGTGTTCATTTGACCTCTCCTCCATCAAACATGTTGTCTAAACTTGGAATCCTAGACCATGAATCCTCCCAAAATAAGGCCTTGCTTCCATCATGAACATCCCATGATAAATAGTCATCGACCACTTTTTGCACTTCTGCATAAAATTCCAAATTCAAGAGCCATTCGAGGGGTCATATATTGTTAGTATATCCCCATTGCTATCGTTGTTTCTAGGTATTTATGATGAAGGATCTTGACCCATTTACTTTGCGATTGACAATGCATTCACCAAATGATTTTTTACCCTAGGGATTTGTTTTGTAAATACAGATGCTTGAAACCCAAACCACCATCATCTTTTGTCCTACACAATTTCTCCCAGGAAATCAAGGTGAATTTCTTTTTCTCTTTATTTCCGTGCCAAAAAAATTGTCTATACAATTTTGTTAGATTTGATGCATAGCTGCTTGGAATACACATTATTGACATGAGGTAGATTGGAAGGGAAGATAAAATTGATTTTATCAATGTGATCCTTCTTGCCCACATTAGCCATTTTGCTTTCCATGAATTCAATTTTGCACTAGTTCTGAGGTTGAGGGGATCCCATAGTCCAATTGACTCCTAGGACTCTTAAAATCGCTAGGACTCTTAAAATCGCTTGCCCCTTTTGCCTAGTTCTGTTGAAGAAAAAAACCTCAGACTTTTTCTCATTCACTATTTGGCTTGAAGCCTTTGTGTACTTGTTGAGAATTGCCTTGAATTGAATCTCCTCCTTTCTCTTTGTTGCTCCCATCAGAGATGTGTCATTAGCGAATTGTTGGTGGGAAACTGCCTGAAGGTTGCTTGTTACTTTAACTCCTTCAATCAGGTTTGAGTTAATGATGTGGGTTATTGTCCTTCCTAATGCTTCAGCCATTAGGATGTATAGGAAGAGAGATATTGGGTCTCCTTGGTGCAGCCCTCTTGATACTTCAAAAAACCCTTCAAGTGTACCATTTACAAGCACTGAAAATATGGGAGTAGAAATGCGATTGAAGATCCAATTTAGCCATTGTTTGTTGAACCCAAAGGCCTCCAGAACTTTAACCAAGAATCTCCAATCTACCATGTCGTAGGCTTTCCTAATATCCAATTTGATTATCATACTAGCTTGTTTGTTCTATTCAATCAAATGGATCACTTACTGTGTTATAACTATCCCATCTAGAATTGCCCTTCCTAGAACAAACCCCATTTTTTTTCAGCAATCACAAATGGGAGAATGGTTTTTAATCTATTTTCCATTGCTTTTGTCATAACTTTGTAAATTGTATTGCAGAGTACAATTGGCCTATAGTCATCTAGCGAGTTTGTGACTTCTTTCTTTGGCACTAGGGCTATAAAGGTATTGTTTACTTCTTTGAGAAATATGCCAAAGTTCCATGATGCTTCTATTGCATCCACCAACTCATCCCCTATCAGATTCCAAAATTTCTAGAAAAAAATTGCTAGCAGGCCATCTAGGTCTAGGGCCTTGTCTAAGTGTTGGAAGAGGGCCGATTTTATCTCTTCTTTAGTGTATTTTGCATTTAATAGCTTACTTTGTGCTTTTGAGACCACCTTTGGGATATTTCTTAACAGATCTTCCTGATGATGTAAATCTGATCCTTCCAAATTGTTTAGTAGATTGCTAAAGTACTTAATTGCTTCTTCGACCACTGCCCTTGACTCTTCCATTGTGGATCCGTTTGCTCGTTTTAGACTTGTGATTCTGTTCACACTCCTTCATTGCCTTGTACTATTGTGGAATAATTTTGTGTTCTTATCTCCTTCTTTGAGCCACACCTCCCTAAACTTTTTCCTCCAAAAGACTTCTTCTTTGGCCAAAACATCTTCAGACTTCCCTAGAAGTTCCTTCTCTTTAAAATAACTTTGTTGGTTCATACCATTTTGAATTATGTCTTCTTCCACATTATGAAGTTCCTCTTTGATACTCTCCTTTGTTTCAATTTTTTTTTAAGTAATTCCAATTCCATTTGTTAATCCTCTATTTCAACCATTTTAGTTTTGTGATTAGGTAGTACATCTTCGAACCAGTGACTTGAAACTCGCCCCACCATTCTTCTACCAAAGCCAAAAAGTGTGGGTCTTTGAACCACACGTTTTCAAATTTGAAGGGTGAACGGGAGAGGGACCTATCTTCTTGAATTTCCAATAGTATTGGTAAGTGATCCAAACCAGCACAAGGAGCAATACTTGCCTCGAGTATATACAAAAAACTATCAAGTTCACCCCAAAACAAGAATCTATCTACTTTTTTCACTATCATGGATAGGCCCAACCTCCTATTTTTCCATGTATAGGTTCCATTCTTGAACTCTATATTAAGCATTTAATTCCTTATGATCCATTCTCTAAAGTCCTTTTGAGATTGGTTCTCACTTCAAATTCCCCCAAGTTTTTCTTTTGTTTCCAGAACTGCATTGAAGTCCCCAGCAAGGAGTTCTTCCCTTGCACTGAACTAAGGAATATTTCAATTTCATGTCAAACACTACATTTCCTAATGCAGGAGTTATGCCCATACATCTTTATGAGGCCAAATTTGAGCTTAGACTAGATACTGTGTACCCAAGATCCCTGCCAACATGGATTTTCCACTAAGATTTCTATTTGTACAGAATTTGGTTTCCAAAAGAATGCCAAACCACCTGAGGCCCCATTGGCCTACACTCCATAAGTGTTCCATCCCACAACCTTCTTTTTGAAAGCTTCTAACTCCTCTTTGCTTAACTTAGTTTCCTATGTTAAGATAATATCTTCCTTGGTCAAAGAGAAACCCCTTTTGACCAAGCACTACTAGTTAGGGGCATTTAAGCCCCTACCATTCCAAGATAAGAGTCTCATGGCAACTCGGGAAGGGGGGCCCCCTTCCCTGGATTTAACAAGGTGGTGAGCTTCTATTGTCCCTCGGCATCATCATCCGTAGATCTAAGCTCCTACATTGATTTCCTTCCCCTAAACTTTCTTTTCCCATAATCTAGTTTGGATTTGTTGGAAAGTTGTTGCAAAATCCTTAACTTTCTTGGCATTGTTGAAAATGGAGGTAATTGTGTAGCTTAATACTTTGTAAAACTATGAGATTGTAGATCTTAATAAGTGTTCTTTGTTACAAATTCTTTGTAGATGATTATCTGTTTAGATTCATTTTAGCATTTGTAGAAATAGACAAAATATTGTAGAAGAATAAGACCAGAAGATAGAAGTTAGACAACATATACCATGGAGAAACCCTTTCAGGAAAAAACTCCACCACCAAAATCAATAGTGCTTGTATTATTTAACCTTAGAACAAGATTACAATAATTCTTTATCAACCCTTGCTTGAGATGCTTCTTTTTCCTTCAACAATTCTTCTTCACAACTTGCAATAAAATCTAATAGAACTCTCTTCAACTTGCTACAATTTATAGACAATAATGAGCCTTGTAAACTCCAAAGAGTTTACAATTACAAATCACAAAGCTTATCTCACAAAACCTACACCTATTCTTTGCAAGTAGAGTTCTTCCGTGAAATACAATGTCAAACCAAGTCCTTCATCAATTTGGGCATCCCAAATTGAAGTCCTAACTCAACGTTGATTACAAATATATCTTGTAAGCCTCTCCTCAAAGTTGGCACCCAAGAATGGGCCCACTTAACTCAGCCTTATAAAATATTTTATCATGAAAAAGTGTTAACTCCAAGATTGCAACTTGGGCACCCAAGGTGGGTCCAAGTCAATCTCTATTAACTGAAACATATCTCTCTACCATTCATGCAAATATCATGCATGATTGAGCATCCCCACTTAATTGAATGTATCACTTGTTATATTTCATGCAACTCAAGTCATTAGTCATGCATTCCAAGTCAACTGAAGTCAACTAGCATTCAACTGAAACTAACTACATGCAACTAAAGATAACTGAACCATAACTGAACTAAACTAAACTAAATTGACTTGAACTGAACTGATACCAAACTAAACTAAACTGAACTAAACTAAACTGAACTGAGCTGAACAAAACTTCATGCATGTAAACATCAATCCCTAACTTCTAGGATCTTCACATGCATTACTAAAGTGTTATTTTTCTCCAAACAGTTAACTTAACTCAAGGTGAGTTCCACCTTCCATGTGGGTGCCCCATGTGCTCCTATTTTGTTGGAGCTCTTCTTGGGTATCACCACATGTTCCTATCATTTATAATTAATTACAAATGTCAATTTGCATGTTCATTTCATTCAAATTTAATCTCTTTCTAATCCTAGTGTTTGGGAACACTTTCCAATGAATTAGGAGATACATGAAATATGTTTAGGATTGCAATTAAATGGCATCCTATTCCCAACATTCTCCCACTTGACATTATACATTGCAATTATTCTAAACAAAGAATCACTATTATATATCATGTACAAGACTCAAGGCCAATGGCCTTCCTACACCAACTAATCAATCAATGCCAACTTCAAATGCAACCTACATAATCATGAAGCTCCAAGCAAATGATTAATACTCAAAACCAAGAGAACTTGTCTTTTGGAACTGGTTTCATAAGATAATCTACAACATTAATCAAAGTGTCAACTTTCTCAATTAATACCTTCCCACTCTCAACCATTTCTTGCAGAAAGTGATACTGAACATCAACATGCTTAGTATGAGCATGATACATAAGATTTTTGGCTAACCAAATAGCACTCTGACTATCACATTCAAGTTTAACTTTCTTGCAATTAAAACCAATACCTTTCCCAAGACTCTATAACCAAACTATCTCTTTGGAGGCATGTGAAATTTCCGAGTGTGTTGAACTCATGTCCAACCAAGGTGTAGGCTTCTCGATCTTTACTGTTGAAAAAGATTTTCTTACAAGTAACCATTCCAACATATATCTCTTACCATAAGAGAACTCAAGCCTCTCCTATTTCTCCTAGTATCCATGAGGACCTATAACCAATAAATCCATTCCAAACTCCAAATGCAACATAGCATTGTCATGAAGTAATCAAGCAAATGATTAATGTACCCAATATACAAGATCAATGTCAAAGATCCAATCATGAATTAGGAACATAAACATGACAACATGATTTTATCATCTCCTCCAAGGAGATCACATGCATCATAACATACATAAGCATCCTAATCTCAAGAGAACAAGTACCATGCCAAACTCTAAACTTGTATCAAGAGTAAACCATGACATAATAGCAACCACTCTAAACCAAGAAAAAACATACCCCCAATCACATGAAGATAACCTTACCAATGATGCATCCACATCACTGCCAACAACTCCCACTAAACTGTGGTGCGATCTACACATCATGGCATCATGACTACCATCCTCTTCATGAAGATCACTTTTTAACATCAAGCAAAGAGTCATCACTAACATTTTTACATGAAATGATCAATGCATGATTACCGCCATCCGAGGATTCTTCTATAGAAGAATCATAACTATTTTTCTTATTCTTACAATCCTTCTTCACATGTCCCAGTTTCCCACAATTCCAACATTTTACCTTACTCTATCCTTTGGACTTACCCTTTCCTTCCTTGTCTCCCTTAGGTTCCTTTTTCTCAGGACTACGTTTTACAAACAAGGCATCTTGGATTTCCGTTTTAGACTTCCTCCTCATATCCTCTAATAGGAGAGTAGGAATTATATTGTCCATCTTTAGATCTGCACCACTACCACTGATAACAACAATTAGATTTTCCCAAGATTCTGGTAAAGAAAAAAGTAACAAAATGCATTTATCTCCATCTTCTAGCTTTATATCTACAAATGATGACTTAGAATCAAATTAAAAGAATTCAAATGATTTCTAACAGAGTCACCATCTTTCATCTTTAAAGAATACAACTGCCTTTTCAGATACAACTTATTAGTAAGACTTTTGGTTTGATAGATATCACCTATTCTCTTCCACAACTTATATGCAATAGTTTCTTCTGAAATATTCAAGAGAATAACAACAGTAAGACATAATCTTATGGTCCCTCTTTCCTTCTTATCAAGCTTAGCCCAATCCTCATCTAACATCATTGTAGGTGATTTTGTCTCATTACCAACAGCTAACCACTGATCTCTCTCTTCAAGGAGATCCTCCATTTTTAATTTCCACATCTCATAATTAGATCCATTGAATCTTTCAATATCCAAATGAGAATTAGAACTCATTATAACAAACTTATTTTCCAAAATCAGCAATAACACAATAGTAAAAGCTCCCACTACAGCCAAAAAACCTTTAAAATTTTAAGAGAAAGGCATCCCAAACTCTACCCAACTGTTAGCTTTGATACCAAATGTTGAAAATGCAGGTAATTATGTAGCTTAATACTTTGTAAAAATATGAGATTGTAGATCTTAATAAGTGTTCTTTGTTACAAATTCTTTGTAGATGATTATCTAAACAAGTTTGTTACAATGAGTTCTAATTCTCACTACAGCCAAAAAACCTTCAAACTTTTAAGAGAAGGGCATCCCAAACTCTACCCAACCGTTAGCTTTGATACCTAATGTTGAAAATGGAGGTAATTATGTAGCTTAATACTTTGTAAAACTATGAGATTGTAGATCTTAATAAGTGTTCTTTGTTACAGATTCTTTGTAGATGATTATCTGTTTAGATTCATTTTACCATTTGTAGAAATAGACATAAGATTGTATAGGAATAAGACCAGAAGATAGAAGCTACACAACATATACCATGGAGAAACCCTTTTGGGAAAAAACTCCACAACCAGAATCAATAGCGCTTGTATTATTTAACCTTAGAACAAGACTACAATAATTCTTTATCAATCCTTGCTTGAGATGCTTCTTTTTCCTTCAA
The DNA here is from genome assembly GCA_007258455.2 of Sequoia sempervirens. Lineage (NCBI taxonomy): Eukaryota > Viridiplantae > Streptophyta > Pinopsida > Cupressales > Cupressaceae > Sequoia > Sequoia sempervirens. The sequence goes on along the minus strand of VDFB02000003.1, from coordinate 51,707,575 downwards.
CAATTCTTCTTTACAACCTACAATAAACTCGGATAGAACTCTCTTCAATTTGCTGCAATTTATAGATAATAATGAGCCTTGTAAACTGCAAAGAGTTTACAATTACAAAGCACAAAGCTTATCTCAAAAAACCTACAGCTATTCTTTGCAAGTAGAGTTCTTCTATGAAAAAAAATGTCAAACCAAGTCCTTCATCAATTTGGGTGTCCTAAACTAAAGTCCTAACACAATGTTGATTACAAATATATCTTGTAAGCCTCTCCTCAAAGTTGGCGCCCAAGAATGGGCCCACTTAACTCAGCCTTATAAAATATATTATCATGCAAAAGTGTTAACTCCAAGATGCCAACTTGGGCACCCAAAGTGGGTCCAAGTCAATCTCTGTTAACTAAAACATATCTCTCCAAAATTCATGCAAATATCATGCATGATTGATCATCCCACTTAACTAAATGTATCACCTATTATATGTCATGCAAATCAAGTCATTATTCATGCATTCCAAGTCAACAAAACTCAACTAGCCTTCAATTGAAACTAACTACATGCAACTAAAGATAACTAAACCATAACTAAACTGAACTGAACTGATACTGAACTAAACAAAACTTCATGCATGTAAACATCAATCCCTAACTTCTAGGATCTTTACATGCATTATTGAAGTGTTATCTTCTCCAAATAGTTAACTTAACTCAAGGTGAGTTCCACCTTCCATGTGGGTGCCCCATGTGCTCCTATTTTTTTGGAGCTCTTCTTGGGTGTCCCCACGTGTTCCTATCATTTAGAATTAATTACAAATGTCAATTTACATGTTCATTTCATTCAAATTTAATCTCTTTCTAATCCTAGTGTTGAGGAACACTTTCCAAGGAATTAGGAGATACATGAAATATGTTTAGGATTGCAATTAAATGGCATCCTATTCCCAACAAGTATTACATCTTCCTCTTGTTATTCATTTTATTCTGCAATAGCCTTCAAGAGTAATTGTTGCTCTGCCAGAGTCATGGGGGCACTGAAAATCTCATCTAGCTCATCCCCTGCCATGTCGGGGGAAGATAGAATGTTTTGCAAGTTTCTATCCTGACCCTCTTCTCCATTGCCCATGGTTAATGCCAAAAAGTTTTCATTTATGTATTTTCCTAGGCCTTCAGTCATTGATCCCCAACATGTAGCTTCATCATTCTTCGTCCTCTGACTATTTGGCAGAACTAAAACTTCTTCTTTTTTAACCTCTGTGATTTCATTTTTGCAATCTCCCTTTTCTGCTTGAGTCGAGATGGCCAAGATTTTGTCGCAAATCTCCTTCTCCAATTCCTTTGTATCTCTCATTAGGGCATGAAGCTCCTTAAGGCCTTCTAAATTTGTCAATTGTCCTAGGGGCCCTTCATCTTTCTTTCCATCTAGATTGGGGCTTTCGAATCCTTCTCTATTGCCTGACTCTCGACAAGTCTCTCAACTCCCTTGTCTTCCTGATATGATGTTCGCTTGGGGCCCTTTCCACACTAGCCTTCATTTAACACCTGATTGATTGCCTTGCCTACACCCTTCGAGCATCCCACTAAGTACCCTTTGCTCATAATACATTATCCCCCTTTTGAATCTACTAATATATTTTGGAACCATTCTCCTTTATCTATGAAAATCTTTAGGTTGTCTAGGAATCTAAACTCAATATTTAAATCAATTAGAATTTTGATTGTATCTGATTTCCCTAGAAAGAAGTCTTCTTCAAAACCAATAAGAGTCCCTAGGGAATCCCCTATTTTTCCCAATGTTTCTTCACTCCAATACTTAGAGGGAAAATTTTCTAGGCTGATCCAATGAGGGAGCTTTATTGGTTTGTGTTGTTTAGGGTTAAAATTTGGGTCCCAGACAGTTTTGTAAAAGCAACAGCCCTTAAAAAACATGGTTTCCCCAAATAGATTTTCTTTTTGATGTTCGATTCTACACATTCTATTAGAAAAACAAATTTAGATAGGTCTTTCGCTCTTACCTGACCTTCGCAACTCTCAACAAACCATTCAGTGATCTCTTGTTTTAGGGTGTTGTCTCCAATTCATTTCATGGATACTCCCATCGCGGCTACATATAACTGACCACAATCAACACAATTTTATCTCTTTGATCCAGTGGGGAATAGGGCATTCCATGTTATCAGTTTGTCTTAGGGATCCAAGCTTGCGCATTATTCCTCCTTCCACTGTTCTTCTGGGGGTTTTTTCTGGGGTTATTTCTTCGAGGGATCCAAGCTTGATCGCTTCTTTTTCTAGGGTGTTGAGGAGGCCCTTCTGGCCTATGATTCCCTAACCATCCATTCCTCTGCCCCATTTTTTGCTTTGGTCTCCACTACTAGATGTGACCTCCGTGAGACTAAAAATTTCCTTTCACATGTCCTTTGGTTCCTCATCGCCCACCTATATACCAACTCGGTGCACCATGCCTCTAGCCTCCATTACTCTGCTTGTTTCACCACCATTCCCTTTCGCTCTACAAATTTCACACCATTTCATATAATGTTAAATATTTTACATGTTCACTTTCGAAAAATTAAATTTTATTTCAAGAGGATATTTTTTTATTTCTAATTGGTTCAAAAAAAACTTATTAATAACTATTTAAACAAGAAAAAACAAAGCTCTAATATTTCCTAATGCAAGTACTAATAATAAAAAGGTGGTAAAGAAAGCACTAGGGGTAAAAGATTTTTACATCATAAGAATGAATATAGAGGTGCCTCTAGCAATATCAACAATTTTCAAGGAAAAGGTAATAATTTGAGAGGTCAAAATATCAATTTCAAAGGAATATGACAAGGATGAAGCAAGAATAATGGGAGAGATAATAATTAAATGAATGTCAAATAGTTTTATTATGATAAGTTTGATCATTATAAATCAAATTTTTGGAATAAACGGGGTTCTTATATATATATATATATATATATATATATATATATATATATATATATATATATATATATATATATATATATATATATATAACTAGTTAAATAGATGCTAAGGGGCAACATCCCGTTTATTAATCAAGGTTCTTATAATATTATTAAAGATAAGTAAAAAATATTAATTTCTTGCTTAATGAAATAAAATAACTTGCACAATCAAAGTATGCAATAAAAAGTACTTTAAAAAATAATAGAAATAAATGATAAATACTTAATACTAAGAAGTCATTTCAATGGTTAAAGTCTTCAACAAGAAATAGATTTCGGGATACAATTATCAACTAATATTGACTACCTCCTATATATACCATACTTATACCTTGTATGTCATCTAAACCAACCAAACTACTTATATGAGACTACATAAATGATTATATAACTTAATTAAGGGTTATGCTAGGCATAAGCTAGCTATACATGTCCTGATACAATCAATGGATTAAGGGCATACATGTCCCCCATTTAAAGAAGCATTGGCCTCAAAAAAAAAAAATTGTGGATTGTTTTATACAGATAAAATTGAGCATAGCATATTCAACTAGAGAATTCTTCCACTCGATCAAATACTCTCTGTATCTAAGGGTTAATTTTTCAGGTTAGATTAAAGTTAGCAAATCAATACAAATTAAGAAACCTAAAAAATTTACAAAACACAATGGAACTAAACATAAACAAAATGATTATACCAACTAATCACCGAGACCTCCATGATTCACCTTTGTAACACCTTCTAATTGGTTGGTTGACGTGTTTCCCTCAGATTCAACGTGCGAGCAATCCGGAAATAAAAGTCTAAGTCCTACACCAAGCTTTGAAGGATTTGATCCAAGTCTATGTCTATGCCTAAATGACTAAAAATGCCTATGCCTAAATATGCCCAACACTTAATGAAATATGACAATAACTGCAGCAATTTCTATGAAATCTCTAAGTATGTTAGTGCGTAATCCAAAAATGAGAGAAAAATAGCATTTTATAGAAAATGCCATTTTGAACAGACGGGTGAGATCGACTTTCGACAGATACCTAAAATTAGAGGACGAGACTAAATCTGATAATCCCTAATCAAGGTTAGGGAAAAATTCTTAAACGAGTGATCGAGATGTCATCTAAGAAGATCAAATCGACGGTGGACAATAAATGAGATAATTAATTCAAAAATCAAGATTTTCAAAAATCAAGAAGATAAGAGTTGAACTGAAGATCAGATTTGGAAAACCAAGAATCTACCTAATTACTTCATTTTTGGAGGAAAGTTACCAATTTGAATTAAATTAATTCAAAATATGGATTTTGTGAAATAATAAATAATCAATTTTCAGATTATTTACCAAAATGGACTGTCAGTTAAGAATGTGATGACATTGTAAATAATTTTATTTATTTAAAATGAGAGGAATATTAATTTTGACAAAATAATTAAAGATAATTATTTAATTTAGCAGATACAATTAATAATTAAATAAATTAATTGCACAAATAGCAAATGGAGTGGACAAGCGAAAAAGGAGCGAAATTTTATAGACAGGCGAAATTTGACAGATGGTCAGCGTAGGCGCTAGGGCGATTCAGATCTAGTTGAAGGAGTCGAGCCTCTTGGAAAGGCAGACAATGCAGCAGAATCACAAAAGTAAGATCACATTCCACAGTGGGTTTTTGAAAATGGAGGTTGGGTCAACAAATGCCTTCCTCAATACAAGCAGAGTCAGTATCAAAGCGGGCAGGATCGACCACCAGAACAAAATCAAATACCTCCTGGCACAAATTGGAACTTTGGAAAAAACTCAAACTACAGGAGTAGGCACATGGGTGGTTTCAAGAAGAGAACACAAAGGGAAAACAACCAGCTGCCAACTGGAACTCGAATGAAGGACATATTCAGTACCGCATTAACAAAGTATGGCAAAAGAAAAACCCAATCGCTCCTAAGCAAAACACCTTCGCCAAGATGGCTCAATCTTTGGGTGAGGAATTTGAATTCGGAAAAAGAATGAACAAAAGGGATCATGATCTTCTACGCAGAAAAATAAATCACAAAGAATTTCAATCCTGAACATTCCAAGATGCGAAAATTTGGCCTAGAGGCCACAAAATATTCCAAATGCGAGTAGAATTAATTGAGATTTAAGGGTAGTGAGGATTTCGGACCATGCCCTATTTGCTAAATGGACTGGTCCAGCCATTTCGAGCGAAGAGATCAAGCCCTAGTGGATAAGAAAATACCCAGATCGAGTAAGTATTACTCCTCTCCTGAATTCATTCTTTTTGATAGAATGTATTGATTTGAACCTAAAATTAGCAATCCTAGAAGGGGACCCTTTGTTTATGAATGGGCACTGGTTTTACTGCACAAACTGGCAAACCAACTTTGATCCATGGAATCACCAAGTGACCCAAATCCCGACCTGGATCAAGCTAGTTGATCTACCAACAAAATTCTAGAACCTTGAAGCTATGATAAAACTGGGTGATGCCCTAGGAGTCTGTATTGGGATAGATGAAGACTTCATTAATGGAGTAGGCGGATATGAACCCTGCGTTCTGGTCGAAATAGATGTGGGAGTAGGGATATATAAAACTCTTGAGATACTAACCAAATTTGGAAGTTGGCAACAAGAAGTTGAAGTCTGGGATGGTTCGAGGTCAAAAAGTTGCCTTTTTAGAAAGACACTACAAGAAAGCACCTCAAAAAATCCAATAACAGACAATATCCTTAATTCCGCACAAAATGATCCAACAAAGTCCCACCCATTACATTCTAATATGGTGGACAGGTCCGTCCTAGGATCTGCAGCACCCACTACAGGTGAAATGGCTATCCCTTTGACAGATCAACCAAGTCTCCCCAGCTTGGAGGTTGGAAATCTGCAGAAAGAGAATTCTTAGGCTGAGCAAGCCCTCATTGCACTCATGGACGACACCCATATTCTTCAAAAAGCAATCCAACACAAGTTGAAGGAACTATCTGTCAGTAGTGTTGAATATGGGAGCTCCCTTCCCCCGCCTGTTCCCCCAACTCAAATGACCTCACAAATTGTGCTAGCAAGTTCTGTCATTCCTCAGACGGAAGAAGTAGTTGAGAGCCAACAATATGATGAAGAGGAAGAGGATCTTTTTGTAGATGAGGCAAGCGAGCTATGGGAGGAGGCGGAAGAAGGAGAACTACTAGAAATGAGAATGCTGCAATAGTCAGAATAAAAAATGAAATACCCTAACATTAAGCTAAAAACAAGCAGAGGAAGAAAATCCAACAAGGCAAAGTTAGTGTTGGCTGGTAACGCCTTTGGGAAAAAGAAACTGACACTAGGGAAGGAGGGCATCCTTCCCTCGGAAGAATGAGGATCATCACCTGGAATGTCAGGGGCGTTAACGCCCCTGACAAATGGTGCATGGTCAAGCACCAAATTGACCAATCAAAGGAAGATGTGGTGCTATTGCAAGAAACAAAGTGGAGCAAGGAAGAAGGTAGCAGGAGGTTGGACAGATGGAAACAATGGAATGGTCAACTTCTTGAGGCCTTAGGGGCTTCTTGGGGTTTGGGGGTTATTTGGAATCCCTTCACAATGATAGGAGTAGTAGAGGCAGAAGCTGAGAATTGGCAAGCAATTAGACTTAAAGACATCAGAAACAACCTTTCTTTCCCCTGCATTAATGTTTATGGCCTAGTCTCCATAGATGGAAAAAAGAGACTTTGGGACAATATTGCTAGAATAATAGAAGGAAAAAAAGTAGAGATAAGGATCATAGCAGGGGATTTCAATGCCACATTAAACAACATAGAAAAATAGGGGGGGTCAGGAAGGACTACGACTATTCAAAGAGACTTTCAAGAGTTCTTGGAAAATAACGCCCTCTTGGATATACAGTCAAGAAATGGAATATGTACCTAGTCCAATAGAAGGAAAGGCTTCACTAATATCGTTGAAAGACTTGACAGATTCCTACTGTGGGGGGACTGAGGGGGAGCTAGAGGGATCACATGAGGCACTAATCCTCCCCTTCATAGGTTCAGACCATTTCCCAGTCCAACTTTCCTTTGGCCTGGTGGAAGCCCCAAAGGGAAGCCCTTTCAAATTTGAATATATGTGGCTAAGAGATAACAATCTTCTAGATCTAGTTAAGATTTGGTGGAATGAAGTAAATCTCAATGGGGTAACAGACCTTCTCAAGATAAGCAAAAAGTTAAGTTACATAAAGCTAAATTTGAAAGAGTGGAATAGATGCCACTTCAAAAACATCTTCCAGGGGAAAGCCAGAATAGAACAAGATATTCGAGCTCTTAATGAGCATGTAATTGACAGAGGTATGGATGTTGTAGACTTTGAGAATCAAAAAAATCTGAAAGAAGAGCTCGCTGAAATTCTTAAGAGGGAGGAATGTTATTGGCACCAAAAATCAAGGGAAGTGTGGCTCAATAAAGGGGACAGAAACACAAAAAATTTCCACAAATCAAAAATGGCAAATAACAATAGAAAAAGGATTATAGAAATCAAAAAAGCCAATGGTGATACAGCTCAATCATCTTCGAAAGTTAGCAAGGAGGCGATTATTTTCTTTGAATCCCTATTGACAAAGAGACTCTGGTTAATAGGAGTGACATGGATCATCTACTAGAGGCAATCCCACCCATCATTACAGAATCCCAAAACAAAGCTCTTTTTCAAAAAATTCCCCTAGCAGAGGTCAAGGAAGCAGTATTTCAAATGAACCCAAACAAGGCACCAGGCACAAATGGTTTCCCTGCGGGCTTCTTCCAACACTTATGGGATATAGTTGGTGAAGATCTTGGAATAGCTATGGAAGAATCCAGAAGGAAGATGATGATGCTAGGGGCAATAAATCATACATTCTTGGCATTAATCCCAAAAAATAAAGTTCCTCAATCAATGAGTGATTTTAGGCCTATAGCCCTTTGTAATACAGTGTATAAAGTGATAACAAATATAATTGCTAATAGACTCAAGAGGGTGTTCATGGATATTATCTTTGAGGAACAAAGTGGCTTTACTCCTAGCAGATCCATAGTGGAAGGAATCATCATAGCACACGAAACAATACACACAACCAGAAAAAATAAGGAAGCTTGTATGCTCCTCAAACTAGACATTCTCAAGGCATACGATATGGTAGACATGAGTTTTCTATTGGAAGTATTAGGTAGATTTTGCTTTAACCCAAATTGGGTAAACTGGGTTAGTAGTTGCATCTCCACTCCAAAGTTCTCGGTTCTGGTCAATGGCACATCAAATGGTTTCTTCTCCTCATCCAGGGGTCTAAGGTAGGGAGATCCATTATCCCCGTTTCTGTTTATAATAATGGCAGAAGTGTTGGGGAGGGGGATCCAAAGGTTAAGAGAAGAGGGAAAATGGAAAGGAATACATGTGGCAAATGGATTAGAACCTTCAACCCATCTTCATTTTGCAGATGACACAGTCCTAATGGGGGAAGCAAGCAGGAGGGAAGCAAGATTGATAAAAAAAAAATTGGATTCCTATTGCAAAGCATCAGGGAAAAACATCAACTGGGACAAATCAGAGATTTTTTTCCTAAATACTCGACCAAGTCTTCAAAAGGACATTGCAAGAATACTAAAACTAAAAATTGCCACCCTACCAGGATGCTATTTGGGGATTCCACTATTTGCAAGCATCAACAAAAAATGTTATTGGGACAATCTAATTAGTAGTTGCAAGAAAAAATTGAGCACTTGGAAAGGAAAATGGCTCTCATTAGCAGGAAGACTCTTGTTAGTTAAATCGGTCTTGTCAGCAATACCAGTCTATTCGATGTCTTGTCTCAAACTTCCTAAAGCTTCTAAAGATACACTCACACAAATCTTTAGGAGATTCTTTTGGAGTGGTGTGGGGGAGAAAAATAAATTCCCTATGTTAGCTTGGGATAAGATTTGTCTCCCCAAGAATGCTGGTGGAGCTGGTTTACGCCAACTTTCCCTTATGAATCAGACCATGGGTGCCAAACTGGTTTGGGACATCCATACTAAAGGAAATTAGAAATGGGTTAGAGTTTTGACAAGAAAGTATCTTGACTCAGAGGATCCAAACAAAATCCTCACATTATTGAATCCCCCGAGAGGCTCTGCTATATGGAATTTCATTCTAGAATGTAGGGACATTATATTTGACCATGTCACTTGGAAAATATGGGATGGACAGAGTGCCTCCTTTTGGCATGATTCTTGGGGTGGGAAAGCTCCAATTTGTGACACGCAGGGCCTGGAAGAGATAAAAGAAGAAACAACCATATTATGGGGTAACAAGGTGGCCAATTATGGTATGAAAATCAATAACAATGGAAGTTTAAGCTGGGCTTGGCATGATCTTTAGAACCTCAAGTCCCCTCGATCTCAGAAGGATACGTTGTCCAAAATCCTCAAAGACCAGTTTTTTGTCCCATCTAATGGGGATGACCTGATCAGGTGGTGTGGATCGTCCGATGGGATTTACAAAGTCAAGTTAGGATACAAGGCCAAGGAATTAGCAGTAGCACGTCAGGATTGGCCAAGTAAGCTACTTTGGGGAAACAACTGTCTGCCTAAGGCAGGATTTTTTGCATGGCTGGCGGTTCAAAAACGGATTCTCACAGAAGACAGCTTGGCCAAATTTTGGATACAAGGCCCAGGGAGATCTTTCCTCTGCAAAAACCATTGGGAATCGGCAGACCACCTGTTGCTATCCTGTCCATTCACAACAGAATGTTGGAACCATTTAAGAAATAAGCTTAACTTTTAGAACCCAATTCCTTTTGATCTTGCAACTTGGTTCAAAATGTGGCCTCAAAAGAGCATCAAATCATTTTTCAACAACATCTAGCAAATATCCCCATCATTAGTAATTTGGGAACTGTGGAAGGAAAGGAACCGGAGAATTTTTCAAGGACAGGAATTGAACAAAGATAGATTATGGGACAAGATTGAAAGAGCAATAGTAGAACTGGTTAATGAGGCTGCTAGGTGTAAGGAAACCAAAAAAAAATCTTCACTAGTTGGGATGACTCTCTGATCAAACTCTTCTCGGGCCTTAAACCCCCATCCAGATGTGGACAAAGCTCCCTTCAATCCAAAAAAATAGCAAGAGAGGCAACTAAGTGGCAAGCCCCAGATCTTGGCTGGCTAAAAATCAATTTTGATGACGCTGCTCAAGGCAATCCTGGCCCGGGTGGGGCTGGGTGTGTAGCTCAGAACTTTGAAGGAAAAGTGTTAGTAGAAAGTTCAATCTCCTTGGGTAGATGCACAAACAACGAGGTAGAATTCAGAGTGGCAGCAATTGGTTTACAGCTAGGGTGAGACTTAATGTTTAGCCAGATCCATCTGGAAGGTGACTCCCTCATTATGATCAATGCCATATGTAAAGGTTCCACACCAAACTAGAAATTAAACCATTTGCTTCAATAGATAAAAGACTTGGCTACCAGATTCACAACCTTCAAAGTTAGCCACATATATAGAGAAGGAAACTCTGAGGCAGATGAGTTGGCAAAGTTCGCTGCATCTCAGGCCAGCTAGGATATAGCTAGACTGACGACTAGTATAATATTCTGGCACTGGATATTACTTTGGAGGCCCTCAAACTTTGGTTAGCAATGTCATTCGTACGTCATCCCTGTCAAGCATAATGATGTAGCTGCAATCATTATCTTAAAAGATAAAAAATGAAAATTATTCTTTCATATGGGCGCCTTTCACATTTAATTCACACTCGGGTGTTGGGTATGCCTCATTTCCGATGTTACATTCGACTCTCTCATTGGCGGTGCCAGGTACATCAGATTTTATACACTAGAATGCAAGTTGGTTTAAAATCCTTAATAGCTACCTCCATCTCACAAAGGATCCAAACGAGCATTGAGTAGAGGCTTCTCGAAGGTGTGAAGTGAAGATAGTTATGGAGACGACATTGTCCCTAGAAACAACCAAGCAAATGCAAGCTTTTCGAGGGGAAGTCACAAATAAGTGGCTGCAGGGCCTCCTACACTCCTCTCATCCACTCATTCTAGTGGCTACTAAATGCGTATTGGGTCTAGAATTCCTGAATGCTTACCACAGAGCGTGTGCCAACATAGAGGTTTCAGAAATGTTCCTAGCAGTTCTTCTTCATATGAGCGTATCCAAATCTTTAGGTAAAAAATTGACCCAAATGTTGTTTGTTCATACTTGGTTGGGTGAGACACACACGGTGCTGGATAATGTGGATGAGGATAGGAACATTCCCATGCCACAAAACTATTATATGTTGTGTGTGAGAGGCCGCGAGGTCATGAAATTTCTGTTGATTCGCACTATAGACCTTCAAGGATTTGAGAAACTTTGGGCAGAAAGGGACAGGAACATCTTATTCCTTCTAAGGGCAGAAAAACTAACAACAAATCTGCCAAAGGGTTGGGTCAGAAGGTATGTTGAGGATGAAGAATTGGACGACGATTTTGACACCGATGAAGTTCAAGACTGGGACCTGGGTGATGGCGAAGAGTGGCTGGAAAATGACCAATGGGACCTAGAAGAGAAAGCGAAAGCCTCGGCTCATAGGAAATGTGTCCTGGCTCTTTACAGTGGGTTCAGCCTTAGGGTTTGCGGAAGCTCGTGGTGTGGCACAAGACATGGACGGAGTGGATGTGGAAGATTACGCAAGTGTGGATGGATCAATGTATTTGGAAGATGAGTGGCCTAAAGCCTCTCGATTGATAGGCACCCAGTTTTCAGAAACACCTCTGAGGTTGGTACAGTATTGAAAGGGGTCGGGGTCACCATATATGGTGATTTCCATGCCATCAAATGGGAATTTTAGGCATTGGTGATATGTGGATGGAACGGATTTTAAGGCATGAATCCAAGGACGGTCGAGCAAGATGTTGTACGGTAATTCCAAATCTAGGACCTGGCAGGTTGTGTACATAATGACTGGTCCTACTCTGATAGGGAGGGAAATAATTCCACGTGAAGAGCGTTCTTCGTCATCATATGCTTTGATCACTATACTCTTTATAGGGTCGATGCATGCATCAGAAAATCCTAGAGCTTTGACCAACTTCAGGGAACATATGTTCAATCCCACTCTGCCATCTAATAAAACTCTTCTAACCTTGTGTTTATGGATGAACGTTTCAATGTGCAATGCATCATTGTGGTTAGTTTTTGGTGATGAGTAGTCTTGATCAGAATAGGTGACATTATGAGGTGTAGTGAGGTATACCACCATGGTCTCAAACTGATTGACATCAATGTCCTTGGGGACTGACGACTCTTGTAAGGTTTTATCTCTAGTATATCTTTATGCGTGGATGATATGCGAAGCAGCTCAAGTATAGAGATTTGCGAGGGAGTCTTGCAGAGCTGGTCGATCAGGTTGAACTGACTTTTGGGTTCCCACTGCTTTGTGGTCGAGATAGGTTTTGACTATTTAGAAGATGGGCCAGGTATGGTAATTTTGGGTTGAACTAGTGGTAGGCGGGCCAGCTATGGTGACCTTGCCACTTCGAGTAGTAGCATTGCATTAGGGTGCTCTCTTGACTGTAATGGTATTGATGTATTTGTCATCAGTTCAGACATTATTTATAATAGGTACACTAGAATAGTCATACTTGGCTCGGGCGAAGTTAGCTTGATTATTGTTCATCTGTGGACCTGACGTGGAAGCATTATGAGAACCATGGTCCTGCAATGGATTCTTATGGATAGTATGATCTGAATTGGAGGCGAATTGTGATCCACCTACTTCAATGATATGACTTTCAATAACATCTTGTACTAGGTTTTTCAGTTGTCGACAGTTAGAGCTTTTATGTCCTTTTGCCTGATGATAATCTTAAAATGCATTATCATCCCACCATGTTGGGTTAAATTTTCCTGGGTCGTATGGTTTTGGTTCTTAAAGTATGATGACTCCATTCTGGAGACATTTCTTGAGGACTTCTTCAATGGGTTCACCCAAAGAAGTGTATGTGTGACCCCTAGGAAATTGTGTCATCTCACGATATTGTCCCTGATTATTTTGGCTGCTCTGGTTGTTTGAAGGTACATTGGTAGGGGGTGTCAATGTCATTATTTTTTTGTTTTGTTGTTGAACCCCTTTTAGGGCCAGTACAGGACCCACAATTTTTGCAGTCTTGGCATCAACAACACCGTCATTTGTAACGTGTTTATTTTTGACCCAGTATTTATTCTTGTCAGCGGGTGGATTTGCATTTGCATTTTTCGGACAATACCTTAGTTCTCCCTTTGCGATAAGGGCTTTCTCAATCTGGACCCCTTTTTTGACTAGGTCCATGAAGGTTGTGCAACACTGCATTTGCAATGCATATTTTAGGGACCCAGAAGTGTTTGAACAAACATTTCCACCTTTTCCCTTACGGGTATGTCAATGTGACACCAACTAGTTAGAATTCTCCATTTTTGAAAGAATGGGATGAATGTCTCACCAGCATCCTCTTGCATGAGATTGCACAAGCTAGTGATAGAGGTATCCATGTCAATGTTGTACGCATAATTTTTTATGAATTTTTGTTTAAGCTCATCCCATGTTTGGATATCCTTTTGAGTGGAAAACCATTCAAGGGTAGGACCTGCAAGACTTTTAGAGAAAATTATCATCAAGTATGTTTGTTCATAGGTGATGTCCATACAATTGGTTGCAAATTCGCGAACATGTTCAATGGGTTTTGTCTTGCCTCTGTATTTTGTAAAAGTGGGTGACACATATCCCAAAGGAAATGGTGGCATGTATAAGCTCATGTCGAATGGGTATACATTTAGATCATATGACACTTCATATTTCTTTCCTGATATTTGTATGTTTTGGATACTTTTCTCTAGACCCAACAATTTTTCTTCTAAGGCATCTATAATAGGGTCATTTGTGGTCCCATACATTGTACCATAGCTCCCCATTTGTTGCGCATGGATATTGGTGTATTGTGGCGGTATGGATTGTTGTGACATGTATGATGTGTTCAGATTGGCATGTTGTTGGTGTTGAAAAATTGGATTGGGTGTATGTTGGTGAGTATGAACTTGAGATGAGTAGGTCGGGATGTGTCCCCCAGCCATGTGTGTCATTATTTGGGGAATATGGTGACTATGAACCTCGTGATGTACTAATGATGCCATGGGTTGGGTTATTTGGCCACCTTGTGCAAATTGTTGGGTTTGTGCAAGGGGAATGTTTTTGTTTGGTCCTCGGGAGGAAATGACATTTGATTGTGTTGGTGTGTTAAGATTTTTCTGTTGTCCTTGGATAAAGATACATTTTTTGCCTCCTCCCAAAGGATTTTGTGATATACCAATGAGCGGATATGTTGAAGGTGTGCTCATGGTAATAGATGTAGTTGTCAAGGGGGGATTGTTGTGACTTGATGATGCCCCCATGGCATTTACCATATTGGTAAAAAGAGGATTGGAGTAACTTGCCCACATTGCCGTGGAGCCAAAGGTGGTTCCAGCTGATTGTGACAGTGTTGTGGATATTGTGGGAACTGTGGTAGATTGTGATCCTCCAATGGATGTATCATTTACTGTATTGGAGGTGTGTGGGATGTTGGAGGTAGCATGTACGGTCATTGTAGTGTCAAAGAAATTATTGCTCGTAGTGTTTGGAGGTTGACCACTATGTGACATGTTACATGCGCTATTATCATTAGGGTCAGGAGATGTTGGTCTCAACGTGTTGATGTCGAATATGTGTGGTAACTTAGCTCCTTGACTTAAGAGTATGGCTAAGTATCTATCTCTGTCGTATAGGACCATTTGTTCGACGAATTGAGAGGCCTCTTGATCTTGTGCCGCTACCTCTAGTTTTTCTTCAAGTATTTGACCGTATTCATCCTTATGTAAGAATGGGTCAAATGGACTGTTTGATGAGGATGGTATTGTCATGAGAGGTTGATTGTTTGTATTGCCAAATGGATCGTCGAAAGTCCAATTTGGGTCATACGTGGGATTGTTGACAGTGGAAGTGGGGTTTTTTCGAAAGTTTTCCATTTGTCGTTCCTATTTTTGGAGTCTAGTTTCCACCATAAAATGAGATTGCTCAAATGAAAATGACAACTAAATGTGAGGATGACACTATGCAAGGTCTAAGTTCAAAATGACGATTAGGATGAATAATATTTTTGGATTTTTGGGAATAAAATATGCAATGTCTAAACTTATAATGCAATTTAAGACAAGGGTACTTAAGCACTTCTAAGCTCAATCTTTGTTTTCGATTTCGGTTACTAAAGGACTTTGTTGAAAAGGACAAGATGACAAGGTCAAAATGACTAGTGAGTTTTCCTAACTAGACTGTTGAGTTGGAAAATCTCACAAAAGGGACAATGACTGAAAAAGGGATTCATAATTTAGTCCAAGAGAACCTAGTTTCAGAAGCAATGACATTGCAAATTGTGCTGAGATTTGCCTAATCCAAAATATGCGAGATTTCAAACCTAGGGACAAACTAATGCCTAATGTATGCAACTAAAAAAAAATGAAGGATGAAACATATGGTCAAGAATGCAAACTAATGGTCGAAAGTTTTGAGCAATTTCAAAGTTGGTTTCTGACAGAATCACATTGGAAGCGGTGTTTTGACAAAATATTGACAAGGTGTAGACTCCACTTTGACTTTGTATGAGGTTTTACTTGTGACAGGAAAATGCGTCGTTAAAGGCCTCGAATGCATCATAGTTTTGCGAATGTGTTTCAGTTTGAGCAAATGCGGCTCAGGGACCGACAAATGCGACTTAGTTTGGAAAATGCGGCTTTGTAAGGTTCAGATGCATCGCGACGTAGATAGATGCGGTGTTTGAAATGTCGAATGCGGTTTATCAGTTCGATTGTGTCTCAGTAGTTTTCAAATGCGTTGAAGAAAAGCAAATGCGTTTCAACAATTGCGACATAGTTTGTTTTCTTGATGTATTGAGAGCAAATTTGATCTGTCTGATGTTGAATGTTTTGTTCAGAAATGTAAATGTGATGAATTCAGAAAGCACTTGACAAACACAATGTTTTGAATGTGTAAGCAAGCGCACATAAGACAAGTACAATCCTAAAAGGCCAATAGGCCAAGGGTTTTTATACTTGATATAGCCCACCGATATACCCCTAATTGGTGATAAACGCCTTTCCTTCTCGAGAGCAGATAGCTTAGAATTTTTCGTGGCATTGGCTCCCCTCCACGACTCATTAACATCATTCGAACACACCAAATTTGAATTCTTGGGTAGTGACTTCCCAAGAACTGCTATCTCTACTCAAGGGGATCAGTAGTGAGTGTCTTTGGGCATGATACTGTACCCTGCACTATATCAAGCAATGGCCAAAGAACGGTTGGAATCTAAAACAAAAGTTTTTTAATACGGGCATCTCGTTCGTAGGGCATAATCCATGTGGCAAGAGTCCCTTTCTGGATCCATCTCATCAGAACCACACACGTGACTCTTGGGATTTCCCCAAGAATCCACTTTTATATACTGACTGGAAGTCCCTTGGTTTCAGGGTGCTACCGGTCTGAGTTGTCCTAGGGTGAGTACTTTTTCCCACCAGAACAAGCCCAAGTTCTATAGTTAGTAACCATTTCTCTTACACCCAAGATCGCCTGAAAGCGCAAGGGGAGAGGATACTTCGATTACTAAGTCGTGAGGGTAATAACATATAAAAACGGGTCTGGTTTTCTAATCACCAAGTTTTCACAAGGTGAGAACATACTCACCTACCATTTTGCAAACATAATCATGCAATTTAGAAGACATGTTCCTTTTAATTGCACTGAAAGTAAGTGTGTACTAATCTAAGAAAAATACAGACACAATGTTTTAGTGTTCAGTCTTCGACGTTTGAACTTGCAAGACCACAAGTTAGGAGTTTGAATTTTTTCCTTTGACCCACGAAAAGTAACCGCCAAATGTTGCAAATGAAAATTAGTACCACGGAAACCTAATTAGGTAGAATGCAGAAAAACCAGAAGAAAAAGAACAAAGAAAACAACAAAAAACCGAATGTGAATAATCAGAAAACATTACCAGTCAAATGCGTCATGACAGAGCGAATGCATCGCTCTGTGTGTCAAATGTGGCTCACAAATATAAATGTGGCTTTCCAGATGTCGATTACAGCATGACAAATCGTTTGCGGCATTTTAGCCTGCGTATACGTAATGACACATCAGATGCATCACAATTTTAAAAAAACAATTGCGTCGCTCCGTACCTATACTTACAAAAATGATAGAGAACACACAAAACCGTACAGAAAAAA
The DNA here is from genome assembly GCA_007258455.2 of Sequoia sempervirens. Lineage (NCBI taxonomy): Eukaryota > Viridiplantae > Streptophyta > Pinopsida > Cupressales > Cupressaceae > Sequoia > Sequoia sempervirens. Next base: position 51,690,359 of record VDFB02000003.1, on the reverse strand, counting down.
TAAAAAGAAACAAAGTCGGCTTCACCAATGTATCTAAGGGTTAATTTTCAGGTTATATTAAGGTTAGCAAATCAATACAAATTAAGAAACCCAAAGAAATTACAAAACACAATGGAACTAAACATAAACAAAACGATTATACCAGCTAATCGCCGAGAGCTCCATGATTCACCTTTGTAACACCTTCTAATTGGCTCGTTGACGTGTTGCCCTCAGATTCGATGTGCGAGCAATCTGGAAATAAAAGTCTAAGTCCTACACCAAGCTTTGAAGGATTTGATCCAAGTCTATGTCTATGCCTAAATGACTAAAAATGCCTATGCCTAATTATGCCCAACACTTAATGAAATATGACAATAAATGCAGCAATTTCTGTGAAATATCTAAGTATGTCAGTGCATAGTCTAAAAATGAGAGCAAAATAGCATTTTATAGAAAATGTCATTTTGAACGGACGGGCGAGATCGACTTTCGACAGAGATCTAAAATCAGAGGACGAGATTAAATCTGATAATCCCTAATCAGGGTTAGGGAAAAATCCTTAAATGAGTGGTCGAGATATAATCTAAGAAGATCGAATCGGCAATGGAGAATAAATGAGATAATTAATTCGAAAATCAAGAAGATAAGAGTTGAACTAAAGATCAGATTTGGAAAATCAAGAATCTGCCCGATTACTTGATTTTTGGAGGAAAGTTACCAATTTGAATTAAATTAATTCAAAATATGGATTTTGTGAAATAATAAATAATCGATTTTCATATTATTTACCAAAATGGACTGTCAGTTAAGAATGTGATGACATTTTAAATAATTTTATTTATTTAAAATGAGAGGAATATTAATTTTGACAAAATAATTAAAGATAATTATTTAATTTAGCAGATATGATTAATAATTAAATAAATTAATCAATTCATTTAATTATGAGAATTAGTGACATATTAAATAAATAAATGAAATTGATTTATTTAATAATCAGGAAGAATAAATGAATAAAGGTAATTAAATTAATTAATTAATTAATTTAATTGTAAGAAGATAATAGACCCTTAGTGACGTATTGAATAAATAAATATAATTTATTTATTTAATAATCATGAAGAATACAAGAGACGTGAATTAATTAAATAATAATGTATTATTTAATTAATAGCTGAATGTGGACCAAGGACATAATTAAATGTCATAATTATGCTAGGACGAAAGTGGTAAAAATAAAGCTTGTAGGCCTAGGTCATTTTTAAGTGTGTACATGTTGCCCCTCTTTATCATAATGTACCATGTCACATTGTGACAAAGAAAATAAGTCAAAGTCATGCCCCAGTGATGGTGTAGAGTATCAATGCTACCTCGGGAAATTTTTCAAATTTTGGGTCAACAGCAAAAAAATTTGTAAAGGGTCCTGATAAGTCAATTTGATGACTAGAAAAACAATGGCACAGATAGTTTTAGATTCTGACATTTTTAAAGCAGCCAACGGGGTGGTCAAAGTTGGTCAAATGAGCCTCCAGTAATAACCTAGTTGACAAATGCCATTTTGACTTTATAAATAGGTTGACAAAGGGGTAAAAGTCAATTCATTCTTACTATTTACATTGCAAATTTCGAGAGCTCAGAGCTAAAAGGAGTGCAGCGAGGATGGTAATTCCAGTGACAGAGCATCGTGGCGATATCGTGCGGACTTTCAGGTGGCCAGAGGGCTCAGAGCCAATGGTATGTACCCCTATCCCCCTTTGTAATTTTTTTGTTTTGCGTGCCAAAAGTAGGTTTCTAGGAAGAACAACAAATGCATCGTGACGCATATGTGTTTGCGTAAGCCGCATTTGACTTCGCGTTCGATGCATTTGATGCATCCTGATGCAAGTGCAAAGGTAATTTAGGGCAGGCTGAGGTTTTACGTTGCATTTTCCAAACATTGCGACGCATTCACCTTTTTGAGCCGCATTCCAAGGTTAGAATGCCACAATTGTCATTTTGCGATGCAATCATCTGTTTTAGTGACACATTTGAATGGAATGATGCAATTGTCATATATCGTGACGCAAGCACTCTGATGCGGCGCATTTGAGCAACCAAGCGACGCAATTGCCATGTTGCGACGCATTTGAAGTACGAAATGATGCATTCATTATTTTGCGACACATTTGCAGTCAACGCGATGCATTTGACTTTGAGTTTGACTAGGGTTGATTTTGATGTTTGTGAAACCTTAAATGCTTTTGATGATACTGACAGTTGTGCAGAAGGTACTAACGCGTTGTTTGGCTTTGTGTAGAGGTGGCTTGCTCCGATATACACATGAGAGAGCAGACGGACAACCTTCAGGTTTTCTGATCAGCTGAGCCCGTGAGAGCGGGGACGATTGATGGCCCTAGGTTTGTACTATGTCGCCTATATTCATGCTATTCGGGCAAATAGGGGACTACTGACTGCACTATGTGAGCATTGGCATTCAGAGACCTGTTCCTTCCACCTACTAACAAGTGAGGCGACCATCACACTGGAGGATGTGTACCACATTCTACGGGTGCCGATCTGAGGAGAGCGGATTGTCTACGACCCCCGCCATGGCAAGTAGACTTTCCAGGTGTACTATCGAGATGAGGGTGTAGGAATCGGCATCCAGGGATACGAGATCCGATGGGTGTTCATGGCAGAGCACTATGCTCATTTTGATGCTCTCTTGGCGACACTTATTGGCAGGATACTGGTTCTTGACTGTCGCGGACATGGGTTCCCTATTGGTTGGGGAGATGTCCTCATTGGGATGAAGCGGGACAGGACATTTTATGCCTGGGGTGTGTGTTTATTGGGCACATTCTACCACCAGCTGCACGAGGTCGTCTACAAGAGGGTAGAGAGTATATCCTGTGGCACCACCTTGATGATGATTTGGGCTTGGGAGCACATAGCCATATTTCATCCCCTGATTCAGAGACCATAGCTGGCTGAGGGGATGCCCTACACCTATTATTATGCTGGTGCTTTACAGCAGACCCAGATGGGCGAGACAGGTTGGTGGCGGCATCGGATTGACACAATGGTGTCCTTTATCTGGCGACCATACAGAGATTGCGAGCAGTGGGACGATGAAGTGGACCATCTGAGCCTATGCCGACAATATCGATATTTGATTGGCAAGACAGTGCAAAGCCAGTTGATCATAGAGATGTATCTACCACAACGTGTCCTTAGGCAGTTCAGAGAGCAGCAGGGTGAACCTGCAGGGACAACCGAGTACGCCCGATCATCCAGAGAGTATGCTTGGGGACCAGCCATTCCAGTAGCCTTTGCAGAGTAGCAAATTGATGGGCCAGGAGCCCAGCCATGGGGATGGAGAGGTGGGATTGCCAATCCCGAGACCACAAAAGATTACGATCTATGGTGGCAAGCACATAGACTAGTGCCACTGACAGATCTTGATGGGCCAGCCCTTGTGGATAGATGGTAAGTGATACCTCGTGTGCCAAGAGCTAGGTGAGGAGGTAGGGACGGTGATAGGGGTAGAGGCCGAAGGAGGGATGGAGGTAGGGACAGAGGCAGGGGGAGAGATGGAGGTCGGGATGGAGGCAGGGATGGGGGCAGAGACGGAGGGCAGGGTGGAGATGATAGAGATGACAGAGATGATGGAGGAGATGGCCGAAGGCAAAGGAGAGATGGTCAGAGACAGGGTCAGAGGGTGCACCCACGTGTGGCAAGGGTAGCATTAGATGCTATCCCCGAGGTGGCCAAGGAGGGGGAGAGAGAGGAGGAGGAGCAGCTTAGATAGGAGGGAGAGAGTGAGGAGAGACAGGAGGAGAGGGAGAGAGAGGAGGATGTGGAGGTGGCGGAGGCCAGATAGGAGGAGGATGTGCCTTGAGATGAGGGAGTTGGTGGAGAGGATGTGGCAGAGGATGACAATGATGAGGATGATGCCATGAATGAGGCCAAGAGACTCCTTAGATGGTGGATGGTGGAGGGAGAGGAGATATTGTCCTCCTCGAAATTGCCCCAAGATGCCACGATGGATCAGAGGGTGGTTGATTTATAGAGGACACTGAATGAGAGCATGGCACAGGTCAGAGCACTGCAGTCAGAGCTAGAGGTGGCTTGGGTAGAGCAGGATTAGGTAGTGATCTGTTAGCAGGACTCAGTTCAGTGGTGTACAGAGTTTGCGGCATTATGCACAAGGCCCTCTGGGGATATTGCTCGTGAGTTGGCCAAGGTGAGCATGAGGTTGTGATAGTATAGGACTTTATACAAGTAGGAGGTGCCTCCTGAGCGACGAGATCTGACACTGTCACGCTCACAGATGAGGATAGGTAGTGGACACATATCAGGGAGTGCAAGTGGCAGCCAGAGTGACATCAGTGTAGGAGGATCCACCTCCTCAGGGCACACATCAGGGCACAAGTCCCACCACTCATGCAAGCACGCCTCGAGTCACCATTTGAGCCATAGTCACAGCTCTACTGGTTCAGTGCAGAGGTCACTACAGAGGCAGCCACTAGTGGAAGATCCTTCTACTTCTCAGAGCCAAGCAGCAGTGACATCACAGGTGTCTATTACCGTGGAGATGATGCCATCAGTGTCAGTTCCATTGGTTGTACAGACAGAGGCTGCCACAGGTCCACCCATCATTTTAGTTCTCGTCACAGAGTTCTAGCCACCACACTCTTCGCCACGAGGGGATGATGAGAGTCTACCCTAGGGGCATGTTTGTTATTATGACACATTATGTATAGACTATTGAGCCTGCGAGCTCCATTTTTGGGATATCTCTTGACTTTATCCTATGACATTGTACATTTTTGAGATGATATTATATGATGATGCAGTTTTGATGCGGCCTACATGTGTGTTATGTGATGTTCTTTGATTTATGCATTATGATATATGTGATGTATGATGATTTATTATGGATGATGGTATTATTGTATGTTCTATGATGTTTCCTTATGTTATGATGCCATGATGATGCCATTTTAGTTTTGTGATGATGATGATGATAATGATATGCCTAATGTATTTAGTTGAATGGATGTCATGTTTACGATAATATGAATGCAATATGCAATGACATGTATATGATTTAATGTTATGGATGATGTATGTATGGATCTAATGCAATGTTTATATGATCATATATGCACTCATGTTTTTGGATGTCACAGGATATCATCGTGAGATGGACGAGAGAAGATGACCAGACTGACGAGAGAAGATGACCAGACTGAAGGAGATGCATGTTAGTTCCTAGACCAAATCCTTCAAAACTTTACCATAGGACTTTTAATATTTATTGCTCTTAATCATCATTGGGCATACTATTGTAACGGCCAACAAACACCCTGATATGACATAGATCAATGTGTGCAAGGTCGTGCCATCACATAAGACAAGCAGTCACAGACAAGGATGATCATGACTCAAACTAAGAGCGTGATTGCCCCAGTCTTTTTGTCATAATCAACCACAAGCAGAAAAAAAAGACCAACAGGACAATTCATGAAACGTCATTATTTCTCTAAATCTTGTTCCTAGGACATCCTTGAGAAACTAGCAACATGATTGCTAAAATATAAACTAGAGCCCTTATCATGATATGTCACTATTTTTCTAAATCCTCGAATCAGGACCTCGCTGAAAAACTAATAACATGTGTGTCAATCGTCATGATACGTCGCGTCTTCTCTAAATCTTGTTATTGGGATCTCGCTAAAAAACTAATAACATGATAAAAAGCCAAAAGACAAGTGCCAAGTATTTGTCAAGTGCATCTGGATATCCATTGTTCTGATGTCAAGATGTCAGGTTTGATAATGATGAGATGCCAGAGTGTCAAAGTTTTGATGATGCCCAGATGACAAATGTCAAAAATTGTTGAATTCAAGGACACATCTTGAATAATGTTGACATCGAGAGGAGTTGATCCCTAAAAGTTAAAAGGGGTCCCTCGCAAATGATGACGATGCCTAGGAAGGACACATCCTAAGGAATAAATGACAGAGGTTGTTCTTCAGAAGGACACATCTGAAGAATAATGATGTCAAGAGGAGTGATCCTTAGATGTCAAGAGGATCCTTCAAAATGTCGAATGACAGTGACGATGCCTAGGAAGGACACATCCTAAGGCATGAATGACAAAGATTATCTCTCAGAAGGACACATCTAAAGGCTAACCAAGAGTTGACAGTTTGACAAGTTATGATGATTTGAATTGTTTTGACCGGGTTTGACTTGTGTTGACTATATGTCGATATTTTCATGACGATATGATTGATGTGGTGATGAGATTGTCATGCTAAATAAATGATTGTTTCACTTTTTTTTAGGAGTTTTCGTATCTGAAAAATTATTTGTGTTGACTTGAAAACTTTTTATGTATGTGCCAGTGTAGTGTCATGAACCCTAATGGACTAACCTAGTGCGGCCTCGGGGGATCATCGACAGATGGCCTTGCCTACGTCATACACTCAGCAACCTCATAGTTCGACACAACCAATGACTTTGTCGTGATGACCAAAGATTGCGTCATGATTTTATTTTGACAAACCTAAAAGGACTGACCTAATGTCTTGGGGACTCAAATATGAGTCTTGCCTACATATCAAATGCATAGAGACAACATAGTTCAGATAGATGAAAAAGACTTGACTGATTGTCATGACAGATTTGAGAAGAGATGACTCTGTGTTTGACATCTTGTTGTGGTTTTCTTCAAGACATTTTTCAATTTTTAGGTCTTTCTTTAGGACATTTTGCGATTTTTTTGGTCTTTTTTTAGGACTTTTTGCCATGTTTTTGTCTTTTTTTAGGACCTTTTTCCATGTTTTTGTCTTTTTTCAAGACTTTTTGCCATGTTTTTGTCTTTTTTCAAGACTTTTTGCCATGTTTTTGTCTTTTTTCAGGACCTTTTGCCATGTTTTTTTCTTTTCCCAGGACTTTTTAGCAATTGTCGAAACTATGCGTGACATCCACTGTAGTGACATAATAATTTTTTTCCCCCAGTCAGGTCCAAGACTTAGCCAAACTTTAAAGGATGTGAAAGAGATGTGCCAGGGGTGTCAGATGGACAGTAGCCAGGACGTGATGCCAACCTTTTATCAACCATGAAAGGAAGGGAATGATGTGGCGGTGACGGAAAAAGTATCTCATCCTAAGCCACGGTAGAGAAAGTAACAGTGGATGGCGGAGCAATGATTGATTATGCATGGCGCCTGTTTGCCAGGATTTCACCATGGTACTTATCCAAAGCGCATGTTTGCTAGGTTTTCACTGTTGGAAGAATCATTTTTCTTTACTATTTTTATCATTTTTCTTATTCTTTTGGTGTTGCTAGGATGCCTGTTTGCCAGGTTTTCATTAAGGCAACGATTTTTTATCATTTTTCAATTTTTTTTTGTATTTTACAGTTTTCAGCTTGATCTCCTGATACTATGTGTAGAACCTTCGGAGATGTAAAATATTGATAGGCTCTGTTAGTTGTTCCCCATTTGGAGTCGCCAGCTGATAGGCTCCAGAACCAAAAGAAGATACGATAATGTAAGGACCCAACCAGTTTGGTTCAAACTTTCCCAACTTTTCTCTGTCAGCCTGGTTCTTAGGGTTCTGCATGAGAACTAGCACCAATGTCAAACTTCTTGACCATAACCTTCTTGTTGTAACTATGACAGAGACAGTTTTGATATGCTTGTAGGTGGTTCAGGGAATTTTTCCTTCTTTCTTCTAGCATCTCCAGCTCGTGCAGGCACAATTGTCTATACTCCTTATCATCAGTTAAACCTTTCAGGGAGACTCGTGATGAATGAATTTCAACCTCAATGGGTAAGATGGCCTCAACTCCAAAGACTAGGGCAAATGGAGTGGATCCTGTAGGCATATGAATGCTAGTGCGGTAAGCCCACATAGTAGGGTTGAGTTGTATATGCCAGTCACGACCAGCGTCATTGACAGTCTTTTTGAGGATTTTAAAAATGGTTTTATTTGACACCTCAGCTTGACCATTTCCTTGTGGGTAATACGGAGATGAAAAATGGTGTTGGATGTGAAATCGCTCACATAACTCATGAACGTCTTGGTTTTTGAATGGATGTCTGTTGTCAGTGATGATGGATTGTGGAAGGCTATACCGGCAAATGATGTAGTTAAGAATGAACTTGGATATTTGCTTGTCGGTTATGTATGTCAGAGGGATAGCTTCGATCCACTTTGTAAAATACTCAGTGGCGGTGATGATGAATTTGTGGCCATTGGATGAGGTCGGATGTATCTTACCCACAAGGTCGAGTCCCCATTGAGCAAAGTGCCAAGAAGAGGTGATCGGTCGAAGTTCCTGTGCTGGAGCATGGATCAAATCACTATGAATCTGGCATTTGCAACAAGCCCTGACATATTCTATTGCATCCTTTTCAACGGTCGGCCAATAGTACCCAAGTCTCATTACTTTCTTGGCTAGAGTAGGACCACTCGAATGAGACCCGCATATACCGTCATGTACCTCGTGTAAGGTTGTATGTGCTTCGTTGGTGTCGAGACATCTAAGGAGGGTGTCGTCAAAGCTACGGTGGTAAAGGGTGTCACTGACGATGGCATACCTTTCAGATTTTTGGATAAAGGACTTCCTCTAGTTATTAGACAGGTTAGGTGGAAGGATTTGAAACTCAAGGTAGTCATAAATATCCTAGTACCAGGGAGATTCGGGACCAACAAGTCCGCAGACCATCTCTGACTCTGGAATGTCATAGGGAGGGACTAGCAATTGCTCTATTAGGAATTCCAGCTGAGGCAGACTGCTTGGTATGTCAAGGAGAGAGCCTATTGTAGCCACGGCATCCGCCACTTTGTTTTGTGCTCTCAAAACTTGTTCAATAGTTACCATATGAAAGTATGTTTGGAAACTATCAACCATCCATTTGTAGGGCATCAACTTCTCATCTTTTGTGTCATAGTCATCATTAACCTAGTTGATGACGAGCTGAGAATCCCCATAGACATGTAGTGCTTTGATTTTCCACTTCATTGCCATTCTTAGTCCTGTAACTAGTACTTTGTATTCTACCACATTGTTTGTGCATGGGAAGGCAATGCGGAAAGACTTAGGAATGGAGTCTCCTTGAGGGGTGATGAATAGGAATCCTGCCCCCAAGCCATGATTTGTGTGTGATCTGTCAAAGTAGAGTCGCCAAGGTGCCTTAGGTTCCGTATGGAATATCAACTCATCTAGAAAATCTACCACTAACGGGTGATCACTTTGCAAAGGTACGTCCACCAGCTGGTTCGCTATGACTTGTCCTTTTATTTCCTTTCTTTCTACATATTTAATGTCATATTCGCTCAGAATCATGACCCATTTTTCTAGACATCTTGTTAATGCTGCCCGACTTAACAAATATTTGAGGGGGTCGATCTTTGCTACTAGTTGTGTTTGATGGCTTAACATATAATGTCTTAGCTTTTGTGCTGCAAAGACCATGGCTAGGCAAGCTCGTTCAATTGGTGTGTAGTTCAGTTCATACCCGACCAATGTCTGACTGATGTAATATATAGCTCTTTCTTTTTCTTCTTGGTCATTATGTGCTAGTAATGCCCCCAGTGCTGAATTAGTTACTGAGATGTATAGGATCAATGGCTTTCCATGAATGGGAGGCATGAGGACTGGCATTGATAGTAGGTAATCTTTGATTTGCTAAAAGGCTTCTTGACATTTATCTTCCCACACAAAGGGGATACCCTTGCGCAACAGATATTGGAATGGGTGACACTTGTCAGCCAATTGGGCTATAGATTGTACCCTACCTTGTAGAGTTCTGAGTTCACTGATTCCTCTAGGTGGAGGCATGTCTATGATGGCTTTGACTTTTGTTGGATTGACCTCAATGCCTCTTCAAGAAACTATGTATCCCAAGATTTTACCCAATGTGACACCAAAGACACATTTCTTAGGATTTAGCCAAACTTTGTATTCTTCTAGTCTCTTGAAAATTGTGTCTAAAACCCTGAGATGATATTTCCTGGTTACTGATTTAGCCAATAGGTCATCTACATAATCTTCCATTATTTTATGCATCATGTCATGGAAGATTGTGGTCATAGCCCTTTGATAAGTGGCGCCTGCATTTTTGAGACCGAATGGAATGGCATTCCAATAGTATGTACCCCATGGGCAAGTAAATGTTGTTTTGTGCTGGTATTCAGGGGAAATGTGAATCTGATTATAGCTAGAGAAACCATCCATGAGTGACAAAATCTCATATCCTGCTGTGAGGTCAACTATGATATCAATATTCGGTAAAGGAAAGTCATCTTTTGGGCATGCCTTGTTTAGGTCTCTAAAATCTGTACAGACACAGATCATCCCATTTGTCTTTGTTACTAGCACCAGGTTAGATATCCATTCAGCATAATCAATAAATCGTATCAATCCAATGTCTAGAAGTTTCTTCAACTCAGCCTTGACCAATAGACCTACTTGAGGGTGCATTTTGCATAACTTTTGCTTGACTAGTTTGGCATTAGGCAATAGTGGCAGATGGTGCAGAACCAGTTCTAGGTCTAATCCGGGCATGTTAGCATAGGACCATGCGAAGTTGATTTTATGTTATGCGAAGAATTTATGAAATTTCGGTCTCTCTTCTTCAGTCAATGATGCAGCAAAGAGGACCATTATGAGATCTTTTGTAGTTGATATGTTGTCTTCTATGGTATCTTCTATAAGCATAGCTGACTTTTCTTGTTGTACGGGGAGAAAGTCCAGTCCTCCATCTTTAGGCACCTCAGAGAGGTTTTCACCTACAGATATGTCCTTTTTTTTTACTTTTTTGTCGTCAGAAGGAGCCTTTCGGTTTTCACCTAAAGACGTTTCATTTTTTATTTTATTTTTATTTCTAATTTTGCGACTGGAGGACTGAGCAGTCTCGCCGAAGTATGTCGTGCAATCTAATTCAATGGTGAATCCTGACTTGTGATCACCACTGGGTATGCCCTCACGTAATCCCATAAACTCTGCAATTGCCTCATTATTTTGAAATGTGTCTAGGACTGGCGGGCCTTGTTGGTCCCAATCGACTAGTTGAGGTAAACTAAGGAAATTCCATTGTTAGTGTTGGTGAATTGAGGGAAGGATGCAGAAAGCATGCAGATGGATTCGGTGATATTGTAGATGAGATTATCATCATCCAACTCCACATCGGACTCTATCCAATATTCCCCTTCACTAGTCTCATATTCGTTGTCAAAATAAGGGGTGAAGGACTTAGAGTCCTGGTTGTCAGTGTCCTCTGGTACTTCAGATGGATTGGACTGAAGGGATTCAGATGGTGGGTCTCGTATGTCATGGGGGGTGGTAATGGGACTTTGACTATTTGGTGCCTGATCAATTTTAACTGTTTTCCAAAATCTTTGTTTAGAGGTTAGTTCCCCTGTTTTGACAAACAAATCATCAGGGCAACAGTCACTTAAGGATCATTTTGAGCCAAATTCCCACTCTTGGGAGTCAGTTTTGGTGAGGGTTTCCTTAGTGGTCTCGACACTTTTCAAAGCATGTACTCGCTCACTCAAAAGTCCAATGGTACGTCGATCATCATTATCGGGCAATCTGAACCCTAATCCAAGATACTTTGGTATTTTGAAAGGTTATATGGGCTCTCGTCGTCCAGTTTTATTTCTGCCTAGGCCACTAGTACCATCATAGCCCTTAGCCTTCATTATGCCATATCCCTTGCCATATCTCTTAACTGGTAATGGGGGTAGTGCAACAGTATCCTTATAGAGCCATCCTATGATATCAACAAGGTCCTCATTACTCATGTCTCCCCATTTGATGAAAACTATTTTTGGTGGAACTTTGAAAATATCTTTGGGTTCCATTCTAAAACATGGCCGACCATAGACCTTCAAAGACTTGGGTATCGTTGTGATGCTATATGTTTTGTGCAGTTTGAATTCTCCACAGCCGAGGTCCTGGATCTTTATAGTGGGTTCAACTTTAGGGTTTGCGAAAGCTCGTGGTGTGGTGGAGGACATGGACAGAGTGGATGTGGAAGATAACACGAGTGTGGATGGATCAATGTATTTGGAAGATGAGTGGCCTGAAGCCTCTCGATTGATAGGCACCCAGTTTTCAGAAACACCCCTGAGGTTGGTACAGTATTGAAAGGGGTTGGGGTCGCCATATATGGTGATTTTTGTGCCGTCAAATGGGAATTTTAAGCATTGGCGATATGTGGATGGAACAGCTTTTAAGGCATGAATCCAAGGACGGCCGAGCAAGATGTTGTATGGTAATTCCAAATCTAGGACCTGGCAGGTTGTGTCCACAATGACTAGTCCCACTCTAATAGGGAGGGAAATAATGCCACGTGAAGAGCGTTCTTTGTCATCATATGCTTTGATCACTATACTCTTTGTAGGGTCAATGCATGCATCAGAAAATCCTAGAGCCTTGACCAACTTCAAGGAACATATGTTCAATCCTGCTCCACCATCTACTAAACTCTTCTAACCTTGTGTTTATGGATGAACGTTTCAATGTGCAATGCATCATTGTGGTTAGTTTTTTGTGATGAGTAGTATTGATCAGAAAAGGTGACATGGTGAGGTGTAGTGAGGTGTCCCACCATGGTCTCAAACTGATTGACATCAATGTCCTTGGGGAATGACGACTCTTGTAAGGTTTTATCCAGTATAGCTTTATGTGTGGGCGATATGCAAAGCAGCTCGAGTATAGAGATTTGCGCGAGAGTCTTGCACAACTAGTTGATAAGGTTGAACTTACTTTTGGGTTGCCACTGCTTTGTGGTCGATACAGGTTTTGACTATTTAGAAGATGGACCAGGTATGGTAATTTTGGGTTGCCTAGCGGTAGGTGGACTAGCTATGGTGACCTTGCCACTTCGAGTAGTAGCATTGCATTGGGGTGCTCTCTTGACCATAATGGTATTGATGTATTCATCGTCAGTTCGAACATTATTTATAATAGGTCCACCAGAATAGTTGTACTTGGCTCGGGCGAAGTTAGCCTGATTATTGTTCATCTGTGGACCTGACATGGAAGCATTATGAGAACCATGGTCCTACAGTGGATTCTTATGGATAGTATGATCTGAATTGGAGGCGAATTGTGATCCACCTACTTCAATGATACGACTTCCGATAAGATCTTGTACTAGGTTATTCAGTTGTCAACAGTTAGAGGTTTTATGTCCTTTTGCCCGATGATAATCACAAAATGCATTATCATCTCACCATGTTGGTTTAAATTGTCCTAGGTCATATGGTTTTGGTTGTTGAAGTGTGATGACTCCATTCTAGAGGCATTTCTTGAGGACTTCTTCAATGGGTTCACCCAAAGAAGTGTATGTGTGACCCCTAGAAAATTGTCTCATCTAACGGTATTGTCCCTAATTATTTTGGCTGCTCTGGTTGTTTGAAGGGACATTGGTAGGGGGTTTCAATGTCGTTGTTGGTTTGTTTTGTTGTTGAACCCCTTTTAGGGCCAGTACAGGACCCACAGTGTTTGCAATCTTGGCGTCAACAACACTGTCATTTGTAACATGTTTATTTTTGACCCAGTATTTATTCTTGTCGGCGGGCGGATTTGCATTTTCATTTTTGGGACTACACCTTAGTTCTCCCTTTGCGACAAGGGCTTTCTCAATTTGGACCCCTTTTTTGACTAGGTCCGTGAAGGTTGTTCAGCAATGCACTTGCAATGAATATTTTAGGGGACCCAGAAGTGTTTGAACAAACATGTCCACCTTTTCCCTTTCGGGTATGTCAATGTGACACCGACTAGCTAGACTTCTCCATTTTTGAAAGAATGGGATGAATGTCTCACCAGCATCCTCTTGTGTGAGATTGAACAAGCTGGTGATAGAGGTATCCATGTCAATGTTGTATGTGTAATTTTTTATGAATTTCTATTTAAGCTCATCCCATGTTTGGATATCCTTTTGAGTGGAAAACCATTCAAGGGCAGGACCTGCAAGACTTTTAGAGAAAATTCTCATCAAGTATGTTTGTTCATAGGCAATGTCCATACAATTGGTTGCAAATTCGCGAACATGTTCAATGGGGTTTGTCTTGCCTCTGTATTTTGTAAAAGTGGGTGACACATATCCCAGAGGAAATGGCAGCATGTATAAGCTCATGTCGAATGGGTATACATTTAGATCATATGACACTTCTGATTTCTTGCCTGATATTTGTATGTTTTGGATAGTTTTCTCTAGACCCAGCAGTTTTGCTTGTAAGGCATCTATAACAGGGTCATTTGCGGTCCCATACATTGTACCATAGGTCCCCATTTGTTGCTTGTGGATATTGGTGTATTGTGGTGGTATGGATTGTTATGACATGTATGATGTGTTCAGATTGGCGTGTTGTTGATGTTGAAAAATTGGATTCAAGGGTGTATGTTGGTGAGTATGAACTTGAGATGAGTAGGTTGGGATGTGTCCCCCAGCCATGTGTGTCATTATTTGGGGAATATGGTGACTATGAACATTGTGATGTACTAATGATGCCATGGCTTGGGTTATTTGGCCACCTTGTGCAAATTGTTGGGTTTGTGCAAGGGGAATGTTTGTATTTGGTCCTCGGGAGGTAATGACATTTGATTGTGTTGGCGTGTTAACATTTTGCTGTTGTCCTTGGACAAAGATACATTTTTTGCCTCCTCCCAAAGGATTTTGTGATATACCAATGAGCAGATATGTCGAAGGTGTGCTCATGGTAGTAGATGTAGCTGTCATGGGTGGATTGTTGTGACTTGATGATGCCACCATGGCATTTATTGTATTGGTAAAAAGAGGATTGGAGTAACTTGCCCACATTGCCGCGGAGCCAAAGGTGGTTCCAGCTGATTGTGACAGTGTTGTGGATATTGTGGGCACTGTAGCAGATTGTTATCCTCCAATGGATGTAGCATTTATTGTATTGGAGGTGTGTGGGATGTTGGAGGTAGCATGCACAGTCGTTGTAGTGTCAAAGAAAGTATTGCTCATAGTGTTTGGAGGCTTACCACTATGTGACATGTTATGCAAGTTGTTGTCATTAGGGTTAGGAGATGTTGGTCTCACCGTGTTGATGTCGAATCTATGTGGTAACTTAGCTCCTCTACTTAAGAGTATGGCTAAGTATCTATCTTTGTCGTATAGGACCATTTGTTCGATGAATTGAGAGGCCTCTGGATCTTGTGCCACTACCTCTAGGTTTTCTTCAAGTATTTGACCGTATTCATCCTTATGTAAGAATGGTTCAAATGGACTATTTGATGAGGATGGTATTGTCATGAGAGGTTGATTGTTTGTATTGCCAAATGGATCGTCGAAAGTCCAATTTGGGTCATACGTGGGATTGTTGACAGTGGAAGTGGGGTCTTGTCAAAAGTTTTCCATTTGTCGTTGTTGTTTTTGGAGTCTAGTTTCCACCATAAAATGAGATTGCTCAAATGAAAATGACAACTAAATGCGAGGATGACACTATGCAAGGTCTAAGTTCAAAATGACGATTAGGATGAATAATATTTTTGGATTTTTGGGAATAAAATATGCAATGTCTAAACTTATAATGCAATTTAAGACAAGGGTACCTAAGCACTTCTAAGCTCAATCTTTGTTTTCGATTTCGGTTACTAAAGGACTTTGTTGAAAAGGACAAGACGACAAGGTCAAAATGACTAGTGATTTTTCCTAACTAGACTATTGAGTTGGAAAATCTCACAAAAGGGACAATGACTGGAAAAGGGATTGATAATTTAGTCCAAGAGAACCTAGTTTCGGAAGCAGTGACGTTGCAAATTGTGCTGAGATTTTCCTAATCCAAAATATGTGAGATTTAAAACCTAGGGACAAACTAATGCCTAATGTATGCAACTAAAAAAAAAATGAAGGATGAAACCTATGGTCAAGAATGCAAACTAATGGTCAAAATTTTTGAGCAATTTCAAAGCTGGTTTATGACAGAATCACATTGGAAGCGGTGTTTTGACAAAAGATTGACAAGGTACATAGACTCTGATTTGACTTTGTATGAGGTTTTACTTGTGACAGACAAATGCATCGTTTAAGGCCTCGAATGCGTCACAGTTTTGCGAATGCGTTTTAGTTTGAGCAAATGCGGCTCGGGGACTGACAAATGCGACTTAGTTTGGTAGATGTGGCTTTGTAAGGTTCAGATGCATCGCGACGCAGACAGATGTGGTGTTTGAAATGTCGAATGCATTTTATCAGTTCAATTGTCTCAGTAGTTTTCAAATGCGTTGCAGAAAAGCGAATGCATTTCAACAATTGCGACACAATTTTTTTTCTTGATGTATTGAGAGCAAGTTTGATCTATCTGATGTTGAATGTTTTGTTTAGAAATGTAAATGTGGTGAATCCAGAAATCACTTGACAAGCACAATGTTTTGAATGTAAGCAAGCACACATAAGACAAGTACAATCCTAAGAGGCCAATAGGCCAAGGGTTTGTATACTTGATATAGCCCACCGATATACCCCAGATTGGTGATAAAAACCTTTCCTTCTCAAGAGTGGATAGCTTAGAATTTTTGTGGCATTGGCTCCCCTCCATGGCTCATTAACGTCATTCGAGCACACCAAATTCAAATTCTTGGGTAGTGACTTCCCAAGAATTGCTATCTCTACTCAAGGGGATTAGTAGTGAGTGTCTATGGGCATGATACTGTACCCTACACTATATCAAGCAATGGCCAAAGAACTGTTGGACTCTAAAACAAAAGGTTTTTAATACGGGCATTACGTTCGTAGGGCATGATCCATGTAGTGAGAGTCCCCTTTCAGATCCATCTCGTCGGAACCACACACGTGATTCTTGGGCTTTCCCCAAGAATCCACTTTTATATACTGGCTAGAAGTCCCTCGATGTCAGGGTGCTACCGGTCTGAGTCGTCCTGGGGTGAGTACTTTTTTCCACTAGAACAGGCCCAAATTCTAGAGTTAGTAACCGTTTCTCTTACACCCAGGATCGCCCGAAAGTGAAAGGGGAGAGGATACTTCGATTACTAAGTTGTGAGGGTAATAACATATAAAAATGGGTCTGGTTTTTTTATCACTGAGTTTTCACAAGGTGAGAGCATACTCACCTACCATTTTGCAAACACAATCATGCAAATTAGAAGACATGTTCTTTTTAATTGCACTGAAAGTAAGTGTGTACTAATCTAAGAAAAATACAGACACAATGTTTTAGTGTTCAGTCTTTGACGTTCAAACTTGCAAGACCACAAGTTAGGAGTTTAAATTTTTTCCTTTGACCCACAAAAAGTAACTGCCAAATGCTGCAAATGAAAATTAGTACCACAAAAATCTAACTAGGCAGAATGCAGAAAAACCAGAATAAAAAGAACAAAGAAAATAGCAAAAACCCAAATGCGAATAATCAGAAAACATTACCAGTCAAATGCGTCACAATAGAGCGAATGCGTCTCTCTATGTGTCAAATGCGGCTCGGGAATATAAATGTGGCTTTCCAGACATCGATTGCGGAACGACAGATCGATTACGGTGTTTTAGCAGGCGTATGCGTCGCGACGCATCAGATGTGTCATGATTTAAAAAAAACAACTGCGTTGCTCCGTACCTGTACCTACAAAAATGACAGAGAATGCACAAAACCGTACAGAAAAAATAAAAAGAAACAAAGTCGGCTTCACCAATGTATCTAAGGGTTAATTTTCAGGTTATATTAAGGTTAGCAAATCAATACAAATTAAGAAACCCAAAGAAATTACAAAACAAAATGGAAGTAAACATAAACAAAATGATTATACCAGCTAATCGCCGAGAGCTCCATGATTCACCTTTGTAACACCTTCTAACTGGCTCGTTGACGTGTTGCCCTCATATTCAACGTACAAGCAATTCGGAAATAAAAGTCTAAGTCCTACACCAAGCTTTGAAGGATTTGATCCAAGTCTATTTCTATGCCTAAATGACTAAAAATGCCTATGCCTAAATATGCCCAACACTTAATTTGAAATATGACACTAATTGCAACAATTTATGTGAAATATCTAAGTATGTTAGTGTGTAATCTAAAAATGAGAGCAAAATAGAATTTTATAGAAATTGCCATTTTGAATGGACAGGTGAGATCGACTTTCAACAGAGACCTAAAATTAGAGGGCGAGATTAAATCTGATAATCCCTAATCAGGGTTAGGGAAAAATCCTTAAACGAGTGGTTGAGATGTCATCTAAGAAGATCGAATCGGTGGTGGAGAATAAATGAGATAATTAATTCAAAAATAAAGATTTTTGAAAATCAAGAAGATAAGAGATGAACTGAAGATCAGATTTGGAAAATCAAGAATCTGCCCGATTACTTGATTTTTGGAGGAAAGTTACCAATTTGAATTAAATTAATTCAAAATATAGATTTTGTGAAATAATAAATAATCGATTTTCAGATTATTTACCAAAATGGACTGTCAATTAAGAATGTGATGACATTTTAAATAATTTTATTTATTTAAAATGAGAGGAATATTAATTTTGACAAAATAATTAAAGATAATTATTTAATTTAGCATATATGATTAATAATTAAATAAATTAATCAATTCATTTAATTATGACAATTAGTGACATATTTAATAAATAAATATAATTTATTTATTTAATAATCATGAAGAATACAAGAGACATGAATTAATTAAATAATAATGTATTATTTAATTAATAGCTGAATGTGGACCAAGGACATAATTAAATGTCACAATTATGCTAGGACGAAAGTGGTAAAAATAGAGCTTGCAAGCCTAGGTCATTTTTAAGTGTCTACACTTTCCGATCACCCTTGTTCATGATCTATTAACGAGTTTTAAAGGATTCCTTAAGTTTTAAAAATCAGTTTCTTCTCCTCATCAAGTTTCGATAATCTAATTTGGGATGAAACTCTTTATGTTATAACCTTTCTTTAATAGAAAAGATGAGAAACTAAATGTATTTTTGTTGACTAAGTAACTTTAATTTTATGCAACACTATAAATCCTCAAAAGAAATTATAAGGGATATAATACTTATATTGTTATCCTTCTTTTATTGTTTTAGTGGAATCTATTTATATGGCTGTAATCATACAAAAAAACTAATCTCTTACTTCAAAGATCCTTTCACTATTGTGAGGATCATATTGTGAGAAATCCTTGTTTGTTATTTTATTGCCAGAAATCTACAAATAGAAGTAGTTTTATATAGCTGCTACCCACCTCTCCTTGTCTCTCAACATCGATACTTAAGGAATTTATATCACTTATTTTCACTGTCAATCTCTAGATTTCAGATTATTTTTTATTATTATATTATTTTTTATTCTTTAATTATAATATTTTTTTTGTTTTTCCATCTAATAAGTCATACAATGATTTTTTATTCATTTTTAAAAATTTGATAATAAAAAAAATAGACACGATTCGAAAGGTATTTTATATAGATTACCTTAAAGATATATATACTAGTATTATTTTATTTTGAAATGCATAAAATTCATGTTTAAAGGATTGGATCTTTATTTCATTATGATAGGTGATGAACTCAGCTGTTAAATAATTTTTTTAATAAAATAATAATAATTAATTTCAAAATAATATGTTATTGTAAATATAAAATACCTAGTAAAATTAATTGAGTTTTGGTTAGGTAATAGAAATAAAATTATGTCTATTTTAAAAGGTTTTAATTGATTGTAACATGTTTAAAATTTGTGGAGATTGAATATCCAAATTTAAAAAAAACATTAATTTATTACAATAAATTTTAAATTTGTTAAGATGGAATAGTCAAATTAAAATAGAAGCCTACCCTATGCTATCAAATAGAGTTCCAACAATTTTAAAGAGACCCACCCAATACTTGAAATGGAATATCAAATTTAAAATGAAATATTTTAGGTTGACTTAGTTTTATCGCATGATCAATTTAAGATTTATGGTGTAAATTGATTAGTGTTTCTACTCAATTTGTATAAATTTAATAAAAAATAATTATTTTATTTAAGAAAACTAAATTCAACTATTTTGTTTCTTAGTTCGTCGACACAAAGATGACTATATTAAATACAACTATTTAGAATAGACTAATAACCTTCATTCTAAAATCTAAAATGTTTTCAAAAACCCTTATAATATTACAATTAATGCAATCCTTTTCAATTTCTTTATTTTCATGTCAAATAAAAACATACTTACAACTTCCCAAATCGCTTATCAACATAACCACTACAATGCATTGGGTAAAGACTAGGCCTCATAGTCAAACCCAAGACCTTGGGGAGCAAACCCAAGAGTCAAGCCAACACTACTATGGATGCGAGCTAATATATCTTTCGTTTATAAATATTTATGATTTTCTTACTTATACATTACAATAAATATAAATACAAGGAACAAATATAAATTTTTATAATCCTATTAATCAAAATATACTTATTGACCCTTTCATAACTTCTTAAATATTTATAACCTTATTAACCAAAATATACTTATTGAGCAGCTTTATGATATAATTAGACAATATAGGTTGTAGTGAGTGCGATGTTAGATTGCGAATATTCGTTCTTTTTTCAAATTTAGACTGAGAATATTAGTCAGTATATCGAAAAATCATCACGGCAACAAGAAATCGTCGTTGAATTGGCTAAAGCCGTCTTTGTTTTACATCTCCGGCGAACTTTCTAGTGCACCGCTATTCTCCCGGTCCGTTGCATAGTCAACTTTTACATTGTTCTCTAGTACGTACCACCGCCGCCTTAACTACCAGCGCATGGCTTACGTGGACCCTGGTGCATGCACGCACCGCTCACACACCGACGAAGAAAAACGACAGCTGTCAACACATTTTTCTTGAATGTCTATGACGTATGCAATGAAGAAAAGGAGAGGGCTCACGTTTAGCTTTTCAAGGGCAAATCTGGTGGAACACCAAGACAGGGATTACAGGAAGCTCTGAAAGAAAATACCCGCCAACTAATGAAATTATTGGAGATCAAGATAAAGACAGAGGAACTTCAATGGATGTGGAAGAACGTGCTTCTACTGTTATATGGCAGGACTTTTTTCATGGCACGTGAGATGTGTACTTACATTTATTGTTTGTAGTACAAGTTTGAATTGTTTTATGATAAATTATGACAATAAATTAGAAAGAAAGGAGATTTTATCTTTTGGAAAAATAAACAAATAAAGTAGAGTCTTATTTTTGGAAAATCTTATCTTTGAAATCTTTTGGAAAAGATAAAGATTTAAAACAAACGATAAAGATTTAAAAACAAATAAAACAAAGCAATAAAAACAAAGTTTTATTATTCTATGTGCAACACAGGTTGAAGATTTTATTTATATTTTACTGTCGTGAAGGCTAAATCATTATTGTAATGAATTATAATTGAAGAGCAACAGTTGTGTGCAAGTTGTAATCAGTTTTTCTGAGCAATAAGAATACCGATACTTTGCTACATCTGTGTCTTGTTAATTATTCGGTGATTCCATTTTAATTATCTTTTGTATTTCTTTGCATCTAACTTGTGCAACAATTATTATTGATTTTTTGGGTTTTACGTTTCTGTTTACACAACAAGTGGTATCAAAGCAATTGTTTTGCAGCATCTGTGTTAGGATTTGGTGTTTGTTTTGTAGCATCAGATGGCAAAGGTTTTGAACGCAAGGTTCGAAATAGAGAAATTCAATGGGAAGAATAATTTTGAGCTATGGAAGCTCAAGATGCATGATTTGTTAGTGCAACAAGGATTGCACAAAGCGTTGGTTGGAAAGTCAAAGAAACCTACAAATATGACTGATGAAGATTGGGAGGATCTTGATAAAAGAGCTCTGAGCACAATTGAGTTGTGTTTAGTAGATGATGTTCTTTTTAATATTGTTGCAGAGGATACAGCTGCAGACTTATGGAGTAAAATGGAGAGTCTTTATATGACAAAATCTTTGAAAAATCGGATCTACTTGAAGAGGCAATTGTATAGTTTGTGAATGAAGGAAGGTATAAAAAATTGTTGATCATTTAAATATTTTCAATACTCTTATATGTCAATTAGCTAGTGTGAGTATAAAAGTTGAAGATGAAGACAAGGCAGTTACGTTATTGTGTTCATTGTCTGAATCCTGGAATCACTTAGTCACTTCTATTAGCTTTAGTACAATTGACACACTTGAATTTGATTATGTTGTAGGAGCTTTGTTGTCTCAAGAGGTGCAGAAGAAATCTAACATAGAATCCTCAACATCTGAAGCAATAGTGGTTAGAGGTCGATCCAAGGAAAAAGGGGAAGATTTGAGAGGAACATCCAGATCTTAGTCAAAAGGAAAAAAGGGTAAGGGAAAATGTTGGTACTACAATAAATCAGGCCATCTCAAGAAAGATTGTTGGAAGAGGAAAGAAGACAATGATGACTCCAAAAAGGAAGCAAATCTGGTTGAGACAAGTTTAGGTACGGTTGATGAAGTTTTATTTGTTTGTAATTCCTTACATTATCATGAGGAATGATTATTAGATTTTGGTGCTTCTAATCACATGTGTCGACATAAGAATTGGTTTTCATCTTACCAAGCTATTGATGGTCCAGTGTTGTTCTTATGAGAAATAATGTTTCTTGTAAGATTGTTGGGATTGGGAGCATTAGATTAAAATGTTCGATGGTTTTGTGAGGACATTAACAGAGGTAAGACATTTGCTTGAACTCAAAAAGAATTTAATTTCCTTGGGTTTTTGGATTCTAGAGGTTATAAATTTACAAGTCAAGGTGGATCAATGAAAGTGTCCAAGGGAATTTTGGTGGTCATGAAGGCTACAAATGTTAGAAACCTTTACCAGCTTGAAGGGAGTATGGTAATAAATGAAGCAGTAGTGGTATCTGAGGAAGTAAATGAATCTACTCATTTACGGCATCAACGATTGGGTCATATGAGTGAGAAAGGATTAAAGGTACTGTTAAACCATAAGTTACTTCCAAATTTAAAATCTATGAATTTGAATTTCTACAAGCATCATATTTATGGGAAGCAATCTAGACATAAGTTTAAAGCAGGGATTCATACAAGTAACAATATTCTAGATTATATTCATTTAGATGTCTGGGGACCATTCCCTATAGTTTATTTTGGAGGATCATCATATTTTGTGACATTTATAGATGATTACTCTAGAAAGGTGTGGGTCTATATTCTTAAAAGAAAAGCAGGTGTGTTTGATGTATTTAAGCAGTTTAGACTTTTGGTTGAAAAGAAAACTAGAAGATCAATCAAATGTTTAAGAACAGATAATGGAGGTGAGTTCACATCTTTGGAGTTTGAAAACTATTGTAAGGAAGTTGGGATCGAACTTAGGCATAAAACCACTATTTACACTCCTCAGCAAAATGGTGTTGTTGAATGCATGAATAAGACTCTTCTAAAGAGAGCAAGTCCAAGCATGCTTAGTAATCCTAGGTTGCAACAAGATTTGTGGACATAAGCAATCTCTACATCTTGTTATTTTTTAAATTGATCACCATTATTTGCAATAGATTGTAAGATTCCTTAAGAGGTATGGATAGGTCATTCTTATGATTATTCAAATCTTTTTTTTTTGGTTGTGATGCATATGCTCTTATTTCAAAAGATCAACATTCTAAATTAGATCCCAAAGCTAAGAAATATATCTTTGTTGGTTATGGTGATAGAATTAAGGGATATAGATAATGGGATCCTATTACCCACAAAGTCATTATTAATAGAGATGTAGTATTTGATGAATCTTCTCTCATAAAATCAAATGTTGTAGAAGTTGATTTGAAACAGGAACAAGTACCTCAACATCAATAAATTCAATTGGGGGTGAAGCCACACTAGTGGTTTACAATTTGATGGAGCAAGGAAAACTGAGAAAAAATGACCCCATGGCAAAAAAATTGGTTTTAGGGGTTTGAATGAACCTATAAGTTCGACCGAACCAAAGAGGGGTTCAACCGAACTAGGGTTCAAACGAACCTATTTAATTACTGGGCCCACATTTCTCACCTAAAAAAAAAAAGGAAAATTCATATTGAGGGGGGTTTGCTAGAACCCCCCTGGTTCTAGCGAACCCCCCTTTTCCCTAATTTTTGACCTTGTTCACAAAAAAAAACCCATTTTTTTATGCTTTGAAGCTCGGGTTGAGGATGAAAATGGAGGAATATTTACAAACCCAACTGGAATCAGGTAGTCCTCGGAACGAGCTATCTAACGAATAGAAATTTATTATGTTTTGGTTTTATTATGTACTTGTTTTTTTAGTTTTATTAAACATAGGTTTTTTATTGAAAATGAAGGTCTTTGTTCTGCACATATGGAAAATAGTAGATTATCAAAAAAAATTTGAAAAATATGAGTGTACCATATATTGAAGTTCTTGATCTAACAAAAAAAAATGAATTTCGATATATACAAAAAAAGTTAATTATTATAGGTGCTATATCTGAATAGTAATTGGTTTGACTTGAAACTTTATTAAAGAAAAAATATTCAATAAAAACTATCTAACCAAGTGGAAGCACTAGATATCACAGTTACAAATCTAAATTTGAAATAATTAGAATTTTTCCTTCATGGAAAAAAGGTTATGCGTTATCGATTAGTCACTTTTTTAAAATGTTGTTTTGAGAAAAACCAGGTTTTTGAGAGATGGAAAAAGAAGTACAATATGATTCCAAAAATTTTGAAAAAAATATTTTTAGAATCTACAGACAAAATGTGATGAGACTCTAGTTTGCATCATTTTCAAATTCCTCACGGTTTAGCTGCTATATGTGCCTAAATGTGAAGATTTAGTTAAAAATAATAATTTCAATGTCCAGTTTGGCCAAAAATTGTAAACCACTATTGTGGGATCACCCTTGGAAACTCTTCCATCTACTGAAAATAGGGAGCAAAAAGAAGCTTCCAAACAAGAAGATGAGGATGCAAAAAATCTACAAAAAAATGTGGAAATTCCACAACTAGATCTAAGGAGATCTACACGGGTCAGAAATCCACCTAAAAGGTATGATGATTATATGTCTCGTGTACTGTATGATAATGCAGTAGGAAGTTTAATGTATGTGATGGTATGTACAAGACCAAATATTTCACATGCACTTGGTGTTGTCTATAGATACATGGAAAATCCAGGTAAAGAGCATTGGGCAACAGTGAAATGGGTGCTTCAGTATCTTAGAGGCACAAGTGATTATTGTATCACCTTTATGGTAGTAGTGGTTCAATTTATGGTTATGTTGATTGAGATTTTGCAGGTGATTTGGACAAAAGGAGATCTACATCAAGTTATGTCTTTACTCTTGTAGGATGACCTACGTTTTGGATGTCAAAGCTTCAAGAAACAATTGCTTTATCCACTATTGAGGAAAAGTATATGGTTGTATCACATGCTTCCAAAGAGGCAATTTGGTTGAAGGTTCTTTTGGGTGAGTTTGGAAAAGTGCAAGAAAGGGTGATTGTATTTTTTGATAGTCAAAGTGTTATACATCTAACTAAAATCCAACTTATCATAGCAGGACAACATATTATGATTAAATATCATTTTGTAAGACATGTTATTGATGGAGATGGAGTAGCTCTTGAGAAAGTTCATACACTAGAAAATTATGCAGACATGTTGACAAAACCAGTACACTTAGAGAAGTTGAAGTGGAATTTGACTTCTCTTGGCTTGTAGAAAAGGTGATGAATGGGCATGGGCAAGATCAAGTAAATTGTTGTCAAGGTGGAGATTGTTAGATTATGAAAACAAATTAGAAAGAAAGAAGTGTTTATCTTTTGGAAAGATAAGGGAAATAAAGCAAAGTCTTATCTTTGGAATCTTTTTGGAAAAGATAAGGATTTAAAACAAAAGATAAATATTTAAAAATAAATAAAACAAAGCAATAAAAACAAAGTAATAAAAACAAAGCTTGATTTTTCTATATGCAACACAGGTTGAATATTTTATTTATATCTTGATGTCTTGAAGCCTAAATCATTATTGTAATGAATTGTAATTGAAGAGCAGTAGCTATGCACGCAAGTTGTAATCATTTTCTTTAAGCAATAAGAATACCGATACTTTGCCCCGTGGATGTTTCCTTGGCACATTGTCAAGGTTTTACCACGTAAATCTATGTCTTGTTAATTATTCTATGATTCCATTTTAATTACCTTTTGTATTTCTTTGCATCTAACTTGTGTTGCAATTATTATTGGTTTTTTGGGTTTTACGTTTTCGTTTACACATGTTATTTGATAATTGATCGTTAATTGGCCAAAATTAATGTTATTTTATCTTTTTATAAAAAATAGTAAATTGTTGATAAGTAGGAGGTATTTTCCACAATGTGATAAATTATGATACTGCTATCAGGATTCAGGTGTGTGATTTTCAAGTCACTCATTGACCCATGTTTCATGAGTAGTGGTTTACATGAACCCATCTCTCATGAGTATGAATGGTCCACTCAACACTCATTGCATTCAAGTGATGCTTGCAGTGGTGAAGCATTGGGCCTTCTTGTGAGGTCACCCATCCCAGTACTACTCCAACTCAAGTGTGCTTAACCATGGAGTTTCCCCCAAGGTTAAGCCCACTTAGCTTGCTACCCCATTTGCAAAACCTTCATTTGAAGGTCCTTTAGTGGCTTGGGACAAAATATGCACCCCAAAAGATGTTGGGGGTTTTGGTCTAAGGGATTTGCACTATCTCAACATAACTCTTGGAGCTAAACTGGTGTGTAATCTATATTCCACTCCATGAAAAAAGGACTAGAATAATTCAAAGAAATTATTTGGATAATCAGGATCCAAGTAGAATATTGACCTTCACTAATCCCCCCAGGGGATTGGCCATTTGGAATTTTTTGGTGGAGTGCAAGGATATCATAGTGGAACACTGTAATGGGATGTCAGAGATGGCTCAAAGGCATTATTTTGGGAGGACTCTTGAAATGGAAACCCTATATTGGTTGTTTATCAAGATTTATAGGAGGCCTACTAAAATTTTGAAGCAACATTAGGATTAAATCATGTTCATGACTACCTTTCCTGTAATGAAGAGAATTTCATTAGGTTGTGGAAGTGGAAACTATTATAGGGTCTTAACATTCTAGAAGTGCAAATAAATAAAATTTTAGAGATACTTATTCAAAGGAAATAATTTATCTCCAATAAGAAAAATGTGGTTAAGTGGTAGGTATGTGTAGGATCATCATGGAAAAAATAGGCCCTTAAGTGGCAAAAAATTTAGAAAAATTAGAGTTAGGCAACTTGACGTAAAAATTTGAATAAGTTATCTATATTATTTCAAAAATATGTAAAAATAGAATCTGTAGCAAATTGAATTTAGTTTATAAACTACTAGGTTTATTTTTTTTTAAATCTATTTGGTGAAAATTTGAAATTTCAATCCAGTAGTACATAAATTTCAGGGAAAAAATAAGAAGTAGGTGTCTGTCTGACCACCCTAACCACAATAAAATGATAATATTTTTTTATAAGATTTTAGATATAAGTAGAGGACTCATGTTTGGATGTGATGCATATGTTTTTGTAATCTTTTTCCAGGTAAATAATTAATTATGAATTTTTTATTACAACTTTTAAAAAATATAAAAACTCATATGTCTGACCACCTTGGTCAAAGCTTCATGAAATTCAATTTTTTTTAATCCTATAGTATGTGAAGCATAGAATGTGAATCATGTTTCAGATTCAAAAAATGTGATAATGTTTGAAAGCTATAGATGTTTTTCAACTATCCTATCAATCAGGACTTTAGTCATAATTCAAATAGAAAATGAATAATAATTATTTATTAAATTCAAAGTAAAGCATAATTTACATTGGTGGAAAGCTGAGAATCTCCTTTAAAAACTTGGCTACTTTAATACCCTAGTGTGCATCTAGAATGGGCTCCTATAGTGTCAAAATGGAATACTTGGTGTTTGCAAAGCAGATGAAGGAGATTGATGGGACTACCCATCTATGTTGGAGTAGAGGGTGTCTTCCCAAGGTTGGAGCCTTTGCTTAGGTAGCTCTTCAAAAGAGGATTCTAATTTTGGACCCTCTTAAGAAACATGGCTTTATTGGCCCACGAGTGTGTATACTATGTAGAAATATAGAAGAAATTATTGATCTTCTTCTAGGATTCCCCTTTGTGGAACATTGCTAGAAGTGGTATTAAGAAAATTGAATTATTATAGTCCTCTCCTATCATCTGTGTGCTCTCTCTTCAACTCTTGGCCATACCTACAAAAAGGATCTATTTTTGCAAGCTTATGGGTGGCGAGCCCATCTATTGTGATTTGGGAGCTTTGGAAAGAGATAAATAGGAGGCCCTGTTTTAGAACAAATCTATGAAACCAGTTTTCTTCTTCAAGAATCTTGAGGTAACAATAGTAGAGGTGGTCAATAATGCGGTAAGAAATCAAAAACTAAAACATAACTCCATCAACATATGGGATGTTGATATGGCCAAGGCTTGTACCAACCTGATCATCCCCCCATTCATGGGGATCTCAAGGTTAATCTTAGTTCATCATCTTGACCATAAGTAAAATAGAATCCTTTGAAGATGATTGGAT
Organism: Sequoia sempervirens; assembly: GCA_007258455.2. Taxonomy (NCBI): domain Eukaryota; kingdom Viridiplantae; phylum Streptophyta; class Pinopsida; order Cupressales; family Cupressaceae; genus Sequoia; species Sequoia sempervirens. Next base: position 51,661,779 of record VDFB02000003.1, on the reverse strand, counting down.
TAAATTAAACTTTGATGGTTCCTCTAGAGGCAACTCGAGCATAAGCAACATTGGGTATATTTTGAAAAACTGTAAAGGGGAAGTTTTGAGAAAAATAAGTTCCCCCTTTTTTCTAGAAATGAATATGGGAGAGGGGCTAGTAGTTGTGCAAGGTCCAATAGTCGTGCAGTCAATGGTGATTATAATATCCAATCTTACCACATATTTATACTATATATTGTAAATAAATAGTCCACATGTAAATAAAAATAATAATCAAATGTTAATAAAAAATGAACCCATACTTGAACACATGAGAACCTTTGAATTTTATATACAAATATATATATACATTCATGAAGATGTGAAATAAGTGTTTTTTTTGTCTTAAATAAAATATCATAACTATCCACTATAAGTATGTCATTTATAAAATAATATGACTCATTTAATAAAATAAGGCGCTCATTTAAACAAGTATTGTTATCATAGTGAAAACATATTGTTCTTAAATGTGTACAACTATTGCGGTAGCAATGTACAATAATTTGAGTCTTTCATATTAATAGTTTGTTCTATCACAAATATAAAAGGTTAGTACAATAAATACCATGTATTTTTCCATTAAATGTGAAATATTTTCAAAAAGTTTTAGTGTTCAACTATTGGTCTAGATTTTTGTTTGATATAAGTTGTAGCTTAAATAATTTCATGTGTTGTTTTTATAAGAACAAATAGTTTTTTTGTGTTCAACTATTGGTCCATATGTGTTCAATATAAAAGTTAGAGATATCAAAGATTTATGGTTACCAATAGGTACTTGGTCCATTTAGATTGCATATTAGTTTTATTTTAAATAATAATATGATATTCTACAAGCAACAAATGATATTTTTTGGTTCAAATACTAGGGGTCCCATGATTAAGTTTTGGTTGAATATTTAAAAACTCAAATTTTAGACACTTTTCAATAGATGCGTTGATGTGGCAAGTTACATGATGAGTCACACCTCCAAACCTTAGTTATAGATAGATAAGATGCCAGTCCACATTTCAAAAAAAAAAATTCTATGATATTCAAGTCAATTGCTACATGCTAACAAAATTAGCCTACATGACTACTGACCCCTCTCTCCTAATGCAACTGGTTTACAAGCCAACCTCTTTGATCTCCAAGAGGCTATGGGATTGGACTTCAAAAAATTGATTATTGACTCTCTAGTAGTGATTAATTCTCTAAGAACTAGAAAAATAAAAAGTTGGCATCTATATAGCATTATGAATATGTGTTGTGATCCTTAAAATGTTTGAGGACATTAACATTATCCACGTATACAAAGAAGTGAATAAGGATGCAAATTTGTTGGACAACTTGGCCATTGATGAGTATGAGGCAAATATGACAATTGAAGAGGACAAATTGGCCAACATTAAGCCCCTATATTCTATCACCCTCAAATAATGGCCCTCGAGCGATAGGGGTGATTGTGTTATGTTTGGTGAAGCCCAAATATTTTAAATATAACGACAATTTCTCTCACACTCGAAACAAATGCCTTTTTTGTAACTAAATTCTTTTTGTCATGTATTTGCTAATTTAGAAGTTGACCGTTTTGGTGGATTTTTCCATTTCAAAGATGCGACTAAATTATAAAAGTTACTGCTACTTGAATATTATTGTATTGTATTGAGAATTAATAAAAGAGATTCCCCTGTTGAAAGTGGATGTAGTCTATAAGACGAACCAATTTATAAAAATATTCTGTTCTTGTTTGTGTGTGTTATTGTTCATTCATTTTATTTTTTGCAATCTTTTTCTTTTGTTTATTATATTGTCATTAAATTCAACAGATTGGCATTGGGTTTTGGAGTGACATGTACTTGGTTGGAGGTGGTTCGAGAGTATAATGTCCCTTGGATCCCTTTTCTCATTGAGGCAAATGGTGAAGATGTGGAAGCTCATTGAAATAGGGCATGTTAGGGTTTTAGAACAATGGTGTTGAGGACAAGTCATTGTGTTGGTGGCCTGCATAGAGGAAGATTAAAGTGAAGACATATAATCTATATGTAATTATTGTTATAATGTAATAGTTTGTTGCATATGATATAGACCAAGAGTAATGTAAGGAAAATGGCTAGTCAGTAAAAGACCAATTTGGTAATTGTATGGCCACCAACATGGTTGCCAATTTTGTAAATTATTTTTCACATAATTAATATATGGGGTACATGGCTCCCTAAAGCCTTTCATTAATTAAAAAAAAATTAAGAAGAAAAGAAAGATAGTAAAATAAATTGAAGATCGAAATCTTAACATATTCAAAATGAAAAAAATTACATCATTAAAAAAGTGAGAGAGCTCTTGACATTATTGTGATATTTTTTAGATCAATAAATACAAATATAAATCGAATGAAGAGCATGATGGGCATTTAGTTATTTTTTATATTTAGTCGATAGGATACATATAGTGTGAGATTTGAGCCTCAAACAAGTCTCACACCTACAAACCATTGTTGAGTCATCAAAAAACAAGTTTTAGCAGTTGTTTAATGGTAAACTAGTTGTCATTTAATAGTAAAAGCCCCCCTCCAAAATCTCACTTATCATGTAAAACTTAGATAAATGTTGATTTTCCAATTGGATGGGAACATTTTATTTCCATTTGTGATGTTTTTTGTCAATTTGATGACAACTCTTTTTTTTTTTTAATTTGCATTGCTTTATGTTTTAAATTGTATGCAAATATTTCACAATTAGATAATATTTATTTTCTTCAAGGAAAAAATCTCTAGAGATTTGTCTAAGTTTATTTCATTCCATTATTTAGCACTTATTATTAATTGTTTAATCTAGCCACATACAATTAGAATTTGCAGCACATGGCATCTATTCGTACCCATGCACAAACATGTACTCTCTAACATATTAACATACATGTAGTTTTCTATTGGCATAATCCTTGAACCTCCTTTAGGTGCAAGTGCTAGTTTATAGAAAATATGTCTTTAGACATCATGCAAGTCCAAACTTTTTGGGTTAGATATCTCAATCCTAAGGGTGGTTGCTAGTTTCCAAGGCAAGTTATGACATGCTTATGTTGTGTACCAAATAAAAAAAAATCTAAAAATATGTGTTTTTTTGTTTTTATGAAAATTAACTGAGATTATATGCACAAAAGACTAAAAGCTATTTTTGACTACTTTTTGATCCCCACACCTTTATCTAAATTCAAAATCAAATCAAATTTAAATTCAATTCATACAATACTATAAAATACATTTATATTATCATTTTTTATTTAACTTTTTTAAATCATAATTAAATGTATCATTTTATACAAAATTCCAAATTAATTTTATTTGCTTACTTAAAAAACTTAAAATGATCTAGAATAAATAAAAATTACATTCTTAATTTAAAGTAAAGTGAACCCGAGCTTATAAATATATATTCTTCCCCTTTTAAATAAATAAGAATGGCTTACCAATCTTTAAAATATATAGTTAAGAAAGTTTTATGGGCCAAAAGCACTTCTTAACATGACATATTACCCAAAAAATTTATTTAAATACTTTAAATCTCTTTCGTGATCAACTATAACAGAGATGGGGTGGGAAAGTTTTCCCAGCGTAGAGTCTAATTTTGTATATAGATTTCTTTGTAAAAGGTTTATTAGGAGATTTGTTGTAGCCATTTTTAAAAAGATAATGACTAATAAAAAATGTTAATGATTAATATAAAAAATGTGCTGCTATTATTTTAATAATAATATTTTTGATTAGGAAAAGAAAGTTTTGAAGGGGCCTCAAAACCCTTTACAATAGAGAAAAGCTGCTAAAAAGAAAGAAACACTAAAACCGTAGTCCACAAAAATCAAAATGCTGACAAAAGATAAAGCAAGAAAAACCATCAACAACCCTACAACAAAACAACAACACTAAAGTTGAACAACCAAAAACAACAACAAAAAACTACAACATTTTATCAAGAACATTAGTCGAGTCCATATTTTCAACAATGACTTTGTCGTGCATCTCAACCACATCTTGGAGATCCTCGAACATAATGGCTGCCCTTTTCTTTGTCTTGCTCCTCATTCGTAGGCAAGGACCAGCCTCCAAATTCTTCGCCTCACTGGGACCATTATCCTCAATCTTATCCTCCAAGTTCATGTAGTTAACCTTAGCAATGGTCGCCTCATATTTGCCCAAATCCAAAGACTGACTAGTACACTTAATAGCTTTATCATTTAAAACCAACATGCCCTTAGCACTAGTTTTTACAGATTGATTACTGATTCAAACAACAATCTACAAATCATTACTGATCTTGTTAATTCTTTCCTCCATAAGTTCACAATCCGCTCCTCATTAAACCTTTGATTAATATAAAAAAATGGGTTGTTATTATTTTAATAATAATATTTTTGATTAGGAAAAGAAAGTTTTGAAGGGGCCTCAAAACCCTTTACAACAGAGAAAAGCTGCTAAAAAGAAAGAAACACTAAAACCCACAGTCCACAAAAATCAAAATGCTGACAAAAGATAAAGCAAGAAAACCCATCAACAACCCTACAAGAAAACAACAACACTAAAGTTGAACAACCAAAAACAACAACAAAAAACTATAACATTTTATCAAGAACATTAGTCAAGTCCATATTTTCAACAATGACCCTGTCGTGCATCTTGACCACATCCTGGAGATCCTTGAACATAATGGCTTCCCTTTTCTTTGTCTTGCTCCTCATTCGCAGGCAAGGACCAGCCTCCAAATTCTTCACCTCACTGGGACCATTATCCTCAATCTTATCCTCCAAGTTCATGTAGTTAACCTTAGCAATGGTCGCCTCATATTCACCCAAATCCAAAGACTGACCAGTACACTTAATAGCTTTATCATTTAAAACTGACAGGCCCTTAGCACTAGTTTTTACAAATTGATTACTGATTCAAAAAACAATCTACAAATCAAACTGATCTTTTTAATTCTTTCCTCCATAAGTTCACAATCCGCTCCTCATTAAACCTTTGAACAACAATTTCTAGAGCGGTCAACCTTTCCTCATGACTTTTACCAAGTCTATTGGCATCCACAACTAATTTATCAAGAATAACATTCATTTTCTTGGCCTTACCTTTCACTATCCATTCCTTCTAGTTGTAGTTCACTAATGCTACATAGACATCTTGCCAATTTTTAAGCTTTGAATTAAGCTCCTTCACTTCTAAGAAAAGCCACTTCATAAGAGAGAGCAAGTTACGAGTGTTGTCCTTTGCCATTCTACAAAACAAGTCCATATTAATCTCCTCCCAATTGACCAGCTGAGCATTAGGAAAATTAACGTTCTCATCGGGTTCCTCTCGAAACCCCCTCTTTTCCCTCTAAATCCTCCTCTATCGGGGAGTCCTCAACTTCAGTTACCTCCACTTTCACCAAGTGCTTCTTAGGGAGGTCAGCCAAATTAGCTAGAATTTCAAACCGCTCTGCCTTAACATTAATTTTCTTAACCTGACCAATAGGAGACTCAAATTCATCTTGGTTAGGACCAACCACCTTAGAATTCACAAAACCCTCATTCTCCTACCCAATATCCGCCATCGGTTGCTCCTTTCCCTCAATACCATCACCGAAACCCCTTTAAAATCAGGAATAGGGGATTCCTCCAAACCTTCTAATTCATCCACACCCTACTTGACAACACACTTCCCCTTCTTGGGGGCATCTTTTCTTCTTGTTCACATTCTTTCTCACTGAAGGAATGACTTCCCTCATTTCAATATCTATTTTGTAAGCCTTAGACCATGATTTTGAGTCCTCTAATTCATCCATAGACTAACCCTCATCCTCCAAAGGTTCATCATAAATAGAGTCTTCTTCCTTAGAGTCCCCTTCCCACTCCTCCGTCGACTCACCAGTTTCATACCCATTATTTTTTCCACCCTTTTTATGAGCAAGGAGCTTAGGGATAACCAATAACACCTTCATCTTAATGTCATAAAAAATAAGACTCATAAGGCCTTCATGAAGAATAGCCTTCCTAGGGTTCTTCCTATGATCCTCTATATTGGTTTCCATGGAAACAAGGAGGTAAAAAAGAAACGAAACCTGAGAGTTGTGGCTAAAGAGATTAAGTAACATGAAATGATAGCCACAGATAATAGAGTACCTACCCTCCATAGTGAAGAATTGCATAATTTCCATAACAATGTCCCTCCAAAGTGGCTTAATAGATTTATAGGCATACCCACCACTTCCAATGATCCTAAGCTTTTGCTTCTCTAAACCTTTAAAGAAATTGGCTAAGGTCATCTTGGCTACAACCTGGTCCCTATAAAACTTCTTTCCCTTTGAAGGAAGAACAGTAACCTCGGTGATGAAGTCCTCAGTAATGTTGAACTCTGCACCTTGATAGTGCAAGACCCTATTGTTCCAGCCATTTACAAAAGCCTCTATCACCTCAAGGTTAGAACCGTGGGGCCTCAACAAATAAGGGAGAACTCCATCCTTCTCCAAGTGCTCCTAGATGAGCTTAAAATCATGAAATTCATCACAAGAGATCAACTCCACTCTACAATGAGCTCCTCCCATGGCAAACTGCAACACACAATTCACAACTTGCTCCTTGTTCTTCTGCATAGACAGAGTTAAGTGAACAAACCACAAGGAAATGTAAAAAATACCCACAATACGTGTGAGCCTGACAAAACAAGTACTGCCATACCTCAACTCCCAACCCATGATCTCAAAATCATCTAAAAAGCAATAATTATATGAGTAGGCACTAAACTCAACATGCGAAAACTAGTTGAGGAAGAAATAAAATAACCTTTCTCCCCTCTTAACTGCTTCCTTGACATGACAATTGGTCATAATTAGAGATATTTTGAAGATTAAGTGGTATGGAATCATAAGTATTCCAATAATTATGATCCATCAATCCTAAATTAGCTAACCCATCAGCAAGCAAGTTAGCTTCCCATAAAATGTGAGTAATTCTCTCCTCGGAAAAATAATTAATGATAGAAATAGCATCATTAATCAGATGGACTATAAACCACAACAACAAATTAATCTCTAGGAGACAATTTATGATATTAAGGGAATCCCCTTCTAACCAAAGTTTAGTAACCCCTGCTTCTCTAGCCAATGAAAGGCCATGATAGGTTGTTGCTGCCTCTACAAAGTGGTTTGTCTGGATATTATTATTTTAATAATAATGTTTAATGGTGAAAATTGTAAGCAATTTTTTATGTTTTAGGTATTTTTATTAGAATAATTTGAATGTAATAATTAATTTATAAGTGTTTCATTTTCTGCATAAATTCATTTTATGGTATTATTATATTCTATTTTTCTTATTATTTTTATTCTATATATTTGTTTATGATTCTTAGATTATTCATTTATTACTTTAGGTCAATATGGTTGGTGTGAACCTAACTTAGGTCATTTTGTAGTCATAAAAATAAATCTTGACTTTTTAAAATTTAAAATTCAAATTTTAAATATTGTCCACAATTTTATTAATGAATGAACTTGTACATGCTTTTGTTTATTTGAATTATATTTTGTTATATTTAAAGACACTCATATATTAGAGACCATCTAAGATTTATGCAAAGACTTGTTATAAAGCATTTATGAGAGCATTATAGTGGCACTATCAAAGCATTACATAAACAAAGATTATTTCAGATACATTTCTTATTTTTTTGTCCTCATCAATGTTCCAAAGTCATTGAATTGGTTTAATTAGAGCCAAACTAAGAACATAACCTTCACAATTCACTAAATTCTCTAAAGGTGTTTGTAAGCACCATGAATACTTACAAAGATTTAGACATCAAAAAATTGAGGTCAGCAAATTCTAACAAGTCATTTTCTCTCAATTCATTTCCACAAGTCACAATTTAAACTAATAGCACCCAATCAAATTATATACTCTATGACATCAATTTGATAAGTCTTAAAATATTAGCATTATAGTGAATAAATTCTTACCATCTTTAACATTGATTTCTTATCTCCAAAATTCAAATAAACATCACATTTAAATTTATTAAAATTCTAAATTCTTTTATTTTCATTAAAAAATAAATGATTGAATTCCAAGCTCATGCTAGGAGTTAACAAATACATAAATAATTTCAATGTATTAAATAAAAACTATTTAGTAGTAACCCTTTCTTTGATAAATTTGTCAACAATTTTCTAATTAGCAAAAATAGTGTCTATCAAAACTAGCACTTGCATCTAAACGAGGTTCAAGGATTACACCTATAGAAAACTATATGTATGTTAATATATTAGAGAGTATGTGTTTGTGCATGGATGCGCTGCAAATTCTAGTTGCATGTGGCTGGATTAAACAATTAATAATAAGTGCTGAATAATGGAATGGAATAAACTTAGACAAATCTAGAATTTTTCCTTAAAGAAATTAAGTATTATTTGATTATGATGTATTCGCATATAGACTTAAAACACAAAACAATGTAAATAAAAAAAGAAAGTTTCCATCGAATTGACAAAAAACACTACAAATGGAAATAGAATGTTCCGAGCTGTCAAATCAATATTTATTTGGCTTTTATGTGATAAGTGAGATTTTGGAGGCTTTTACCTGATATTTTTTGAAGGCTTTTACAATTAAACAACTGATTTACATTAAATGACAGCTAAAACTTGTTTTTGGATGACTCAATAGTAATTTGCAGACATAAAACTTATTTTAGACTCAAATCTCACACTATATGTAACCTATCGGCTAAATATCATCAGTCTCTATAGTGGCTATTTTTGACAGAAGCTCAAAAATATTTGAATGAATATATGTTACGAACAAGTTAAAGCCTGTGCCATCAAATTCTATAATTGTCTAAAATAAATGAACATACTCTCATTTAAGAAGACTGCAATTCAATATGACGATGAAGGTCAAATTTTATTAAACAAATGAGCATACAAAATTGATGCAGAATAAGAGATGAAGCAGAGATGCTCTCAATTCTTGGCTCTTATTTTTCTGCACTTATTTCTTTATGCTGCTAAGAAGTTATCGAATGTTCATCCTCTGAAATTACAGATTATAAGAGGAAAACAAATAATAATCAGTAACATTCATAGAGAGTGATATTCACCCTTAGACGAAAATAAACATCTCCCTCGAATGCATCAGTGTTGATGGTAGCAATTCCTCTGGCCATTAAGAAATCCCCAGTACCACCCACAACAGATATATCTCTGTACTTGACCAGAATTGGGTCTGCTCCATTGAAGGTGATGGTACCCTTATAGTCTGTTGAATTCAATACAAATGTGAACCCAAGCCAGGAACTGAATGTATTCTTCATGTCATAGAAATAAAAGCCCTGAGCTCTTCCCACAGGAGGAGAGTGAAGATTGTTGTCAAAAGTAATAGGATCATCAAATACAACCAGATCTCCAAAATGCTTGTTGCCAGTCAAAATAGTGAGATTAGCTCCTTGAGGTGCTCCTACAATTGCAGAAGTTGCATTGTGTTTGTTGGATCCATTGTAAAGGATATCATGAAAATAGAATACCAGATTCCAACAGGGCTTTGGAAGCTTCTTTTTTTTCCAGCTATGGCAATCTGCAGATTTCAGCAACATAGTGGAGACTAGAAGCCAGAGAAAACAGAAATGCACAAGTCTTGCAGCCTTCATTGCTATTGTGCAAAAGGAGGAGATATGTCTAGACAGATACTAGAATTCAGAGCTCCACAAGACAGAGATGAATGGGTCCCAGTACAATGTCTCCTGAGACTGTTGGTGCACATGTAAGGTGGACTTGAACCCTATTTATAGTAACAAGCATCATGCTTAGGGTCAAAATCAATCTTAAATAAAACACAATTAGTCTATTCTACAAATAGTGAAAAAATAAACTAGTAGAACTCTCAACCACTGCTGAAAACTGGATGAGACTATCAAACTCACAGTCCACTATGTTCTCTTTCAGGACAGTTAGATCGTACATTATATTCCAGATGGCATTGCAGACAAGGAGCATCTCCAATGGAGGATAGTGTCAAGCTTTAGATCTAGACGCCACCACCGCCATCAACTTCTGATTTAAGAAATGAAATTAAAGTGCTATTCTTTTAGATGTTCACATGCAGCCAATTATTGGAGAGCAAAAGTGGGTTGTTAACAGTACTGCAGATAAATATTAAATATAGAAATGGGTAGAGTATGAAGAGTTAGGCCATCAATCATTGACATTTTTTGTAGACCGGGAGCTCTGGCTATGACTGACTGAATAGCCTGCCAATTTCAATATGGGTTTGGTGAGGAATGAGGACATCTCTTGACTTTTTTGCTTAGTGACAAAAAGATATCACCAAGAAAATTAAGAAACAGAATCTAAGCCAAACCCACTCGTGGTCACGACTAACATAATTTAAGAAAAGCTCAAATGAAAAGTATGCTCAGAGGATAGGTTTGTCATTAGCATTCATATGATAGTTGGTAGTGTGGTAGTAGGTAGGATATTTCAGTTGTACTTTATATTTTATAGATATTTTTTAATGCCTGTTATAAGAACTAGAGCCTGAATCAATTATAGATGAAAAGAAAGGAGATTTATATATCGTTTGAAAGTGTTTAAGGGGAATTTAAGTCAGTATTAACAAATATTTAAAGGTGATTTAGTATATTATTTTTTAAAAATTGTAATGGGAAGTTTGTATATTTATAGTGATTCTTATCTAGTTTTGTGTTTATTTTAAAAGAATGATTTACTGCATTTATATATCAACAAATGATGTATGCAATTTTGGGTGAAGTTATGCTCTTTTCCTATACCCCCATCCATTTATTGACATGTATTTCTACAAATTTATCCGTTTGCCTATATATACATACTCACTTTTATGTGTTCACATCAATTATGCATTTATTACAGCTCTTCATATAGATTTTTTATCAACTTTGTTTTTATCATCCCTACCATCTGTGTCATTTTCACACACATGGTATTTATTATGTGACCATATATTTGATCCATCAAATCTAAAAATTCAAATTTAAAATTTTGGTTCTCCCTTGCCCACCCCTTTCCCACCTAAAGCCAACTAAACACACATTTGCATGATTTATTGTTATGTCCTCGAGTTTAAAGGTATTTGGTTGCATTCATTTACCATCTTATCTCATTTGATCATATTGTTCAAAAAAGCATGTTAAGAACACATGCTTTGGAGCACTAAAACAAGTATATTATTGCACAATCAATCTAGAGCATTTGCACAATTAAAAATCATTTTTTAATCACCATAAAGTTAATCTTTAATGAGGGTTGACCTCTAAGAATGTGAACCCTACCAATTCGAGCAATTCTTTAAAGGTATTTCTAAATACTTTTGATCTTAAGAGTAAAGTAGATAGAGGCAGAATTGGACAAATTAGGAAGTAGAATTAGATAGGTTATAAGATCATTTATATGGGTTTTAAGACATATTTATAGCCATTAAAAAGACTCTAACTAATGAACTAAACCCTCCATAGTGAAAATTAACTGTTTTGGATCCAAGGTAAAGTACAAGCTAATATCTTTCATTTCTAATCCTAAGACATCCAAAATTCAATGACACAACATAATTATTCTTATCCTTCAAGCATATAGATAAGTACTTTCACTTGTTTCCTTTACAATTTGTACATTATATTTAGTTATTTGATACTATGATAATTAATTCCCACAACTTATCATTAACTAATTTAGGTTGATTTATGCTTATACATGGATGATATTTTTTAATTAGATTGGATCAAAGCTAGGGAAATTTTATTTTCCTTAATACTTTTATAAACCTATTTGTTCTTACCTGACCTAGTTTTCATTAGCATGCACTAAGCAAGGATTTATCATGTAAAATTCACTTATATACACAACATTAGCAAGCCTAGTGATGATTGATATTTCTTACATGTTATGACACTAAACTATGCCTATAGAGTTATGATTTTTTAATGACTTATCTCCTTTCATACATGATGATGAACATGGTGATGGTCATTAATTTACATCTCATGTTGGGTCTATGGATACAAGTATGATATCATTTCTCATACTCTTACCCCACATGATGATATGTTACACATTAATGATGATAATTTACTAGCTTCTCATGTGTCCTTTTACAAATTCATTACCTTATTCTACATTACATGAAGATGCTATGCATATAATCATAGAGTATGCATAGGGTTTTGGGTAGTCATCTTGTGACTACCTTAATAATTCTTAATCTAGTCATATTATCATTATTATATTATTATTTAGTTATTTAGTTAATAGAGGGCTAAAATTAAAGGATTATCCTTTTGAAAAGTGTTGCAAGAGGAATAGGGTTATAAGAGCTAAGGTGTGATCACACATGTGTGTACAACACGTGTAATAAATAGAGTTGCTTATGAAAGGGACAAGAGAGAGGAATAAGGTGGCTACTTTGACATGTGTAAGAGGTAGGGTGGCTACACATGTGTGAGACATATGCTCACACATGTGAGCAAGGATTAGGGTATATAGGCATGCTCACACATGTGGGAGTAGGAGGGGAGTAAGGACAATTTTCAAGTGATGACAAGTTTATATTTTGATCCATGTAGATGGATTTAATGGCTACCTAGGATGAAATGGAAAAGGATTGAGGATGATGTGGATTTTAATATTAGAAGAAATGGTAATGAATATTAATCACCCTAAATCAATTAATTAGTTAGGAATTAATTAATTGATTTATTTGGAGGACTTGGGGGAATAAGGTGAAAAATAATTAAATAAATGTAAATGTATTTAATTAAGGGTGATAAATAAAGGAAAATGGTTAAAATTAACTAAATAAATTTAATTTAATTTAATTAAGGGTGATGGATAAAGGTAAAGGATAGATTAATTAATTAATTAAATAATAATATTTAATTTACTTGGCTACAATTGAGTAAATTCAAGTGTTGTCAAGTATGAATAATTTTAGGTGTTTGTACTTATATTGTCTTAAACCTTGGACTCTACAAGAAAAAGAAGATTGTATTAAAAAAATTACTCAAGTAAATGTAATACATTTATATATTTTAAATAAAATCATGAAGTACATGCTACTAGGTAATAATTACGTGCCTCACTCTCTATAGGTGAACTCGAAAAGGTATCACATACAAGATCTTACATTTATATAAAATGAATTAGACATAAGTAATAAGGAATGCAACCATACAAAGTCTTGAATTGCATAAATATTGTTTGTACGCGAATTACTAGTACACACCTAAAATGTGAGAAAAATAGACCTTTTATGATGAACCACACCTTATGTAGCACTCAATGTAATATCTTGAAATATTTTATATATTATTAAAATTTAGAAAATTATATTAATTTTTAATCAACATATGTAATATGCTAAGAATTCATTTGGCATATAATTTTTTTAATTCAATTTATACAAATTGATACAAATAATTTACAAACCAATAGTTATAAAAGAGTGTTTGATGAGGGAGGATCAATGACATACTATAATTTGTCTAGTTGGTCAAATCGAACTCTCCAAAAATGTAATTCTCCATACTGTCATGTATGCGTCAGTGGATAATTGAATGCGTGTGGCTATCCGAGGGCAGATATAGATGGAAACCCTAACGGTCTGGTGCATGTGATATGCTTGAGGCACCACACCTGCAATAGCGTACAATGTACCATGCTATCCACCTCACGATATGTGAACCTCCCTAGATCATAATACAAATGTGTAAGGATATTGCAGCCCCAGGCATATACAGTCCTGTGGTGCTCCATCTACTTGATCATGTGAACAAGACCTCCATCCAGGTGTGCCCCTTAGCTATCAGGGACGATTACTAGTGCCACTATGAAAATCATGATCCATCTCAAGACTAGTGATCATGCATAGGGTAGCCACACTAGCTCAATGCATGGCCCTACAATCTCACCTTAGATAGGTCCTCCCAAGAAATATCCTATGTTTGCTCACATCTATGTGTATGAACGATCCCTTGTAAAGCACACAGTCTTTCCTTCAAACAAGAACTCAAAGGATGCAATGTACATCCTCCAGGGTCATTGCAATTTCACCGGTGGGTAGGAAAAATGTGCAAGTATTGGCATCCCATCTTTCTGTAAGTGCCATCAACATGGCTTCATGGTACCTCATGGGAGGCATGAGGTACTCCTAGTATAATCTAGTGCTCTATAAAACCTGAGTGTCTGCCTATGATAACGTTGAGATAAGGTCTCATAAGCAACATTTTTTTTTGCTACTGAGATGATGTTGTGACTGGGGTGGAGTCTAACAAAAAAGTAAAAATATCTCCTATAAATACTCTAAAATATTAAATCTATACATCAAAAGTCAAAAAGTGTGTTAAAGTTGTTCTAGAATACATTTCTAGGGGTTTTAGACACTTTATTCCCTATTTTCCCAGGACACTTCACAAAGAAATCAGACACTTTGCAAAAAAGTGGGACACTTTGCCAGAAAAAGGGATGATTTTCAACTTCTTCTTCCAAGGTCCTAAATCTATCTAGAAATGTGTAAAACATAACACGTGTAAAAATGAAGCTAAGGAAAAAAAATCAACTCACCTGATGTTGCAACTCACCTCAAGCTATCTCCTCCTGTAGGCTCATGTGTCTCAGAGGCATGTATTCTCAATAGCTCAACATCTTCTCTCACTCTCTAACAAAGTCAAACTGCATAAGGTAAAAAGAAAAAAATATTACAAATTACTTCTCTTTTTACTCTTATATATGTTTAAATTAGGTCTTTTACATATTAGGGTTAGAAGTGATTTTCATTTAAACTAGCATACTAGGGGCTAGAGAACTCCATTTTTGACATTGTTTATTGTGTTAGATTTGTGATTCCATGCCTATCATCATCATATTTCTATCATTATATGGTATGGTACTTGGAAATACCCTATATGGTATGACTTATCTCATTCGATGCAGTTAGACTACTACCTTGATTCCACCTCCATAAAGAAAGCAGAATCAAGGGGGGGCGTACATCTACCCTCGAATTTGATTTCTATGAGAAGTTAGATGAGACAATTTTTGAACAACTAACAAATGTGTATTGCAGGATGTGGTTCTTAACATTGTGGTTTTGCAAATAGCTACAATGGGGATTTCATCCTCCCATGCCCACAAATGAATCCATATGAGTATCCTTTTATGAAGAAAAGTTTATTGTTTGAAGTCCTTTAGCTTGCATATGCACGTAGAGTCATATATGGGTGCTAAAGTGGGGGCTAAATGTGACAATGGAAATTGTACTCCCTTCTTGGAGATAGTACAATCCCTTTCTCAATTTCAAACTATTTTGGTACCCTTGCATTCATGACCCTTTAAATGATCATTAATAGGCCCCTAAGACCCTTTATTTCAGATCTCGAGGCTTATTTCAACTAAAATCCTTACAAAATCAACAAAAGCATTAGATTTTCTAATAACCCATCATTGGACCACCCCAAAAAGCTAGGGTGGGACTCACACACCACTTTGGGCATAGTCCCCCTAGGTGGGACCCATATGCCACAAGTGGTGTATGAGTCCCTTATGGCCTATTTTTAGGGTTTGAGTAGGAAATTCAAGTTTTTAATTCAAATTTTTTGTTGATGTCGGTATTTAAGATCTAAATAACAATAAATTATATGTATTTCCTATATAAACAAGCTTCTAAGTCATTTTATTCATCTAGAGAAAGCAATTCAAGATCTAAGCATTCACAAGCATTCAAGTATTCTCTCATACGAGCATTCAAGAGAAAGTAACAAGAAAATTTGAAGTCTTGGAGTAGCATTATAGTGTTTTTGTGGGCCTTCAAGCTCACTTTCATTCAAGATCTAGCATTGTCAAGGATTGATTATGGTTGCCTATGGTGAATCATGCTGGATTTTGATGCAACTTCACTAATGGAACTCTCAAAGTTGCATCAATTGGTTACTGCATTGATTGGAAATCAGTATCAAAGGCCCTCAAACATTCATCACAACTTTAAACTATTGACTATCTTGGGGCTGACATACTTATCAAGTTATTGAAAGATTATTCTAGGAGTCATGAGTTGGAAATGATCTATTACTGATGGTTTTTGTAAAGATGTTAGAGAGCTTGTTACTACTCCTAATAAACAAGTAGCAAGTTCCATTGGATAGTCACATTTACAAGATGAAACCATGAACAACACTTATGAAGTGGGAATAGTCCTCATAACTACCATGAAGATGAATTTCATCATCATTAGGGTAGGGGCATGTTCTAAGAATTCAATAGATTAAATGTTAATGACATAAGGACAACCATGTCCATAAGAGAATAATCAACAATAAGGACAATCACTATGCATGGACAATCACCATAAATAATGGAATCTTAAGAGTGATGTTCAAGAAAGTCATTAAAAGAGTCGAAAGGTTCCAGGATGGTTAAAAGCATGAGCAGTGACAGTTGTGTACAAGGTTGTCAACTTGATGAAAGGGATTGACGAAATAGGGGGATTCATTGGATTTCCTTATTATGAAAAGACATTGGTCTTCAAGATAAGAAAATGGAATAAAGGATAGTCCTTGTCAAGGAAAGGTAACCATGCACCTTGAAGGGGTGGACATGAAGGAAATTTCAAAGCCATATAGTGGGCAGTGGTGAGATTGTTATTGCATATCCTTTCAAGGTAAGTCCCTAGCATTTAAAAATAGTGCTATGAGGAAAAGAGGACAAAATGTCAACCCATGGGCAACAATATTACAATAGAAGACAACAATTCAATGATAATGACTCAAAAGATATTCACCAAAGAGAAAGAGGACAAGAGGAGCAGGTCTAAAAAAAGTTCATGATGAACAAAAGGATGGACAGTCAATATGAGAAGTAGATATGATAACAAAATTGAAGGGTTGATGAATATTTTTAGTTGGTAGTCATTGAACAAGGAAGAAACAGAATGGTCAATAGTGGAGTTCAAAGAGGACCAAAGTATGTTCAAGGATTTTCTAGTTAGAAGCATAGGTAATTGTCACAAAGATAAATATTTGATGAAACTGGAAATAAATTTGCAATGCCTTGTCTTGGCTTAACTCCTTATAAAGGAGCAAAATCCTAAGAAAATCTCCCATTTATAATTGCTCCCAAGTCTCTAGATTTGTGAACTGCAAGTGTCAAGGATTGCTTCCCTATCAAGAGGCTTCATTTACTATTGACTATTATAGAATTAACTATGGATGTCCATGTGAAGGGTATGTGCAGGATCATCATGGAAAAAATAGGCCCTTAAGTGGCAAAAATTTAGAAAAATCAAAGATAGGAAACTTGACATAAAAATTTCAATAAGTTATCTATATTATTTCAAAAATATGTAAGAATAGAATCTATAGAAAATTGAATGTGGTTTCTAAACTACTAGGTTTGTTTTAAAAAAATATCTATTTGGTGAGAATTTGAAATTTCAATGCAGTACTTAAATTTCGGGAAAAATAAGAAGTAGGTGTCTGTCTCCACCCTAACCACAATAAAATGATAATTATTTTTTATAAGATTTTAGATATAAGTAGAGGACTCATGTCCCGATGTGATGCATATTATTTTGTAATTTTTCCTGAAAATAATTATGAATTTTTATTACAACTAAGTTTAAAAATATAAAACTCATATGTTTGACCACCTTAACTTGGTCAAAACTTCATGAAATTAATTTTTCTTTTTTTAATCCTATAGTATGCAAATCATAGAATGTGACACATATTTTGGATTCAAAAAATGTTATACCGTTTGAAAGCTATAGATGTTTTTCAATCAGCCTATCAATCAGTACTTTAGTCGTAATTCAAATAGAAAATGAATAATATTTACTTGTTTAATTCAAAGTAAAGCATAATTTATATTGGTGGAAAGCTAAGAATCTCCTTTAAAAACCCTTATCATTTCATCAATTTTGGGTAAAAAAAAGTTATCAGCCACATACCCATCATATTGCCACTTTTTGGCCCATCATGATCTTGCACATACCCTAAACTTGGATGCATGGTGTTGTATTGCTTTCTTTACAAATTCCTTTTTTATGGATATGCCTAATGCACCCAAATTTTGTAATATGTTATCATTTAGTGTTCTAACACCATACTATAGGGAGGATGTTCTCTTTCAAAGGATGTGCTTTTGTTGGAGAATGAATATGGTGTGTCAATTATTTTCTATTTGCAAAAAAATTAGCTAGATGAGTGGAAGAACTTCTTGGAGAGAATAAATTGTAAAACAAAAGGGGAGGTTATGGTAGATCTAGCTAATGTTCATGAACGTCGGCACTAGGCATCATATAAAGGATAGAAACTCACTCAGATAGTCAGAGGCATGATGTACTATAGGAAATCTTTAGAGCTCCAATCATTTTTGGATATGGAAAAACTAGAAGAAATCTTGGCTAGATACAAACCACAAGAATCCCTACCAGACAAGCAAAAAAAAATCAATGAGCATTGTGGGCATAGTTGCTGGTAGTGGTGGATCTAAAATCCACATATGTGGTGTCATGCAAACTTCATGGCATACATAAGAGATCAGGTGATGCTTGTGCTCAAGACATATTGAACCTTATGGTGACATACCCATCTCTATGTGTAGCTTATATTGATGAAATAGAAGAAAGGGTAGTAGATAAGACACATAAGGTCTATTACTCAGTTTTTGCAAAGATAGTAAAGGATCTTGACTAGGAAATGTTTATGCTACAGTTGGGACAACCATTGTGCTAGCTGAAAGGGGGTCAATTTGATATTGCAAAGGAAATTTACACAAGTATAAGAAGTTGTAGGAAACATCTTTGTTCATATGCTTGGTGTGTGGGTAAATCTATCCATGTTTACTTTGCAAAGGGACAGTTGGCGCTTGCATTGAAAATGCATCAAAATTTCTTGAGGAATTTCTATTTGGCAGTACCACTTGAATTCTTTTATATCTGGCATGAACACATTGTGAAGCAAAACAGTGGAAAGATCATAAAAGAACATTATTAAGTACAACACATTTGGTGCCCTCAAATTATATGTTGCGCTTTGATGTTGTGTTGTAATGCAAAAATTTTCAACTTCAATACTTCAAAATAAAAAATATGTTGTTGATGAAGTTCATCAAGTAGTGCCAGAATTAATGAATGCATGTTGTGTGTTCAACCAAATGTCGGTTATGGAAAGCCCACGTATACATGGTTTGGATGGGAAGAAGATAGAGTTAATTGTTGACTACTATAAACATTTGCTTGATGCCACCAAAGTTCATGGAGAAGTGGAAGAAAGTGAAGAGGTAGCAAGAGGAGGAACTTCGCCCATCGCCATTTGATATCTTCCTCCTATCATCCCATTGGTGATACGTGATGGTGCATTCTCAACTTTTCCTATTGTTGTTGTCTTTCTTTTTCTCCTTTGCATATCTATGATGCACCGATAGCTTCACCCATCACAATTATATGTTTCCCTCTCCCCATTGCATTAGTGATATGCGATGTTTGTGTAAGACATGGTGGGCTCATGGAAAGTGTTTAGTGGTAGTTTTTAAGGGGATTGTTTCCAATGGTGAGAAATGAAACAAAGGTGAAATGCATGGGTAAAGTGGGTTTCTCTACAACTTGATAAAGAAGTGAAGTATTTCAAGAATGAAACCAATTTTGGTTAGAGGGATGCAGGTGGATAATGAAGGCTAGAAATATTGAGCATAAGGAATTTTTTGAATAAGAGGAACAAAATGGGTTTTTCTACAGCTTGATAAAAAGAGTAAAGGCCTTCACATTAAAACCAATTTTTAGCTTTAGGGTAAAACAAAGTGGAATTTTTCACGGAGTAAAAACAATTTTCTTTTGAAGAGTGAGGACAAGCAAATGAAAGGAGGTGGAAGAAATAGAAATGAGAAGGAGTTCTTTGATAGAGAGGAAGATATTGATCAAGGGACCCAAATGATGCGAGTTGTCAACAGGGATGTGCATTTGGGGATTCTTTGTTTTCCCTTAAATGTAATTTCTGAATCATTTTGGAGTGGGCTCATAGTTTGGTCTCACGGGGAGACAATTTTTGTAATAGGTCTTAAATGAATAAGTGTTGATTTTAGGTTTTGGATGATTCTGAGTCCTATAATAAAGAATTCAATCATGGCATTGTCATAGTCATATGTAATTGACAAAATATTTTGAGTTGGTTTTCTCCATAGTGTACACTTCATAGATTATGAATATAAGTAATCAAAGATTGATGGAATTTGTCTTCCTATCTTTCCTTGAATGTATGTTTAATGTTATTACTATCATTCAAAGAATGAGTTAAATTGTATTAACATAAATAGAGGTTTATGCAACTGTGTGCTAGGATTATTGAGTATGATAGGTTGAGTTTATAGTATTAGTTAGTGTAAGGAATCATCTAGTAGGCATAATTATGATAGGGTAAATATTGTGTTAAATTTTAAATTACATGGTTTAGGTGACTCCACCCTGGAATATGGCACTGGTTTTTTAATGTTGTAGTCTTTTGAGATTTTTTGTGGCAGCTGCAATTTAAAATCAGCTATACTTTTCTATCTCAATATAATTGTGTGGAGTTTAATGCATTATATTTCTCATGTTTAAATTGAGCATTATAGTGGAGGTTAGAAAAATATTTAGGGTAATATGTATATTTAACAATTGAAGGAGAATTATCTATTTATAATGTCTTAGATACTTTGGCAGATGAGTATCTATAAGCACACTATTGGGATCACCCTCGTAGGTTTCACAGAGCCTGAAGTGTAGGGGAGATATAGTTGATATCAATCTCCAATTCTTTGGCCAAATCTCTCCTTGAATCTGATCATTAGGCTTGACACCCCTTTAGGATTCAAGTTGATTGCAGATTTGGGAACCAACAAATTAGTGACTCTATTGGGGACAACTCCAGTATTATCCATTTGAAAAGAGTTAATTAGTTTGCTGATTTGTAGTTTTGGGTTAGATTATCCAAGGACCTTCATACTTGAAGGAGATTGCTGCAATGTTTCTATAAATCTGGTGCTTTGCTGGTGGAGAGAACTCAGAAATATAGAGGTCTTGGAAGAATCTTTCTGCTACTCGATCTTTTCCTCTTTCAAAGAGTTGGTGACTCTACATAATATTCTACATCATTAGAAGAGTTGGTTGCAACAGTTCTTAGGCATTTTTCTATTGCAATATTGTTGTACGAAGGTTTTCAACAAAGGTTCTAGTTAATATAGTCCCTTATCCAGTACTTTGAGGTACTAGTAGAAAGGAAAATGAGAAAGCAGGATATTCTGAGGGAAATATGGAGAAGTATATAGTTGTGGAGGGAATATTTCTTATTTGAAGATATGTATGGATATCCTAGTTCTCTCTCTACAAGCTTTAATGCCATGCCTAAAAAAAAGTCATGTCCTCGAAGAAACGTGTTCATTAGTGAAAGATATAACCCTTTGGATTGTAGTAAAATTCAAGTTTATCCACATTCTATCCTGAGAAGGATTAATGAATATTTGCCTAAGTTTAGAGGAGATCTTGAAGATTCAACATCACAACATTTATAGAATTTCATTGATTTGATGAGGGATGCCAAATCATAGAAGAGGATGCTATCATGAAGTTTTTCATAAGAACTTTAGAAAATACTACTGAATATTGGTTTTTTGGTTGCCAATGCATTCCATATGTTCATGGCAAGAGCTTAAGATATTGTTCATGGATTAGTTTGGTGAATTATGAGCATGTAGTTGAACAAGACTTACTTATTTTGAAGAAGAATATGAGCATGTAGTTGAACAAGACTTACTTATTGATGCATTGTATGATATAAGGAGATTTGAGGGTGAATCCTTCTATGATTTTCATGATAGATTCATTGAAATTTTCTATACCAATGATAAATAGACCTGATGAATCAGTGTGTGTTGATGTTTTTGTGAAGGGCTTGAGCCACATTTGAGTACCATTCCAGCTCACTTTAGGCCCCATAACCTTAAATGTGTTGGAAATGTATACCTCAATCAATATAGGCTGAAACCTCTATTAGAGCCAAGTCGGTGTGACATCTTCATTGTCTAGCCGACTAGTAGTTTGATTCATTCTGTTTTGAATAGGTCGTTGTGACCTTGCAGAAGTCTTACCGAAAGGTTACACTTTGGAGCTATCGCTGTGATAAGGAGTGTTCGGTATGACCTCTTAGCACTCGGGAGACCTCTGGCCAATAGGCCATTCAATCGGGTGTCGGGGAGACTCTTAGCGACCATGGGCTTCGGGATAACCTATGTTGTTCGGTAAGAAGTCTCAGCGAATAGCCTATGTCTCACCGACAGTGTATGTATTGAAGTCTTCAAGATAACTAAGGGTTCTCGCTAAGAAGTCTCAGCGAAGTGTTAACGTCTCCCCGACAGGATTACTGCTGATGTCTTCGCCGTAACATATAGATCCCGGTGTGAGGTCTTAGCGAATGATGAAGGTCACGCCGACAGGGACACATCCAAACGTTCTTCGGAGTAACTCAAAGCGGTCAGGGAAAGGTCTTGGCGAGACTGTTAAGTCTTACAGATAGCCGATGGCTATCGAGGTAACCCAAATGGTTTGGGAAGAAGTCCTAGCAAAGAATGTGAGTCTCACTGATGATAAGGGATCTTCGATATAACTCTTGGTGATAGATGAACACTTCGGGGTAAGTCTTGGAGTTCGGCATGTTCTCTTGGTGAAAGATGTAAGTCTTGCCGACTGTTCTTTGGAGCTTGATATGACTTGTGACTTCAGTAAAACCTTTGGTGACTCGCTATGATGTCCTGGTGAAAGCGATAGGTCTGGGCGACTACTTGGTGGTTCGGTGTAACACATGAAGCTCAATGGAAAATCTTGGTGACAACAGTGACTCTTGGCAACATCGATAAGAAGGTTATGTGGCATCGGTGAAACACTGTTAGTGTCTCACCGAGATGCCAACACATTGCGAATTTTGTTGACCGTTTGACCGTCCTATGTGGAGTCTCGTGGACCAATAGGAGAAGCCGAATCTGAACAGTTGGAAGACAATCGGTTGTGACGGTTCTGTGAGGAAGTTTAATAGACAGGGAACACCATGGATATACTCTGCGATTACAGATTGTGATCGGTTGGATTATCAGTTGGTTCGAAGGTTGATTCAACAGATTGTTTTATGATTAGTAAATTATTTCTATTATGTAATGATTGTTACTTAGAAGGTTCCTGTACAAGTTTGTTAATGGTGATGCTGCTGTAAATAGACACTAGAAAGATAAGTTTGTCATTTGTATGTAATCTCCATTACTGTAACACAAAGTGATTTCTCTTGGTGTGGTGGGTTTTTCTCCCGTAAGGGTTTTCCCACATATATCTGGTGTTCTTGTGTGATTGTCAAATACTTTGTTTCTGTTATTTGCTCCATAGTGCATCTTAATTAGACTGTAATTGTAAATTTTAAAGTGTATTTGCATTCTTCCCTGAGGTATTGACATTAGGAGAATTGTTTTTCGCATCTAATTTTCCTTACAAGTGGTATTAGAGCCTGGCCAGTTGTGTTATCCTTGGGGGTACATTGGGTTTTTTGAGTCAATTCTGTTTAGTGGGAGTCTTGTAGAGTTTGTTATTTCTGATTATAGGTTGAGATGGCTAGTACATTTGGTAAGATTGAAATAGAGAAGTTCAACGACAGTAAATTTGAGTTGTGGAAACTCAAGATGGAGGATCTTCTAGTTGATTGAGATCTTTGGATTGCTGTGTCTAGAACTAAACCTACAAGCATGAAGCAAGAGGATTGTGACCTTGCAGATAGGAAGTCTAAGGGGCTGATAAGGCTCTGCTTGGCAGACTCTGTTCTTCTCAATGTAGATGAAAAGAAGACTGCATCTACCTTGTGGAATAGACTGGCATCTATTTATCAGGGGAAGTCTTTGGTGAATAAACTGTTCCTGAGGAAGAAGTTGTATAGTTTGAGAATGTAGAAAGGTGGGTCTTTGGCTGATCATTTGAACACATTTAATATGTTGCTTGCTCAAATGACATCTGTTGGTGTAAAGATTGAAGAAGAGGATCACTGTATGCTTCTACTATGTTCTTTTCCAGACTCATGGGATCATCTAGTGATGGCTATTGGGAGTACAACATCAAATTTCAAGATGGAAGATGTTGTTGCATCTTTGCTGTTAGAAGAAATGAGAAGGAAATATTCTGAGATGGCGAAGGAAGCTCTTGCTGTCAGAGGAAGACCGAAAGAGAAAGGCAAGAAGAAGGATAAGAAGTCCAAATCGAAATCAGAGGGGAGATCAAAGTCTCCTAGCAAGAAGTCTAAGGTGAAGTGCTGGAACTGTGGGCAACCTGGTCATGTCTGAAAGGATTGTAAAGAGGAGGAGAAGAAGAAGAAGTATTCTTCCAACAATGAATCTTCTCACAGTGATGGTGACGCCTTCATTGCAGGCTTGGCTACACAGGCATCAGATGATGTCTAGCTGATTGATTCTGGAGCATCTTTCCACATGACATCTCACAGAGAATGGTTCACAAAGTATGAAGAATACAATGGTGGAAAGGTTTACTTGGCAAGTGATTCAACTTTGGATATTGTTGGCCGTGGAAGAGTCAGAATACAATTCCTTGATGGTAGAGTAAAGGGGATCAATGATGTTATGCACATACCAGGTCTGGCTCAAAATTTGTTGTCTGTCAGTAAGCTAAATGATATCAGAGTGCAAGTCACGTTCTCTGGGAATGGCTAGAAGATGACTAGAGGTTCAATGGTGTTGGTTAGAGGTGCTCGAATTGGTACCCTGTACAAGTTGGATGCACATGCTGTTCAATGTAACAGTGTCTTTGGAAAGTCACTGAAAGCTGCTCATGGAGGTAAAGAGGGAACTATCCCTAATTATTTAAACTCTATGGAAGTAAAACTTCCTGTAGAGAAGACTATGCTCTGGCATCATAGGTTAGGCCACATAGGAGAAAAAGGTTTAAAAACCTTGAAGAACAAAAACTTGGTTGAGGGGCTTGAAGATTGTAATCTTGAATTTGAATTCTGTGAACACTGTATATATGGAAAACAACACCATGTTTCATTTTACTCCAGTCCACATAAATCTTCTGGTTTGCTAGATTATATTCATTCGGATGTATTTGGTCCAGTAGATGTTCCTTCTTTATCTAAATCAAGATACTATGTGTTGTTTATTGATGATTATTCAAGAAGAGCATTTGTTTATTTTTTGTAAAAGTAAATCATAAGTGTTCAGTCAATTTAAGGAATTTAAGAACCTTGTTGAAAATCAGACTAGTAGAAAAATAAAATGCTTAAGGACTGATAATGGCGGTGAATTCTATTCTGATGAATTTGAAAGATATTGTAAAGACCATGGAATTAAAAGACACAAGACTACACCTTATAATCCACAACATAATGGAGTTGCAGAAAGGTTCAATAGGATAGTGATGGAGAGAGAATGAAGTATCCTCAGTAGTGCTGGCTTGGAGGAGAAGTTTTGGGCTGAGGTTGTATCTACTGCATGTTATCTAATTAATCGTTCTCCAAATTCTGCTCTTGTTGAGAAAACACCTTTGGAAGCATGGTCTGGTAAGAATCCCTCACTTAGACATGTTTGTGTTTTTGGCTGTGAGGCATATGTTCATGTGCCGGATGTGAAAAGATCTAAATTGGAGAACAAAGTTGTCAAATGTATTTTTATTGGCTATAGCGCTGTCATAAAGGGATACAAGCTTTGGAATCCTGATATAGAGAAGGTTTTATACAACAGAAGTGTAATCTTTTATGAGCTGAAACCTTCCACTTGGGATCTGCAGTCAGAGACAAAGTCAGATAACAATAAGGATGTAGCATTAATTTCTCCTACACCAAAGAAAGAGGAATTCAAAATTCAAAATGTACCTGAAATTGAGGAGAGCTCAAGCAGTTCTGAAAGTTTTGAAGAACCTTAGCCTCAGCCAGTGAGGAGGTCAACCCAAGAAAGAAAACAACCAGATATGTATGGGTTCTCATTGATTGATTCTACTTGTGCCTATGCTTTGATTTCTAGTACTGATGAGCCTAGGACTATAAAAGAGGCAATTAAAATGTTTGATTCAGACTCTTGGTTGGAAGCCATGAACGAAGAGATGGCATCATTAGAAAAGAATGAAACCTAGAGTCTAGTGCCCTTGCCTAAAGGCAGCAAGGTTGTTGGCTACAAATGGGTATTTAAGAAAAAGATTGGTCTAGATGGCAGTGTAGAAAAGTACAAGGCAAGACTGGTTGCAAAGGGTTATTCCTAGGTAGAGGGAATCAATTATGGGGAAATATTTTCTCCTGTAGCTAAGCTAACACCTATCAGATTTATTTTGTCACTTGCAACAGCATATGACTTAGAGGTAGAAGAGATGGATGTGAAGACAACATTTCTTCATGGTGATCTTGAAGAAGAAATCTATATGTCCCAGCCTGAGCACTTTGTTGAGAAAGGTAAAGAAAAACTGGTATGCAAATTAAAGAAGTCTCTGTATGGGTTAAAGCAGTCACCTAGAATGTGGTACCAGAAATTTGATACTTTTGTATTGTCTTTGGGATTTGTGAGATAAAAATCTGATCACTGTGTATATTATAAAGCTGAAAGTGATCAAGTATTAGTTATTGCGCTCTATGTTGATGATATGTTGTTCATAGGCAATAGCAAGCTAATGATTTATGATTTTAAGTCTTAGTTGTCTGCTAAGTTTGAAATGAAGGATCTTGGTGTAGCTAGGTATATTCTGGGGATGGAGATAACCAAGGATAGGAAGAATAGAAATATTTGGCTCAGTCAGAGTAAGTATGTCAAGACTGTTCTTGAGAGATTTTGTATGAATGATTGCAAACAACTAGTGGTTCCAGTCATGTAGGGAATGAAGCTATCTGTTGAAGATTGTCCAAAATCTCCTACTAAGATGGAGGACATGACCAGTGTACCCTATGATAGTGTGGTTGGAAATCTTATGTATGCAATGGTTTGTACAAGGCTAGACATTGCCCAAGCAGTGGGAGTACTTAGTCAATTTATGGCTAATCTAGGAAGAACACATTGGGATGCTGTGAAAAGAGTTTTCAAATATTTGAAGGGCACTTCAGATTTTGCTTTGTGTTACCATGGGAATTTGATTGAGTCACAAAGGACTCTCAGCATTCGTGGATATGTAGATTCTGATTGGGTAGGGGACATTGACAACAGGAGATCCACCAGTGGATACATTTTCATGATGAATGGTGATGCAGTGTGTTGGATGAGTAAGCGACAAGTTGTAGTCGCTTTGTCCACTATGGAGGCTGAATACATGGCAGCTACTCATGCTTGTAAAGAAGCAGTTTGGTTGAAATGTTTGTGTTCTAAGATTGGTTTCGATGCAGGGGAAATAACAATTTTCTATGACAGTCATAGTGCAATTTGTTTGGAAAAGAATCCAACTTTCCATGTGAGGACGAAACATATTGACGTGTAGTATCACTTTGTACGAGATATGGTGGAGGATGGAAAGGTCAGTTTGGAAAAGGTTGATACTCTGGAGAATGTTGCAGATTCATTGACGAAGCCAGTGAGCACAGTCAAGTTCAGGTGGTGTGCCAGTTCAATGGGCCTTAGTGACCATGTTTTTCAGTAATTTTTAATTGTGCTTTGGAGGTGCTTGTATGATCTTCGTCAAGTGGGAGATTGTTGGAAATGTATGCCTCAATCAATACAGGCTGAAACCTCCATTAGAGCCAAGTTGGTGTGACATCTTCATTGTCTAGCTGACTAGCAGTTTGATTCATTTTATTTTGAATAGGTCATTGTGACCTTGCAGAAGTCTTGCTGAAAGGTTACACTTTGGAGCCATCGCTGTGACAAGGAGTGTTCGGTATGACGTCTTAGCGCTCGGGAGACCTCTAGCCGACATGCCATTCAATCAGGCGTCGGGGAGACTCTTGGCGACCACGGGCTTTGGGATAACCTATGTTGTTCGGTAAGAAGTCTCAGTGAATAGCCTATGTCTCACTGATAGTGTATGTATTGAAGTATTTGGGATAACTAAGGGTTCTTGCTAAGAAGTCTCAATGAAGTGTTAACATCTCATTGATAGGATTACTGCTGATGTCTTCGCCGTAACATATAGATCCTGGTGTGAGGTCTTAGTGAACGATGAAGGTCACGCCGATGGGGACACATCCAAACATTCTTTGGAGTAACTCAAAGTGGTTAGGGAAAGGTCTTGGCGAGACTATTAAGTATTGCTGATAGCCGATGGCTATTGAGGTAACCCAAATGGTTTGGGAAGAAGTCCCAGTGAAGAATGTGAGTCTCACCGATGATAAGGGATCTTCGATATAACTCTTGGCGACGGATGAACACTTCGGGGTAAGTCTTGGAGTTCAATATGTTCTCTTAGCAAAAGATGTAAGTCTTGCCGACTGTTCTTTGGAGCTTGATATGACTTGTGACTTCAGTAAAACCTTTAGTGACTCGCGATGATCTCTTGGCGAAAGTGATAGGTCTAGGCGACTGCTTGGTGGTTCGGTGTAACACATGAAGCTCGATGGAACATCTTGGCGACAATAGTGACTCTTGGAAACATCGATAAGAAGGTTATGTGGCATCAGCAAAACACTGTTAGTGTCTCACTAAGATGCCAACACAGTGTGAATTCTGTTGACCGTTTGACCATCCTATGTGGAGTCTCGTGGACCAATAGGAGAAGCTGAATCTGAATAGTTGGAAGACAATCAGTTGTGACGGTTCTGTGAGGAAGTTTGACAGATAGGGAACACCATGGATATACTCTACGATTACAGATTATGATCAGTTGAATTATCAGTTGGTTCGAAGGTTGATTCAACAGATTGTTGTATGATCAGTAAATGATTTCTATTATGTAATGACTGTTACTTAGAAGGTTCCTATACAAGTTTGTTAATGGTGATGCTACTGTAAATAGACACCAGAAAGATAAGTCTATCATTTATATGTAACCTCCATTACTGTAATACAAAGTGATTTCTCTTGGTGTGGTGGGTTTTTCTCCCATAAGGGTTTTCCCACGTATATCTGGTGTTCTTGTGTGATTGTCAAATACTCTGTTTTTGTTATCTGCTCCATAGTGCATCTTAATTGGACTGTAATTGTAAATTTTAAAGTGTATTTGCATTCTTCCCTAAGGTATTGACGTTAGGAGAATTGTTTTCCACATCTAATTTTCCTTACAAAATGCATATATCAATGGCTTTCAGTGATTGAAGAAATGATAGAGAAATATGGAATTCATTTATTGACTAGACTATGTTATGGTACCTTTTCTAGACTTAACTGAATAGATCCAGATTGTATAGAAAAAGACAATGATAATGTGTCTTTTAGTGATGAAGATTTTGTTTCTAATCAACCTATAGAAATAATGTATGCATAAGAAGATTACAACCATAATAATGAAGATGTAATACATGATGAGGTAAATAAAGCATGTGAAGTTACTTCTATTAATTCTTTGAAAATATGGAAATGGGGAGTCAATTTTATGTATCAAAAGAAGGCTACAATGATGCAGATGATATTGAAAGTATTTTATCATCTATGAACTATGAAAGTGCAGTAGAATTTTATGTTGATTTTGAAGTTTCAAGTCTTCATAGTAATGAAATTAGTGTTGTAGATGTAAATATGCAACTAGCTGAAAAGTATTATTATCTTGGTCATCATGATGATTGCAATTTTTCTTGTAGTTTTAGTAACTATGAATCTTTTCAAGAGGAGGAAGTAGAATTAATTTCTTTGAGTGGAAAGTGTTTCAACAAGGAAAATGATGATAACACATTTGAAGCTTCAAAATTGCATGATGATGGATTTGAATTAAATGTACTTTTTGAAGAAGAGATATGTGGTGAGTAGTGTTATGGTAAAATTGGTCATGTCAATTCTACATGTGTTGAGTGTAGCATTGATGCAAGTTTTCATGGTGGTGAGAGAAAGGAGTTTACTGATTTATGGAATAATTTTGAGAGTGGTGGTATATCAGATGCAAATGACAAAATGTGTAGTGATTTTTAGTTAGAGAAATCACCCATGAGAAGTTACAATGAAGAAATCAATGATGATTTGCAATTTGACAATCAAGGATATGACCCTGCTAATTATTGTAGTAGTGAGAACAAAGAAAAGGGTATGGATGCAAGAGATTTATTGAATGAATTAGTTCATGTAGTTGATTATGCAAAGAATGTATGTGTTGGTGATGTAATTTGTAAACATGGAAATCCTTTCTTGTTTGACTCTTCACCTTCTTCCATTTCTTTTTTTTATTTTGAAGTTATTACTAAATGTTTGCATGATGATAACATAGATCTAGGTGTACATGAAAGTGAAAAATGTAGAGACAAATATTGGTAGAAATAATGAAGCTCTTTATGATGAGTTTGAACTTGAAAAATGTGATTGTGTCAATCACATGAATGCATATGAGGACCTCTTTCTGGATTTACAACTCATAGTTTTCCTCATGAGAAATATGCTTTAGATTTCATGTTGATGCAACACAAGGTAATATTGAGTGTGATACTCCTTGCAATAGTGAATGTGTTTTGAACACTCACTATGAAGGATTTATTGCAAACAAATATTTTGAGTAATATGAACCTGCACTTGAACCATTTTTGTGTGTAACATTACGAGTGCTGATAATCTTGTTTATGGACCTGAAGTGGAAAACATTATTTGGGATGCTAATTCCTTTTCTGAATGCTATGATTTGAATGTGGACAATGGACTTGTGGATGTTGATAAGTCTTGTTTTTAGAACATTGAGACATATGATAATGTGATTGGGTTGTGTTGTTGGGATGATGATAAACTCACCTATGATGCAATTTAGTTGAAGCAGTTGTAAATATGTGAGCATTCTTTTCTTAATACACAAAATGATTGCACACTTTTTTTGAGGCATGGTATCTTTTCTAAGCCTAATCATTATGAGGAGGTTAGTAAATGTGATAATACTATGTCTTCAAATAGTCTTGATCACTATTCTCATATTTTTTCACTTGCCACAAAATCAAAAAATGAAATGAGTGGCAATGATGTGGCCTATATGATTAACAGTAGACCTAAACATGGAGTGATTTCTCACTTGTTCAAAGGTAGGCTAATACTTGTTTTTGTAGGAAAGAAGTTACTCATGTTGTTGTGGTGTGACAGAGGTAAGTATGGATTGAGGGAAATTTGTTCCTTCACTAGGCTGGTGTTTGATAGAGGCAAACATTGGTTCTCCTTTTTCATTTGGTGGCTTGGGGCCACCAAATGAGGTTTGAAAAATTAATAAAGACATCATGGGTTTCCCAATGGTTCTAGCACTTAGTCTACTCTTCCAGAAGATTCTGAAATCTTGGTCTACTCATTGAGGAACAAATGCCCCTAGAAAAAGCCATTGATGTAACTCTCAAAGTTGCATCAGTTGGCTACTACAATGATTGGAAATTATCATCAAAGGCCCTTGAGCATTCATCACAACTTTGAACTATTGACTACCTTGGGGTTGACATAATTATCAAGTTATTGAAAGATTATTCTAGAAGTCATGAGTTGGAAATGATCTATTACTTATGGTGTTTGTAAAGATATTAGAGAGCTTCTCACTACTCTTGATAAAAAAGCAAAAAGTGCCAATGGGCAGTCACATTTACAAGATGAAACCATGAACAACACTTATGGAGTGGGGACAGTCTTCATAACTGCCATGAAGATGACTTTCATCTTCATTAGGGTAGGGCATGTTCTAAGAATAAAATAGATTAAATGTTAATGACATAAGGGAAGCCATTTACATAAGAGAACAATCAACAATAAGGACAATCACTATAAATGATGGTAGCTTCAGAGTGATGACATTAGTCATTAAAAAAGTTGCAAGATTCAAGGATGGTTAAAACCATGAGCAATGACAATCACATAGAAGGATGTTAGCATGATGAAAGGGATTAATGGTATATTGGGATTGATTGAAATTCCTTATTACAAAAATACATTAGCCTTCAAGATAAGAAAATGGAATAAAGGATAGTCCTTGTCAAGGAAAGGTAACCATGCACCTTGAAGGGATGGACATGAAGGAAATTTCAAAACCATATAGTTGGTAGTGGTGAGACTATTATTGCATATCCTTTCAATGGAAATCCCTAGCATTTAAAAATAGTGCTATGAGGAAAAGAGGACAACAATGTCAAATCACGGGAAACAATATTACAATAGAAGACAACAATTCATTGAAAATGACTCAAAAGAAATTCACCAAAGAGCAAGAGGACAAGAGGAGCAGGTCCAAAACAAGTTCATGATGAAAAAAAGGATGGTCAATCAATATGAAAATTAGAGATGATAACATAATTGAAGGGTTGATGGATATTTTAAATTGGTAGTCATTGAACAAGGAAGAAATAGAGTGGTCAATAGTGGAGTTCAAAGAGGACTAAAGTATCTTCAGGGATTTTCCAATTAGAAGCATAGGTAATTGTCACAAAGAGAAATATTTGATGAAACTAAAAATAAATGTAATGCCTTGTCTTGGCTTAACTCCTTATAAAGGAGTAGAATTGAAGGAAAATATCCCATTTATAATTGCCCCCAAGTCTCTAGATTTGTAAATTGTAAGTGTCAAGGACTTTTTCCTTATCAAGAGACTTCATTTACTATTGATTGTTACAGAATCAACTATGAATGTCCTTTTGAACTTGGATGCATGACATCGTATTTCTTTCTTTACAAATTCCTTGTTTATGGATATGCCTAATGCACCCAAAGTTCATCATCTGTTATCATTCTCTTTTCTGACACCATACTATAGGGAGGATGTTCTCTTTTCAAAGGATGTGCTTCAATTGGAGAATGAAGATGGCATGTTAATTATTTTTTATGTGCAAAAAATTTACCCAGATGTGCGGAAGAACTTCCTGGAGAGAATAAATTGTCAAATAGTAGGGAAGGTTATGGTAGATCTAGCTAATGTTCATGAACTTTGACACTAGTGATCCTATAGAGGACAAATTCTCTCTCAGATAGTCAGAGGCAAGATGTACTATAGGAAAGCATTAGAGCTCCAATTATTTTTGGATATGGAAAAATTGAAAGAAATCCTAGCTGGATACAAAGCACAATAATCCCTACTAGATGAGAAAAAAAAAATCAACAAGAATTATGGGAATAGTTGCTATCAGTGGTGGATCTAAAATTCACATATGTGGTGTCATGCAAAATATATAGTATACATAAGAGATCAGGCGATTCTTGTGCTCAAGACATATTGAACCTTATGGTGACATACCCATCTCTACGTGTAGATTATATTGATGAAATAGAAGAAAGGGTAATATATAAGTCACAGAAGGTCTATTACTCAGTTCTTGCAAAGACAATAAAGGATCATGACTAGGAAATGTTTATGCTGGATTTGAGGCAACAATTGTGCTAGTCGAAAGGGGGTCAATTTGATATTGCAAAGGAAATTTTACACAGGTATAAGAAGTTGGTGCAGGAAAAATCTTTGTTCAGATGCATGGTGTGTGGGTAAATCTAGTAGATGTTTACTTTTCATAGGGAAAATTTGTGCTTGCATTGAAAATGTACCAAAATTTCTTGAGGAATTTCTATTTGGAACCGCCACTCAAATTTGATTATATCTAGCTCGGACACATTGTAAAGTAGAACAATGGAAAGGTTGTAAAATAAAATTAGTAAGTGCAATGCAATTGGTGCTCTCAAATTAAATGTTACACTTTGATGTTGGGTTGCAATGCAAAAAATTTCAACTTCAACACTTCAAAAGCAAACACCTATTATTGATGAAGTTCATTTAGTAGTGCCAAAATTAATGAATGCACACTATCTGTTTAACCAAATGTTGGTTGTGGCAAGCCCACATATACATGGTTTGGATGGGAAGAAGATAGAGTTTCTTGTTGACTACTGTAAACATTTGCTTGATGCTGCCAAAGTTCATGGAGAAGAAATAGAATGTGAAGAGGTAGAAAGAGGAGAAACTTCACCCATCACTATTTTATATCTTCCTCATCTCATTCCATTGGCCATACACAATGGCACATTCTCAACTTTGCGTATCATTGTTTTCTTTCTTTTTCTCCTTTTCATATCTATGATGGAGTGATAGCTTTTCCCATCGCAGTTATATGTTTCCCTCTTCACATTGCATATAAAATATGCAATGGTAACTAGGAAATGTTTGTGTAAGGCATGGTGGGCCTGTGGAAAGTGTTTAGTGGCATTTTTGAGGGGATTGTTTTTGATGGTGAGAAATGAAACAAAGGTGAGGTGCACGGGTAAAGTGGGTTTCTCTATAGCTCAATAAAAGAATGAAGTATTTCATGAATGAAGCCAATTTCAATTAGAGGGATGCAGGAAGATAATGAAGGCTGAAGATATTGAGCATAAGTTATTTTTCAAATAAGGGGAACAAAATGTGTTTTTCTACAACCTAGTAAAAAGAGTAAAGGCATTCACATTAGAACTAATTTTCAGCTATAGGGTAAAAAAAAGAAGTGAAGTCTTTAACGAAGTTAAAAAAAAAAATTGTTTTAGAGTGAGGGAAAGCAAATGAGAGGAAGGAGAAATAGAACTAAGAAGGAATTCTTTGACAGAGAGGTAGTTATTGATTGAGGAACCTGAATGATTCCAGTTGTCAATAGGGATGTGCATTTGTTTATTCTTTGTTTACCCTTAAATGTAATTTCTGCTTCATTTTGGAGTGGGCTCACAATTTGGTCTCACGGGGAGACATTTTTTGTAACAGGTCTTAAATGAATAAGTGTTGATTTCATGATTTGCATGAGTTTGAGTCTTGTAATAAAGAATTCAATCATGGCATTGTCATATTGATATGTAATTAATAAAATATTTTGTGATGGTTTTCCACACAATGTACATTTCATAGATTGTGAATATAAGTAATCAAAGATTTATGGTATTTGTTTCCTTGTCTTTCCTTGAATGTTTGTTTAGTGTTATTAAAATAAATAAAGGATTATGCAATAGTGTGCTAGGATTATTAAGTATGACTAATTGAGTTTCTTTATCAATGGTGTACGGCATCATCTGGTAGTTATAATTATGACAAGGTAAATGCTATGCTGAATTTTAAATTACATGGTTTAGGTGATTCCACACTAGAATATGGCACCAATCTTTTAATGTTGCAGTCTCTTGAGATTTTTTTTGGCAGCTACAATTTCTATCTCAATATAATTGTGTGGAGTTTAATGCATTATATTTGTCATGCTTAAATCAGACATTATCATGGAGGTTAGCCAAATCTTTAGGGTAATATTTCTATTTAACAATTACAAGATAATTATCTATAAACAGTGTGTTGGATGCTTTGACACATGAGTAGCTATAAGCACACTATTAGGATAACCCTCCCGAGTTTCAAAGAGCCCAAAGTGCAGGGGAGAAATATTTGATATCAATTTCCCATTCATTGGCCAAATCTCTCCTTAAATCTAACTATTAGGCCTAGTAACCCTTTAGGATTCAGGTTGATTGCAGATTTGGGAACCTATAGATTCTAGGTGAGGGAGATGCAACTAGCCATTAAGCTGTTCCTAATGAATTTTTTCCTAAGTTATTCCATCCTCCATTATCACTCTACTTTTAGCGTAAGGTACATGCATCCATTATGGCTTATTAGGGTGATTAGACATCTCCCAAAGTGAGTTATCCATATTCATAGTTTATTCATGCATCTCATTCTAGCACATTAGAATAGGGTTGCATTGCATTTCAAATTTCCCAATCTTAGATAAACTTAACGTTAGGGTTTATGCTCACATTTACATTCAAGATACATTGTTTCTATCATGGTTTAATTAGTGAACTAGGGGTTTGACCAAAGTAAACCCCCCATAAGAAAATCAACACTATATTCTATTTTGTAGGTCTTTTCATAGGTTCAGATCAAGAAATCAGATTAGGAAGGAGTAGAGATTGGAGAGCAGGTCTAGACTTTGACCTTTTGAAAAATTAGAATGGGACTGATACACCGCAAGTGGCGTATGAGTTCTGTTAATAAATATTTAAGGAGATCCCTTCAGGTGTATTTTCCTCTATGCATCGGCCCATGCATCGCTGGTAATCGACTCAGCCTTTTATCTAAGTTTTGCTCTCTCGCTCCATGTGTCTACTCTTCGCAACCTCGAGTTTCTACATTATTTTCACATCCCAAGAAACCCTGCTATGCTTCCATGTGTCGTGGCTGTGGGATATTTTTGATCATTCTTTCTTGCTTCCTCATCGGGCTCCGCTCGAGTGCCACAAAGGCCTCATTCCCAAAAGGTTTGGTGGGCCCCACAACTTTTATCTGTGGTGTACTATTGCTACGTGTCTGCTCTTCGCAAAAATTTCAGTGTAGAGATGAAGTAACAACCACGAGCAGCGAAATGCTGCCACACATCTCTTTTGCGCCTGATTGGTGATCGTTCCCTCCACTATTGGTTAAGTGCTCCACCCATTCAACACGTGTAGCCTTAGCACAAGTCTTCAACGGCGAGAGAGAGAGAGGTTCACACAGGCAGTGAAAGGCTGCCACATGCCTAGTCGGCGGATCTCATATTCAAGTGATGGACTAGACAAACCAAATGTTGCTATTGGCTACTACGTGTCATAATCATTTGCATGGGATAGTGACACTTGTCTGATTAAGCCTTTCCAGGACCACCGCCATCATTTACAGAGGATGCACCTATGTCTGGAATGACTGGATGCTTGGTTTCAAATTGTTTCTTTCACAACAGCTTGGGGAATATTTTGATTTTTGTATCATTGCCAGGGGATTGCGAAATCTCTTTTGTTGCTGCTCTCTGAAGCAATGGGGGTTTTCTCCAACTATATATACTTTTCCTTGTTGTGAGAAAAAGGTCTGGAATTTGGAGGAAACACTGGTTTTGGTTAAAGACACCAAGCCTTTATTATTGTTTTATTTTATTGTAAAAACTTTCAGACTATGCCAATTGTTTGGCCTTTATGTTCTTTCATGCTATTTGATCAAACTGTAAACTATGCTTTTATTGTCTTGATATTTCATTTGAGAACTTCTATATATGCTGAATGTGTTAGCTCTCAAAAACACAGGTAAGAATACCTCAAGAGGTTGTCAATCTCTTGTTACGTTTCAGGGTAACAGACAAGGCCAAATGATTTATACCTTCTTCTCTTCAGGTGCTGCTAGACCTAGGCAGGTGTACCTATATGAATGAAGCAAACTTAAAGTTGTATGACTTTATTGATTTGATGGATCTATTACGATGGCACAAAGTGTAATAGATGAAAGCTTGCTAACTACTCCTATTGAAATGTGAGATGTGAAAATAATCTTTATGATATAGTTTTTACTTTACATATATACATTGTAATTTTAGGGTTATGACCTTCACCTGTTCGCTGCCACGCTTCAGTGTTCTTCCTTTTTTACAAAAATATTTAATTAATGGCCCTTGGAAAATTAAATATTTTAATCTTCATCTTTGTAACCCATGAAAAATAATCGTCACTTTGCAAAATATTTGAAATCTTCATTAATCTTTAATCCCTTCGTTGGAAAACTTCACATCCACTTTTTCACTATGCATATCTTCAATACATTCTTTGCGTAAAATTAATAACCTTCTAGTGAAAATTAATCTTGTTTAGAGAAGCTCATAATTTTTTCCCTATTGAATAATATACTTTTTGGACAAATAATCTCATGTTCTTTAACCTCCTTGGTGAAAATGGTTTTCCTTCTTGACGAAATTATTTTACTTTGTATTTAATTTGTTCATCCTTATTTAGGGTAAAATATTCCTTGAGTAAAAATAATTTCCCATCAAAGCTTTAATTTTTTAATTCCCTCCATGAAAATATTTACTCTCCATCGTAAAAATATTCATGGTAAAAATATTTCATATTTCAATGAGAATATTTTACTTTATGAAAAAAATAAATTTATTTCTCCATCTTCACCTTTATTCTATAATTTCTCATTTTATTACTCTCGTGATTTCATTCCTTTTGGATTTTACCCATATTGTATAGATATAATTCTTTTGAATATTTATTTCCTCCTTCAAGCTATCGGCATGACAAGCTCTCATCGATAAGACTTCAATCCGACTTTGATTCTCTTGCCGATAAATCTCTTCATTGCTTATTTATTTTCCAAATATTTTACAAAGTTTAAACTTTATAAAATATTGAAATATTTAGGGTTTTGAAAATATCCATATTCATTTTAAAACATACCTAATGCTTTAAAATATGTCATTTGAACTTTAAAACTTAAGAAAGAATTTTTCAATTTCGGCTGGAGAGCAAATAAATTAATTTCACGCACACGGAGCATCCTGGAGCCATGAAAATTTGCAAGGGACTATGATCAATTATTTTGGAATTGGGTTTCTGACGGATTTTGAACTCACCAAATCAAAGTACTTCCTTTGTAAACTGACCCTGTCATAGCACGTAGTAAGAAAAATGAAATTTTAAATTAATGCACCAAATGACCTCAGAATTCAATGAATTTGAAATTGGATATATTTGAGGCCAAAACACCAACTGGGTCATCCTTAGAATTTCAAAATCTGCAACTTTTTCTGAGTGTCATATCTAGCCCGGGGCAATCGCAAAACAATTAAAAAACATCCCAGAACTCCTTCGATGACCATGAAAATGCATATGAAAATGCATATACATGTTGAGTTTTGATAAGAGAGTATGCTCGTCAAATGGTTTGGCCTGAATTTTTCAGAATTGAAAACTATAAATTTCCAAAGTTGCTTACTCAACATTTTCTGAAAATTACCACTGTCAAACTCAATTATAACCCTCCATTTGCCCCTTTGAAAAAATATCAAATGTGATCTTGAGAAGCTATAAATTTGGATATTAGCTCATTTAGGAATGGTGAACATGTTTTCAAGATGGTTTTTCACCAACCATCTCCATTCGTGAAATATCAAACACCAAAGTTAACTATGTTGTAGCTATCTTAGAAATGTAGTTTCCAAACTGTGTAAAATTCATTTGGTTTTGGCTTTGCAAAAATATCAAATGATGCCTTTGAGACCTAAAAATTGGCATGGAGGTATATTTTGGTGTAGAGAATTGAATGCACCAATCAGTTTGTCATTATCATCATCCATTTGCTTAATATTCACCCTTAAATTTGACCATTTTAACAGATTTCATTGTATTGACAGCAGATTTTCTCAAAAAGCCTTCAACTTGGCCTTCTGAAACTTTGTCAAAACTGATCATATGAAGCTAAAAACTGGCGTGCATACTCCCATATGTTAGACAAACATGTCTACAAAGGAATTTCTCTTGAAATTGTACTAACTTCATTTTGTGATTTTTCAAAGTGAGCCACTTGGGCAGATTTTTCAACTATACTCTTGAGTGTTAAAATTAACTTTTTGAATATGGGGGCTTAAAATTTGTATGGAATTTTAAGTCCCAACAGTGGCTCCGTCTGGGGATGAATGATTGTGAGATCATTGCAAGAATCTAGATCATTGGAAGAGCAGACCAAATATTTTATTCATTTGAGTAGCAGACTTGAAACTATATTTTGTCATGGACTAACATGGTTTTTTGAAAAACCACACTACAGCTGATGGCTCAAGGCCACCAAAAATAATTGTCTTTATTTTCCCCTGTCAAATACCTTGCTCTGTTTTTTTTTCATCAAATTCTTTCTAAGAATACTTGTGCAATCAACCTTACCACTGTCATTGAATTTTTTTAGAAAATTATTGTGCTTAGCTTGACCTAGGTTTCTTTCACCATTTTGTTTGTATTCTTCATCATCATGTGATAAATATTCTTCATCTTCAACATACAATGTGTATGCATATTTAGTGCAACATTTCTTATTATTTTGCTCATTATCATGTACTATAAAATAGTCTCCCGGCTGCACTGAGAATTCATTATCAGAATGCTTCTTATATAAATTTGAGAATTCTATCATATCAACATTTTTTGAAATAATCAAATCTGAAAGATCTTTTACTTCTTGCATATCATTAATTGGCAGTGACACAAAATTCTGATCCACACAACCATCATCATGTATATTTGAATCAATTGATGCTGGAGATGAATTTTCTGAATCTTGATGTGTATTTTTTTTATATTCTATTGCCAGCAAATCTGAAATTTGCTCACTGTTAAGTGAACATGTTTCTATATTTACATCACTATAGTTGAATTCTTCACTTTTGTCATCATCAAAAAGAGGTTCAAGATCATCAGAGAATGAAAAATCAGAAACATTACCAGCATAGTCATTTGTTCCATAA
Organism: Sequoia sempervirens; assembly: GCA_007258455.2. Taxonomy (NCBI): domain Eukaryota; kingdom Viridiplantae; phylum Streptophyta; class Pinopsida; order Cupressales; family Cupressaceae; genus Sequoia; species Sequoia sempervirens. The sequence goes on along the minus strand of VDFB02000003.1, from coordinate 51,621,403 downwards.
TTTGACATATCACTTTGTTTGTCTGAAAAATATCTCTTCCTCATGATAAAGTGGATTTGAAAATACCTCTTCTTCATCAAATGTGTCTTCATGGATTTCAACTATAGCTAGAGGTATTATTTGTTCATTGTCAAATGAATCCATATTTTCCATTGCTTCTTCTTCTTGATTATTACAAGAACTGCAAGAATCACCTTGTTGTAGATCAACCTCTGAATATTCAATAGATCCTTCATAACATACACTGTCACAATCTGTTATGCAGGAGAGAATTTCTATATCTTTGTCTTCCTCATGCAGGCTGTCATAGGAATTGTTTTCACCTGCACATGTCTCATCTTCCATTGGTTGCATTATTTGATTAATTTTTCCATCTTCATCAATGATTTCACCATTGTCTCCATACTTTTTCCTATCTACAATATCAATCCATTCATCTAGTTGACCAAGAGAAACTGGTATCCATGATTCAGGCCAATAAATTGGGTTTGGCTCATACACTTTCATGAACTGCTGAATGATCTCAAACCTACTAGATGGGAAATTAATAAGTATTTTCCTACAAATATCTGTCATTCTGCAGAGCAAAGAGTGCCCAAATTCTCCTCTATATCTCCTTATGTTAAGAAAGGCATCCAAACTATTTTTGACACCTTCATCATTTTTGTTTACAGATTGTTGGTTCTGATATGTACCATGTTGTGGATTCTGACTGATATTTCCAAGTGGACTAGAATTGTGTTGCACTTGACATTGATCATATTGACAATCTTGATAACTTACCAATATTTGTCCAGGAGGTACTGGATAAGCATTTACTAGTTTTGATGGCTGTGATGAATAAATATCTTGTTGTGAATACAGTGCATTACCTTCATTGTGAAAATTCCCAATTGTATTATGAGGCGCTTGTGGGGTCCAATGCCTTCCTGCATTTACGTATTCATTCTTATTGTAGAATTCTCTTAATTGTAACAGTTGCTTGTCTAATTGTAGTGTTTCTTTCTTAATTTGCAGTGTTTCTTTCTTCACTTGCAGTTCTTCCTTTTTCAATTCTTTAATTCCTCTTATCAACTACTACCTTTCAAAATATTCTTTTGTTCCATACAAAATTTTTCTATCCATTCTTTTGTTAGAACTATGAAATTTTGAAAATTTTACAGTTGATTGTATTCATGAGTTTCCAAAATAAGTCCTCATCATAAGCATACAATTCCCTCCTCATAATGTCTTGCCCATATTTTTGTCATATGATCAATTAGAATCCATCTAGTCCTAGATATTTCATTGTATTACCCATATCGGCAAGAGAGAGTGAAGGTCTCCAAGATCCATTTGGCATTGTTACTAATGTATGTCTTTGTAGCCTATCAGCAAGATACATTTTATTGTCTCGGCGACGGAAGAATCATATCAGCAAGAGAATTATTATCGGGATGAGTCATAATGAACTCATATGTGTCTCACCGACCAGTGCATGGAAAAGCATTTTCGGCCAAACTATTGTTATCAGAGTGAGGTCTTACCAAAAGCATCGGGTCTTGCCGATAAAGCGCAAAGGGATTCCATTAGAAGACTATCGGGGTGAAATCATATAGTCTTGCCGAATCAAATGTCACACCGATAGAGATATGCATTGGAAAAAGAAAATTCATCGGCATGAGTTCCACCGAATATGAAAGTTACACCGATGAAATGCTTCGAGGAGAGTCTCATCGAATAGAATATATTGGAGAAACAGGTTCGGTGAGACAATTGGCACCGGTATGAGTCTTTTCGAGTTTTCAAAGTCATGCCGAGGTGTGGTTTCATTGGAGAAAGTATGATTATGTCTCAGCGACCAGAAAGTTACCACGGGGTGTATCTCGATAAGACACAATGCAATCTATGAGACATCTCCCCAACTCAAAATTGTTATAGCAACACATAAAACTAAAGCGATACCTATCGGTGAGACTTGAAGATTTCAGGGAGACTACAGGATGTTTCGGTGAAAGGTTTAATGAACATTGCAAAAGGATATCACCCCATATTTGAAAATGTCTCACCAACAAGACATTTGATGCGATAGTGTGAATTTCAAAAAAGGACTTCACTCGTGTTTCAACTAGCACACTAATGGCACGACGGAACATAACAGGGAGAATTCAATTGAAAGAATTTGTGTTGAATTGATAACAGGAAATCAGCAAGGTGAACAAGGAGCTAGGGAATTCTTTCATTCTGAAGGCTTCATGCAGATACAAAGCATAAAAGTGTAAGGAAAAATTGGGGGGAATCTCATAGAAACTCCAAACAGTAGTGCCTTCGATAACTTTCATTTCGATTAGGTTGCCTCAAAGACACGTACAACTATGTCCTAAAGCGGAAATAGACACAGTTTATTTCCCACATTGATCCTTCTAAGAGAAACACATGTAAATTCAATAGCAAGCAACAACACAGATGAAATATACTACAAAAAACATAACAAAAATATTTTACGTGGGGAAAACCCTTTTAGGTGAAAAATCCCACTCTCCAAAGTTTGAGCCATTGTATTATTCAACAATAGAAAGTTACAATATAGCTTCAGGCTCTTAGCCTTTTCAGAGATCACATCTTGTTCATTATGGATACAACTGGTAGCACACTATCCCTGAGAGATCAGGAGAGATTCCAGCATAACACTGCTTGATCTCTTCCTTTGCTTCGACCTCATGGCCTTGGCCTTTCGGCCAGCCACTCGGTCCTCATTCTATCACTCTCTCACTGGCTCTCAACTCTTTAGCTCCTTGGCTTATCAGCCCCCTCTTACTCTTCCAGAATGTCCAATGCATACATATATGCATTCGTTCTTAACAGTCAGAAAGCAATCTCCAACACAACATCATTATCATCTAAGATGTTTCCACTTCCTCATGTAGATTTTTCCCTTTCCACATAGAAATGGTCGCAACGGTTTCACAACAAATGATTCACATCTTGCTTTCTTCGATTGGTCCACATCGCACCACATCGGACAATCTTCACTTGGTCAAAAGGCGTTCAACCTGTGTCGCATGTCGGTGAGACGCTAACCATGTCTCCCCGATGCCATAGAGCCCATATCGTCATTATCGCCAAGAGTTTTTGTTATCAGTAAGACATTATACCGAGTCCAGAAAGCTATCGCTCAAACTTCAACTTGTCGCCAAGACCTCATACCGATGAACATCACTTGTATTGCTATCGCTAGGACTTATCGCTTTCACCAAGACACAACACTGATGTCTTCAAGTCACACAGGCAATAGAATTCCATTCGGTGAGACAATCATTTTTCGCCAAGAGTTCACACTGAGCTCTTTATGTCATACTAAGCACCAAATAATCAATTGGCAAGACTTATTGCTTTCACTGAGACATTACTCTGAATGTTCACACCTTTCGTCAAAGACTTCAGTCACTGGGAGTCCCACCGAAGACACCTGTTAAAACACTAATGTCGGTAGGACTTACCGCTGTCACCAAGAGGTTACACCCAACCTCTTAAGTTACACTGAAGACACATAGCCATCGGCGAGACCAACATCCATCACCAAGACTTCACATCGGAGTCTCCAGGTTATCTCGAGACCACCTTTCGCCATGAGTCATGTAGAACACATCCTGCACCGTCGGTGAGACAAACGCTCTTCACCAAGACTTCATACTGAAGCCTTACGTTACACCGATGACTCCAATCAGCGAGACATCTCCTGGTCACCAAAAATTCTTCCTGAGTGTTCAAGTCACCCCGATGACTCCAAGAGAATACGTATTGGTGAGACAACCCTCCATCACTAGGACTTCATATCGAAGCAAATGGGTTACACTGATGACTCCAGTCGCTATAGGTCTCCCTGACATATGCTAGGCACCCGATAACAAACCCTTTTGTTGGCGAGACATTCCATATCAGTAAGACTACATACCGAGTCTCCATGTCATAGCGATAGGTCCATTCAACAAGACTGAAACAAGGTCTCGGTGATATGAGCAAAACACAAGGTAAACTGCCAGTCATCCAGACACTAGGAATGTCACAGCGACCATGCTTTCTTAGAGGTTTCAGCCTATGAGATTGAGGCAACAATTCCAACAATCTCCCACTTGAAGAAGATCATACAAGCACCTCCAAATCAACCAAAAACTAAGATCACACTAGGTCCACCAGTTAGACACCTGCAACACTCAAGACAGCTGATCAACATGATTCAACAGATAATAGTAGACCTGATAATCTGCAACAAAGACCAGGCATCCAACTGCAACTCAATGACCAACAAAGCAAACCGATCACAACCTTCTAGGAAACCACATAGATCTCAAACATGCTCTCATGCTCCATCAAGAATTATGCTCCAACATCCAAGATGTTCACCTTCAAGCAACAATCATGTCATCTTCCAACATACCACTTGAGGAAGAAAGATACAAGCCAAGGTGTATAAGCACCATTCCAATGAACATAAGCAAAAGATCCAAGTGATATCATCAACAAGATACTGCTACCACTTCACTATGCTCAGACGCCATACAAAAGCAATATCAACTTCAAAGCCTCAAATAGAACACAACAATGAAGTCATTATCCAAAAACAAGATATAGAACATCTGCTAGAACAACAATCAGACTGACTGCTTCCATCCAACTGATAAACCCACGCGACTGGAAATAGCACCCATAGCTCATGCTATGCCATCCAATCTCACATACCTCACAAGTATCAACATTAGTAAACTTATGCCAAACAATAACAAAGTCATTAACAGCAAATACAAGCTCCAAGTGCCAACCAGTTGAAGAAAACAAGACACATACAAGAACTCCCACTGCCTGAGTAATGCAGATCTGAAAGACCAAAGGCATCACAAGTCTACCAATTTTAGCACATAGAAAATGTAGCCATGTAGTACCAAGGAAATATCCACAATGATATGCACAATCTGCAACAAAACGCTACAAAACACATTTCTCTCACCAGAAACCATCATGGCCACAAAGAGAAACTCTGCACATCATCTTCCTATAGAACATCCTCCTACTTACACTTCTAACAGCCAGCTATGTCAAGAATGATCTTCTTCACATCCTAAAAGAAAAGCCTTAACAAAATCCATCCGTTTAATGACCAAGATCAAACCATCTTTAACAAACATGGATGTAAGCCTCTCAAAGAAGATCAAACTAGTTCATTTCCTATTTCAGGAAATTAGCGCATACATCATCTCCTACCAATTCTAATTAGTAACAAGGAGATAAAAGAAATTGTACAACTTCCACTATGAATCCTCCAGAATCATTAAATAGTAATTCAAGATCCATATCATGAAAGTGAACATAAAACACATCTGAAAAATATAATGGGCCAAATACTTTTCAGATAAACTATCGAGTAGACCAAGAGTGGGAACAAGAATAATCGTTCAAAATAAACAAGTCATCATAACTAATCCAAGAGCAATCTCCTCATAGGTCTCTTATTGAACTCACATTCAACCAAGGTGTAGGCTTCTTGCACTTTCTATTGAAAACTTCACCAAGAATAACAAGCAACAACACTTCTCTCATAAGAGAAAGGTAGCCTCACCTTATTCTTCATGTATCGATGAGTACTAGCAACCGATCATCTCATGCTAAACTTCAACTGCATTACTGCACTATCACGAAGTACCAAGCAAATAATCAAAGCAGTCAATACGCAAAGAATTACCAGACCACTATCAAAGTTCCAATCATCTAAATCAAGAACTTATCATGACACCATGATCTACACATCCCCATAGGAGATTCCATGCTTCAAGTGACCTCACCATTGTCTCAAGTACAATGCACAATGCCAAAAATCCACTGCGCAAACAAGAGTATACCATGAAATACAACAAATAGATTCAAAAACAAACATCACCTGTCAAGCACCACCAACACCTTAACCAAAGATTCCAAGCATCCTCCATGGTTCCAAGATGTTGCACATCTTTAAGTAATGTCCATGTAAATGCAAAAGAACCCTTCTGTAGCAACAGGATCTAAGAGCTCTCCCAAGAAATATCTACAACACTAAAGAAGACCATTCACCACCACATGATGAATCCAAAATCACTGCTAAAGCTCCCACTGAAACGTGACACTCGAGCTCTCCAAGCATCATGACCACCTGCTACAGGTTCCCATAACCAACTATTCAGGTACTCAATAGTATCCATCCTCTCATCTGAAAGTACCACACCAATGCACAAGTGACCACATACAAGGCCAACTAACAAGTTTGCACCAACAATGAATCAACCTCGTGGATATAGACAGTCCACTTTCGAGTTGTCTCACAACAACCATGTAGGTAAAGATAGCCCGCAACATTGCACAACCCGTAGATCCATTCAACAGAAACATGCAAACCCATCATCGCATTGGAAATGAAAAACTGAGATCTCAAAGAGAATAACCACATAGACAACATGACTCAAACACCAGATCATGCCAAATCTAATTTTCCAATCATGTCCACAACGAGCACCATAATCAAGGAACCCACAAGCACCAACATAGGAATGCTGAGTGAAAAATCACGTACCAACACTCCCATCCAGAGAAGAAAACACGCCTCCTCAAACCATGCACCAAGCATGCATGCAGAACTACATCTATCTCATCCAGCAACACCCAAAAAACCAAGATCTAGAAAATAGCTTAACAACAACTCCACATGACCACAAGTTTTGCTTAACTGTGTAAAACTTGCAAAATCATAGAGCCATGCAAGTACAAAACATCCTTAAAAAGGAAACAACAGTTTAGGAAATCCAGGCCCCTTTCAGGCCAAGTCTGAACCACCAACATGTACATGCATCTGAGAAAGAGAGAAATGCTATTTCAGAAGCTTGCAAATCATCTAATGATTAACTCCATAGCCTCTATGTATTCGAGGTCAACAAGAAATAGTGCCTTCGAACACTAGGAACCACCACCTAGCATAAGCACTCTCTTCCATGGTTGAGAAAAAACCTAGGCTTCTCCATATCACCCAGGAGCCTGTCACACATACACCCTAATATGAAAGCTTTACAGCTACACAGCCACAGAGTAAGAAAATCCACCTCATACTCCACAGTTAAACCGCTACCAGCCAGGAGACATAGATCACAACATGACCAACTCGCTTTTCCATCTTGACCATCCTTCAAGCTGCATGCTATCTCAGAATACCACAAGGCTTCCACTCATCAAAGGATCAATACATCAGTCCATTCCTCCAGATTTCTTTCAGCCTATCAAGCTAAAAGATCTTCCCAGGAGAAATACCTAGAACCAACAACCAGAAGATGGCTCTGATACCACTTGTAAGGAAAAATTGGGGGGCATCTCCTAGAAACTCCAAACAGTAGTGCCTTCGGTAACTTTCATTTCGATTAGGTTGCCTCAAAGACATGTACAACTATGTCCTAAAGCGGAAACAGACACAGTTTATTTCCCACATTGATCCGTCTGAGAGAAACACATGTAAATTCAACAACAAGCAACAACACAGATGAAAGATACTACAGAAAATAAAACACAAAGATTTTACGTTGGGAAAACCCTTTCGGGTGAAAAACCCCACTCTCCAAAGTTTGAACCATCATATTATTTAGCAACAAAAAGTTACAATAAAGTTTCAGGCTCTTAGCCTTTTCAGAGATTACATCTTGTTCATTCTGGATACAACTGGTAGCACACTATCCCTGAGAGATCAGGAGAGATTCCAACATAACACTGCCTGATCTCATCCTCTGCTTCAACCTCATGGCCTTGGCCTTTTTCCCAGCCACTCGTTCCTCACTCTATCACTCTCTCACTGGCTCTTGACTCTTCAGCTCCTTGGCTTTCGACCAAGACTTATCACTTTCGCCAAGACATCACACCGATGTCTTCAAGCCACACAGGCAATAGAATTCCATTCGGTGAGACAATCGTCTTTCGCCAAGAGTTCACACCAAGCTCTTTATGCCATACTGAGCACCAAACAATCAGTTGGAAAGACTTATTGCTTTCACTGAGACGTTACTCTGAATGTTCACACCTTTCACCAAAGACTTCAGTCACTGGGAGTCTCACCGAAGACACCCGTTAAAACACCAATGTCTGCAGGACTTACTGCTGTCGCCAAGAGCTATACCAAGCCTCTTAAGTTACACTAAAGACACATAGCCATCGGTGAGACCAACATCCATTGCCAAGACTCCACGCCGAAGTCTCCAGGTTATCCCGAGACCACCTTTCACCAAGAGTCATGCCGAACACATCCCACACTGTCGGTGAGACAAACGCTCTTCACCAAGACTTCATACCGAAGCCTTACATTACATTGATGACTCCAATTGGTGAGACATCTCTCGATCGCCAAGAATTCTTCCCAAGTGTTCAAGTCACCCCAACGGCCTGTAGGAGAATACGTATCGGTGAGACAACCCTCCATCGCTAAGACTTCATATCGAAGAAAATGCGTTACACCGATGACTCCAGTCGCTATAGGTCTCCTTGACATACGCTAGGAACCCAATAACAAACCCTTCTGTCGGTGAGACATTCCATATCGGTAAGACTACATAGTGAGTCTCCATGTCATAGCGATAGGTCCATTCGGCAAGACTGAAACAAGGTCTCGGTGATATGAGCAAAACACAAGGTAAACTGCCAGTCAGCCAGACACGAGGAATGTCACAGTGACCATGCTTTCTCAGAGGTTTCAGCCTGTGAGATTGAGGCAAAAATTCCAAAAATCTCCCACTTGACGAAGATCACATAGGCACCTCCAAAGCAACCAGAAACTAAGATCACACTAGCTCCACCAGTTAGACCCCTACAACACTCAAGACACCTGATCAACATGATTCCACAGATAATAGTCGACCCGACAATCTGCAACAAAGACCAGGCATCCAACTGCAACTCAATGACCAAAAAAGTAAACCGATCACAGCCTTCCAGGAAACCACATAGATCTCAAACATTCTCTCATGCTCCATCAAGAATTATGCTCCAACATCCAAGATGTTCACCTTCAGGCAACAATCCTGTTATCTTCCAACATACCACCTGAGGAAGAAAGATACAAGCCAAGGTGTATAAGCACCATTCCAACGAACATAAGAAAAAGATCCAAGTGATATCACTAACAAGATACTGCTACCACTTCACTATGTTTAGATGCCATACAAAAGCAATATCAACTTCAAAGCCTCAAACATAACACAATAGTGAAGTCATTATCCAGAAACAAGATATAGAACATCAGCTAGAACAACATCAGACTAACTGCTTCCATCCAACAGATAAACCCACGCTACTAGAAATAGCACCCACAACTCGTGCTATGCCATCCAATCTCACATACCTCACAGGTATCAACATTAGTAAACTTATGCCAAACAATAACAAACTCATTAATAGCAAATACAAGCTCCAAGTGCCAACTAGTCAAAGAAGACAAGACACATATAGGAACTCCCACTGCCTGAGTAATGCAGATCTAAAAGATCAAAGGCATCACAAGCCTACCAATTTTAGCACATAGAAAATGTAACCATGTAGTACCAAGGAAATATCCATAATGATATGCACAACCTGCAACAAAACGCTACAAGACACATTTCTCTCACCACAAACCATCACGGCCACAGAGAGAAACTCTGCACATCATCTTCCTATAGAACATCCTCCTACATACACTTCTAACAGCCAGCTATGTCAAGAATGATCTTCTTCACATCCTAAAAGAAAAGCCTTAACAACATCCATTCGTTCACCAAGATCAAACCATCTTTAACAAACATGGATGTAAGCCTCTTAAAGAAGATCAAACTACTTCATTTCCTATTTCAGGAAATCAGCGCATACATCATCTCCTACCAATTCTCATTAGTAACAAGGAGATAAAAGAAATTGTACAACTTCCACTATGAATTCTGCATAATCAATAAATAGTAATTCAAGAGCCATATCATGAAAGTGAACATAAAACACATTTGAAAAATATAATGGACCAAATATCTTTCAGATAAACTATCAAGTAGACCAAGAGTGGGAACGAGAATACTCCTTCAAGATAAACAAGTCATCATGACTAATCCAAGAGCAATCTCCTCATAGGTCTCTTATTGAACTCACGCTCAACCAAGGTGTAGGCTTGTTGGACTTTTTGTTGAAAACTTCACCAAGAATAACAAGCAGCAACACTTCTCTCATAAGAGAAAGGAAACCTCACCTTATTCTTCATGTATCGATGAGTACTAGCAATCGATCATCTCATGCTAAACTTCAACTGCATTACTACACTATCATGAAGTACCAAGCAAATAATCAAAGCACCCAATACACAAAGAATTACTAGACCACTGTCAAAGCTCCAATCATCTAAATCAGGAACTCATCATGACAACATGATCTACACATCCCCATAGAAGATTCCATGCTTCAAGTGACCTCACCATTGTCTCAAGTACAATGCACAATGCCAAAAATCCAGTGCGCAAACAAGAGTATACCATGACATACAACAAATAGACTCAAAAAAAAACATCACCTATCAAGCACCACCAACACCTTAACCAAAGACTCCAAGCATCCTCCATGGTTCCAAGATGTTGCACATCTTCAAGTAAGGTCCATGCAAATGCAAAAGAACCCTTCTACAGCAAGAGGATCTAAGAGCTCTCCCAAGAAACATTTGCAACACTAAAGAAGACCATTCACCACCACGTGATGAATCCACAGTCACTGTTAAAGCTCCCACTAAAACATGACACTTGAGCTCTCCAAGCATCATGACCACCTGCTACAGGTTCCCATAACCAACTATTCAGGTACTCAATAGTATCCATCCTCTCATCTCAAAGCACCACACCAATGCACAAGTGACCACATACAAGGATAGTTAACAAGTTTGCACCAACAATGAATCAACCTCGTGGATATAGACAGTCCACTTCCAAGTTATCTCACAACAACCATGTAGGTAAAGATAACCCGCAACATTGCACAACCCGTAGATCCGTTGAACATAAACATGCAAACCCATCATCGCATTGGAAATGCAAAAATGAGATCTCAAAGAGAATAACCACATACACAACATGACTCAAACACCAGATCACGCCAAATATGAGTTTCCAATCATGTCCACAATGAGCACCATAATTAAGAAACCCACAAGCACCACCACAAGAATTTTGAGTAAAAAATCACTTACCAACACTCCCATCCAGAGAAGAAAACATGCCTCCTCAAACCATGCACCAAGCATGCATGCAGAACTGCATCTATCTCATCCAGCAACACCCAAAAAACTAGGGTCTAGAAAATAGCTTTACAACAACTCCACATGACCACAAGTTTTTCTTAATCATGTAAAACCTACAAAATCACAGAGCCATACAAGTAAAAAACATCCTTAAAAAAGGAAAGAGCAGTTTAGGAAATCTAGGCCCCTTTCAGGCCAAGTCTAAAACACCAACATGTACATGCAACCAAGAAAGAGAGAAAAGCTATTTCAGAAGCTTGTAAATCATCTAATGATTAACTCCATAGCCTCTATGTATTCGAGGTTAATAGGAAATAGTGCCTTCCAACACTAGGAACCACTGCCTAGCATAAGCACTCTCTTCCATGGGTGAGAAACAACCTAGGCTTCTCCATATCACCCAGGAGCCTGTCACACATACACCCTAATATGAGAGCTTTATTGCTACACAGCCACAAAGTAAGAAAATCCACCTCATACTCCTCAGTTAAACCACTACCAACCAGGAGACATAGATCACAACATGACCAACTCCCTTTTCCATCTTGACCATCCTTCAAGTTGCATGTTATCTCAGAATACCACAAGGCTTCCACTCATCAAAGGATCAATACATCAGTCCATTCCTCCAGATTTCTTTCAGCCTATCAAACTAAGAGATCTTCCCAGGAGAAATACCTAGAACTAACAACCAAAAGATGGATTTGATACCACTTGTAAGGAAAAGTTGGGGGGCATCTCCTAGAAACTCCAAATAGTAGTGCCTTCGATAACTTTCATTTCAATTAGGTTGCCTCAAAGACATGTACAACTATGTCCTAAAGTGGAAACAGACAGAGTTTATTTCCCACATTGATCCTTCTGAGAGAAACACATGTAAATTCAACAGCAAGCAACAACATAGATGAAAGATACTACATAAAACATAACACACGGATTTTACATTGGGAAAACCCTTTCAGGTGAAAAACCCCACTCTCCAAAGTTTGAGCCATTGTATTATTCAGCAACAGAAAGTTACAATACAATTTCATGCTCTTAGCCTTTTCAGAGATTACATCTTTTTCATTCTGGATACAACTGGTAGCACACTATCCTTGAGAGATCAGGAGAGATTCCAGCATAACACTGCTTGATCTCTTCCTCTGCTTCGACCTCATGGCCTCGGCCTTTCAGCCAACCACAGTCCTCACTCTATCGCTCTCACTGGCTCTCGACTCTTTAGCTCCTTGGCTTATCAGCCCCCTCTTACTCTTCCAGAACGTCCAATGCATACATATATGCATTCGTTCTCAACAGTCAGAAAGCAATCTCCAGCACAACATCATTATCATCGAAGATGTTTCCACTTCCTCATGTAGAGTTTTTCCTTTCCACACAGAAACGGTTGCAACAGTTTTATAGCAAACGGTTCACATCCTACTTTGCCGGATTGGTCCACATCGCACCACGTCAGATAGTCTTCACTCGGTCAAAAGGCGTTCAACCTGTGTCGCATTTTGGTGAGACACTAACCATGTCTCCCTGATGCCACAAAGCCCATATCATCATTATCACCAAGAGTCTTCATTATCGGTAAGACATTATACCGAGTCCAGAAAGCTATCGCTTAGACTTCAACACCATGCTTTCTCAAAGGTTTCAACCTATGAGATTGAGGAAACAATTCCTACAAAAAGGATTGATGAATGGATTATGGAGAAGTTTCAAGAGACAAACCAAAGAGATGCCTCTAACAGTACAGTAATTGAAGTTGTAAATCATATTATAAATAAACATCGAAACTTCTACGAAGAATTGCAAGGGGATGAACAGGGGTTAATAAACACCACCAATAAAATGATGATTACATTCTCTAATGACAAAGGGGAATTTAAAGAAGCTGCCAGATGGAAAAGTGAGAGTGAGTCAATAATAAATGAAATCCTGAAGGTTGCTACTACTGAAAGCATGATATTGGAAGAGGCGAGCGAGCAGAATGAGAAGATGATAAGGATGGAAATTTCAATCTAGAACGTAGTTGGAGATGCAGATACTCATGAGCGCTGAGATTATTTGGATCATTTAACTAAAACTCATTTGTGGCTAAATAGAGCTTAATTATCCTTTAATCTATTTGTTATGTAAACATGACATTTCTGAAAGGACGCGTCCTTTCATATATTTGATGTATAAATATTTCTTTCGGAAATGAAATAGAGGATATAAGATAATAGGATAGAAGATAGGATAACAAAATACAGTAGAATACAATGTTTCGTAAATATGAGACTATGATGCATGTTTGAAATTATGGAGATATCAATGGAAATCATTTAATATGGTGCAGTTATTTCTGGTATCAGTTGTCTATTGTGTTTATTGAAAGTATTATTGAAGTTGTCTCCAAAGTTGGTGTTTTCTAGTTATTTAAATTGGTGTAACAAGTTTATATCTAGTTTATCAGCACACATTTGTTGTGTCTGTATGGTCAATTGATTGGTTCTTTCAAGTAAAGATTAAATCCTTTAAGTTGATCATAGTAATTAGAGAATGTCAGTTGGATCATTAAGAAGAACTCGGTAATCATAACCCTGCATGTTTATACAAGTTATAAACTAAATTATATGCTGAACAGCTCGAATACTTGCCAGAAAGAGGTTCCTATTTTAGATTTCTTTTGACTCTGCATACCCAATAAGGCACTAATCTCTACATTTTCACAATTTGGTTTTATTCAATTCCTTTTTTACATATGTTAATTGAACATATTAGGTTTCAGTTTAATATTGTATACAATTTATACCAAATTTCAATTTCATTTGTCCACTGCCATCTGCCATTGTGGGAAAAATAGTTTAAAAGAAATAAGCAAAAGTCAAGTCTGCCTTATTCATATAGGTACACCCGCCTAGGTTTAGCAGCACCTAAAGAGTAGAAGGTCTAAACCATTTGACCTTGTCTGTTACCCTAAAACTTACCAAGAGATTGGCAACCTCTTGAGGTGTTCTTACCTGCATTTTTGAGAGCTAACAAATTGGCGACTCTGCTGGGGAATTAACTCAGAATCTACACCTTAATCATAGAGTCATAAATCCTATATAGACTCCATTGGGAATAACAAGTAACAAACTTTTTTGTCACTTTTAAGAAAGTGAGTGGCGACTCTGATAAAAACATTTCAACATGAATGGTAGAAGATCTCAATACAAGGGAGGTCATACTGGGGCTCCTACTAGCAGCAGTAAGTGGACACACAAAGATGATAGGGTTGATAAGGGTAAAAGGATAAATGAGGACATATGCATAACGAATAAAGACAAAACACTAAGACAACATTGTGAATCTTATGACCGGTATGACACATGGAGAGATAACTCAAGTGCAGAACCTTGTACCCTAGAGGAACAAAGAAACCCTTTCTACGATCCTCAGAAACAGGCAGAGTGGCATGCTAAATTTGAAGCTGAACAACTTAGATGTCAACACGAATATGATCAAAAAATGGAGGGTAACTAAAATGAGTCCAATTATCATGAGATTCCTCAAGAAAATTATGAATCTTTAACTCATGAAGAAATAAAAGCACAATTTGAGTTACAGAAAAAGGAGCTAGAAGAACTAAAAGTTGAGCAGGAGAAAGCCCAAATGATACAAGCAATGAGGGAATTCAAATTGCAGAAAGCCCAAATTACCAGTCAAGCAGCCAGTCACTCAAAATATGTACCTCCTTATAAGCAGGGCAATAATGGTGTAGGGCCTTCAGATCCATCAAAGGCTCCTCGTAATCAGATGGGGAATCAATATGAACAGCCAAACCATCCACCACACATTCCATGACAACATACATATACACAGGCACCTCATGGTCAGCATTATGTGCCACATAATAATACATAATATAATAATCCAATGTACCAGTATCAGTACCCACCTAACCCTCCCCCTCACCAGTATACAACAACGATCAGACAATTTGACTTGGCAGGGTTTCAATTATACCCTTACCCTATGGATGGCAGTTGGAAAAGTCTGGTGCCTAAGTTTATAGGGAGTAGTGCAATTACTGTCAAAGTTCATTTAAGGAGTTTCAATGCCTTCATTCAAGATTTGGATGTACCTTATGAAGATTTACATATGAGGCTATTCATAATGTCACTTATTGAAGAAGCTAGGGATTAGTTTAACAGCCTAACAACAACTTCTAGTGATTCTCTCTAGATATTTCAGGACTGATTCCTCGAGCAATATGGGAATCTAAGTGCACCAGATGCGGCTCTTCATGAATTGATGCAAATTCAGAAAAATTAGAATGACTCGATCTATGATTTCAACTGGAGATTCAATAAACTGCAGAATAAAATACCTCCTGGGTCAAAGTTGCCAGACTCTGTAGCATTAAGTGTTTATTTGAATGCCTTCGATCCTAAAATAGGGTATGAACTGAGAAATAGGTTCCCAAAAGACTTAGTTGAAGCCCAGAAGATAGCATTAACAATTGAAAACAATAGGAAGGTTGCTGGGATAATTAGTAAAAGAGACAACCCTAGGGCTCCTCAACAAACCAATAATTATCAATACAAACAGGAGAACACATACAAAAATGAAAGGCCTAGGTTACATGACACGCCTTATAAAAAAAACTAGAAAGATGGAAAACCTATAACAGAAAGGCCTAGAAACAAAGATACTCTTGATCCATTAAGGAAGAAGGGAATATATATGGTGAATAACAATTATTTTTGTGAAGTTTGTGATAAGCCACATTCCCCAGATTATTGTGTTGTAGCCCAAATAATGCAAGAAGAAGGAATACTAATGGGAAATGATGGAGAAGATCACACAGTGTATTTGACTTCAAATACTTTTCACCGTGCTGAGGAGAGGTACTCATCTTCAGAGGAAGAAGGATATGAGTACAATGTTTCAAATCAAAGGTACAATGGCCACATGGCTGAACAACAGGTTTTTTCTTACTTTAATGATGATTATGCAGAACCACATTCTGTTGAGAAGCCTACTCAGTGTAGTATGAGGAAACTCACTGAAGAGGAGATAGAAAGATTAACCATTGATGCAGTTGAAGAAGTAAAGAGTAAGTACTGGTTGAGAAACAAGATAGTAAATGAGAAGGAGGGTGTCCCCAGGGGAATGTTTATGAAAGATCAAAAGGTGACACAAGGAATTTTGAAGAAAACAAAAAGAAAACAACATGATCAAAGTGAACAGAAGCCTGTCGAAAAGGAGGAAGTAAAGGAATTACATAAAGAAATGCAAAAGATTGATCAGCCAAGTAAAAAGGAAAAAGAAGAGAACAAAGGAGAAACATCAAAACAAAAGAAAATGATTAGGGCTGAGGGTTCTTCTTTTGACTTCACTCAGGCTTTATCTCAGATAAAAATGTCTGTGCCACTACTTGAGATGATGAAAATTAAGGAATATAGGGACTGTGCAGTTCAATTGATAACACATGGTAATTCTGAAAGTAAGATGGCCACTAAAATTATTAATAAGCAAGAGAAAGTAAATATCCCAGAAGTGTGCCTTAATAATTCAGTATTGAATCCCCCACCAGTTGATCCTTTTTTCACTACATTACTAATAAATAACAAATTGTTGAGGAGCTGTATGATAGACTCTGGCACTGCCATAAATATTATGCTAGTAGGAGTTATGAAACAGCTTGGTATGTGGGTGGATACTATTGAAGGGAAGTGCTATGCAATGGATAATAGACCTATTCCTGTGGTGGGTATAATGAAAGATGTTGAAGTCAAGGTAGTTGCTTATTGTCAGGTGGCATGTAATATTGATATAACAGTAATTGACATCCCTCCTCAGTTTGGGATGTTTTTATCAAGGCAGTGGATGGTAGCAATTGGTGGAAATGTCCAGTTTGATCTGTCTTATGCAACAATTCCAGTGAATGGTCAGGAAGTGAAGTTGTACAGAGAGCCAAGGATGAACCAGGTTGTTGACTGTGTACCACAAGATCAAATCAATTGTTTTTGTGATGTCGATCTTGGGAGTTTTAAGATAGAACCAACCTAGCCAGAATTAGTCAATGTTGACCCAATTGAAAAGCATGTGAAACAAAATTGCAATGGTGTATGGAAAATGTAATTTGATGGAGCATGCAGCCAAGAAGGTAATGCAGCAGGGATAGTATTTGTTTCACCTAAAGGTTACATTTAAGTATTCGTTTTTGTTAACATTTGAATGTACAAATAATGTGGCAGAATATGAAGCTTTATTAATAGGTTTGAATATAGCTGTGAAACATAAAATCAAGTTACTGACTGTTCTAGGGGATTATGAGTTAGTGGTTTCATAGGTTAAGTCAAAATATGCAAAAAACCATAAGAGACTGAAACAATACAGGAATGTTGTGTGGGACACAATTGAGTTGTTTGATGCCTTCTAAATTGAGTGGATTGATAGGTCAAAAAACATAATGGCATACTTTCTAGCAAATGTGGCACTAAAAAGAGATGATATTACACTAGGTGGAGTGTCACAAATTGAGTTCAAAACAAGGCCTGTTGTGCCTAATAACATATATAGTTGGCAATTTTTCAATGATGACACTAACCTGTTCAAATTTCTTCACTATATAGATCAATATGAATCCCAAGAAATTGATTTCAATGCCTTTGTTGAAGAAATGGATGGGAAGCAGACAATATTTGGGAAGGAGATCCTACAGCTCAAAAAAAATAAGTTTCCTAAGCGGTTAGTGGCATTGGAGAGGGTGTATGATGGAAGTGATCAGTCCCTCATAAAGAAAACACTAGTCAAAAGGGAGGACATTAAAGAAATTAACTTAGGAACTGAGATAGCACCAGGAAAGGTGTACATAGGGAAGAAGATAAGTCCAACAATTAGAAGAATGTTGATAGCATTACTAAGAAAATATAAACATGTGTTTGCTTGGTCGTATGAATATTTAAAAGCATATAGGGAAGATTTGTTCCAACATGAAATACCATTGAAGATAGATGCAAAGCCATTTAGACAAAAGCAGAGACCCATTAATCCAACATTGGAGCCCATGAAAATGCATGAAGAATTGGCAAAGCTCAGAGACTGTGGCATTATCAAACCAATCAGGCATTCAACATGGGTCTCAAACCTGGTCCTTGTGAGCAAGAAAAATGGAGATATCAGGTTATGTGTGGACTTCAGGAATTTGAATATGGCATCTCTCAAGGACAACTATCCTCTACCCAATATGGAGGCTATATTACATAAGGTGACAGGGTGCGAGCTGTTATCTGTGATGGATGGGTTTTCAGGTTATAACTAGGTTAAAGTTAAAGAATCTGAGCAGTATAAAACAACTTTTACAACCCCATAGGGAACATATGTTTATCTAAGAATTCCATTTGGTCTCACGAATGCAGGGGAAATCGTCCAAAGAGCTATGGACGTAGCATTTGTAGATTTAATTAATGCTATCATGCTAGTGTATCAGGATGACCTTACTGCTTACTCAAAGAAGGCTAAAGATCATGTGGAGCGTCTGGAAAAGGTATTCATTAAAGCCTTAGAATATGGGATTAATTTGAATCCTAAAAAATGTCATTTTGCAATCACAGAAGGTAAGCTCTTAGGACATATTGTGTCAAAGGAGGGGATTAGAATAGATCCTGAGAGAGTTGAAGCTATAGATAAAATCCCTATTCCTAAGACCATCAAAGCCATCTAGTCATTCTTTGGACAAATCAATTTTGTTAGGATATTTGTTTCTAATTTTTCTGAAATCATTAAGCCTATATCAAAAATGTTGAGGAAAGGACAAAAAATAGATTGGACTGAAGAAGCATTAGATGCTTTTATATCAATTAAAAAGGCTATCAAGGAAGCCCCTGTCCTCAAGTCCATATTTTTTGAAACCTTTTCAAATATTCTGATTTGCTTTATTACATACTATAGTTGTTGTCATGTTACAGAAAAATGAGGAGGGTCATGAACAGCCAGTGTCCTTTTTCAGCAAGTCATTACAGGGGTTAGAGTTGAAGTATGATATAATGGAAAAACAAGCTTTTGCATTGGTAAAAGCTACAAAGGCTTTCAGACCATATCTTGTTGGAGCTAAAGTGATTTCCTATGTCCCTCATACAACCGTTAAAGACATTTTGACACAGTTTGAAGTAATAGGAAAAAGATGTAGATGGATTAATAAAATCTAAGAATTTGATATGGAGATACAAATCACCAAACTTGTAAGAGGTCAGGGTTTGGCTGGGTTAATGGCAGAAGCGAACATTGAAGCAAATCAAATTTGCAATGTAAAAGATGAAGAGAATGCAATTGCAGGCATTGAGCATACTCCTTGGTATGCAGACATCATGCATTATCTTAAGTATATGAAGTGTCTAGAAGGAATGAGTGACAGCCAGAAAAGAACTTTGAAGTGACAAGCATCCAAGTATGTGTTCATGGAAGGAGATTTGTTTTGGAAAAACAGGGATGGGATATTGTTGTTATGTCTAGATGAGTCACAAGCTAAGCATGTCTTGAGTGAAATGCATGAATGGGTTTGTGGAGGGCATTACTCTACAAAGACAAATGCACATAAAATTCTCAAGGTAGGATACTATTGGCCAAGAGTTTTTAGTGACTCTTTCTCATATGTAAGAAGATGTGAAGCATGCCAAAAATTCTCTGGGAAGATGAGGTATCAAGGAGCTTTACCACTTAGGCCTTTACAGACTGAAGCCCCTTTTCATCATTGGGGAATCAATTTCATTGGGGAGATACAAGAGAAATCAAGTGGAGGACACAAGTGGATACTTGTAGCAATTGATTATTTTACCAAGTGGGTAGAAGCAGTCCCAACCAAGCAGGCTACAAGTAAAGTTGTGACAGATATTCTAATGGAAAACATTATTACCAGATTTGGTACACCACTAAGATTGATTACTGACAATGGGATGTGTTTTAGATATGATAAATTTAGAAAATTTTGCAGCACGTATGGCATTACCATTTCTTATGCAGCTCCTTACCATCCACAAGCTAATGGTCA
Organism: Sequoia sempervirens; assembly: GCA_007258455.2. Lineage (NCBI taxonomy): Eukaryota > Viridiplantae > Streptophyta > Pinopsida > Cupressales > Cupressaceae > Sequoia > Sequoia sempervirens. Next base: position 51,601,112 of record VDFB02000003.1, on the reverse strand, counting down.
AGCAGAGTCTAGCAATAAAAATCTTCTAAAGATTATAAGGAGGATGCTAGGTTAGAACAAGAAGGCTTGGGATTCAAAGTTGAGATTGGCTGTTTGGGTTGATAGAATCACTGTAAAAAGGAAATTGGAAAGTCCCTTTTTGAATTGGTGTACGAAACACAAGCTAGGATGCCTTTATAGAATTTTTTACCAGTGTATAACTTTATCCTTCAAGAAAATTTGGATATCCCAAAGCCTATGGAGGAGAGAATGGAACAACTAGTTGAACTTGATGAGATAAGAAGAGGAGCTCAAAATCAGAACATAAAGTTATAGACATAGATGAAGTATCTATTTGGTAAAAAGGAAAAAGATAGAAAATTTGAGGAAAATGATTTGGTATTGATGTGGAACGCAAGATTTCAGGAGAAGGGTAAGCATGGGAAATTTGAAGCCTTGTGGTTGGGACCTTTTGTGGTTGTTGGGAAGAGAGGTGAAGATTCATATCATCTAAAAAATATGGCTGGTGAAGAGCAGAAGTTGCCTATGCGTGGGAAATTTTTGAAACATTTTTTCTCTTGAGCAATACAGAGGATCAAGGGTTACCAGTGCATGGAAAATCCTTAACAATCCTCTCAAAATTTTATCTTCCATGCACAATAGTCTAGGAAATAAAAGGAACAAGAATTGCCAGTACATGGACAATCCTAATTTTCCTTCTTCTAAATAAAATCTTTCCATGTATAGTAGTATAGGGTCACATTCATTTTAATGCATTCCATCTTGCTCACATGATCCATCACCTTGAGTTGGGTCTGCTCACCCAGAAATCTAGATCCTTGCAATAATCTCACGATCATTCATCCCCAAACAGAGCCACTGTTAGAACTATGAAATTTTGAAAATTTTACAGTCGATTGTATTCATGAGTTTCCAAAATAAGTCCTCATCATAAGCATAAAATTCCCTCCTCATAATGTCTTGTCCATATTTTTGTCATATGATCCATTAGAATCCATCTATTCCTAAAATTTCATTGTATTACCCATATCGGCAAGAGAGGGTGAAGGTCTCCCCAATCCATTTGGCATTGTTACTAATGTATGTCTTTGTAGCCTATCGGTAGGATACATTTTGTTGTCTCGGCGATGGAATAATCATATCGGCAAGAGAATCATTATCGCGATGAGTCATAAGGAACTCATATGTGTCTCACCGACCAGCGCATGGAAAAGAATTTTTGGCCAAACTAATGTTATCAGAGTGAGGTCTTACTGAAAGCATTGAGTCTTGCCGATAAAGCGCAAAGAGATTCCATCAGAAGACTATCGGGGTGAAGTCATATAGTCTTGCTGACTCAAATGTCACACCGATAGAGATATGCATCGGCAAAAGAAAATTCATCGGCATGAGTTCCACCAAATATGAAAGTTACACCGATGAAATACTTCAGGGAGAGTCTCACCAAATAGAATATATTAGAGAAACAAGTTCGGCGAGACAATTGGCATCGGTATGAGTATTTTCAAGTTTTCAAAGTCATGCCGAGGTGTGGTTTCATTGGTGAAACTATGATTATGTCACAATGACTAGAAAGTTACCATGGGGTGTATCTCGATAAGACACAATGAAATCTATGAGACATCTCCTTGACTCAAAATTTTCATAGCAACACATAAAACTAAAGCGATACCTATTGGTGAGGCTTGAAGATTTTGGGGAGACTACAAGATGTTTCAGTGAAAGGTTTAATGAACATTGCAAAAGGATATCACCCCATATTTGAAAATGTCTCACCGACAAGACATTTGATGCGACAGTGTGAATTTCAAAAAAGGACTTCACTCGTGTTTCAGCTAGCACATTAATGGCATGACAGAACATAACAGGGAGAATTCAATTGAAAGCATTTTTGTTGAATTGATAACAGGAAATCAGCAACGTGAACAAGGAGCTAGGGCATTCTTTCATTCAGAACACTTCATGCAGATACAAAGCATAAAAGGATGGATGAACAAATTATGGAGAAGTTTCAAGAGACAAACCAGAGAGATGCCTCTAACAGTACAGTAATTGAAGTTGTAAATCATATTATAAATAAACATCAAAACTTCTATGAAGAATTGCAAGGGGATGAACAGGGGTTAATAAATGCTGCCAAGAAAACGTTGATTATATTCTCTGATGACAAGGGGGAAGTTAAAGAAGCTTCTAGATGGAAAAGTGAGAGTGAGTCAATACTAAATGAAATCCTGAAGGTCACTACTGCTAAAAGCACGTTATTGGAAGAGGCGAGCGAGCAGAACGAGAAGATGATAAGGATGGAAATTTCAATCCAGAACGCAGTTGGAGATGCAGATACTCATGAGCGCCGAGATTATTTGGATCATCTAACTAAAACTCATTTTTGGCTAAATAGAGGTTAATTATCCTTTAATCTATTTGTTATGTAAACATATGAAATTTCTGAAAGGACGCGTCCTTTCATTTATTCGATGTATAAATATTTGTTTCAGAAACAAAATAGAAGATATAAGATAATAGGATAGAAGATAGGATAACAAAATACAGTAGAATACAATGTTTCGTAAATATGAGACTATGATGCATGTTTGAAATTATGGAGATATCAATGGAAATCATTTAATATGGTGTAGTTATTTCTGGTATCAGTTGTCTATTGTGTTTATTGAAAGTATTATTGAAGTTGTCTCCAAAGTTGGTGTTTTCTGGTTATTTAAATTGGTGTAACAAGCTTATATCCAGTTTAGCAACGCACATTTGTTGTGTTTGTATGGTCAATTGATTGGTTCTTTCAAGTAAATATTAAATCCTTTAAGTTGATCATAGTAATTAGAGAATGTCAGTTGGATCATTAAGAAGAACTCGGTAATCATAACCCTGCATGTTTATACAAGTTATAAACTAAATTATATGCTAAACAACTTGAATACTTTCCAGAAAGAGGTTCCTGTTTTAGATTTCTTTCGACTCCGCATAACCAATAAGGCACTATTCTCTACATTTTCACCATTTGATTTTATTCAATTCCTTTTTTACATCTGTTAACTGAACATATTAGGTTTTAGTTTAATATTGTATACAATTTATACCAAATTTCAATTTCATTTGTCCACTCCCATCTACCATTGTGGGAAAAATAGTTTAAAAGAAATAAGCATAAGTCAAGTCTTCCTTATTCATATAGGTACACCCGCCTAGGTTTAGTAGCACCTAAAGAGTAGAAGGTCTAAACCATTTGACCTTGTCTGTTACCCTAAAATGTACCAAGAGATTGGAAACCTCTTGAGGTGTTCTTACCTGCATTTTTGAGAGCTAATAGAATGCAAGTTTGCTGACCTAGACCATATCTAATGAATCTTCTTGGCAGTAGGAATGTATACAATATTATTTTATGTCAATGATGGATTGTCTATGCTATAATCTTCAGTTTCTAATTTTCTAGAACACTACAAATACTAATTGGGCCCTTAGATCTATGATTTATCATGCTTATCATTACGTGTTGGCGCATCGCCTTAGGCTAGAATTTATTTTATTATATATGTTTCATTTTCCCTTTACAAACCCCCATTATAGAAGAAGTTGACTTCTCTAAAACTTGAAGGTCACTCAGTTTAGTGCAAAAGGTCCCCCATAAATTGAGTTTTGCATAAGACATTGTTACCTCATCAAATTTTGGTGTCAAAAGTTTGTTCTTTTTCTGGCACACCCGGTGGGAATGAGCTTAAATGAATTTGAATTTTAGAAGGGTGTATGAGCCATCTGCTTATAACTAGATCCCAAACCGCAGGCAACCCCAGTTTACTAGTACCTCCACTAGGAACAGTGCAAGCCGCAAATCAATTGGTAACCGTTCCACTCCCACCACCCATTCCTCTAACCATGTTTCCAACCACCAATAGAAATTACATGGCATGGGATGCCGAAAGTCCCCTACCAACCCCAGTAGCACCTGTTGTTTAGGGCGCTATCCCAGTTTTAGCTATGAAAGCTATACCCAAGTTTACTAGAAATGGATCAAGAAGATCCGTAGAAAATTTGCAAGATGTGGCGGGCGTGTGTTTGGTACATGGGATTACAGTGCATAATGTAGCTCTGAGGCTTTTCGCTATGTCTTTTAAAGGCAAGGCATTGGATTGGTACCAGAAATTTTCACCTAGCACTATTTGCACCTAGGACAAGCTTAGAGATCCATTCTATGAGAGGTTCTTGAATGGAGATCGCTTTTCACTGTATTATCAACTATCTGTCATAAAACGAGCCCCCCAATAGGATCTGATGGACTTTAATGCCCAATTTCACACAAATTGGCAGAGGATCCCTATTACTATACACCCGACTCCATAGTTTGCATTCATATTTTATCTAAATTCCATCAATTCTGACATTTTTATTCAATGATCAAGTCCTTGGGAGGAGCTACTCTACCATATGCTTACAATGTCATTTTCAAAGCTGAGAATCATTTGATAGATTGTGAAAAGTTGCCTCCTCGGCCTATTATGCCGATATTTCTTGAAATAATGATTCCCACACAAAAAGTCATGTCAACTAGCATGCCTGCAACTCCCCAATTGATGTACACATATACGACAGCCCCACAAAATGTAGCCTCTACATCCATTTCTTCCAAAGATGAAATGAGCGACCTTAAAGAGATGTTGTAGACCATGGAAAATGATATAACCACTCTTAAGCAGAACCAATCAATGCCTTTGAAGCCTGCATATCAAAACTATCAAGGTGGGTGGTCCTCATATCAGCAGAATCAGTACTAGGTCATGTCTTGCAATAATTCACCAACTCTGACAGCCAACCAAATAGTGTCGGTGCGTACTCCGTTGAAAAGTGCTTCACCAAGCTCAAGTAGGGAATTAACCGCAGGGTAGAACAACCTTATTGATGGCATCAATTTGTGGTGCTTCCCTTGTAGCGATGCACATATGCCCCAGAACTGTCCACATGGAAACATACAACAAAAGGTGGCAGAGCAATGTAGCGAAGGTGTGGTGACAGATCATGGAGGTTATATATATGCCTCACCACAAATGGAGAATGTGGTTCTTCCCACACAAATGCAAGGAATGTCTCTAGAACAAGAATCAGACATCGCTCGTGATCACACACTCTTCTCATGGATGGAGGCAGAAGAAACGATGTTTGTTAATGATACAACCATATCCAAAATACCGCAAGTGCAATCTGACTATAACATGAGCTCAAAGTGGGGGTTTACTAGTGAGTCAGTTGTTCTGCATCTAGCCAGCCCGCAACTTAGAGATGCTTCTGATCAGATTCCTGGCACTTCTACCGCTCCACTACCATCTCAACCATGAAAATAAATTATTATAACAAGAGCCAAGGAGAAGAAACCTCTGAGTTTGTCACCTTTTAATGTAGTAGAAGAATTGAAGAAGTCATTTGCTAATGTGTCTCTATGGGATATTCTAGCTATCCCAAAGCAGAAAATGCTCTTAGAGAAGGCGCTTCAAGAAGAGGTCAGCACAATGCCAATAGAGCAGTTTGCTAGTACATAGGTTGTTAATCAAATATTGTTGGCTAAAGTCTTTACAAACAATACAAAAGAATCCCTTGTCGAAGTTAGAGATAAGTTAAAACCCCAACCCTTCTTCTTGACTCTCATTATAGGAAAAAGTTATTGCACAATGCTATGATTAATTTTGGTGCTAGCACCACGGTTATGCCTAAAAACATAGCTAAAGCTTTAGGACTCAGCTATGAACCTATGAAAAGGGGGGTAATGCAGCTTGATGGGAATAAAGTTGAAACCATAGGTGTCATCAAGGCACTTCCTTTAACTCTATTTGCTTGCCCTATTATCACAGTGCCGCAAGACACTGTGATCATAGATGTTCCTCCTATGTTTGGTCTCTATCTATCCCAAGAATTTAATTCAAAGGTGGGTGGATAATTGTCCTTGGATTGGTCACATCTGATACTCATAACCAAGCACAATGCAAAAATGAAGATAGAATCAGAGGCTTTGCATTTTGAACATGTAGCGGATGAAGCTCTGATCAATTTTGAAGCTGTGCATACCTCTATCACCAAGCAAGAAATGTATTGTGTTGAATTACTAGAGGAAGAAAAGGTAAGTGGAGATAGGGATGACCAAGAAGATGCTCTGTTGAGTGAACACATGGACAGTGACCCTTTCAACAATTATCATGCGACAAGATTGGGCACCTATGTAATTTATGATGAAGACCAAGTACTCCCAAAGGTTGCCAAAGAGTCCAAAGGTAGCCAAACAAATGAGCTATGGACGTTGTACTTTGATGGAGCAAGAGGAAAAGTAGGCGCTGGAGCGGGGATATGTCTAATATCCCCACAAGATGAAAATTTGCTAAGATCTTTCTATTTTCATTTTGCTTGTTCAAACAATGAGGCTGAATATGAAGGATTAGTTCAAGGTTTAAGCCTTGTGGAATGAATGGGTATTAAGTAATTAATGGTGTTCAGATATTTTGAACTGATAGTTAACCAAGTCTAAGGGATTTCCATGGCAAGGAATGTCCGCATGAGATCCTATCGGCACTGAGTCTGGGACTTGGTTGAAAGTTTTGAAGCCTTCAACATCCAAACTATTCCCCAAGGACAAAATAGCTATGCAGATCACATGGCCGTGATTGGTGCTCTGTTTGATCCTACCTCTGACCTTATACATAATGAACATGTAGTGAGAGTACTAGTCCGACTGACGATTCCTAACAATGATCAGAGTTGGCAAGTTTTTGAAAGTGATGAACACATTGCCTCGTTCATCCAGCAGTTAGGGGAATTTTCTGATCAGCTTCAACCAAATATTTCCAAAGCTTATGAAGGAAAAATTATGCAGCTCAAATCTAACAAGCTTCCGAAAGGATTGGTTACTCTCAAAAAAAAAATTGATTGTGATGATGCAAGAAATGATAGGCAGAAGTTTTTAGCAGAAAAAAGTGATTACATGGACCTTCGTGTCTCAGATGGCAGGGATCTTCGAGTCAAGAAAGATGTCCCACACTATGATAAAGAAAGACTCATCAGTTTCTGCAAAAAATATGGAGTAGTGGCCTGGTCCTATGATGATCTAGAGGGATGTGATCCTGATATCATTCAACACATTATCAAGCTAATAGAAGGTGCAAAACCAGTTTGACAAAAGCATAGGCCAGTAAACCTAAAATTGAAGCGCTAATGGCACAAGAGATAACTAAGCTAATTGAGTCGCCCATTGTCTTCTCAATCAAGCATAGTACTTGGTTATCCAATCTAGTCCCAGTTCGAAAGAAGAATGGAGATATCCATTTTTGTGTGGACTTTCGAGACCTAAACAGAGCATCCCTGAAGGACCATTATCCATTGCCTTCTATGGAGTCAATCTTACAAATGGTAGTAGGATCTAAAATGTTTTCTCTGCTGGACAGTTTCTCTAGTTACAATCAAATCTGAGTTAAAGAAGAAGATCAACACATGACCAAGTTCACCACAAAGTGGGGAACATTTGCATATGTGAAGATGCCTTTTGGTTTATCCAACACAGGGGCAACATTCCAACAAGAAATGGATATTGCATTTAGTGAGCTAATCAATAAGTTTATTCTAATTTATTTGGATGATCTTACTGTGTTTTCTAAATCTAAGGATGATCATTTTGGCCACTTAGAAATAGTTTTCCAAAAGTGCCAGGAGTTTGGGGTTTCCGTAAATCCAAAAAAATGCATATTCGGAGTACCGTAAGGAAAAATGTTAGGACATGTTGTATCTAAGGAAGGAATTTTGATCGACCCTGAATGGGTGAAAGCTATCAAGGAACTTACCCTTCTGGTGAATAGGAAATGTGTTCAGTCCTTCCTGTGCAAGGTAAATTTTGTTAGCAAGTTTATTTCCAAATTTGCGGGAATAATTAGGCCGATCACCCTAATGCTTAAAAAGGATCAGAAATTCAAGTGGATGATCGAAGCTCGGGAAGCCTTTGAAAATTTCAAGGAAGCTATTTCCATAGCTATGGTACTGATTAATCCAGATCTATCTAAGGATTTTATAATGTATGCATTCAGTAGCAAGTCCAGTATCATTATTGTCTTAACCCAAAAAGATGATGAAGGAAAGGGAGAACATCCAGTGGCGTTCTACTCCTGAACCTTTCAAAGGAATATGAGATGAATTATAATTTCATCGAAAGATAGGCCTTTGCAATAGTGAAGGGACTTAAAAATTTCTGCTATCTAGTTTCTTGCAACAAAGTGTTTGTTTATGCCGCACATTCCAGTGTGTGCAAATATATCATGGAAGGAGAAATCAAAGAAAAAAGAGCTAATTGGATCACCAAGATCCTTGAATATGATATTGAGGTCAAACCCACTAAAACCATCAAAGGAAGAGGACTGTGTGAATACATGGTGTAGGATGAGGAGATACCTGCCACAGGAGAGCAATCGAAACTTGTTCTGATAAATAAGCTAGAATCAGAGGGTTGTTGACTAACAAATAGAATGAGGTTTATGCAAATAGGAAAGTATCTGCTAGGTCTCTCCTCTCAAAATAGGAGATACTACCGGCTACAAAATTGCAGATATACACTAGTAGAGGGGGTCCTTTTCAAAAAAAATTCAATGGTCTACTCCTACGATGCATTACTACAGAGCAAGCAAAGAGGATCCTTGACATGTTCCACACCAGTGTTGTGGGCGGAAACTTCTCCACGAAGACCACCACCATCAAAATCATGTGCCCAGGTTACTATTGGCCTACACTTTTCAATGACTCCCACTCTTTGGTAAAATCTTGCAAAAAATGCCAGTTCTTTACTGATAGGAGGAAGAATTAAGCAATGCCTCTCAAACCTATAGTGGAAGATGAACTGTTTGCACAATTTGGCTTGGACTTCATTGGGATGATTAATCCAACTTCTAGTTCTGAACACAAGTGGATTCTGACCACCACAGATTACTTCACAAGATGGACGAAGGTTGTTCCGCTTAAAAACGCAACAAAAACAGAGATTGTGGATTTCCTCGAAGAGATGGTGACAAGGTTCAATCCTCTGAAGACTATCATTTCTGATAATGCCAAAGCCTCCCTAGGCACAAAGGTATGTCAATTTTCATTAATGAATGAAATATTCCTTAAGACATCATCAAATTATTACCCACAGGGAAACGACCTAGCAGAGTCAACAAACAAGAGCCTAGTTCGACTTCTTAAAAGAATTGGTTCAGAACACCAGAGGGAATGGTATAAAAACCTCCAAGAAACACTCTGGGAAAACCACATAACTCCTAAGCAAGTCCTTAATACTTCACCTTATGAGTTGGTATATGGGAAAGAGGCACTATTACCTATATCTATGGAGATTCCGACACTCCAACTATTGAAATCTCTCGAGATAGAACAAAATAGTGCCATGGAGGTTTGGCTTGCCAAACTGATAGAAGTACAAGAAAAAAGGGAGAATTCCCTAATAGCCATGACAGACCACCAACAAGTGGTCAAGTGATGGTTTGATAAGAAGGCTTCTGACCAAGGCCTAAAGTGTGGAGACTTAGTACTGAAGTATGATAAAAGGGCTGCTAAGCCAGGTCAGCATGGTAAATTTGATAGCCTATGGGAGGGCCCCTTGAAAATTATTTGGTGCAGGGAGCATAACGCTTTTGAGTTAGAAAATATGGAATAGGAACCCTTAGGAATCTTGGTCAATGGGATTCATCTTAAGCTGTTCCATTAAGTGTCAAGCTCTATTTTTTACATATGTGAATAATGCTTTTATTTTATTTCCCTTTCTTTGGCCGGTCTTTTTTGAAATTGGTTTGTGTTTCTGCAGAAATAACCCATTATTATGGAGGGTAGGGCAGCGGGATTTATCTACATTTTAAACACACCCATGTTCAAAGAAAATGAACACATATGCTATAAAAGAGCCCATAAAATTGAAATATATAATGAAAGAAAGAGCCATGGATTTTTATAAAAGATATATATCTATTTATGTATATTCTTTTGTTTTGATATTGTAAAATGGCTAAGGAAGCCCTAATCCAAAAAGTATACGACTATTCAAGCTTTTCCTTCATATATGCAAAATTTATAGCCTTTTTTAGGCTTATATACAAAACTGTAAGGCAGGTGGTGTATGCAACAACAGGAAATCAAAAAACTGGGAGCCATTTTTTCAAGGAGTTGGGAGGTTTTTTATCCAAGGGCATGGGAGGTAGCAATTGATGCATCTATGGTAGTGTCTACCTCTTCTTCATCAGCGGGTTCTTCGGTAGCAGAAGCATCATCATTCAGGACAACCGCCATTGGTGGGGGAAACACCAGGTTCTTGAAGTTGGTATACCAATCGACATCATAGAATGGTATCACATTGTAGCTATGGAACAAAAAGTGCAAGGCTTGGGTAACCCTCTACCAATGGTCATCGTATGTCTGAAGGTGGAATCCACTAAGAAACTACAGCCATACAACTACCACTTCTTCCTCAATTTAGCGACGGAGGTTGCTGGTTGATGGCAGCCTACCCCATATGCAACATGAGCGACAACCTCACCTAGGCTATTCAGGTACTTCCTTGGAAATATTTCCTTGACCAACTTCAAAGTTAGAGGCCTAGGGATGCCAATGTATAACATCGACACTACAAAGTATGAATAGATATCAATATTCACACGATACTTGTCCTCGTACTCTATACAGTCCCTACCCATAACCCATTTTATAGCTACCAAAACCAAGGAATGCTTATTCTTGGTCATTCTTTTCAGCCGCCTAGTAGAAACCTCCCCCAGAAATGTTGTTTGTGACTTATAAGAGGTTAACCTAACAAGAGTATCCATGATTCTAACACTATGCTTATACCTTCTAACCAATACTAAAATTTACCTACCACCTAGCCTATGAGAAAACTTGCTTAAAAATGCGCCAACAACCTATCAATAAAACTAATCAAATGTTATGTGATTTACTCACTACTTACCAGCCTATTTATAGAAAAGATGAGAAGACACATGCTAGTCCATTTTGAGAAAAATGTGATGATAACTAGATGCCAACTTGAAAGGTATGCCTACATTTGCTTGCATTTCTAGACCAATTGCATCTGCAGAGGTATGGTTCAATACATGCTAGAATAATAGGAGCTAATTAATTATCTTTACAAAGGTGGCGCTCATCAATAGTAAGCTGCACAACTGTAGGCTATTGTGTCATCTCATAGGGATTTCCTAGAGCCCAAGGAAATATCCATATCTTTTCAGGTCATGATCGTTTGCTTTGGCTTAATCATTTTGTCTAGGATATTAATTACCAGCACATACTAACGCAAGGTTAGAAGGAAAATTTCCAGCTCAAGTTTCAAGGGAATCACAACATATCACACGGTTTCCAAACACAATAATGAATTATTGCTGCCTCAAAATGGCAAGTAGTTCATTTTGCATGAATTGCGAAATTAACAGTACATGTTGAATTGAATGAAAAAAACATGCTTTCCTCTACCACCTTGAGAAAAGATAGCCAAATATTACATGAAAATATTTAATGATTCAAAGTCTTTTTAAAAATTCAAAAGCTTAAGGTGTAGAGAGGTTTCTTTTTAAGTGTACTAGAGCTGGATAAGAATAATAGAGTCCAGAACTCGTAGAAGTCTTTATCTAAAGAAAAATGTCAGAGAGTTCATCTTAGCAAATGCATGAGGAGATTGGCCAGGAGTTGTTTACAACCATACAGTCCTCAAAGGATGTGTATGTCTATGAGGATTTGGCATATAGTATGCCTAGTATACCAAGAAAGACAAAGAGGGTGTATATGATAGAGCTAAGTAGGCCCAAAGATTGTAGAAATAAGAAAAGGGTTGAGGAGAAATAGGATAATATTTATGACCCATGACTCGCAAAAAACCCTAAATATTTAAGAGAAGTAGCCTATTCAAGGTTGATGGCACCAAAGATGAACACGTCTACAACAAGAAAGGTTTTGTACATTGGTCTTCCACAATACATGGTCCTGCTAGTGCATTATTGCCCAAAGATAGTTGACACTACCATTCAGTGTTATAACCCTAGCACTCACTACATCGAGGACCAAAATTTAAGAGTTCACATCAGCCCATAGGCCATTTGGAATATGCTATGCATCCCAGACCCAAGTAAAAGAAGAGAGAAAATTGAGTCCTTTTACCCTAGTAAAGGAGAAAAAACATCGAAGGAAATGAAAAAGAACTCAAATTTCTTCTTGGAGGAGATTGGTAAGAAAAGTATCCTAGGTGCTAAACTGCCAAGTATTCCATTGTCACATGGTTCATTGCATGAGAATATGCAGGATGTCATGTACATGATCACTTTTGTATGCAACTGAGACTCCGATGAGATGGTGGAAAATTTTCAATTGGGACCGGCTTTCCAATTCCATAAACAACACGATACCTTCTGGTATGATTTCACTATGTTCATAGTAGATGAAATGATACAAAAAATAAAGAATTAACCAATAGAGGGAAAGTTTAGATTTCTTTCCTTCCTGGTTCACATGTTCTTACATCAAAACCTTGATTTCTTCAACCGGTATTTCGAATTATCAATTTTTGATGAATGGGGAAGGAGGAAGCAAGTATCCACGTGGATGCCCTTTCTTTCTGTCATATGATTATTATGCATTTTCAGATTATTTTATAACTCTGGTCTTGCATGATTTATGAGGAGAAGGTGACATAATCTGGCTCAACAAGGATTAGATTGAATATATGTAGAGTTTCACTCCCGCTTACGACCGGTTCTTAGGAACAAATTTCACAATTCTCCATATGCAGGCCTTCACTAGTCAACCCTTCCTTCTCCCAACCTATGTCACAAATAGGGTGCTTGTGCTTGAAATGTTTAGGCAAGTGTGTATCATTGATTTTATCTTTTGCATTAGAAAATGCGTCAAGAGAAAAGGATTCTTCGCTTGTCTGAAGAATTTCAAAATAGTGACTTTGTTAAGAAAGAAATCTAATCAATTATTGTAGGATAAACTATTTCATTTAGGGTTGGTTTTGGTAAATGAAAAATGGGATTACAATCCTTTCAATGACCTACCAGAGCCGCACATGAAAGTTACGCATGTTCCTCAACCTTATTGGGAAAAGCGGCGTAACCTGAAGGCAAACAAAGATGAAAATTTTGTTGAACTGACACGTATTCCCATGCAAGATAATAGAGGGCCTTGGAACAAGTTTTATTTTTTTGTGGTAGTGGCTGAGGATAGTGTTCACATGGAATGCACCATGTATAACAAGTTGCAGAAGGATGAGGAATGGACTAATGAAAAAATTGAAGCTTTCTGGAAGTATCGCCAAGAGATAGGGAAATTGGATACCCCTTATAATAGTCTGATGGAGGACAAGCAATTTGAACAATGGTGGGATGATGACCACCCCAGCCTAGAATCTAGCATTAATAAGAGCGATGATTTGGAGGATGAGTCTGAAGAGCAGGAAGAGGAAGCGACAACTTCTACATCCTCTACACCAAAGGAGAAAGGCTCCAGACAACCCGCCTATGTGGCCACGAATGTGTGTTTTAATGTATCAAGGTCTTTGCATACACTTACTTGGGCCGCTAAGGCAACCGGGGTCCCACAACAGTAAATGGAAATAACTGCCAAGGCTCAGGAAACTTTGCCCACAAAATGACAGTGTATATAGACCATTATTGGAGAAGGTCCACAAGAACCCAGTGGAAGACAAGTGCTTGCAGATAGCCAGGAGCTTGAGGCTGGGGAAGAGTCACCAATGATTCTAGAGCTGCCATCAACCAGTAAATAGGTAAAATTCTCTCCTTCTTCCCTTGCTTCTCATTCCTTTGTATCCACCCCTGCCTCAGCGATGATCCCTACCACGAGTACTGACCCTCTGTTTCCCACTTTTAATCCAACATATGCAAGAGGTTTCACCCAATTCTCATAGACCACTCCACCATGACTTACTCCTCTGTGAACCCTTATGCCCATTGTTTCTGCTTAGGATCTCCTTGCCTCACTTTCTAAAAATGTGCCCCCTATAGGTACCCCTTCTTTCGCTATTGTTGTGGATCCTCTTCCATCACAATAGGCTAACTCTGTAATGAGAACTCCATCATTCCAACCTATGAGTCCTCCAACCGATTCATTAATTGAGTCATCGCGAGTGGCTAGCCCTTCTACTAGTCCTCAAACCAAGCTTTGGAACATGCCCCACTTCTCCCCACAAATTGTCACTCTCTAGAAAAAACAAATTCCCACGCCTATCAGGGTTACCTATCCCTATGCTCTACCTTTTGGTGCTCCTTTCGCAGGCAAACTAGTTTTGTCATTAGCTGAATTTATGGAATAGATTGATTGCGAAAAGGAAGCACACACAAGTAGAATGCAAAAGCACAGGGAAAAAGATGATAGTGCTTCAGCTGAGCCAAAAATATAGACTCTTTATAATGAGACTCGACAGGAATTGAAGTTAAAGATAGTAGGTTTCCACAATCCATAACATAGATTTGTATTGCTTCTGGATTCGATTGTGTAAAGATTTTTTTGCATCAACGTTTCGAATCACACTCTGTGATCCATCATCAGGATGAAAGAGAGTTAGAGGAGAAAATGAATGATTGCAGACTCAGACTGAATAAAAAGGAAGAGGGAGGGAAAGATGCACGCCAATCAAGGACAATAATAAAGAAAAAGAAAAAGATGAACATAAAACCAAAAAAGATGGAACCAACACAATATAAAAGAAAGGAGAAAATAAAAGGTTTTTTAAGGGAAATAACATAACAAAAACAAATAATCAAAAAGAAGAAGCAACAAATAAGACAAGAGAAAACTAGAAAAATAAAAGTGCAAAAATTGAATAAATTAAAAATTTAAAGGAAGACCAATAAGAAGAAACAAAACAAAATCAACGAGAAGAAAAAGACGAAAAACAAATAAATAAAAAGGAAAGAAAAAATAATAAAACGAGGAGCCCAAGAACAAGGAGAGACCAAAGAAATAATAGATTAAAAACGAAATAAAAATATGAAGCAAGAAGCGAAAACAAGCAAAGGAAGAAAACACTAAAAGAAAAGTAAAATAAATATATCAAAAAATGAAAATTAATATACACCAAAATAAGTATTAAGATCGATATATAAAAATAAATGTCACGAGATGAAAAGAGTTTTAAAAAAGGGGGAACAAACCAAATGAAAGAAGAAAGAAAACACAAAGAGACTCAAAAATAAATAAAAATAAATAAAATAGAAATAGATAGAATTAAATGAAACCAAAGAGATAACTAAAAAACAAGAATTACTAGAAGAGAAATCTAAAATTATTTAAAAAGATTGGAATGAAAGATAGTAAGAAAACACTAAAAGAAAAATAAATAAATATATCAAAAAATAAAATAAAAATGCACCAAAATAAGTATTAAATTTGATATATATGTAAATATTTATCATGCGAAGAAAGAGTTTTAAAAGGGGGGGAAAACAAAACAAATGGAAGAAGAAGGAGAACACAAAGTGACTCAAGAATAAATAAATAAATAAAATAAATAAAATAGAAACAGTATAGAATTAAATGAAACCAAAGAGATAACTAAAAAACAAGAATTACTAGAAGAGTTATCTAAAAATAATTAATAATATCGGAATGAAACAAAATAAATAAAAACAAAGAAATAAATAAAAAAGACAAGAAATAATAAAAGATAAAAATAAAATAAATAAAATTAATGATGAAAAAAGCAATAATAAGAAAGGAATGAAACAAAATAAATAAAACACAAAGAAATAATAAAAAAGACAAGAATTAATAAAAGAGAAATAAAATAAATAAAATGAATGATAAAAAATAACAATAAATAGATTGTAATGAAACAAAATAAATAAAACAAAGAAATGACTGAAAAAGAACAAGAGATAATAAAAAAGATAAATAAAATAAAATAAAGATAAAAAAACAATAAAACACAAAAGGATAGAAGTAAGAGGAATAGCGATAAATAATGTGGAATAAATATATAAGGGACAAAGGATAGAAGTAAGAAAATGAATAGGTATAAATGAATATATATATATATATATGATTGAATACACACACACGTACACACACAAAATATATATATATATATATATATATAAGGCAATAAACAAAAAGAAGAGCAAAGGGAGGAGAGCCAAAAAGAAAGGCACAGAGAAACCAAAAAATGACGAGAAGAACAAGACACCTTAGAACGAAACCAAGGTCATACCAAAGATGGAAAGAAGAACAAAGAGGAGGGCGGACGAAAGAGACAATTTACCAACAAGAACACCAAAAGGGGACAAGAAAAAGAAGCAAAAAAGGCGGAAGACACAAAAACCAGGGTGGGGGAAAACAGAGCACGACCACGCTAGGAAAGAAACTGGTTGTGAAGGTTGGACAGCAAAGGTTGCCACGTGATACTGAGACTCCAACCCTCGTCACGGTTAAGGAATTGAAGTTTGCAACCATGTACCCAAGAGTAACCAAGCCCCAGGGGGAGATGCACCAAGAAGATTATGAAATATATGCGGTAGGGCTAGACATGGAGGTGGCCCGACCACAAGATAAGTTTGAGATTATGGAAGAAACACAGCGGATGGTCACTTCTGACTTTCTCAAAACTAGTTGCCAGTTAAAGAAGGATGAGAAGTTTAAAGTGGTAAGGGAAAGGGTTAGTTTTTTTGGATAAAAAAGAGAAATCCTTAGAGGTGGATGTTGCATGTATGATAGAGAGGGTGTTGGCAGTAGAGGATGAGAAGAACATACTTCAGGGTGAACTTGTGAAGATTCAAACTATTGACCCTGCCATGGTAGAAGAGATACAGTCTAATAATTAGGAGATGGAGCAAAATATATGGCTAAAGAATGAAGAGCTGGAGTGATTTTTCCTTGAGTATAGTCAAGGAATGGCATAGAGGAATTAAGCTTTGAAGCACCAACAAGCTCAATATGAGTAGAAAATACAAGAAAAAGAGGCTGAATTTAAGGGCCTAAAAGCTCACTTAGAAGAAGAGCTCCAAGAGACAAAGTCTTCTCTGGACATGCACTTAACAAATCACTCCTGAGCCGAGGAGAATTGGAATAAAGAAATGAGTGGCTCTATGGAGCAACTAGCATCCGAGAAAAAGAAAAGGGAAAATTTGGCTAAGGCCATTAGCTCAAAGGATGCAAATATTGATTCTCTTAAAAGCTCTCTCCTATCTTCTCCTACACAGCTAGACAATATTCTGTTGGTTAGGTAGTTGTACATCTCTCACTGGGAAAAGATTAAAACCTTTTGCCTAGCACTGCAGCCTACCCTTTGATTCATCGCCAAGGCATCAAAGCTGAGCTAGGAGGCTCATGATACGATTGAGAAATTCCCATAGTTTATCTTGGAGAAGGTTTTAATCAAGAGATATGCTCACCAAGCTATACTCTGTCTCTGATGAAAACCTCGCCAAGGCAAGAATTGAAGATCGGGTTGCTACTGCTCAGACAACAAATAAGTTTATTCATTGCCACTTTTCCTACCAGCACACTAAAGTAGCCGAGGCTACTCAAAGAAAGACATTGGACAACATATGGGAGAGTTTCTCCAAGTTAAGCGGGATGGGTTTTCCATCCCCGTTCCTTGAAAATAGCTCTATTGCCATGGCCGAGAAAATTGTAGAAAGAATAGAAGAGAAGGAAAATGATCTGGAAGCTTTCAGGAATTTCAATCATCCTCCCATGGCAACTGACATTGAGGGAGTGATTCATCCGCTTGCACAGATATTGTTTCATTGTGAAGCAGGGGTCAATTTACCTAATGCACTGCCTCATAAAGAAACTATTGATCTAAGTGGAGCATAGGAGAATTTGCGCAACATGGTGAAGCCATATGAGGATGAATAGTCACCTCTACAGGTGGCTCTTTCCAATCTCTAACTCCATTATCTAATGAAATGGCACTCTGGCCTGTAAACTAGAGAAATTTTGGGTTCTTCGTTCCTCAAGTGAAACACCCTTGGTAGCCACCAAAAGCTGTTAATAAATATTTAACAAGCTCCCTTCAGGTGTATTTTCCTCTATGCATCGGCCCGTGCATCACAGGTAATTGACTCAACCTTTTATCTAAGTTCTCTCTCGCTCCACATGTCTACTCTTCCCAACCCCAAGTTTCTGCATTCCTTTCACATCCTGGGAAACCCCGCTATTCTTCCACGTGTCGTGGCTGCAAAATATTTTTTATCATTCTTTCTTGCTTCCTCATTGGGCTTCGCTCGAGTGTCATGAAGTCCTCATTCCAAAAAAAATTGGTAGTCCCCACAATTTTTATCTACAGTGTACTCTTGCTACATGTTTTCTCTTCACAAAACTTTTAGCGTAGAGATGAAGTAGCAACCACGGGCAGTGAAATGCTACCACACATCTCTTTTGCACCTGGTTGGTGATTATTCCCTCCACTATTGGTTAAGTTCTTTACCCATTCACCACATGTAGCCTTCGCACAAGTCTTCAGTGGCGAGAGAGAGAGGTTCACATAGGCAACAAAATATTGTCATGTGCCTAGTCGATGGATCTTATATTCGGGTGATGGACCAGACAAACCAAATTCTACTATTGGCCACTACATGTCATAATCATTTGCACAGGATAGTGACACTTGTTTGATTAAGCCTTTCCAGGACCACCACAATCATTTGTAGAGGATGCACCTATTCCTTGAATGACCAAATGCTTGGTTTCAAATCGTTTATGTTGCAACGACTTGGGGAATATTCTAATTTTTGTATCATTGCCAAGGGATTGTGAAATCTTTTCTATTGCTTCTCTCCGAAGTGGTGGGGGTTTTTTCCTGCTATATATACTTTTCTCTGTTGTGAGTAAAGGGTCAAAAATTTGGAGGAAACATTGGTTTTGGTTAAAGACGCTAGGCCTTTATTATTGTTTTATTTTATTGCAAAATTTTTTAGATTGTGCCAATTGTTCGGCCTTTTTGTTCTTTCATGCTATTTGATCAAACTGTAAACTATGTTTTTATTGTCTAGACATTTCATTTGAGAACTTCTATATATGTTGAATGCAAGTTTTCTGACCTAGACCATGTTTAATGACTCTTCTTGGTAGTAGGAATGTATGCAATATTATTTTATGTCAATGAATGGATTGTCTATGCTATAATCTTCAGTTTCTAATTTTCTAGAACACTACAAATACCAATCAGGCCCTTAGATCTATGATTTATTGTACATATCATTAAGTGTTGGCGCATCGCCTTAGGTTAGACTTTATTTTATTATATCTATTTCATTTTCCCTTTCCAAACCCCCATTATAGAAGAAGTTGGCTTCTCTAAAACTCGAAGGTCACTCAGTTTAGTGCAAAAGGTTCCCCATAAACTGAGTTTCCCATAAGACACTGTTACCTCATCAAATTTTGGCATCAACAAGTCCTAATATAGGTAATTTTCTAGATTTTTGAAGATCTAGAGTCTATAATGCTAGATTCTTATTTTAGTCTAGAAACCCTAGATTGGGACTTATACACCTAACCTGATGTATGAGTACTAGTGTGCCCTAAAGTTTGCATTTTCAACATTTCAAAGCCTATTCCAAGCACATTTAGAGGTGCATCATTTTGATCTCTTAGTTTTTTTTAGTTTTGCATTCATTCTAGGTTGTTTATTGAAGTTTGCACATCAATAAGTTTCATAACTAGGTCTTGCACATGTTACTTGTATTTCCAAGCCCTGGCTTGGTGGTGAACCCTCTTTTAGTCTCTAATCATACCCTAGGACAACCTTTAGTAGATAGAAACCCTCGTCCCATTTTCATTGTTTCATTTTCGTGAACCTGATGTGAACCTACATTTAGAACAATTTAATTCTAATTTAGAGTGCATCATCATCCTAGATCTAGCTTGAATTAACATTAACTTAGGGTTTTCATTAGTTAATTTCCATTCTAGGGTTTCTAAATCTTGCATTAGTGAAAGTTCATATAAGTGAAATTTTTGTCTCTCGCATCATTAATGTAAGGAAAGCAATGATGCAGAAGCAACTTTCCTAACGTCAAAACCACAGGGAAGTAAGCAGATAGTATTTTTAATTTTTTAAATTACAATTCAATTAAGACACACATGAAAGATTTACAAAAATAGAGAAGATACTCAAAGACAATGAACAACAGATTTACGTGGGAAACCCTTTCGGGAAAAAACCCACCACACCAAGCTGAATCTCTTTGTATTACAGTAACAACAATTACATACAATCAGAGATACAACTCTTTGGTATTAGTTCACAGTAGTTTCATTCACTGTTCATCTAGTTACAGACAATGCTCTCATCAAACCCGATTCAACTCACTACAAAATTCTTATCACATTCTGATTTTATCCTCTTGTTGATCCTTATCCACCAATGCTCCATCGAAGAAAGTTTCCATGCCTTTTCAGATTTTTCCTTGCATGCATTTTTTCTCTAGCGTTGCAACTGATGCAAAAATCCAACTATCATCCATTTGAAATCTACTTCCTCTGATTGGTCCATGATGCTCCACATAGGATGGTCAAAGGCGTTCAATCTTTTTTAGGCATATCGGTGAGACACTAAAGTGTCTCCCCAATGCCACAAATATTTCATATCGATATCGTCATAGATCCCAACAGTCGGCAGGACGTTATAACGAATGCCATGAGACATATCGAATCTATCGACATTCATTGTGTTTCTATCGCCAAGAGATTCCTCCATCGAATAGACTCATATCGATGCTCACAAGTCACATCAACTTCCACTTTGCCATCGACAAGACTTCCCATTTGCCAAAAGGTTTCACCGAGTCTCCTCAAGTTTCACCAAAGCAACAACCAGTTGGCGAGACTCATCGCTTTCACTAGGACTTCATACCGATGTCCTAAGTCACACCGATTGCTCCAATCACTGATTGGAAAGACTTATGTCTTTCACCGAGACCACATACCGAGCGCCCATGTCTTTCCGAGTCAACAAGACATTTGACTTCGTTAAGACCTTTCACTAGGCGCCAAGAGTTACTCTGATGACCACATGCTGTTAGTAAGACTGTCGGCATAACTTATCCAAGTCACCAAGACTTCATAACGAAGTCTTTTGTCACTGCGAAGACACCAAAAGAAAACTCCCATGGGGGAGACCTTTCTTCTTTGTTGTGACCTCTCCCCGATGATCCTTGTGTTACACCGATAGCCAAATGCTATTGGTGAGACTTTCACCATTCGCTGGGACTTCTCCCCGACACCCGTGAGTTAGCCCGATAAGATCAAACTGTCGCCTAGAGAACTCCATTTGACAAAAGGTCACGCTGAATGCTCCTAGTTACAGTGATAGACTTCATTCAGCAAGACATCAACTTTGTCATGGCGACATGAGCTTATCAAGCAGATTTAGAAAAATTAGTCGCCCAGACATGAACAATGTCACAGTGACTTTTCCCTTTAGGAGTTCCATGTCAGTAAGGATTGAGGCACATATTGCAACAAGCTCCCACTTGACGAAGATCTTACTGAAACCTCCAGAGAATAATAAAACTACTGAAATTCATGGGCCAAGAGGCCCATCGAACTGGCACACCACCTGAACTTGTCTGTGCTCACAGGCTTCATCAATGCATCTACAACATTCTCCAGAGTATCCACTTTCTCCAAAGAGACCTTCCCATCCTCCACCATATCTCGTACAAAGTGGTACTATACATCTATATGTTTCGTCCTGGCATGGAAAGTAGCATTCTTTGCCAAACATATAGCACTCTGACTATCACAATAAATAGTAATTTTTCCTGCATCAAAACCAATGTTAGAAAAAAAATGTTTTAACCAGATTGCTTCTTTACAGGCATGTGTTGCTTCCATGTATTCTGCCTCTATAGTGGACAAAGCAACTACAACCTGCCGCTTACTCATCCAACTCACTGCACCACCATTCATCATGAAAATATATCCACTAGTGGATCTTCTGCTATCAATGTCCCCTACCCAATTAGAATCCACATATCCTTGAATGCTGAGAGTTCTCTGTGATTCAACCAAGTTCCCATGGTAACACAGAGCATAGTTTGAAGTACCCTTCAGATATCTAAACACTCTCTTCACAACATCCCAATGTGTCCTTCCAGGATTAGCCATAAACTGACTAAGTACTCCCACTGCTTGGGCAATGTCTGGCCTTGTACAGACCATTGCATACATAAGGCTTCCAACTGCACTAGCATATGGTACACTGGTCATGTCCTCCATCTCAATAGGAGATTTTGGACAATCTTCAACATATAGCTTCATTCCCTGTGTAACTAGAACAACTAGCTGCTTGCAATCAGTCATGCAAAATCTCTCTAGAATAGTCATGATATACTTACTCTGACTCAGCCAAAGTTTTCTATTTTTCCTATCCCTGGTTATTTCCATTCCCAAAATGCACCCTGCTGCACCAAGATCTTTCATCTCGAACTTTGCAGACAACTGAGACTTAATATTAGAAATCATTAGCTTACTATTGCCTATGAACAAGATATCATCAATATAGAGAGCAATAATAAGGACTTGATCACTTTCAGCTTTGTAATATACATAGTGATCAGAATTTGATCTTACAAATCCTAATGACAAAAAAAAAGTGTCAAACTTTTGGTACCACATTCTAGGAGACTATTTTAAACCATACAGATATCTCTTCAACTTGCAAACCAGTCTTTCTTTACCTTTTTCAACAAAGTGCTCCGGCTGTGACATATAAATTTCTTCTTCAAGATCACCATGAAGAAACGTTGTCTTCACATCCATTTGTTCAATTTCTAAGTCATAGGATACTGCAAGTGACAAAAGAAATCTAATAGATGTCAGCTTAGCTACAGGAGAAAATATTTCTCCATAATCAATTCCTCTACCTGGGAATAACCTTTTGCAACCAACCTCGCTTTATATTTTTCCACACTGCCATCCAGACCTATTTTCTTTTTAAACACCCATTTGCAGCCCACAACTTTTCTGCCTTTAGGCAATGGCACCAAAATCTAGGTATCATTCTTTTCTAATGATGCGATTTCTTCATTCATGGCTTCCAACCAAGAGTTTGAATCAGACATTTTAAATGCCTCTTTCACAGTCCTAGGTTCATCAGTGCTAGAAATTAAATCATAGGCACAAGTGGACTCAATCAATGAAAACCCATACCTATCAGGTTGCTTTCTTTCACGAGTTGACCTCCTCATAGGCTGAGGCTGAGGTGATTCATCTTCTTTAGAACTTTCAGAACTACTTGAGCTCTCCTCAGTATCAGGTACATTTTAATTTTTCAATTCCTCTTTATCTGGTGTCGGAGGAATTCCTGCTACATCCTTTTCATTTTATGATTTCTTCTCTGACTACAAATCCAATGTAGAAGGTTTCAGCTCACGAAAAATAACACTTCTGCTATACAAAACCTTCTTAGTTTCAGGGTTCCAAAGCTTGTATCCTTTTATGCCAGCGCTATAGCCAATAAAAATACACTTTATAGCTTTGTTTTCCAACTTAGATCTTTTTTCAAATGGCACATATGCATATGCCTCACAACTAAAGACATGAATATGTCTCAGAGAGGGCTTCTTTCCAAACCATGCTTCCAAAGGTGTCTTCTCAACAAGAGCAAAGTTAGGAGAACGATTTACCAAGTAACATGTTGTAGAGACTGCTTCAGCCCAGAACTTCTCCTCTAAGCCAACACTACTCAGCATACTTCGTGCTCTTTCCATTACTGTCTTGTTGAACCTTTTAGCAACTCCATTTTGCTGTGGAGTGTAAGGTGTAGTCTTATGTCTTTTAATCCCATGGTCCTTACAGTACCTTTCAAATTCATCTGAACAAAACTCACCACCATTGTCAATCCTTAAGCACTTTATTTTTCTACCAGTATGATTTTCTACACGGTTTTTAAATTCCTTAAACCGATTGAACACTTCTAATTTGCTTTTCAGAAAATATACAAATGTTCTTCTTGAATAATCATCAATAAATGACACATAGTATCTTGATTTAGACAGAGAAGGAACATTCACTGGACCAAACACATCAGAATGAATATAATCAAGCAAACTAGAAGATTTGTGAGGATTGGAATAAAATGAAACACGATGTTGCTTTCCATATATGCAATGTTCACAAAATTCAAACTCAAGGTTACAATCTTCAAGCCCTTCTACCAGGTTTTTATTTTTCAAGGTTTTTAAACCTTTCTCGCCAATGTGGCCTAGCCTATGATGCTAGAGCATAGTCTTCGCTACTGGAAGTTTAACCTCCATGGCGTTTACTCCATCAGGAATGTTTCCCTCATGAGTAGCTTTCTATGACTTCGTAGAGACACTATTACATTGAATAGCTTGTGCATCCAACTTGTACAAGGTACCAATTCGAGCACCCCTAGCCAACACCATAGAGCCTCTAGTCATCTTGCAACCATTTCCAGAGAACGTGACCTACACTCCAATATCATTTAGCTTAATTACAGAAAGTAGGTTTCAAGCCATACCTAGTATATGCATCACATCATTGATTCCCTTCACTCTTCCATCAGGCAATTGAATTTTGACTCTTCCACGACCAACAATTTCCAAAGATGAATCACTTGCTAAGTACACCTTTCCACCATTTTATTCTTCATACTTCGTGAACCAATCTCTATGAGATGTCATGTGGAAAGATGCTCTAGAATCAATCAGCCAGACATCATCTGATGCCCGTGTAGCCAAAGCTGTAATGAAGGCATCTGCGTCACTTTGAGAAGAATCATTTCCAGAAGAGTTCTTCTTCTTCTTTTTCTCCTCCTTGCAATCCTTTTGGACATGACCAGGTTTCCCACAATTCCAACACTTCACCTTGGACTTCTTGCCAAGAGATTTTGATCTCCCTTCTGATTTCAATATAGATTTCTTGTCCTTCTTTCCTTTTTGCTTTGATCTACCTCTGATAGCCAGAGCCTCCTTTGCCATCTCAGAAGATTTTCTTCTCATTTCTTCTGATAGTAGAGTAGCAACAACATATTGCATCTTGAATGTGGATGTTGTACTCCCAATAGCCATCACCAGATGATCCCATGAATTAGGCAAAGAAAATAACAGTAGCATGCAACGATCTTCTTCTTCTATCTTCACACCAATAGATGCTACCTGAGCAATCAACATATTGAAAGCATTCAAGTGATCAGCAACAACAACTCCATCCTGCATCCTCAAGTTGTACAACTTCTTCCTCAAGAACAGCTTGTTCACCAAGGACTTTCCCTGATAAATAGCACCTAGTCTTATCCACAAAGAGGCTGCAGTCTTTTCTTCATGCACGTTCAGAAGAACAGAGTCAGCTAAATAGAGCCTTATCATCTCTTTTTATTTTCTATATGTCAGGTCCCAATCTTCCTGCTTCATGGCATGAGGTTTCATTTTAGACACAGTAGTCCAAAGATCTCGGTCTACTAACAGATCTTCCATTTTGAGTTTCCACAACTCAAAGTTGCTACCATTGAATTTCTCTATTTCCATCTTCCCAGATGTGCTCACCATCTTAATCTATAATTAAATTATCAGACCTCTACTAGACTCCCACTGAAAAAGAATTGACACAAAAAACCCAACCCACTCACAAGGATAATACAACTAGCCAGGCTCTAATACCACTTGTAAGGAAAGCAACGGTGCAGAAGCAAATTTCCTAACATCAAAACCACAGGGAAGTAAGCAGATAGTACTTTTAATTTTTCAAATTACAATTCAATTAAGACACACATGAAATATTTACAGAAATAGAGAAGATACTCAAAGACAATGAACAATAGATTAATGTGGGAAACCATTTCAGGAAAAAACCCACCACACCAAGCTGAATCTCTTTGTATTACAGTAACAACAATTACATACAATCAAAGATACAACTCTTTGGTATTAGTTCACAGTAGTTTCATTCACTGTTCATCCAGTTACAGACAATGCTCTCATCAAACCCGATTCAACTCACTGCAAAATTCTTATCACATTCTGATTTTATCCTCTTGTTGATCCTTATCTGCCAATGCTGCATCGAAGAAAGTTTCCATGCCTTTTCAGATTTTTCCTTGCATGCAGTTTTTCTCCAACATTGCAACTAATGCAAAAATCCAACCATCATCCATTTGAAATCCGCTTCCTCTGATTGGTCCACGATGCTCCACATAAGATGGTCAAAGGATTTGAATCTTTGTTAGGCATATCGGTGAGACACTAACAGTGCCTCCCCGATGCCACAAATATTTCATATTGATATCGTCATAGATCCCAACAGTCAGTAGGACATTATAACGAACGCCATGAGACATACTGAATCCATCGACATTCATTGCGTTTCTATCGGCAAGAGATTTCTCCATCGGATCGACTCATACCAATGCTCACAAGTCACAGTGACTTCCACTTTTCCATCGGCAAGACTTCCCATTTGTCAAAAGGTTTCACCGAGTCTCCTCAAGTTTCACCAAAGCAACAACCAGTCAGCGAGACTTGTCGCTTTCACCAGGACTTCATACTGAGGTCCTAAGTCACACTGATCGCTCCAATCACCAGTCGGCAAGAATTATGTCTTTCGCCGAGACCACATATCGAGTGCCCATGTCTTGCTGAGTTGGCAAGAAATTTGAGTTTGCCAAGACCTTTCACCGGGTGTTGAGAGTTACTCTGATGACCACATGCTGTCGGTAAGACTGTCGGTGTGACTCATCCAAGTCGCCAAGACTTCATAACAAAGTCTTTTGTCACCGCGAAGACACCAAAAGAAAACTCCCATCAGTGAGACCTTTCTTCTTTGTTGTGACCTCTGCCCAATGATCCTTGTGTTACACTGATAGCCAAATGCTATCGGTGAGACTTTCACCATTCAGTAGGACTTCTCCCTGACACCCGTGAGTTAGCCCGATAAGATCAAACTGTTACCCAGAGAACTCCATTCGACAAAAGGTCACACCGAATGCTCCTAGTTACAACAATAGACTTCATTTGGCAAGACATTAACTCTGTCATGGCAACATGAGCTTATCAAGTAGATTTAGAATAGTTAGTTGCCCAAACATGAACAATGTCATAGCGACTTTTCCCTTCAAGAGTTCCATGTCAGCAAGGATTGAGGCACATATTCCAACAATTAAAATTCACTTAAGATCTACATTTTCACTTAGTTTAGACATCATACAAACCAAAAAGCATAACTTTCACTTAGAATTTTCTAATATCTTTGCACAAACCCTAAATTGGGACTCATATGCCTCTTTAGGAGATTTAGTCCTAGTATAGGGGATTTTTCCTAAGTTCTAGGTATTCTATTATGAATTTTTCCCTTTATTATGTTTGGAACTGATACGCAACTTTGGGAAATTTAGCCCTATTTTAGATTTTAGACTATGTTTTCCAACATTAAATTCTTTTTTCTGTGTATCTATTTGCTGTTGTTAGTCATTTATTTTAGTTTGCACAATTTCTGTTATATTCATTTCATTAGATCTATCTTAGTTTGCATTCATTTAAATTGTGGGTAGAATTATATTACTATACTTTTTATCATTAGTTCATAGTTCAATTAGATTAGATTACATTGGGCATTCATTGGAAAACAAAATCCAAAAACACCTAAAAACTGATGAATCGCTTGGAGAAAGAATAGTTATTTGAGTATGTAAAATCTCTTTTTCCAAGTTAACATAACAGTCAAGCCTTTTAGTAGTGATGAATTTGACATGTTATATGAAGTTCTTGAGGATTTCATTTCAGAAGGTTCATCCACTAAGGCTTGTTACAACAAATTGAAACCAAGAGAAGTTATGTGATTCAACCTCAACTTATCCTTTACCCACCTTCACACAAATCTCAAACTAAAAACAAAATTGTTTTCACCCTTGAACCACCTAAGAAAAATGCTTTGCAGCAATCAAGTTATAATACCATTTCTCATACATACAACACTAGATATAATTCACAACCCAAACAACCAACTACACCATCTTTACCTTTTTCCTAACCCCATCTTGCTTAGCGCTCCCTGTTTTCCTTCAAATAGTGGGAAGGAGTATGATCTTGTTGAAAAACTTAAGAATACTTTTACAAAGATATCCCTATGGGACCTAATTTAGAATTCACATAACTATCACACTATGCTTCAATGTTCCTTGCAATAAGTAGTGGTTCCCTCTGGTACAAATGCAAATGATGTGGCAACTTTAATACAAAGAATTTGAATGTGGTTAATGTAGACATCACCTTTCATCAACATGAGCTACCTCCTTTGGAAATGAGAAAGAAAAATGATTCCTTCATGATAGTAGCTATCTATAATAGGCTAGGAATAAAAATAACCCTTGTTGACAATGGCTCTACCCTTAATGTGCATAGTGTGACCCTTTTGGATAGACTTGGCATGGAAAAATCAAGAATTCAACCTGACTCCTTATCGATTAGAGGATTTGACAATGTAGGAAAGCATATACTTGGTGTGATTACTTTTCCTATTATAGTTGGAAAGGCTACCTTGCAAACTCCTATTCATTTCATGCTTGATAATCTTTCATACAATCTTCTTTTAGGGCAACCTTGGATTCATGAAATGAATGTGGTGCCTTTGACTCTTCATCATATCATGAAGTATGTTTATAACAATAAAGTATACCAAGTTGAAATAGACCCCAAGCCTGAAAATTTATTACAAGTTGAAAAAGAAATGAAAATTCCTCTAAACACATTAATTCCAACATCAAACATAGAACCTATGAAAGAAGAAGAACAAGAGATGGAAACAATGTCAAAATTATTGGAATATGAATGGGGTTCTTTGGAGTTGACACCGTTGTTTATGGGAGAATACATAATCACAAAAAAAGAGGATGATACAAAAAAGCAACAAATGGTAATGTCAACACATAACTCAAAAGAAAACTCACAAGCATCTAAATCATCTACCCTTGAAGACAACACCAGATATACAACAAACTTTGATGAGATAGATTATCAACAACCACCAAACCTTAAAGAAATGGAGAAACTTTATGGAAGAGATTATGAGCTTATGAAACAATTTTGTTATAATAGAAAAGGATGTGGAAAGAAAGAACAAGGAATCCATGTTCCTATAGAACCTAACACACAAGAAACAAAAAGTGGTTTGGGATATTGTCCATCTAAGATAATGCAAGAAAACAAAAGACCCTTGTTGAACATCAACACCATCACATGTAATCCTAAAACAACTTTCACCTTGAAGCATCTGGAATTGATTGATACAACTTTGAAGCATCATGGGAATACTTCAAAGATGACAAAGCCTTGAAAGAGATGCTAGGAGTTTACGAGAAGTCAT
Source organism: Sequoia sempervirens (assembly GCA_007258455.2). NCBI lineage: Eukaryota > Viridiplantae > Streptophyta > Pinopsida > Cupressales > Cupressaceae > Sequoia > Sequoia sempervirens. Next base: position 51,571,751 of record VDFB02000003.1, on the reverse strand, counting down.
CTACTCCTATAAAGAAATGGGTTACATGAGCTATGATTAGTGCTAAGCAAGAAGATGGAGAAAAGGAAAGTAATGAGATTGATAAGGACAATGAAGAATAAAATCTTGAATTCTCGAAGAAAAGTGCACTTCCTTTAGGAGATACAATCAACATACTGATGGATATCAACAATAAAGAGAAAGTGATAAAGATAGGAAAGTTCCTTGACGAAGATGAACAAGAAGGCCACACAACTTTGTTTCGTGACTTTCCTGAACATTTTGCTTGGATGTATTTAGATATTCTGGGAATTGATGCTAAGATAGTAACACACAACATAGTCCTTGTTGAAAATGCTAAACTGGTTAGACAAAAGATACAAAAAATGAATCTTTAGATAGCCTTACTATTGAAGGATGAGATTGAAAAACTCCTTGATGAAATATTTATCCAACCTATAGATTATTCTCCTTGGATCTTGAACATTGTTATAGTTGAAAAACCTGATAATCATATTAGGATGTGTACGGAATTTCATGATTTGAATAAAGAATATTTAAAAGATGATTTCCTCCTTCCTAATATTGACATGATAGTGGACTCGACTATGGGACATGCTTTGTTGTCATTCATGGATGGATTTTTTGGATATAATCAAATCTTTATCAACCCTTAGGATCAATACAAAACATCATTTACAATAGCTTAAGGAATATTTTGTTGGGTAATGATTCCCTTTGGATTAAAGAATGCAAGCACAACATATCAACGAGTTATGACATTGATATTTCACAATTACATACATAATATTTTGGAAGATTATGTTGATGATATTCTAGCCAAATATTTAACCCGACAAGATAATGTGAATATCCTTTGAAAGATCTTTGAATGAATGCAAAAATAAAACATGAGATTGAATAAGAAAAAGTGTGTCTTTGGTGTAGATAGTGGAATTTTTTTAGGTTTTAGAAGTATCTCACAGAGGCATTGAGGTGGACACGAAGAAAATTGATGCTATAGCTAACATGCCACCTCCTAAAAACATATCTCAATTGTGTACTTTACAAGGAAGAATTTAGGCTATCCTTCATTTTGTAGCATCCCTAGTGAACCAAACATTACCATTTATACATTTGCTTAAGAAAAAGGTTCAATTTAGCTAGAATGAGGATTGTAAACAACCTTTTGAGAGTTTGAAAGATTATCTCGCCACTCCACCTATTTTATAACTTGCTACATAGAATAAACTATTTATCCTTTATATAGTAGCATTGGCCTATGCTCTTGCAACATTGTTGGCTCAACAAGAAGAAAGTGGTAAATAACATCTTGTTTATTGCATTAGTTGAACTATGATTGATTATGAGAAATGATATACAACAATAGAGAAAAAATGTTTGGCTCTTGTATTTGTTGCTATTAAATTGAGACATTACTTACTGAATGCTGAAATACATGTGATGATGAAATTTGATCCTTTAAAACATCTGTTCACATATACAAGTGGGTTATGTTGCTAATTGAGTTTGACCTTAAGTTTTTTTCACAAAAATAAATTAAAGGACAAGCCTTGACCTATGAATTATCTGACGCTCCTTCTCCTTTAGTGTTACCTAATAATGATTCATTCCCTAACGATAATGTGTTGATGATAAAAAATAATACATGGGAGTTATATTTCGATGGATCTAAGTTTAGAATTGGCTCCAATGTGGGGGTTATAATAACCCTGCCTGTGAGAGAACCTATTCCCTTGTCTTTTCACTTAAAATTCCTATGCACAAACAACACTGCAGAGTATGAAGCATTACTTGTTAGACTGTGTGCCACTTTAATCATGGGATCTTGAGACATTAAGATATTTGGTGGCTCACAATTATTCATTAAGAAAATAAATGAAATGTATCAAGCAAAACATTAAAAATCATCAAAATACAAGGATCTCACAATGAATTTGTTAGGAAAGTTTGATTTGTACACCATCAACAACATCCCACGAAAAGATAATTGACATGTAGATGCAATGGCCAACACGACATCCCTTATATCACCTTAATACCCTTCAAAGTAATTCACATTTATTGTGCATACAATTATGAAACCATCAATATAGGATAAAATAGAAGAAGTATTATCAACCACCATGAAAAGCTCTAGTGAATGGTACACACTAATATTTAATTATTTAAAATATGGTACCTTTCCTGAGTCAATAGCTAAGAACACTCAAGCTCACCTTCAGAAGCTTGCGTTCAAATATATAAATCTTGTTGACATGCTATATTAGAGGTCCTTTTAGGGTCTCTTACTTAGATGTCTTAAAATATATGAAATCCCCATCGCCCTTGAAAATGCTCATGTAGGTGCTTCTAGAGGTTATTTTGGAGGAAGATCATTAGTTCAAAAACTAATCCACATAGGATATTATTGAAGACATATGGAACAAGATTGCTTTTCATATGTTAAGAAATCTTACAAATGTTAAGAACATAGTAATTTGATTCATGCTCTTGCCTCCAAAATTCATGCTCAAGTTCCTATTTGGAACTTTTGAGTATGGGGTTTGGATCTTAATGAAAAAATATCACCACCTTCCTCTGCTAGACATACATTCATAATCACTGCAACAGACTATTTCAAAAAATGGGTAGAAGCTATTCCTCTTCATTCAACAACTGCCGATGTAATATGTTGTTTTATATTAGAACACAAATGTATTACTCACTATGGAATTCCTTCTACATTAGTTTTATACAATGGGAAAACATTCAAGAATAATGACATGAATAAATTCTTAGAGACATTTAATATCCAACATTGTTTTTCAACACCCTACTACCCACAATCTAACAGTCAAGCTGAATCAACTAATAAAAACCTTGAACAAATATTAAAGAAAATGATAAGTAAACATAATAAAGATTATCCCACACAGCTAATATATGCACTATGGGCTTATCATATGAATGTTAGATTAACCATTGGGACTACCCCTAATAACCTTGTCTATGGAACCAAGGAAATAATTCTCTTGGAGTTAGAGATTCCTATATTAAGAATTTCTCTTTAAGGACTTATCGATGATAATACTTATAAGGAACAACGATTACATCAGCTTGAAATGCTTGAAAAATAGCACATTCATGCTCTTGAGAATCTTCAAACTTACTCGAGAAGAAAGCAACATAGTTACAATGATAATTTCATACATCAGTTTTTCAATAAAGGTGATTTGGTGTTATGTGAGAATCAATGTAATGTCAATTTTCCCCCAACTAAAAAAGGAAAGTTTAGCCCTAATTTGCTATGACCTTACAAGATTGATGAAAGTTATGGGTTTGGAGCATACACATTAATAGAAATGGATGGTACACCTATTAATACTGTGCATTTGCACCGGTACTATGTCTAATCTTCTTGAATAGTGTGAATGATAAAATAGTGGTGTTAGAGTTGGTAGATGACATTCTATATTCTCTCACATTGCTTCATTCTTGACAAAAAATTATTTGTGTGTCTTAAATACTAAAGTAATTATTTAAATTCATTTTTAGATCGTTACTTTAGATTTCATACTATTCAAACACATCTTGTGTGTTGTGTTAGACTATATCCTTATATGCATTTAATGTTCTTCATTAGATCATAGGTGCATTTAATTTAACATAACATACTTAATCATAATGTTGCATCTAAAAGAAACTAGGATAGTTTTAATTAGATCACATAACACATGTTAGATTATGGAGACTTTTATTAAATAGTCTTACAAATATTATTTCATAAATCACATTTCCATCTAACTCAAACACATAAGCATAAACAATCAACTAAAAGTAAATGATCACATATATATGTATCACAAAGTTTTAAATACATGTCATCACATATACAATGCTAGGGTGTCCTATGGCTACTAGATCCCGTAGGATCTTGTGATTACATCAGTTTATAAATAGTCTGTCGAGAGACAATAATATACAATTATGATTGTGAATTTATAAGAGCATCCAAAGCATACTGTAGACCCTGTTATCATCCAACAACCATGGTCTCCCATCCAATGACCTCTAGGAACTTTTGCTCTATGTGATCCCTATCTACTTTGTAGCTTGGCTACCTCTACATGAAGTCTCTCAACCTCTATTGGACCTCAAGATGAGTGAATCTCCTCATAGGAAGCCTAAGCTTGATCAACACGCCTCGTAGAACCCTCATATGCTACTCTCAATCTGACATATGGATCAAAAAAATTTGGGTCCTGCTCCACGATGGGTGGGGGCATGTAGTCTATATTGATAGCCTGATTGAAGATTGAAGGGGGCGCTATCTTTGTAGCTACTTATTGATAGAGATCCTACAAATCTCTCACAAATCATGCAAGATAGAAATCATAAATTTAATCAATACACATTATGATATATATATATATATAAATTAAAATAATAAGAATGGACATAAGAATAAGCATAATAATAAATAGTCATCACCTAGATTCCCATCCCATTGTGTAAAGAAAGCCTCATCCTCTATACAAGGCATTGAGGATGTGCTAGCCTCTCCATGTTGGTAAGTGCTAGTGCATGTTGTGATTGTCGACTATGCTCTGGTAACATGGGTGGGAGTTGGATCTCCTCACTCATGGGAAACTAGACCTTTATCTACCTTATCACTTCCCTCACTCATCAACTCCTCCTCCTCCTCCTTGTCCTCCTCCTCTTCCTCATAGTTTGGGTCTTCCTCCTCATCGTAGTCCTCATCTATCTCAGTTGTAAATAAATTTGATGCCTTGAGCCCTATATCATTACATGTCTCATCCTCCTCATCCCTCTACTCTAGAAGTGGTCCCTCAAAGCGTATAGGATGATCCATTGGGAATACAGGAGTTGGTCATGCTAGTTCCCACCACTCCTCATATGCATCAATCACACCAATGTCATCAACATTGGAGACTAGGGGCATGCCAAGATCAGCATCCTCTAAATCACTAGATCTAACATCATCCATTGTCAGTCACCTAGTATTTCTTGGCCTCTGAGAACTCTACACTAATCACTTAGAAAAAGGGCATGCAGGTGGTTGTACTTATATCTAACCAAACTACCACATGAAATGATTGCAGTAGAATGGTCTTACCATGTAATCATGCCTCCCTCGAAGAAAATTGTCCCTCTACATCCTCCTCAACTACCAGGAATTATCTACCCACTGTAGTATCAGTTGGTATGGTCTCCAAAGGACCTCCTCCTGGTCTAGTCGGTCAAATCGAACTCCAAAAATATAAATCTTCATACTACCATGAATTCCTTAGTAGATAACTCAATGTGTGTGGGTATCTGAGGGTAGATATAGATGGAAACCATGTAGGTCTGGTGAATGTGATATTCTCGGGGCACCACACCTACAACAACATACAATGTACCATGCTATCCACCTCACAATATGTGAACCTTCCTAGATCATAATACAAATGCAAAAATATGCTATGGCCCCAGGAATATACAGTCCTATGGTGCTCCATTTGCCTGATCATGTAAACAAGACCTCCATCTAGGTGTTCTCCTTAGCCATTAGGGATGAGTACTAGTGCCACTGTAAAAATCATGATCCGTCTCAAGACTGGTGATCATGCATTGGGTAGCCATGCTAGCTCAATACGTGGACCCTACGATCTCATCTCAGATAGGTCGTCTCAAGAAATATCCTATGTTTTCTTGCATCTACATGTATGAATGATCCCCTATGAAGCACACAGTCTCACCTTGAATAGGAAATTGAAGGATGCAATGTACATCCTCCAAGGTTCTCGTCATTTTACCAGTGGGTAGGAAAAATGTCCAAGTATTGACATCCCATCTCTCTGCAAGCATCATCAACATGGCATCATGTTACCTCATGAGAGGCATGAGGTACATCCAGTATAATCTTTTGCTTTGTAAAATTTGATTTTCTACCTCTAAAAATGTTGAGACAAGGTCTCATAAGTGACAAAATTTTCTGTCGCTAAGACGCTATCATGACCAAGGTGGAGTCTAACAAAATGAAAAAATATCTCCTATAAGTATTCTAAAATATTAAATGTATACATCAATAGTCAAAAAGTGTGCTAAATTGTTCTAGGATACTTTTGTAGGGGTTCTAGATACTTTATTCCCTATTTGGGACACTTTGCGAAGAAATGGGACACTTAATGAAAAAGTGGGACACTTCACAAAAAAGTGGGACACTTTGCAAGAAAAAGGGATGCTTTGCAACTTTTTCTTCCAGGGTCCTAAATCTATCTAGAAATATGTAAAGCATAGCACACATGCGTAAAAACGAAGCTAAGGTAGAAAAATCAACTCACCTGATTTCATAGCTAACCTCGAGCTATCTCCTCTCGTAGGCTCTTGAGTCTCAACTCAGCATGTATTCTTGACAACTCGACATATTCTCTCACTCTAAAAAATTCAAATTGAAAGAAGGTAAAAAGACAAAATTATTACAAATTACTTCACTTTTTACTCTTATATATGTTTAAATTACGTCTTTTACATAGTAGGGTTAAAAAGTGCTTTTCATTCAAACTAGCATACTGGGGGCTAGAGAACTCCATTTTTTATGTTGTTTGTTGCATTGGATTCATGAGTCCACACCCTTCATCATCATATTTCTATCATGATGTGGTATGGAACTTTGAAATACCCTATGCTATGACTCATCTCATTCAATGTAGTTAGACAACTACCTTGATTCCATCTCCATAAAGCAAGCAGAATCAAGGGGGTCCATACATCTACCCTCAAATTTGTTGGAAATATATGCCTCAATCATCATAGGCTATAACCTCCATTGGAGTCAAGTCGGTGTGACACATTCTATGTCTGGCTGACTAGCAGCTTTGAAGCATTGTGTTTTGTACAGGTCATTGTGACCTTATAGAAGTCTTACCGAATGAACTATCGATATGACAAGAAGCATTCAGTGTGACATCTTACCGGGTTGAAATCTCTGGCCGATAGGCCATTCAATTGAGCGTCGGGGAGACTTGGCCGAGAAGGAAACTATCAGTAAGAAGTCTTACCGATGTGAGAATGTCTCACCGACAGCATATAGCTATCGGGGTAACACATGGGTCTCGGGGAGAAGTCTGAGTGAGAATGGAGTGTCATGCCGACGAGGATACAACCAAATTTTCATCGGAGTAACTCAAGGCAATCGGGGAAAGGTCTTAGCGAGAGTGTTAAGTCTTTTCGACAGTTTAGTTCTTGATGTAACTTAAAGTTTTCGGAGTAAAGTCTCGACGAAGGATGTATGTCTTGCCAACTGTTGATGGCTTTGGAGTAACATAAGTGATCTCGGTGAAACATCTTGGCAATAATGATATGTCTTGCCAAAAGGAAAACTGAAGTTGATGAAACTTGAGGAGGCTCAATGTGAAGTCTTGGCGAGAGCGATAGTCTTGCCGAAAGGAAAACTGAAGTCGATACAAGTTGTAAGCTCGGTGGAACCTCTTGCCGATGGAAACGTCTCTTTCCGATATCAATATGAATATTTTGTGGCATCGGGGAGACACTGTTAGTGTCTCAGTGAGATGCCAACAAAGTTTGTTTTCATTTGACCATGTGAAGACTATCCTACATGGCTAGTATTCAACCAATAGGAAAAGCCGAATGGGAACCGCTAGCAGTTGGACTGTTATGGCAGTTTTGTGTGGAAGCTCGATAGCCAAGAGCAACATGAATACATTTTGCAATTCAACAGAGGTTCAGTTGGTTCGATCAATAGTTGGATGAACAATTCGAATTGTATTAGTGGATGAATTCTATTCTGTGTAGACTATAAGTTGAAGGTTCCTGTACAAAGTTTTTCATGGTGAATGCTGCTGTATTATGACATCAGAAAGATAAGTCTGATACTTTTATGTAATCTTTATTACTGTAATACAAATTGATTTCTCTTGGTGTGGTGGGTTTTTCTCCCGTAAGGGTTTTCCCATGTATATCTAGTGTCCATATGTGTGTGTCAAATACTCTATTTTTGTTATTGCTTTCATGTGCATCTCAATTTGACTGTAATTGTAAAAATTTAAATGTGTATCTACACTCTTCCCTAAGGTTTTGACGTTAGGAGAATTGTTTCTGCATCTGCTTTTCCTTACAAGTGGTATCAGAGCCTGACTAGTTGTGTTATCCTTATGGGTACGTTGGGTTTTTTTGTGTCATTTCTGTTTAGTGGGAGTCTTGTAGAATTTTTTCAATTTCTAATTACAGATTGAGATGGTGAGCACGTCAGGAAAGTTTGAAATAGAGAAGTTCAATGGAAGCAACTTTGAGTTGTGGAAACTCAAAATGGAGGATCTCTTAGTGGATCGTGATCTTTGGATTGCTGTGTCTGGAGCCAAGCCTACAGGCATGAAGCAAGAAGATTGGGACCTTGCAGATAGAAAGTCTAAGGGGATGATAAGGCTCTATTTGGTAGACTTCGTTCTTCTCAATGTACATGAGAAGAAGACTGCATCTTGCTTGTGGAAGAGACTGGCATCTATTTATCAAGGGAAGTCCTTGGTGAATAAATTGTTCCTGAGGAAGAAGTTGTATAGTTTGAGAATGCAGGAAGGAGGGTCTGTAGCTGATCATTTGAACACATTCAACATGCTGATTGCATAGTTAACATTTGTTGGTGTGAAGACTGAAGAAGAGGATCATTGTATGCTTCTATTGTGTTCTTTTCCAGACTCTTGGGATCATCTAGTGATGGCTATTGGGAGTACAACATCCAGTTTCAAGATGGAAGATGTTGTTGCATCTTTGTTGTCAGAAGAGATGAGAAGGAAATATTCTAAGATGGCGAAGGAGGCTCTTGCTGTTAGAGGAAGGTCGAAAGAGAAAGGCAAGAAGAAGGACAAGAAATCTAAATCAGAATTAGAGGGGAGATCAAAGTCTCCTGGCAAGAATTCCAAGGTGAAGTGTTCAAACTGTGGGCAACCTAGTCATGTTCGAAAGGATTGTAAAGAGGAGAAGAAGAAGAAGAAGTATTCTTCCGACAATGACTCTTCTCATAGTGATGGAGATGCCTTTATTGCAACCTTGGCTACACAGGCATCAGATGATGTCTAGCTAATTGATTCTGGAGCATCTTTCCACATGACATCTCATAGGGAATGGTTGAAAAATTATGAAGAATATGATGGTGGAAAGGTGTACTTGGCGAGTGATTCAACTTTGGAAATTGTTGGCCGTAGAAGAGTCAGAATCCAATTCCCTATTGGCAGAGTTAAGGGAATTAATGATGTTATGCACATACTAGGTTTGGCTCGAAATCTACTATCTGTCAGTAAGCTGAATGATATTGGAGTACAAGTCATGTTCTCTGGAAATGGCTGCAAGATGACTAGAGGTTCATTGGTGCTAGCTAGAGGTGCTCGAATTGGTACCCTGTACAAGCTGGATGCACAAGCTATTCAATGTAACAGTGTCTCTGTAAAGTCATAGAAGGCTAATTCTGGAGGTAAAGAGGGAAATATCCCTAATTTTGTGAACTCTATGGAAGTTAAACTTCTAGTAGAGAAGACTATGCTTTGGCATCATAGGCTAGGCCACATAGGAGAAAAAGGTTTAAATACCTTGAAGAATGAAAACTTGGTTGAGGGGGTTGAAGATTGTAATCTCAAAATTGAATTTTGTGAGCATTGCATATATGGAAAACAACACCATGTTTTGTTTTATTCCAGTCCTCATAAATCTTTTGGTTTGCTAGATTATATCCACTATGATGTATTTGGTCCAGTGAATGTTCCTTCTTTGTCTAAGTCAAGGTACTATGTGTCGTTCATTGATGATTATTCAAGAAGAGCATTTGTTTATTTTTTGAAAAGTAAATCATAAGTGTTGAGTCGATTTAAGGAATTTAAGAACCTTGTAGAAAATTAGACTGGAAGAAAAATTAGATGCTTAAGGACTGATAATGGCGGTGAATTCTATTCTGATGATTTTGAAAGGTATTGCAAAGACCATGGGATTAAAAGACATAAGACTAAACCTTATACTCCACAACAAAATAGAGTTGCAAAGAGGTTCAATAGGACAGTGATGGAGAGAGCAAGAAGTATGCTCAGTAGTGATGGCTTGGAGGAGAAGTTTTGGGATAAGGCTGTATCTACTACATGTTACCTAATTAATCATTCTCCAAATTCTGCTCTTGTTGAGAAAACACCTTTGGAAGCGTGGTTTGGTAAGAAGCCCTCTCTTAGACATATTCGTGTTTTTGGCTATGAGGCATATGCATATGTGCCAGATGTGAAAAGATCTAAATTGGCGAACAAGGCTGTCAAATGTATTTTTATTGGCTATAGTGTTGTCATAAAAGGATACAAGCTTTGGAATCCTGATACAGAGAAGGTTGTATACAACAAAAGTGTAATCTTTTGTGAGCTGAAACCTTCCACTTTGGATCTGCAGTCAGAGACAAAGTTAGAAAACAATAAGGATGTAGTTGGAATTCCTCCTACACCAGATAAAGAGGAATTGAAAATTCAAAATGTACCTGAAACTGAGGAGAGCTCAAGCAGTTTGGAAAGTTATGAAGAAGAAGAAGAACCTCAGCCTCAGCAAGTGAGGAGGTCAACCCATGAAAGAAAACAACTTGATAGGTATGGGTTCTCTTTGATAGATTCTACTTGTGCCTATGCTTTAATTTGAAGCACTAATGAGCCTAGAACTGTAAAGGAGGCATTTAAAATGTCTGATTCAGACTCTTGGTTGGAAGCCATGAATGAAGAAATGGCATCATTAGAAAAGAATGAAACCTGGAGTTTGGTGCCATTGCCTAAAGGCAGAAAAGCTGTGGGCTGCAAATGGGTATTCAAAAAGAAGATCGGTCTAGATGGTAGTGTTGAAAAATATAAGGCAAGATTGGTTGCAAAGGGTTATTCCCAGGTAGAGGGAATTCATTATGGGGAAATTTTCTCTCCTGTAGCAAAGCTGACATCTATCAAATTTCTTTTGTCACTTGCAGCAATGTATGACTTAGAGGTCAAATAGATGGATGTGAAAACAACATTTCTTCATGGTGATCTTGAAGAAGAAATCTGTATGTCCTAGCTTGAGCACTTTGTTGAAAAAGGTAAAGAGAAACTGGTTTGAAAATTAAAAAAGTCTTTGTATGGGTTAAAGTAGTCACCTAGAATGTGGTACCTGAAATTTGATACTTTTGTATTGTCTTTTGGATTTGTGAGATCAAATCTGATCATTGTGTTTATTACAAAGCTGAAAGTGATCAAGTTCTTATTATTGCTCTCTATGTTGATGTTATGATGTTCATAGGCAATAGTAAGCTAATGATTTTTGATCTTAAGTCTCAGTTGTCTACTAAGTTTGAAATGAAAGATTTTGGTGCAGCAAGGTATATTCTGGGGATGGAGATAACTAGGGAAATAAATTGTAGAAAACTTTGGTTCAGTCAGAGTAAGTATATTAGGACTATTCTAGAGAGATTTTGCATGAATGATTGCGAGCAGTTAGTTGTTACAGTATTGCAGGGAATGAAGCTATTTGTTCAAGACTATCCAAAATCTCCTACTGAGATGGAGGACATGACCATTGTACCCTATGCTAGTGCAGTAGGCAGTCTTATGTATGCAATGGTTTGTACAAGGCCAGATATTGCCCAAGCAGTGGGAGTTCTTAGTCGGTTTATGGCTAATCCAGGAAGAACACAGTGGGATGCAATGAAGAGAGTGTTTAGATATTTGAAGGGGACTTCAGATTTTGCTTTGTGTTACCATGGGAACTTGGTTGAATCACAGAGGACTCTCAACATTCATGGATATGTGGATTCTGATTGGACAGGGGACATTGACAGTAGGAGATCCACCAGTGGATATACTTTCATGTTGAATGGTGGTGCAGTGAGTTGGATGAGTAAGCGGTAGGCTGTAATCACTTTGTCCACTACAAAGGCTGAATACTTGGAAGCTACTCATGCTTGTAAAGAATCATTTTGATTAAAACGTTTGTGTTCTAAAATTGGTTTTGATGCAGGGGAAATAACTATTTTTTGTGACAGTCAAAGTGCAATTTGTCTAGCAAAGAATCCTACTTTCCATGCCAGGATGAAACATATAGATGTACAGTACCACTTTGTACGAGATATGGTGGAGGATGGAAATGTCAGTTTGGAAAAGGTTGATACTCTAGAGAATGTTGCAGATGCATTGACAAAGCCAGTGAGCACAGAAAAGTTCAGGTGGTGTGCTGGTTCAATGGGCCTTAGTGCCCATGATTTTTAGTAAGTTTTTTTGTTCTCTGGAGGTGCCTGTGTGATCTTTGTCAAGTGGGAGATTGTTGGAAATATATGCCTCAATCATCATAGGTTGTAACCTCTATTGGAGTCAAGTCGGTGTGACACATTCTATGTCTGGTCGAATAGAAGCTTTGAAGCATTGTGTTTTGTACAGGTCGTTGTGACCTTGTAGAATTCTTACCGAATGAACTATCACTGTGACAAGAAGCATTTGGTGTGACATCTTACCGCGTAGAAATCTCTAGCCGACAAGCCATTCAATCAAACATCGGGGAGACTTGGCTAAGAAGGAAACTATCAGTAAGAAGTCTTACCAATGTGAGAATGTCTCACTGACAACATATAGCTATCGGGGTAACACATGGCTCTCGGGGAGAAGTCTCGGCAAGAATAGAGTGTCATGCTGACGGGGATACAACCAAACATTCATCAGAGTAACTCAAGGAAATTGGGGAAAGGTCTTGGCGAGAGTGTTAAGTCTTGTCAACCATTCGATGCTTGATGTAACTTAAAGTCTTTGGAGTAAAGTCTCGGCGAAGGATGTATGTCTTGCTGACTATTGATGGCTTTGGAGTAACATAAGGGATCTTGGTGAAACCTCTTGGCAATAATGATATGTCTTTCCAAAAGGAAAATTGAAGTCGATGAAACTTGAGGAGGCTCGATGTGAAGTCTTGGCTAGAGCAGTAGTCTTTCCGAAAGGAAAACTGAAGTCGATACAAGTTGTAAGCTTGGTGGAACCTCTTGCTGATGGAAACATCTCTTGTCAATATCGATATGAAGATTTTGTGGCATCGGGGAGACACTGTTAGTGTCTCACCGAGATGCCAACAAAGTTTGTTTTCATTTGACCGTGTGAAGACTATCCTGTGTGGCTGGTATTCGACCAATAGGAAAATCCGAATGGGAACCACTAGCAGTTGGACCGTTGTGGCAATTCTGTGTGGAAGCTCGACAGCTAGGAACAACATGAATACATTATGTAATTCAACAGAGGTTTGGTTGGTTCGATCAACAGCTGGATGAATAGTTTGAATTATATCAGTGGATGAATTCTATTCTGTGTAGACTATAAGTTGAAGGTTCTTGTACAAAGTTGTTCATGGTGAATGCTGTTGTATTATGACATCAGAAAGATAAGTCTTATACTTGTATGTAATCTTTATTACTATAATACAAAGTGATTTCTCTTGGTGTGGTGGGTTTTTCTCCCGTAAGGGTTTTCCCATGTATATCTGGTGTCCATATGTGTGTGTCAAATACTCTATTTTTGTTATTGCTTTCATGTGCATCTCAATTTAATTGTAATTGTAAAAATTTAAATGTGTATTTGCACTCTTCCCTGAGGTTTTGATGTTAGGAGAATTGTTTCCGCATCTGATTTTCCTTACAAAATTTGATTTCTATGAGAAGTAAGATAAGAGGATTTCTTAACAACTAACAAATATGTATTGCAAGATGTAGTTCCTAACATTATGGTTTTGTAGATATCTCCAATGAGGTCATCATCCTCCCATGCTTGCAAATGAATCCATATGAGTATCTTTTTATGAAACGAACTTTATTGTTTGAAGTCCTTTACTTGCATATGCACATAGAGTCATGTGGGTGCTAAAGTGGGGGCTAAATGTGGAAAAAAATTATACTCCCTTCTTGGAGATAGTACAATCCCTTGCTTAATTTGGACCTATTTTGGTACTCTTGCATTCATGACCCTTTAAATCATCATTAATAGGCCCCAAATACCCTTTATTTTGGATCTCGAGGCTTATTTAAACTAAAATCCTAACAAAATTTAAAAAAGCATTAAATTTTCTAACAACCCATCATTGGCCCACCCTGAAAAAATAGGGTGGGACTCATATGCCACCTTGGGAATATGAGTTCCCCTAGGTGGGATCCATATGCCACAAGTGGTGTATGAGTCCTGTGTGGCCTATTTTTTAGGGTTTGAGCGGAAAATTCAAGTTTTTAATTTAAAATTTTGGTTGATGTCATCCTTTGAGATCTAAATAACGGTAAATTAGGTGTATTCCCAATGTAAGCAAGCTTCTAAGTCATTATTTTCATCTAGAGAAAACAATTCAAGATCTAAGAATTCACAAGAATTCAAGTATTCTTTCACAAGAGCATTCAAGAGAAAGTAACAAGCAAAGCTAAATTATTGGAGCAACATCATAGTGTTTTTGCAAGTCTTCAAGCTCACTTTCATTCAAGATCTAGTGTTGTCAAAGATTGATTATGGTTTACTATGGTGAATCGTGATGGATTCTAGGTTTGGGAGATGAAACTAACCATCAAGCCAAGCATAATGACCTATTTCCTAAGTGATTCCATCCTCCATTATCACCCTACTTTTAGCCTAAGGAAGGTACACACATTCATTATGGCTTATTAGGGTGATTAGACATCTCCCAAAGTGAATCATCCATCTTTATATTTCATTCACACATCTCATTATTAGAATAGGGTTACATTTCATTTTAGATTTCCTAATCTTAGATACACTTAAGGTTAGGGTTTATGCTCACATTTATATTGAAGATCCATTGTTTCTGTCAAGGTTTGATTACCAAACTAGAGGTTTGACCAAGGCCAACCACTCATAAGAAAACCAACACTATATTTTATTTTGTAGGTATTTTTATAGGTTTAGATCCAAAAATCAAATTGGGAAGAATGAGCAAAGATTGGAGAGAATATCTGGACTTTGACTTTTTGAAAAATTAGAACAAGACTGATACGCCACAAGTGGCATATGAGTCCCATTATAGGCAATTTTCTAGATTTCTAAAGATCTTGAGTCTATAGTGTCAAAATCTTGTTTCAATCCAAAAACCCTAGACTAGTATTGATATGCCCAACCTAGTGTATGAGTCCCAATGTGCCCTAAAGTATGCATTTTCAACATTTTAGAGCCTATTATGAGCACATTAAAAAAAAATTGCATTAATTTCTAGGTTGTTTATTGAAGTTTGCACATCATTAAGTTTCTTAATTAGGTCTTACATGTTACTTGTATTTCCAAGCCCTAGCTTGGTGGTGAACCCCATTTTAGTCTCTAATCATACCCTAGGACAACCTTCATCAAATCTCTTTCCTTCATTCCATTCTTCGGTTGAGATCTCTAGGGTTTCCTTGAGTGAAACATGATAGTGAAATAGGAGGATCCCTATCTCTTCAAAGATAGAAATCCTCTTCCCATTTTCATTATTTCAGTCACCTAAGTGTAGAGACTAGATGAGATGGCCACTACCATAGGTTTAAATGTTTTCTTTTGGATATTTTAAGCATGGAAAAGTTAATTCAATGATGTAAATAGAGAGACGTAACTTTTCTATTTGGAGTTCATCATTCAAATAGGAATATCAAAATAGGTTTAATTTAATTATGGATGACTCAAAACTATGTTTTGATAAAGAGACTAAAGGAGGTATGATTACCCATAAAGGGATCATAATCTAATTTAAGATAGTCAAATCATCAACCAATTGAAAAATAGAGATATAGTTAAGAACATGTAAATAAATATTGGAGAGTAGAATTACCACATGCAACTAATGAATTAATTCAAATCCATGAATTTGAGATAGTATTTTACCAAGGTTTATGAAACATGCAAAGGTGGATATATTTATTCATGTAGAATTATTGGATCTAAAGAATAATTTCATAGTGAAGATAACTTGAATAAAAGGAAGTAAAAAATGAAAAAAGTTATACTGGTCATAAACATGTAGAAATAAGGGGAAATAACAAATTTTAAATATTCTAGAGTTTTTAGTTGAAATATCTGAGAATTCAATTTTAGTAGTTGATGTGTTTTGTTTGTTACAATATAAAATATAAAGTTATAGAAAGTAAACTCTTGCAATTCAAAAAAATACACTAAATTATACATTTTAAAAAAATATGAAAGCTAATCACATATGATTATTATTTACATATTATGTAGGTTAAGGGTATTTTTTTGCATACTATAAAATGTCTAATAAGATTAATATCCATCAACACAAGATGACCTAGTATTAAATAATTTCATCTCATGAGTATGAAAAAGCAATAAAATTTCTAATAAAATTTTAAATGCATACATGTATAGAAATTATTTTCTATTATTTATTCTAATTTTTGAGGAAAAATTATAAATCTATAAGCATATAATGTAAAAAAAAAAATAGAATACAAGTGTATAAGGAGTAGGCCTAGTGATATCTATCAAATTGGATAAGAATATTTCCTACTCTACAATAGAAACTAAAGTGGACAAGCTTCTGGAGAGTATCCCTTCTAAGGAGGAAGTTAAGAAGGTCGTTTTTTCTTTTGAAGGTAATAAGGCTCCAAGTCTTGATGGTTGTCTCATTTTTTATTCCAAACCTTTTGGGATTATGTGGGAAAGGATGTTTCTATTGCTACTAAGGATTGTTTTTTTGCAATTGACACCTGCTTAAAGAGCTTAACTCCACTTTTATTGTCCTAATATTGAAAGCACCTGGCATGAGTTCTTTTGGAGATTTTAGGCCTATTTTTTTGTGTAATTCCATCTATAAAATATTTTATAAATTTTGGGCCTTAAGGTTATAAAAGGCCTTTTCTAGTTTAATATCCATTCAACAAAGTGGTTTTATTATGGGACGGAAAATTTTGAATTTTATCATCACGGTCCTAAGAATATTCATTCTCAATCTATCAAGTAGAAAGTAAGTTTTTTTTTTTGAAATTGGATATTATAAAGGCTTATGATCACATTAATTGATAGTTTCTTATTAAAATCCTCAAGCCTTTTTTGTTTTGAAAAGAAAGTTATTGAGTTAATTTGGCAATTGATTGCTACTCCTAATATTTTTGTGATTGTCAATGGTTCTCTTGTTTGTTTTTTCAAAAGCTTGAGAGGGATTAGACAAGGATACCCCATATCTCCTTTTATATTTGTGATTATGGTGGAATATTTGGGAAGATTTCTTCAAAAAATTATTATTGATGGGTTTGTGAAAGGTCTTTCTCCATCCTCTCTTAACTAGGTGTGCTCTCACAA
Source organism: Sequoia sempervirens (assembly GCA_007258455.2). Taxonomy (NCBI): domain Eukaryota; kingdom Viridiplantae; phylum Streptophyta; class Pinopsida; order Cupressales; family Cupressaceae; genus Sequoia; species Sequoia sempervirens. The sequence goes on along the minus strand of VDFB02000003.1, from coordinate 51,554,451 downwards.
TTTGTTGACGATATTATTATCATGGGAGAAGCCTCTATCTTTGAAGCAGAAAATGTTAAATTCTTATTTCTTAATTATGAAGTAGCTTCGGGTCAAAGATTTAATCTCCTTAAAATCTCTATTTTCTTCTTGAATACTCCTCAATTGCGAGAAATTCTATTGCTCAAATTCTTGGTTGCAAAATTAGCTCCTTTCTTGATTCTTATCTTGGCCTCCATTTTTGATCCAATTTGATTTCTTATTCTTTTTGGTCTAATATTATTGATAGGTTTTAGTCTAAACTTTGAGGTTGGAAAGGTATGATTCTAAGTCAAGTAGGTAAGGTTTAGCTAATCAAGTCAACTCTTCAAAATCTGCTTGTTTACTTTATGAGCCCTTTCAAAGTTCCTAGAAATTTTTGAGACCATATTGAGTAGATTCAAAAGCATTTTATTTGGTCAAGAATTGGAAGAGCGTAAAAACATTCATCTTATATCTTGGGAGCAAGTGTGTAAACTAAAAAATGGGGAGGTTTGGGTACTAGAAGAATGAAGGAATTTATTTGTTCTCTTTTAGCTAAACAAATTTAGATATTCACTTCAGAAAAGAATGAAAGGAATAGAGTTAAATCTAATAAGTGCCTGGGTAATATTGTGAATGTTAGGAACACATTCTCTTCTTAGGATATTCCTCATGGTTTTGTTATCTGGAATAATATTTTAAAATACAAGTTCTTAATTTGTAAAGGTCTTAGATGGGTGATCGATGATGGAAGGATCATCAATTTTTGGGAGGATTGGTGGTTTAAAAATGGATCTCTCTTGAATGAACCTTGGGCTAATTCACTTAGGGATTTATGCTCTAGGCTTGTTGGATATAATTTAGCTGACTTTTTTCATAATGGTCAATGGAAGGATTTGGTTTCTCTTGATCTATCTCTTGCTATTATTTATAATTACTTGCCTTTGGTTCATATTCTGAGATCCCCAAGCCTAGATAGATTATTTTGAAATTTTAAAGCTAATGGTAAATTCTCCATTTCTTTTTCTTTTAGTTCACTGTAGGTTCATGACCCTCTGCCTCGGTTTTGGGCCTCCATTTGGAACCATATATTGAATTTGAAAGTTAGCATCATTTTTTGGCTTCTTGGTCAAAATAAAGTTCTCACTTTTGAAAACCTATAAAAAAGAGGCTTTTCCCTTTTGAATAGATGTTCTCTCTATGAAAAGGATTCAAAGTCTTATCTCCATCTCCTTCTTGGCTATAGTTTTGTGAAAGGAGTTTGGGATGGTATCCTCAATAGGTGGAATCTTTGTCAGGATTCTCCTTTCTCTTTCAAGAACCTTTGGTATCAATGGGTTGTTCCTATTGGTGTCTAATTATTAGTGAGGACCTATTCACATTATTATAAGTCTACTTGGGAGTTAAGTTTCCTAGTTGTCATTTCTAGAAGTTAGTTATAATGGGGCCATGTCTCATTATTTACTTTTAGTTATCTAGGAATTTAATAATTCTCTCATGCATTTTATATTTTTCATTGAAGGTTTAATGCTTGTGTCCCAATTTGTTATGAATTAGTTGTCTCATGTGATAAGATTAAGACACTTGTCATGATCTTGTCTAATCCTATCTCACTCCTTGCATATATAAGAAAGGCTTCATATTTATATTTCATTCATGTCCAAAAGCTCATTTGAGTGTTGTGTAAGTCCAATATATCATTGCAATGTTGAGTATTCCACATTGGTCAAATCTTGCATCCATTGTTGCAATTTCATGTTCTTGCTTTTCCCTCTTGTGGAAGGTTGTTGTTGGATTTTTCAAATGATCTTAGAGGCTTGACTCCTTGAGTGACTCTAACATATTCTATGAGCTATATCTAAGCTCCTACATGGTATTAGAGCTATATCTCAGCTCCTATATGGTATATGAGCTTCAAAGTTGCAAAACCCTTTCTCAAATTTGAGGGTGATTTAGTCTTGAGATTTTGTAAGGTGCTTATTAAGAGAAAAAGGACATCACAGTTGCATTTGGAAGGCCCAAAAATCCCCATTTTCATCTATAATAATTCATATTTTTGTGAAAAAAAATCAACTCTTTCTCACGACTATCTTAAATTGGACAACAAAATGACTGTAAAAAACATTGTGTTAAATTTTATGTCAAATGATCGTCATCTAAAACTTTTTTAAATTTGACATTTACTTGGATGTCAATATGTAATATCTAAAATTTAATAGTGAAACAGTCATCAGTAGGTTGCTCCATTTGGAACCTATTGTGTGGTCTCACAACACACCCCAAGACTAAAAAGACTTGGGAACCCAAGTGGAAAAAATAACTCTTATGGCAGGAGCTAGCAAATTGAAAGATCACAAAAAGTGAAGAGAAGAAATCTTTGATAATGAAATTACTTTGTAATGAAAGTGTTACGGGAACTGGGTTCTAGGTATCAAAAACATATGGAAAGGTGAAAGGTAATACAAGTTTAAATCTAAGGCTCTGGTCTAGTATGAAGGGGTTCAATATGAAGGAGTCTAGTATGATGGAGTTCTGGTATAACTGAGGTCTAGGGAAGTAAGTGGGTAAAGCTGAATACCAGGTACAAGGTACTGGGTTGTAATGTGAAGTTAAAATGTTTAAATTTTAAGTTTATCTAATGATCCTGGTAATCCGATATATATGTGAGGATTTGTGATATGCCTAAAAAGCATGTGAACTACGATATATTTTTTTGTATTAACATTCGAATAATGGTTTTATTTAAATGAGATGTTATAAATGTTTTCTTTCTTTTAAAGGGATTCAATGTGTGGAATTTGTGATTGAAGGAGATGCAGATTGTGATGCAAAGTTTGGGTATGGACGGTCAAGCAAACTTGAATCATGGACATAATAATTTCCAATCTTGTTTGATTAATATGGGAGATTATAATGCTGATGGCTTTGAGTCTACTGGAATGCTGAGGATCTTGGTGTTTCACATACAGTGGAAACAAATGTCATTTTTTGGGAGAGCCCATTCCCGAGAGTGATAGAACTAGAGCCAAGAGATGTGTGGGGGTGAAAATTCCACTTATTCATTTTGAATATATGGGAAGTCCCTACACATTATCATGATTCAAAGTATCATTTTGACAAAGATTCTAGGTTAACACCAGAAGAGCTTCAAAGTGTAATTAGATTTAACTTCCATTGACTTCAACTACAATTCTCCTATTGGTCACTACATTCCACCTGCCTTGATGAGATTAGTCCCTTGGATTTCCTCTCATGTATTTTTTTTTATCCTGCCTAATCCTTGTGTTCTATAAAAGGCCAAAGAATCCTTTTTTTCATATTTTAAGTTCAAAATTTGTGGATGTTAGAGGAGCATAAACTTTTAAGTTTTTTTCTTTTTTCCTATTTTTTGAACCATTCCAGTGTAAAACTTTGTATGCACGTAGACATTGATTAATATTAGAGCTTACTAGATAGCTACCTATCTCAGTATCTTTTGTAGCTTGTTTTGTTAGCTCAGCTGAACAAGACTGTATGTTGTGTTGTATAAGGGTGCATATATAACCTACTCAGTGTCCAAAAGCAAAACCCCTCTCTTTAAAATATTACACTATTTTATATGTAGCTGTGAAGCAATCTGGTGAAATATAAAGTGGGTCTCTTTGTTTTAATTGATTCTTTGGGGCATCCATGGAGAATAACTGGTAGAAACTTTTAACTTTTAGTATTTTTTATACTTTGTGTTAGAATAGATGTTTAAATTCTTGAAAATGCTCAAAAATTTAAATGAATGGAAGGAATTTTATTGAAAATATTTTTTTTTCCATAAATTTGTTGAGTGCTTAATGCTAAATCTACTTAAGTGATAGCAAATAATTTTTGATGTTCATAAATGTTATTGTAAATCTTTCAGTTTCATGATGCTTGAACTTAAATGCTTCAATTGAAAATCCAATACCTAAAATATTCAATTTACAACAATAGTATGTTTGAGATTAACAACAATATCACATCGGTACCCATGAGTGACCCTAGTGCAATCATGACCTAGTTATCAAAGACTTGGAATTGAACGAAAGCCAATCTTTTCCCTGTCAATGCAAAATTTCCCTTTAGGTTGTCTTCATTCCATGTCTTTCAAGAAGGATAGGCTCTTTGCGGTTTTTTCTATGAAGAATTTATTCGCCCTGTTTGCTACGAGTAAAATCATCATCAATAGCAACTAGCACTAGAAGAAGGGCCATGTTTAATATTTGAGGTCTCATTCTTTTGAATTGGAGAGTTATAACTTTGAAAAACTAGTTCTTAGTTTGGTAAAGAGCTTGTAATTGAGAACTTGAATGCAACCTGGATTTTCGGTATGGAAGTTGAAAATTTTTGGAAAAATTTAACTAGAAATTGTATCCTTTTAGTTTTTTAACTTTTGGAAGGATCACCGAGTGTAGAATTCATGATATAACTGATCACAGTGAACTTGAGTGTGACATTTCTCTAACTAGGGAAAGTTTGGCCATAAATAGAGTAATTATGTTAATAGAGGAAGTTTTAATTGCTAAAAGAAAGGAATCGTTAATGAGAAAAACATTTTTCCCTAGTAGAACTGGAACTATTAAAAAAATTAACAAATAAACCAAAATAGTTAGAAAACTGTGATTATTGTAAAGAAAATTCTAACATTTTATAGGAAAATAGGTGAGAATGTCGAGATTCAAAAATATTTCATCACAAATGAGGAAAAAAAATTGATGAATCATCATTCCCTGTATACATGGAAAATGCAGATAACAACAAAGAGCGAGAAAATCGAGCGTGAAACATGTGTATTTTTCTCCAAGCTAAAAATTTACAAGCTATAAAAGGAATTTTTCTTGATTTTATACAAGATACAAAATATCAAATTTTTACTTTTTCTCTCTCTAATAGCAATATAAATAGTGATATATCTTGGTCTAACAAAATGCAAAGTGAAGATAGTACCAAAGATATGAGTATTTTTAGAGGAAGAGGAAGCAAAGAAATAGACAGAGCCATTCATGGAAATGGACCAGGGCTGGAGGAAGGTAGAGTATGGTCGCATCAAATGAACTATGTGCAATTGATCTCTAATGAGTTAGTTTTCATGCATATGAGCCAAATTATTGGTAAGTATGATTTTGAATTTATGATGTTTAAACACATAAAATTTAAGATAATTCATTGTTACAATAGAATATTGAAAATCCTGATGAGTGAATTCAAAGATAAGCCTGCTCTAATTCATACCAAAATTGTAGAAGAAATAACTATAGAAATTGAAGTAAATTGCTTTATTAGAGTTAATCTTTTGTTATGTTAGAGTTAGGGTAGTTAGGGTTAGTTTTAATTTTTGTAGGGTTTTGTGTTGGTTTTGTTTTATTTCCTTTTTTTTTGTTTTGTTTTCTTTTGTTTGGCCTCTACATTAGCAAATTCTACTTAATCTTATCTTACACGAGAGTTAATCCAAAAATTTATAAAATTGAGCTGTGAAAGTGAAAGAATAAAACCATACATAGTAAAAAATGCTTTAAAATTTACAAAAAAGATATATGTGTGTGTGTGTGTGTGTGTGTGTGTGCGTCTGTGTTTGTGTGTGTTACATATATACAAGAGATCAAAAATCCTTGTTCAAAAATCAAAAAGGTCAAAAAGAGTGAGCAAAGTTGTAGATGATAGTAGTCATTTAGTCAAGTGGGATGCCTCTTCCATTAGGGATAAATACCCTATATAGGTGAGTTCCTGGTGAACTTCAAAGTTTTGGATATGGAGATTAGTAAGAAAAGGCCGAAGTGGAACCACTTCCCCGTATTCCATGAACTAGGGAATATCAACCATGGAGGGAATCCTTATGGTCAGATGTGCAATAGATAAAATGGTATCTAGATTCTCTAGAAATTTTGGCTTCACTATCAAGTTGGGAACAACGTGAATGTCTTCAACAAGTAGCCTAATGTTTAAAAGCGATGCTACAAAGTGAGAAGCTATATCAAAATAGAATCAAAAGTAGCGGTTGGATGCAACATATTTTTCCCCAAGGACTAAGCATAAATTTGGCACAATAAATTGGAAGTCCTAATGAAGAAAAAAATTTCAAGCCTTTGTGATGTGATGCTCCCTAAGAAAACATTTTTTCTGTGAGAACAACCTAAGAAAATTGGAGTATCCATGGCTAAGAAGAAAATGCAAAAACATAGAGAAAATTTGTATAAATAAAATGAAAATAGAGAAAGAAAAAGTGAGAAGAATTTGAGAAGAAATGCAAGAATTTATAGAAAGTTGTAAGAAATTTGTGGTACATAATTATCCTCAGAGTTAAAGGTTAAATCAAATTAGTTCTTTGTGCATATCTGGTAGAAAATTGCTTCAAATTTGAGTAGAATGAAGATTGTGAATCAAGCAAGTTGAAGATTTCAAAATTAATAGTGGTCATTTCAATTCTTTTAAGGAGCTGTATTAATTATGAGGGTGCTTATGTGTGTGGAATACAAAGGAAAATGAATCTGGAAAGGTAGTGCATGCCATCACCAGAGTGAATTGAAGAGATAATATGTGCAAAATAAGGCATGCAAATTTAATGCAGAATAATGTGATCATGCTTCAAGGTAGTCATGACATTTTTGTTGGAAATATGTGTCTCAATCTCACAGGGTAAAACCTCTGAAAGAGAAAAGTCGGTATGACCTTCATTGTGTTTGGCCGACTAGCAGATGTGAAACCTTTTGAAATGCTCTGGTCGCTGTGACTTTTGTTGATGTCTTTCCAACTGGTGTTATTGTTGTGACTTGTGGCGTTCGCCATAACCTTCTACCAAGTGGAGATCTTTGGCCGACAGGCCACTCTTATCTTATATCGGGGAGACTCTGGGCAACAAGTAATGTCAGGGAGACCCTTGGCTGAAAGGCTTATCTCGGTATGAAGTCTTATCATGATGGTATGTCTCGCCAACAGTGTGTTACACTTGTGGTCATCAGAGTATCTCATATGCTTCGGTGTGAAGTCTTGTCGATATGGAAAGTCTCACCGATGAGTATTCACTTGGAGTCCTTGGGGTAACTTGGAGACTTTGGTAAGAACTCTCAGCGATAGCGATATGTCTCACCGACAGTTCAACATCGGTGTAACCTCTTGGTAATAGCGATAAGTCTTGTCGACTGTTGATCATTTCAGAATGAATTGAGGGCTCGGTATGATCTCTTGGTGAAGGACGATGGTCTTGCCAAATAATGATACAAGTGATGATCATCGGTATGAGGTCTTGGCGACAAGGCGAAGTCTAAGTGATAGCTTTCTGAACTCGATGTAACCTCTTGCAGATAGTAAGGACTCTTGGCAATATCGAATGCTAGATTTGTGGCATAGGGGAGACACAGTTAGTGTCTCACCGACATGCCAGCACAAGTTGAACACTTTTGACTAATTGGGAGACCATCCTACATGGTGAGTCTATGACCAATTAGAGAAGCTGAATGGGAACCACTTGTAGTTGGACTATTGCAGCCGTTACTGAGAGGAAGTTTGACAGACAGGGACATCATGGATATACTCAGAGATTGCAGGTTGTGATCGGTTTGATGGTTGAATGAATGCATGAATAGTTGGATGGTTCGATGAGTGATCCGTGTATGAATTAGATTCTGAGTGTATTGTAACTTGAGTGTTCTGTAGCAAGGTTGATCATTGTGAAAGCTACTATAATTTGACATTAGAGAGTCAAGCCTGTACTCTATATGTAATTTCATTACTGTAATACAAAGGGGTTTTCTTGGTGTGGTGGGTTTTTCTCGCATAAGGGTTTTCCCACGTAAATATGGTGTTCATATGTGTATGTTTAATTCTCTGTTTCTATTATCTCTTTCAAGTGCATCTTAATTGGACTGTAATTATAAAATTTAAAAGTATCTCTGCATTCTTCCCTGAGGTCTTTGACGTTAGGAGATTTGCTTCCGCACTTAGCTTTCCTTACAAGTGGTATCAAAGCCTGGCCAGTTGTGTTATCCTTGTGGGTACGTTGGGTTTTTTGTGTCAATTTCTGTTTAGTGGGAGTCTTGTAGAAGTTTGGTGATTCGAATTACAGGTTAAGATGGCAAGCACGTCAGGAAAGATTGAAAATGAGAAATTCAATGGCAGCAATTTTGAGTTGTGGAAACTTAAAATGGAGGATCTGTTGGTTGATCGTGATCTTTGGATTGCTGTGTTTGGAACAATTCCTACAGGCATGAAGCAAGAGGATTGGGACCTTGCAAATAGAAAGTCTAAGGGGCTGATAAGGCTCTGTTTGGCAGACTCTGTTCTTCTGAATGTTCATGAAGAAAAGACTACATCTTCCTTGTGGAAGAGACTTGCATCTATTTATCAAGGGAAGTCCTTGGTGAATAAATTGTTCTTGAGGAAGAAGTTGTACACTTTGAGAATGCAGGAAGGAGGGTCTGTAGCTGATCATTTGAACACATTCAACATGTTGATTGCACATTTAACATATGTTGGTGTGAAGATTGATGAAGAGGATCGCTATATGCTTTTATTGTGTTCTTTTCCAGACTCTTGGGATCACCCGGTGATGGCTATTGGGAGTAAAACATCCAATTTCAAGATGGAAGATATTGTTGCTTCTTTGTTATCAGAAGAGATGAGAAGTAAATTTTTTGAGATGGCGAAGGAGGCTCTTGCTGTTAGAGGCAGATCGAAAGATAAAGGCAAGAAGAAGGACAAGAAGTCCAAATCAAAATTAGAGGGGAGATCAAAGTCTTCTGGCAAGAAGTCCAAGGTGAAGTACTAGAATTGTGGGCAACCTAGTCATGTCCGAAAGGATTATAAAGAGGAGAAGAAGAAAAAGAAGTATTCTTCCGACAATGATTCTTCTGGTGCAAGAGCACCTACACCTCATCCTCCATTTTTGCTCATTTGATGAAAACATGTTGTTAGGAGGTTAGAATTAGTCTTTTTGAGTCTTTTTTTCATTAATAAGGTCAATCAAGACCATTGAGCAAGATCTAGGGTGATTTTTTGAGTTTTGAGTCAAAATGTGCAACAATGCAATCTTGCACTAAAAGTTGCTTTTGTAGCCTTTGAAGGCAAAAATGTGAATTTTTATGTAAGTGTCCAAGGTTTGGGGTCTTGAAAATGTAATAAGGCTTTTTCAATGTTATTTGAATGGTTGTTAAGGTCTTAGGTCTTTAAGATTGCAAAGTTACTTCAAAATGCAAAGTTGTCATAAGGAAATTTGGCGTAAAATCAACATTAATGATGTAATTTCATTAACTAATGGTTCCCTCCTTCAAAAAACAGTTGAGAGCAGTTGTAAATGATGGGAAACAAGTTTAAAAATCCTCCCTTGGGTCGAGGTTGGGCTGTTGGTGGCAGTTTTGAATTTTTGAAGCATTTAATAAGAAGAAAACTTTGTTTTTTCTATTTTTTACAGTGTTTTTTCCTGATCCCGTGCTTGGTACGGTCTGGTACATAATTGTACGGAATTAAAATTAGAATGGTTTGAAAGAGGGCAGAGTCTAATTTCTTTTGGTGGTGATTTGATTCGTTTTCATCAAGTATTGAGTAAGTTACATCAATTTTAGTGAAAGTGGGTCTGAAACCTTGCAAAACAAGGGTTTGGTCACCAAAATGGATGTAATTCCCGTTTCCACTGTGGGAAAAATCTAAAAATTGGTGGATTGGTAGATTTAGGACTCCTTTACATGCTTCAATTTTTTTCATATTGAAAAATGGAGGTTTGCAAAAGTTATGTGATGCCCTAGGTCTGGTTTTACCTTGAAACAGTCCAGAAAATGATCATTTGTAAGCATTTCTTTCAATTTCTGATTATTTGAGTAAATAGAATGGATGAAACATGTGAAATGGGACTTGGAGAACCTATTGGAGTCTTTTAAATGCATTAGGGTTGTTGGGGTGTGTCTTGACAAGTTGAATTTTTCCTTGTACAGGCCTAGTTAAGCCTCTTTGGTGGCTTGAAAATCATTCTTTTGAATCATCTGTTGTTAGCATTTGGTTTTGTGCTTTTGGGGATTTGTAGGGGTTGATGTTAGATGTCTAAAACTAGTTCTCTTTGGTCTGGTTATTGATTTAACAAGATTTAATCATGACTGTCCTATTTGGCCTGTACTACAAGAATGCATGGCTTGTTTGAAAGCGATGGGAGAGTGAGTGTTTTTGTGTGCAAAATCTATTTTTCTGATCACGATTTGTCATTTTGGGAGTATTCAAATCATCCCCAAGTCCTATAGTGATGTCTGGATGAGAGATTCATGTTGGTGATTAAGGTGCTTTGTTGAAAGAAACAATGAAAAGATGTGTGCACATAGAGTGTTTGAGAGGAATTTTTGAGAAAAGGTGTTGCTTCCCCTGCCACTCTGCATCATAGTGGTATCAGAGCAGGGAGTAGGTTTTGGTTTGAATTTTGTAGGTTGAATAAAAGGAAAGGTTGACAAGATGCCTCCAAAGAGCAAAGATATGGCTAAAGAGATGATGTGTGGCTGATTGATTCTGGAGCATCTTTCCACATGACATCTCATAGAGACTAGTTCACAAAGTATGAAAAATACAATGGTGGAAAGGTGTATTTGGCAAGTGATTCATCATTGAAAATTTTTGGTCATGGAAGAGTCAGAATTCAATTCCCTGATGGAAGAGTGAAGGGAATTAATGATGTAATGCATATACCAGGTCTGGCTTGAAACTTACTTTCTATTAGTATACTGAATGATATTGGAGTGCAAGTCACATTCTCTGGAAATGGCTGCAAGATGACTAGAGGCTCAATGGTGCTAGTAAGGGGTGCTCTTATTGGTACCTTATATAAGCTAGATGCACATGTTGTTCAATGCAATAGTGTCTCTGCAAAGTCACAAAAAGCTACTCATGGAGGAAAAGAGGGAAACGTTCCTGATTTTGTAAACTCCATGGAAGTTAAACTTCCAGCAGAAAAGACTATGCTTTGGCATCAGAGGCTAGGCCACATTGGTGAGAAAGGTTTAAAGACCTTGAAGAATAAAAACTTGGTTGAGGGGCTTGAAGATTGTAACCTTAAATTTGAATTCTATGAAAATTGTATATATGGAAAACAACACCGTGTTTCCTTTTATTCCATTCCTCACAAATCTTCTGGTTTGCTTGATTATATTCATTCTGATGTATTTGGTCCAGTGAATGTTCCTTCTTTGTCTAAGTCAAGGTACTATGTATCGTTCATTGATGATTATTCGAGAAGAACATTTGTTTATTTGTTGAAAAGTAAATCAGAAGTGTTCAGTCAGTTTAAGGAATTTAAGAATCTTGTAGAAAATTAGACTGGAAGAAAAATAAAATGTTTAAGGACTGATAATGGCAGTGAATTTTTTTCTGATGATTTCGAGAGGTATAGTAAAGACCATGGGATTAAAATACATAAAATGACACCTTATACTCCGCAACAAAACGGAGTTGCAGAAAGGTTCAACAGGACAGTGATGGAAAGAGCACGAAGTATGCTGAGCAGTGCTGGCTTGGAGGAGAAGTTCTGGGCTGAGGCAGTTGCTACAGTATGTTACTTGATAAACCGTTCTTTGAATTCTGCTCTTGTTGAGAAAACACCTTTGGAAGCATGGTCTGGTAAGAAGCCATCTTTAAGACATATTCAATTTTTTGGCTATGAGGCATATGCACATGTGCTATATGAGGAAATATCTAAATTGGAGAACAAGGCTATCAAATGTATTTTTATTGGTTATAATACTGTCATAAAAGGATACAAGCTTTGGAATCCTAATACGAAGAAGGTTCTATACAGCAGAAGTGTTATCTTTCGTGAGCTGAAGCCTTCTACCTTGGATTTACAGTCAGAGACAAAATCATAAAACAAAAAGGATGTAGTTGAAATTCCTCTGACGCCAAAGAAAGAGGAATTGAAAATTCAAAATGTACCTGAAACTAAGGAGAGCTCAAGTAGTTCTAAAAGTTCTGAAGAAGAAGAACCTCAGCCTCAGCAAGTGAGGAGGTCAAATCGTGAAAGAAAGCAACTTGATATGTATGGGTTCTCTTTGATAGATTCTACTTGTGCTTATGCTTTAATTTCTAGCACTGATGATCCTAGGACTGTGAAAGAGGCATTTAGAATGTCTGATTTAGACTCTTGGTTGGAAGTTGTGAATGAAGAAATGGCATCATTAGAAAAGAATGATACCTATAGTTTGGTACCCTTTCCTAAAGGCAGAAAAGTTGTGGGCTGCAAATGGGTATTTAAGACAAAAATTGGTCTAGATGGCAGTGTGTAAAAGTACAAGGTGAGATTGGTTGCGAAGGGTTATTCCCAGGTAGAGGGAATTGATTATGGAGAAATTTTTTCTCCTGTAGCTAAGCTGACGTCCATTAGATTTCTTTTGTCACTTGTAGTAGCGTATGACTTAGAGGTCGAATAGATGGATGTGAAGACAACATTTCTTCATGGTGATCTTGAAGAAGAGTTTTATATGTCCCAGCCAAAGCACTTTGTGGAAAAAGGTAAAGAAAGATTGGCTTGCAAGTTGAATAAATCTCTATATGGATTAAAGTAGTCTCCTAGGATGTGATACCAAAATTTTGACACTTTTGTTTTGTCATTGGGATTTGTAAGATCAAAATATGATCATTGTGTGTATTACAAAGCTGAAAGTGATCAAGTTATTATTATTGCTCTCTATGTTGATGATATGTTGTTCATAGGCAATAGTAAGTTAATGATTTCTGATCTTAAGTCTCAGTTGTTTGCAAAGTTAGAAATGAAAGATCTTGGTGCAGCAAGGTATATTCTGGGAATGGAAATAACCAGGGATAGGAAGGATAGAAAACTTTGGCTTAGTCAAAGTAAGTATATTAAGACTATTCTAGAGAAATTTTGTATGAATGATTGCAAGCATCTAGTTGTTCCAGTTTTGTAGGGAACGAAGCTATCTGTTGAAGACTGTCCAAAATATCCTACTGAGATGGAGGACATGACCAGTGTACCTTATGCTAGTGCAGTTGGAAGTCTTATGTATGCAATGGTCTATACAAGGCTAGACATTGTGCAAGCAGTGGGAGTACTTAGTCGGTTTATGGCTAATATTGGAAGGACACATTGGGATGCTGTGAAGAGAGTGTTTAGATATTTGAAGGGAACTTTAGAATATGCTTTGCGTTACCATGGTTACTTGGTTGAATCACAGAGGACTCTCAACATTCGAGGCTATGTGGATTCTGATTGGGAAGGGGACATTGACAGCAGAAGATCCAATAGTGGATCTACTTTCATGTTGAATGGTGGTGCAGTTAGTTGGATGAGTAAGCGATAGGATGTAGTCGCTTTGTCCACTACAGAGGCAGAATACATGGCAGCAACACACACCTGTAAAGAAGCAATCTGGTTAAGACGTTTGTATTCTAACATTTGTTTTGATGCAGGGAAAATAACAATTTATTGTGATAGTTAGAGTGCTATTTTTTTGGAAAAGAATCCTACTTTCCATGCCAGGACAAAACATATAGATGTACAATACCATTTTGTATGGGATATGGTGGAGGATGGAAAGGTCTCATTAGAAAAATTGGATACTCTAGAGAATGTTGCAGATGCATTGACAAAGCCAGTGAGCACAGACAAGTTTAGGTGCTGTGCCAATTCGATGGGCCTCAATTCCCATGAATGACAATAGTTTTGTTGTGCTCTGGAGGTGCCTGTGTGATCTTTGTCAAGTGGGAGATTGTTGGAAATATGTGTCTCAATCTCATAGGCTGAAACCTCTGAAAGAGAAAAGTCGGTATGACCTTCATTGTGTGTGACCGACTAGCAGATGTGAAACATTTTGAAATGCTTTGGTCGCTATGACTTTGTTGATGTCTTGCTGACTGGTGTTATTGCTGTGACTTGTGGTGTTCACCGTAACCTTCTACCAAGTGGAGATCTTTGGCTGAAAAGCCACTCTTATCATATATCAGGGAGACTTTGGGCGACAAGTGGTGTCGGGGAGACCCTTGGCCGAAAGGCTTATCTTAGTATGAAGTCTTATCGAGATGGTATGTCTCACCGACAGGGTGTTACACTTGTGGTCATCGGAGTATCTCATATGCTTCAGTGTGAAGTCTTGTCAATATGGAAAGTCTCGCTGATGAGTATTCACTTGGAGTCCTCGGGGTAACTTGGAGACTTCGATAAGAACTCTCAGCGATAGCAATATGTCTCACTGATAGTTGAACATCTGTGTAACCTCCTAGTTATAGCAGTAAGTCTTGTCGATTGTTGGTCATTTTGGAATGACTTGAAGGCTCAGTATGATCTCTTGGCGAAGGATGATGGTCTTGCCGAATAGCGATACAAGTGATGATCATCGGTATGAGGTCTTGGCGACAAGGAGAAGTCTAAGCGATAGCTTTCTGAACTCGATGTAACCTCTTGCAGATAGTAAGGACTCTTGGTGATATTGAATTTTGGCTTTGTGGCATCAGGGAGACATGGTTAGTGTCTCACCGACATGCCAACACAGGTTGAATGCTTTTGACTCGTTGGGAGACCATCCTACGTGGTGAGTCTATGACCAATTAGAGAAGCCGAATGGGAACCGCTAGCAGTTGGATTGTTGTGGCCATTACTGAGAGGAAGTTCGACAGACAGGGATGTCATGGATATACTCAGAGATTGCAAGTTGTGATCTGTTCGATGGTTAAATGAATGCATGAACAGTTGGATGGTTCGACGAGCGATCAGTGTTTGAATTAGATTCTGAGTGTATTGTAACTTGAGTGTTCTGTAGCAAAGTTGATCATTGTGAAAGCTACTGTAATTTGACATCAGATATTCAAGCCCATACTCTGTATGTAATTTCATTACTATAATACAAAGGGGTTTTCTTGGTGTGGTGGGTTTTTCTCCTGTAAGGGTTTTCTCGTGACGTAAATATGTGTATGTTTAATTCTTTGTTTCTGTTATCTCTTTCAAGTGCATCTTAATTCAACTGTAATTGTAAAATTTAAAAGTATCTATATATTCTTCCCTAAGGTCTTTGACGTTAGGAGAG
This sequence comes from Sequoia sempervirens, assembly GCA_007258455.2. Lineage (NCBI taxonomy): Eukaryota > Viridiplantae > Streptophyta > Pinopsida > Cupressales > Cupressaceae > Sequoia > Sequoia sempervirens. The sequence continues at coordinate 51,539,443 of VDFB02000003.1, read as the reverse complement.
TTGCTTCCACACTTAGCTTTCCTTACAACTTTTGATTCATTAATGAAGTGCAACACCGTCAAGTCGAAATTGCTACCAAAATTTTTAGTAGTTTCCATAAAATTTAATTGGAAGGGTAGTAACTAATCTTTCTAAATTTAGATTTAAATTTGGTGATTAAGTTGTCTATTGCTAAATTTTAATTTATGCATATTTTTTAACCATATATCGAGCTACAGTTAGCTAGGATTTGGTATAAATTGGTGAAATTTAGTCAGAAACACACACCTACAGAGAATCATTAAATGAGTTTTTGGGGAGTAGTGAAATGATAAAGAGATTTGAATTGAATGAAAAAACAAAAAGTAAGCTTCTCTACCACTGTAATTCCCAACCTAATAGTGGTGCTTCATTGTGTGCAAGTTGATAAAAGAGTTATCATTGAAATATCAAAATTGAAAATGAGCTATCATTGCTATATCAAAAAAAGAAAAAAGGATATCAACTCTTTAGGCTATCCAAATAATTCTACCGGGGCTATGGATGTCTGACTGACAATAGAGCTATGTTTGGGGGAATTACAGATATAACATTGTTGGGGCTATGGATGCTTGACTGGCAACAAGGCTCTATCCTTGGTTGGCTTTGGAGGATTACTATATTATGTAGTTCAATGTTAATCAACTAATTCTTTTTACTAAGTTTCAAAAACTAGAATTAATCAGAGCACACATAAATATCTCTTGTGGAGTTTTACTTTTTTATGCTAGAATCTAGGTAAAGGAAGAAGTTATTGTTTTAAAATATATAAATTTTAATTTACGATGGGTGATTTAATTTCAAGTTTGGTTTAAATTTGGTTTTATTGGTTGCAAGTTGTCATGTGGTCTCACAACACACCCCAAGACTGAAAATATTTGGGGACCCAAGTTGAAAAAATAACTCTTATGGCAGGAGCTAGCAAATTGAAAGATCGCTAGAAGTGAAGAGAAGAAATCTTTGATAATGAAAGTACTTCATAATGAAAGTGTTTTGGGCACCGGGTACTGGGTACTAGAAACATATGGAAAGGAGAAAGGTAATGCAAGTTTAAATGGAAGGATTCGGTCCAGTATGGAGTTCTAGTATAACTGAGGACTGGGGAAGTAAGTGGGTAAAGTTGAATACTAGGTACTGGGTACCGGGTTGTAATATGAAGTGAAAATGTTTAAATTTGAAGTTTATCTAATGATCCTAGTAATCCGATATATATGTGAGGATTTGTGATATGCTTAAAAATCATGTTAATTACAAGATTTTTCTTTTGTATTAACATTTGAATAATTGTTTTATTTACATGAGATGTTATAAATGTTTTCTTTATTTCAAAGGGATTTAATGTGTGGAATTTGTAATTGTAGGAGATGCAGATTGTGATGAAAATTTTGGGTATGGATAGTCAAGAAAAATTGAATCATGGACAGAATCATTTTCAGTTAGGTTCGATTACTTTAGGAGATTATAATGTAGATGGATTTGAGTCCACCAGAATGTTGAGAATCTTGGTATTTCACATGCAGTAGAAACAAACGTCAATTTTCGAGACAACCCATTCCCGAGAGTGATAGAACCAAAGCCAAGAAATGTGTGTGGGTGTAAATTCCACTTGTTCTTTCTGAATATATGGGAAGTCCCTACACATTATCATGATTCGAAGTATCATCTTGGTTAAGATTCTAGGTTAACACCTGAAGAGCTTCAAAGTGTAATTGGAGTTGACTTCCATTGACTTCAACTACAATTCTCCTATTAGTCACTACATTCCACGTGCCTTGATGAGATTGGTCCCTTGGATTTCCTCTCACGGGTTTTTCTTATCCTTCATGAGCCTTTTTTTCTATAAAAGGCTAAAGGATTCTTTTTTTAATTTTAAGTTCAAAATTTGTGGATGTCAGACGAGCATACAATTTTAAGTTTTGTTCTTTTTTCCTATCTTTTGAACTATTCCAGTGTAAAACTTTGTATGCACATAGACATTGATTAATATCAAAGCTTATTAGATAGCTACCTATCTCAGTATCTTTTGTAGTTGCTTTTGTTAGTTCAACCGAACAAAACTGTATGTTGTGCCATTTAAGGGTGCATACATAACCTACTCAGTATCCAGAAATGAAACCCCTCTCTTTAAAAGCTTGCACCATTTTATATGTAGTTGTGAAGCAATCTGGTGAAATATGAAGCAATTTTCTCTATTTTAATTCACTCTTTGAGGCATCCTTGAGAATAACTGGGATAAATTTTTAAGTTTTAGTATTTTTTATACTTTTTTTTAGAATAGATGTTTAAATTCTTGAAAATGTTCCAAAATTTAAATGAATGGAAGGAATTTTATTGAAAATATTTTGTTTTCCATAAAGTTGTTGAATGCTTAATGCTAAATCTACTTAAGTGATAGAAAATAATTTGCGATGTTCATGAAATGTTAATGCAAATCTTTTAGTTTTATGATGCTTGAACGTAAATGATTTAATTGAAAATCCAATACCTAAAATATTCAATTTACAACAATAGTCACTTTGAGATTAACATCAATATCACATCGGCACCTGAGAGCGACCCTAGTGCAACTATGACCTAGTTATCAGAGACTTGGGATTGAATGAAATCCAATCTTTGCCCTGTTAATGCATAATTCCCCTTTAGGTTGTCTTTGTTCCATATCTTTCAAGAAGGATAGGCTCTTTGTGGTTTTGTCTATGAAGAATTTATTCACCTAGTTTTCTATGAGTAAAATCATCGTCAAAAGGAACTGGCGCTAGAAGGAGGGCCATGTTTAATATTTTAGGTCTCATTCTTTGGAATTGGAGAACTATACCTTTGAAAAACTAGTTCTGAGTTTGGTAAAGAGCTTGTAATTGAGAACTTGAATACAAGCTAGCTTTTTGGTAAGGAAGTTGAAAAAAATTGGAAAATATTTAACCGAAAATTGTATACTTTAATTTTTTTACTTTTGGAAGGATCACCGAGTGTCAAATTCATGATACAACTGATCATGGTGAACTTGAGTGTGACATTTTTCTAACTAGGGTAAGTTTTTCCATAAATAGAGTAATTTCATTAACATAGGAAGTTTTAACTACTACAAGAAAGGAATTGTTAACGAGAAATTTTTTTTTCCCTAGTAGAATTGGAAATATTAAATAATTAACAAATATACCAAAATAGTTGGAAAACTGTGATTATTGTAAAGAAAATTCTAACGTTTTGTAGGAAAATAGGTGAGAATGTCAAGATTCATAGATATTTCATCTCAAACAAGGAAGCAACATTGGTGAATCATCATTCCTTGTATACATGGAAAATGCAGATAACAACAAAGAGTGGGAAAATCGAGTGGGAAACACGTGTATTTTGCTCCAAGCTGAAAATTCACAAGCAATGAAAAGAAAATTTCCTGATTTTATGCAAGATACAAAATATCAGATTTTTATTTTTTCTCTCTTTGATAACTATATAAATAGTGATATATCTTGGTCTAACAAAATGAAAAGTGAAGATAGGGCCGAAGATATAAAAAAATTCAAAGGGAGAGGAAGCAAATAAATAGACACAACCATTCATGGAAATAGACCAGGGTTGGAGGAAGGTAGAGTATTATCGCATGAAATGAAATGTGTGCAATAGATCTCTAATGAGTTCGTTTTCATGCATATCAGCCAAATTATTGGTAAGTATGCTTTTGAATTTATGATGTTTAAACACAAAAAATTTAAGATAAGTCATTGTTACATTAGAATATTGAAAATCTTGAGGAGTGAATTCAAAGATAAGCCTGTTGTAATTCATACCAAAACTATAGAAGAAATAGTTGTAGAAATTTAAGTAAATTGCTTTATTAGAGTTAATCTTTTGTTATGTTAGAGTTAGGGTAGTTAGGGTTAGTTTTATTTTTTGTAGGGTTTTGTGTTTGTTTTGTTTTGTTTGTTTTTTTTTTGTTTCCTTTTCTTTTGTTTGGCCTTTGCATTAGCAAATTCTACTTAAAACTATCTTACACATGAGAGTTAATCCAAACATTTATAAAATTGAGCTATGAAAGTGAAACAATAAAACCATACATAGTAAAAAATGCTTTAAAATGTACAAAAATGATATATGTGTGTGTGTGTGTGTGTGTGTGTGAGTGAGTGTATCACGTATATACAAGAGATATCAAAAATCCTTGTTCAAAAATCAAAAAGGTCAAAAAGAGTTAGCAACATTGTGGATGATAGTAACCATTCAATCGAGTGGGATGCCTCTTCCATTATAGCTAAATACCCTATATAGGCAAGTTCCCAGTGAACTTCAAAGTCTTGGATATGGAGATTAGTAAGAAAAGGTCGAAGTGGAACCACTTCCCCATGTTCCAGGAACCGAGGAATATCATCCATGGAGGGAATCCCTATGGTTTGATGTGTAATAGATAAAATGGTATGTAGATTCTCTAGGAATTTTGGCTTCACTATCAAGTTGGCAGCAACTCGAACTTCTTCAACAGGCAGCCCAATGTCTAGAAGTGACGCTACAAAGTGAGAAGCTATATCAAAATAGAATTGAAAGTAGTGGCTGGATGCAACATATGTTTCCCCAAGGACTAAGCATAAATTTGGCATAGTAAAACTGGAAGTCCTAATGAAGAAATCTTTTCAAGCCTCTGTGATGTGATGCTCCCTAAGAAAACATTCTATCTATGAGAACAACTTGAGCAAATTGAAGTATCCATGGCTAAGAAGCAAATGTAAAAACACAAATAAAAATTGTATAAATAAAATGGAAAGAGAAATAAAAAGTGAGAATAATTTGAGAAGAAATGTAAGAATTTATAGAAAGTCATAAGAAATTTGTGGTACATAGTTTCCTTGAGAAATTATTTTTTAGAAACTGCAAGTGAAGTGGTAGCTGGATAATTATCTTCAGAGTTAAAGCTTATATCAAATTAATTCTTTGCACATATTTGGTAGAAAATTGCTTCAAATTTGAGCAGTACGAAGATTGTGAATCAAGCAAGTTGAAGATTTCAAAATTAATAGTGGTCATTTCAATTATTTTAAAGAGTTGTATTAATTATGAGGGTGCTTATGTGTGTGGAATACAAAGGAAAATGAATCTAGAAAGGTAGTACACGTCATCACCGAAGTGAGTTGAAGAGATAATACATGCATAATAAGGCATCCAAATTTAATGCAAAATAATGTGGTCATGTTTCAAGGTAATCATGATATTTATGATTCATTAATGAAGTGAGCATCGTCAAGTTGAAATTGCTAGTATAAATTTTAGTAGTTGCCATAAAATTTAATTGGAAGGGTGGTAGCTAATGTTTCTAAATTTAGATTTAAATTTGGTGATTAAGTTGTCTAGTGCTAAATTTTAACTTATGCATATTTTTTAACCATATAACGAGCTATAGTTAGCTAAGATTTGACATAAATTGGTGAAATTTAGCTAGAAACACACCCCTATCAGGAATCATTAAATGATTTTTTGGGATGTAGTGAATTGATGAAGGGATTTGCATTGAATGAAAAAAAAAGTAACCTTTGCTACCACTATAATTCCCAACCTAATAGTGGTGCTTCGTTGCTTGCAAGTTGATAAAAGAGCTACCATTCAAATATCGAAAGTGAAAATGAGCTATCATTGCTATATAAAAAAAAAAAGGATATCAAATCTTTAGGCTATCCAAATAACTCTATTAGGGCTATGGACCCCTAACTAGTAATAGAACTATGTTTGGGGGAATTATGGAGATAACCTTGTCGGGGCTATGGACGCTTGACTAGTGGCAAGGCTCTAGCCCTGATTGGCTTTGGAGGATTACTATATTATGTAGTTGAATGCTAATGAACTGGTTCTTTTTACCAAGTTCCAAAAATTTTGAATTAATCATAGCACACATGGATGTTTCCAATGGAGTTTTAATTTTTTATGCTAGAATCTAGGTAAAGGTAGAAGTTATTGTTTTAAAATATGTATAAATTTTAATTTACGATGGGTGATTTAATTTCAATTTTTGTTTAAATTTGGTTTTATTGGTTGTAAGTTGTTTTGTGGTCTCACAACATGCCCCAAGACTTAAAACCAAGTGGAAAAAATAACTCTTATGGTAGGAGCTAGCAAATTGAAAGATCACTGGAAGTGAAGAGGAGAAATATTTGATAATGAAAGTAATTCATAATAAAAGTGTTTCAGGCACCGGGTACCAGGTACCAGAAACATATGGAAGGGTGAAAGGTAATGCAAGTTTAAATGGAAGGCTCCAGTTCGGTATGATGGAGTTTCAGTATAACGGAGGTATGAGGAAGTAAGTGGGTAAAGTTGAATACCAAGTACCGGGTACCAAGCTGTAATGTGAAGTGAAAATGTTTAAATTTTAAGTTTATCTAATGATCCCAGTAGTCTGATATATATGTGAGGATTTGTGATATGATTAAAAAGCATGTTAATTATGAGATTTTTTTTTTGTATTAACATTTGAATAATGGTTTTATTTACATGAGATGCTATAAATGTTTTCTTTCTTTTAGAGGTATTTAATGTGTGGAATTTTTTATTGTAGGAGATGCAGATTGTGATGCAAAGTTTGGGTATAGACAGTTAGGAAAACTTGAATCATTGACGTAATCATTTTCAGTCTGGTTTGATTAGTCTGGGATATTATAATGTAGACAGTTTTGAGTCCACCAGAATGCCAAGGATCTCAGTATTTCACATTCAGTGGAAACAAATGTCAATTTTTGAGAGAGCCCATTCTTGAGAGTGATAGAACCAGAGCCAAGTGATGTGTAGGGGTGAAAATTCCAGTTGTTCATTCTGAATATATGGGAAGTCCCTACACATTATCATGATTTGAAGTATCATCCTGATGAAGATTCTAGGTTAACACTTGAAGAGCTTCAAAGTGTAATTAGAGTTGACTTCCATTGACTTCAACTACAATTCTCCTATTGGTCACTACATTCCACATGCCTTGATGAGATTGGTCCCTTGGATTTCCTCTTATGTATTTTTCTTATCTTGCCTGAGCCTTGTGTTCTATAAAAGGCTAGAGGATCCTTTTTTTTATTTAAATTCAAAATTTGTGGATGTCGGAGGAGCATAAAATTTTAAGTTTTGTTCTTTTTTCTTATTTTCTAATCCATTCCAGTGTAAAACTTTGTATGCACATAGACATTGATTAATATTAGAGCTTATTAGATATCTACCTATCTTAGTATCTTTTGTAGCTGGTTTTGTTAGTTCAACCAAACAAGACTGTATGCTACGCCATTTAAGGGTGCATACAATTCCTACTTGGTGTATAGAAATGGAACCCATCTCTTTAAAATATTGCATCATCTTATATGTAGTTGTGAAGTAATTTGGTGAAATATAATGTGGTTTGATTTATTTTAATTTATTCTTTGGAGCATCCGTGGGGAATAATCGGGAGAAACTTTTAATTTTTAGTATTTTTTGTACCTTTTTTTAAGAATACATTTTTAAATTCTTGAAAATGTTCCAAAATTTAAATGAATGGAAGGAATTTTATTGAAAATATTTTGTTTTCCATAAAGTTTTTGAATGCTTAATGCTAAATCTACTTAAGTGATAGGAAATAATTTGTGATGTTCATGAAATGTTATTGCAAATCTTTCAATTTCATGATACTTGAACTTAAATGCTTCAATTGAAAATCCAGTACCTAAAATATTCAACTTACAATAGTTCCTTTAAGATTAACAATAATATCACATCAGTACCTGAGAGTGACCCTAGTGCAACCATGACCTAGTTATCAGAGACTTGGGATTGAAGAAAGCCAATCTTTGCCTTGTTATTGCCAAATTCCCCTTTAGGTTGTCTTTGTTCCATATCTTTCAAGAAGGATAGGCTCTTTGCAGTTTTTTCTGTGAAGAATTTATTCACCCTATTTGATGCAAGTAAAATATTCTTCAACATAACCCTTATTCATTGGCTGTTTTCATTTTGGAGGAAAACTTCATAAGCTCATAACTTGGTCATATGGACTCCATTTTTCAAGGATTTTTTTTTGAATTCGGGTATAATTTCATGATCTATTTAGTGGTGTAGTTGGTATTATATTTTGGTGCCTATTTTTTTTCATAATTGTATATTTTTAGAGCTTTTGTTGAGTCATTTTCATTTTGACAACTTCTAAGGATCAATTATCACTCATACGGTAACATTTTTTAGTGATTTTTTTTTAAATTGCATAATATTTCATCTAATTTCTAGTGGTGTAATAAGATTGATCTCATTGTTCATAAAATTTTTACTTTGAGATTGATGGAAAATTTGGCAATCTATATGCACTAATATAAAGTCCACTTTGCTATTTTTGGCAAGTGGCACTTGCAATCACACTTAGTATATAGTTCCACAAATCATATTTCCTTTGGGGGTTTCATGATTGAGTAATTTGGGGGGGTAATCTTTTTCCTTTGTTGTCTTATGTCTCTTATTGGTCTATTATGTAACTAAAATTGAGGATTTTAATATGGGCATCAAAACATATATTGATGTAATAAGGTTAAATATATGGAACTTTAAGTCTTGGAAAGATGGAACCCTAACACATTGTAGGTGGATTAATATTTTTCCATATCTCTATGGAATGGTTCCTAAACCTTCATCAAAATGGAAGAGAGTTGTGTGGGACATGAAAATAGAACATATCATGGGAGTAATTGGTTGTAGTTATGATATTGACACACAAGCACACAAGTAGCGACTGATGGTAGGGTATGTGGAGGATCATCATGGAAAAAATAGGCCCTTAAGTGACAAAAAATTTAGAAAAATCAAAGTTAGGAAACTTGACATAAAAACTTGAATAAGTTATCTATATTATTTCAAAATTATGTAAAAATAAAATCTTTAGAAAATTGAATATAGTTTCTAAACTACTAGGTTTATTTAAAAAAAAATCTATTTGGTGAAAATTTGAAATTTCAATGTAGTAGTACATAAATTTCAGGGAAAAAAGAAGTAGGTGTCTATCTGACCACCCTAACCACAATAAAATGATAATATTTTTTTAATAATATTTTAGATATAAGTAGAGGACTCATGTCAGGATGTGACTCATATTTTTTTGTATTTTTTTTCCAAGTAAATTATTAATTATGATTTTTTTATTACAACTTTTAAAAAATATTAAAAACTAGTATGTCTGACCACCTTAGCATGGTCAAAACTTCATGAAATTCAATATATATATTTTTAATCCTATAGTATGCAAAGAATAGAATGTGAAACATGTTTTGGATTCAAAAAGTGTGATATTGTTTGAAAGCTATAGATGTTTTTGAATCAGCCTATCAATCAGGACTTTAGTCGTAATTCAAATTGAAAATGAATAATAATTATGTATTAAAAGTAAAGAATAATCTATATTGGTGGAAAGCTAAGAATATCCTTTAAAAAACCTTTTTGTTTCATCAATTTTGGGTAAAAAAGTAGTCGTGAGCCACATACCCTACACATACCCATCATATCGCCACTTTCTGGCCCATCATGATCCTACACATACCTGGTATTGAGATCCCTCATGACCTTATGACCAAACTTTGGGAGATGTATGGAGACTCAAATGAACCTGTAGTCCTAGAGGATCTTGTTGCAAATTGTCTTGTTCTACTTGCAGATTTTTGACCTATTAATGATAAAACAACTGAGACAATTGCTCATTGGGAAAGGTATGGTAGTTTTGATGACACAAAACCTACTCCTCCTCCTATAGAGATATTTATTGATACTTTATTTTCTATGGCTCCTAATCCAGATTGAGAGGGTTCATCTTCTTCATCTATGAGTCAACATCTTGAGCCCAAGAGCTCTTGTAATCTAGCATTGGCAGAATCATCTAGTGTTCTTACTTCATCATGTTTTGAAGACACAATGGGCGATGATAGGTGTAGTCAAATTACATGCACGAAGATCTCATCTCCTTCATCTACTGTTATACTTGAGGATGCTTGTGATTCCATAGTTTTGGCTCCTTGTGATTTAGTGTACTATGACATTCATCATCTTCCAGATATGGCTACTTGGGATGAGTACTTGATAGACATTGCTGGTTTTTTTTGTGAGTCCCACATTTCAAATTTGGGATACATCATTAATAGCATTCATCTTCTCTTCGATGGAGATGATCCTTCTTTAGTTCTTGCAAGGGAACACTCTGACCCTCATGTTCATTCTCTACATAATCATTCTTTGTAGTTTGATGTGAGCTATATTCTTTTCAACATAGTTTGGAGGAGGCTTCTTTCTCTTTGGATTGTGTTCTATAATTCTTTCTAGGGTATTGTAGATTATCTTCTTCATCAGCGTGGCCTAGTATGCCTGTTTGGAGTGTGAATGCTTTCAGCATCAACATGGAGACACTTCAAAATTCCTCAAAGACATCATACATCATCCATCTTCCTAACATCCTGCATACCATATTGGTTTTCTTTCTTCCTAAGGGGAGGGATGTTGTTCAATGCTTTTGGATTGTCTTCGACATTCAATGTCAATCTTCTACCATCATTGTAGGTGACTCAACATTAAGGGGGGGTTACATTATCTCTCTTCTACTTCTCTCTTATGCGGAGGAATTTTTCCTCACATGGGGTTTTGTCTTTCTCATTCTCCAATGAGAGTATTTTGATGTATTTCATCTCTCTTTTGGAGAGGATTTTTGTCCCACTGGGTTTTCTCCTTTTCTATATTTGTGAGAGATTAGTTTTATTTTCATTTATACATGGGTACCTAACATGGCCTCATAGTTGGGACCCATCATTGCATCATTTACATAATAGCTACACTCCCTAAGTTGCACTTATGTGGGGTGTTGGTGTGAATGGGGTTATTTCCTAACTAGTTATTAGTGAGGACCTATTCACATTATTATAAGTTTACTTAGGACTTAAGTTTTGTAGTTGTCATCTCTAGAAGTTAGTTATAATGGGGCCATGTATCCTTATTTACTTTTAGCTATCTAGGCATTTAATATTTCTCTCATGCATTTAATATTTTGCATTGAGGGTTTAATGCTTGTGTCCTAGGTTGTTATGAGTTAGTTGTCTCATGTGATAGGATTAATACACTTGTCGTGATCTTGTCTAATCCTATCTCACTCCTTGTATATTTAAGAAAGGCATAATATATACATTTCATTCATCTAAAAGCTCAGTTGAGTGTTGTGCAAGTCCAATATATCATTGCAATCTTGAGTATTGCATATTGGCCACATCTTGCATCCATTGTTGTAATTTCATGTTCTTTCTTTTCCCTCTTGTGGAAGGTTGTTGTTGGGAAAGTTGCAAATCATCTTGGAGGTTTGAGTCTTTGAGTAACTCTAACATGTTCTATGAGCTATATCTCAGATCCTACATGGTATTAGAGTTATATCTCAACACCTATATGGTATCAAAGCTTCAAAGTTGTAAAACCCCTTCTCAAAACTAAGGGTGATTCAAGATTGATATTTTGTAATGTGCATATTGGGAAAAAAATGACTTCATGGTTATGTCCAAAAGGCTTGAAAACCCCCATTTTCATATATAATACTTCATATCTTCATGCAGAAAAAATTAGCTTTTTCACGTGACTATCTTAAATTAGACGACCAAATGACCATCAAAAAACATTGTGTTAAATTTGATGGTCAAATGAACATCGTCTAACACTGTGTTAAATTTTATGTTTAGTTGGTTGTTGATATTTACTATCTTGAATTTGACAAAAAAATGGTTGTCAATAGGTCACTCCATTTGGATCCCTTCTTTGTTGGTAGTTTTTCATTTTGGAGGAAAACTTCAAAAGCTCATAACTTGGTCATACAGACTCCATTTTTTCAAGAAATTCTTTTTGATTTGGGGTAAAATTTTGTGCTCTATGTAGTGGTGTAGTTGGTTTTTTATTTTGGTGCCTAATTTTTTTTAGAATTACAAATTTTCAGAGTTGTGGAGTTGTTCTCATTTTGAGAACTTCTGAGGATTCGTTATCACTCATACAATATCATTTTTTAGTGATTGTTTTTAAAGTGCATAATTTTTCATGTACTTTCTAGTGGTGTGGTCAGATTTATCTCATTATTTGTAATATTTTTACTCTAAGCTTGATGCCATATTTGACAATCTATATGCACTAAAATCAAGTCCACTTCACTATTTTTGGCAAGTGTCACTTGTAATCACACTAAGTATAAAGTTCATAAAATAATATTTTCTTGGGGGGTTTCATGATTAAGTAATTTGGGGAGTTAATATTTTTCTTTTTTTGGCTTATGTCTCTTGATTTCTCTATTATGTAACTAAAATTGAGGAGTTTAATATAGGCATCAAAACACATCCTGTTGTAATAAGGTTAAATCTATGGAACTTTAAGTCTTGGAAAGATGGAACCCCGACACATTGTAGGTGGCTTAATATTTTTTCATATCTCTATAGATTGGTTCCTAAACCTTCATCAAAATGGAAGAGAGTTGTGTGGGATGTGAAAATATAACATATCTTGGGAGTAATTGGTTGTAGTTGTGATATTGATACACAAGTGGCCACTGATGGTATTGATATCCATCGTGACCTTATGACCAAACTTTGGGAGATGTATGGAGACTTGAATGAACCTACAGTCCCATAGGATTCTGTTGTAGATTATCTTGTTCCACTTGCATATTCTTGACCTATTGATGATAAAACAACTAAAAAACTTTCTCATTGGAAAGGTATGGTAGTTTTGGTGACATAGAACCTTCTCCTTCTCCTCCTATAGAGACATCTATTGAGACTTTAGTTTCTATGGATCCTAATCTAGATTTAGAGGGTTCATCTTCTTCATCTATGAGTCAACATCTTGAGGTTGAGAGCTCTTGTAATCTAGTATTGGTAAAATCATCTAGTGTTCTTACTTCATCATGTTTTGAAGAAATAATGGGGGATGATAGGTGTAGTCAAATGACACACACTAAGATCTCATCTCCTTCATCTACCATTTTACTTGAGGATGCTTGTGATTCCACAGTTTTTGCTCCTTGTGATTTAGTGTACTAGGACATTCATCATCTTCTAGATATGGCTAATTGGGATGAGTACTTGAAAAACATTGTTGGTTTGTTTTGTGAGTCCCACATTTCAAATGTGGGAGACATCATTGATAGAATTCATCAATTTCTTGTGAGGGAACAATCTGACCCTCTTGTTCATTCTCTATATGATCATTCTTTGCAGTTTTATGTGAGTTTGGATTCTTTTGGATAGAACTAGGAGGAGGCTTCTTTGTCTTTAGAGGATGTATCCTTGTCTTTGGATTGTGTTCTACAATTGCTTCTAGGATATTTTGTATTGTCTTCTTTGATAGTGTGGCCTAGAATACCTATTTGGTGTGTGATAGCATTTGACATCGACATGGAGACACTTGAACAATCTTTAGAGACATCATACATCATCGATATTCCTAACATCCTGCATACCATCTTGGTTTTGTTTCTTCCTAAGGGGAGGAACATTGTTTGATGCTTTTGGATTATCTTCAACATTCATTTTTGAGCTTCTACCATCATTGTAGGAGACTTAATAGTGAGGGGTGGTTGCATGGTCTCTCTTCTACTTCTCTCTTATGGGGGGGACTTTTTCCTTGCATGGGGTTTTTTCTTTCTCACTCTTCATTGGGAGTATTTTGTTGTATTACATCTCTCTTTTGGAGAGGAATTTTGTCCCACTGGGCTTTCTCCTTTTCTTTGTTTGTGAGATATTAGTTTCATTTTCATTTATACATGAGTACCTATCATGGCCTCATAGACAAGACCCATCTTTGCATCATTTGCATAATAACTGCACTCCCTAAGTTGCACTTATGGGGTGTGTTGATGTGAATGGGGTTATTTCCTTAGGGAGGACCTATTCACATTATTGTAAGTTTACTTAGGAGTTAAGTTTCATAGTTGTTAGTTATAATGGGACCATGTCTCATTATTTACTTTTAGTTATCTAGGAATTTGATAATTCTCTCATGCATTTAATATTTTGCATTTAGGGTTTAATGCTTGTGTTCTAGGTTGTTTTGAATTAGTTGTCTCATTAAATAGGATTAAGACACTTATTATGATCTTGTCTAATCCTATCTCACTCCTTGCCTATATAAGAAAGGCTTCATATGTGCATTTCATTCATCTAAAAGCTTAGTTGAGTGTTGTGTAAGTCCAATATATTATTGAAATATTGAGTATTTCATATTGGCCACATCTTGTATCCATTGTTGCAATGTCATGTTCTTCCTTTTCCCTCTTGTCGAAGGTTTTTGTTGGCTTTTGTAGATGATATTTGAGGCTTGAGTCCTTGAGTTACTCTAACATGTTCTATGAGCTATATCTCATCTCCTACAACTCCTACCTCTAATCCTTCTCTTCCATGTCTTTGATCCTTAATTATTCCCTATGTGGCATGGTGGGTTTGGAAAGAGAGGAAAAAGCATGTCTTTAGAGAGTCTTATTTTACCAATAAAAGAGTCTCTGTCAAAATTTTCTACTCTATCAAGGAATTTTTCTTATAAATGAGATTCTCAATAAGTATGTGGGTTGAACTTTAGTTGTTCTTGTTTCTTATTATGATAAGCAAGTGGTGCATAACTAGTGTTTACGATATGATATATCAACCCCAATCAACAAAGTGAAGAATTATAAAAATATTGTTGTTTGGATGCACCTCCTCCATGAGGTTGGATCAAAATTAATTTTGATAGGAAAACCAAGGGAAATCCTAGGCTTGTAAGTAGTGAGGATGTGATAAGAGATGAGCATGATAGGTTTATATCGGTACTGACACTCTCTTTGGGAACACAAAAAAATGACATTGTCAAAGCTTTGGTTGCCTACAATAGTTTGAATTTAGCCTACTCCTTGGGTTTTTATAATAAATGGATTGAAGGATATTCTTTAAATATTATCAATTGACTAAAATATTTAAATAGCCCAAGTCGGTCTATTGAAATTTTTAAAAAGGATTCTATTTCAATCCTTAACTCTTTAGGTGATATCACATCTCCCATATCTAGAGGGAGTGAAATTCTATTGTGGATTCTTTTGCTAATAGTGGGATTAAAAATGGCTCATCCCAATGTTAGGATAAGGTGAATGATGTTCCCTTTCACATTCAAAATCTTATTAATTATTGTTAGTGTGTGCAGCATGTTTTTCCTACCCTAAGTGATGCAAAATCATAGAAAAAGAAAAAAGATAAATACACAAAAAACCACGTCAAGATAAGCCTAGTTGAACTTGAGAAAAAGAAAGATAAAATAAATATTATACCTTGCTCAAGTTGATTCTTTGGTTGGCCCTTTGATGTTGATAATTTGTGTGCTCCTTGATGGAAAATCACCTAAAATGAGATGCAAATGGATGAGGATTAAATGAAGAATGCAAAGATGGATTTGGGTGTTGGGATAAATGTATGAGATGAATACAAAGGGAGCTTGAAGATTTGACAATGGAGGATGAGAGTGCTTGAGATTGCTAGTGTGCTTGAATTGTGAATGAATGAATGTAATTGTGGTGAATGAGAAAATGAGACCAAATCCTCTATTTTAAGGGAAGAGTCTCTAGAAAATTAGACAGCTAGGATTTAGCCAATATGGACAAGATGAAGGGTTGTCATGAGTTGAGAACTCACAAACCCTCACGTCTTGCAATGTGGAAATGAGGTGGAAAAAGGGCATGTGAGGTGAAGGTACCTACAAGTACCATGGGATTAGGGGAAGATTTCCTCAAAAAAGTTCTTGTCCCCATGTGGAAGGATGTTGACATGTGAAGAATTTTAGAATTCCTCACTAATCATCATGAGGAAGAGAGAAATGTTGGAGTAATAAATGTGAACTTTTAATTCACATGATTGGAAGTACCTTGGGGATAAGATAAGGTCCTCATAAAGGAGGTCCTTGTCCCTATGTGGGTGATATGACTTATGAGAGATTTTGAAATTTCCCAACAACCTACATTGGGAAGAGGAGAGCTTTGGGGGAATAAATGTGGATTTTTAATTCACATGGGGAAGAGGTTGTCTAGGTTGAATAAGGAAAGCACTTATGATAGGTTGACTTGGAGGAATAACAAAAATGGCATGAGGATGAGATTAAGGTTGTGCAAACAGGTGATTAAGAAGACTAATGAGGGATTAGAGGCAAGTGGAAAAATATGGAGAATGTGAAATTAATCTAAATTAAGGGTGTGCACATCCTAATCATGGATTAATTAAACTAATATAGATTAGAAGAGGATTATGGACGATGTGACAAGGATAGAGAAAAGAGAGAATTTAAACTTGATTTAAATTCAAAAGGCCAAATGACTAAATTAAATAAATAGATAAATTTATTTAATTTAGAGAGGAAGGGATGAAAGGTAAAGTATTTAATTATTAAATTAAATACTTTAGAAACCTTAGGAAAAAAGGGGTAAATATTAATTAAATATATCATTTAATTAATATTGATAAAATAAACGAATGAAAGGGACGAATTTGACCATATGGGAGTGGTCAAATTTGGATGTCTACATTTTTCCCCTCTTCAAAATATTGTTAGAATAACAGTGTTTTGAAGAAAAATAATTGTAGATGACTCTATAGAGGAAGTGACTAGAAAATGATGCCCCACCATGGGAGAGGTTACATAAGCTACCTAGATGGTGGGCAATGAAAGGAGGTGCCCCGGTCTCGCAAGAAAATGACTATGATGAAGGAATGGAGGAAAATAGTAGGGTATGCCCCCTCGAGAGGGCAAGGGTGGAAGAAAAAGGGGACCCAAACAACTTATTGTTATGAAGAAATAGCTTGGGTACTATTGGAAAGAGCTCAAAAAACCATGAAGATTAGCTTTTGAATGAAGTCAAACAGACACATGGTGTACAAATGGTAGCCTATGGAAGGTAGAGGATGAGTTAAATTAAAAAGAGGTTAAGTAAAGGGTAAAAATACCCTCAACTTAAAAAAGTTGAAAAAAGGGGGGAAAGTTACTTATAGTAATTTTAGGAATTACTATTCCTCACTTGCACACCTAGTAGTTGAGTGAGAGAGAGAGAAGAGGAGAAGAAGGAGATGAGGATGGCCAAGGAATTCAATGACGACATCATCCATCAAGGGGAGGAGGTACGACAATTCTTCCACGAGTGCACGGTTCCACGCCAGGTTAGTCCCAAAACCCTCTTTGTGATTTTAAGCTATTTTTGATGTATTTTTGAATTTTTATGCAATTTAAAAAAATGGGTTTTCGGGGTTGGGTAGATTAGTGAAATGGGTAGGCAACAGAATTGTAATTTTTCCTATGGGTTAGGCAAAATTGTCAGTTTAGAGATGATGGGGAAGGGGGCAGATTCGCCTATTGATGTGGCATATTCACCTAAAAAATAAAAAATAAATCCCAAAAAGGGTAGGATGGTTATCAGAAAGAGGCAGAATTGCCCATGAATCAGGAAAATCTACCAAAAAGGGGAATAAACTAGGGAAGGGGTGATTATGCCCTGAGGATGGGTGATTATGCCCATGAAATGGGTGAGTGCACCCAAAGGATGGGTGAATGCACCCATCCTAGGGGTGTGACCACCCACGTTGGTGGGTTGGTGGGATCGTCCACTCATTGAACAAAATTGCTTGCCGAAGAGGTGGGTGAAGTCGGTTGCCAGATGGGTGGGCTCACCCGCCCATGGGAGTGGGCGGGATTGCCCACTGGCTGGGCATCAGCGCCCGCCCATAGTGGCTAGTGAGGGTGCCTACTGGATGGGTGGGGGCACCCACCGAATGGTCAGGTGCGCCCAATTGAGGGAGATGGGTAGGCTTGCTCATCCCCAAGTGGGCTTGGCCAAGGACTAGTGGGCTCGCCCGTCCCAAGGGCAGGCTTTCCCAAGGATGGCTGGGTGTGCCTGTCCTGAGGGTGGGTTCATCCAAGGGGCGGGTGCACTCACCCATCTAAAGGGTAGGCGCGCCCAAAGGGTGGATGGAGTCCCTTGTCCAAGGGTGGGTGTGTCCAGGAAAGAGAAATGAGGCAGAAAAAGGGTGAACATGCCCACAAAATGGGTAGGGACAATGAAAAAAAGGAAAATTGGGAAAATTGGGAAAATTGGGGAAATTGGCTCAAGAAAGGGGGGAAATTATTGAGAAGAAAACCCAGGGCCAAGAAGTGGAAAAGAGAGAAAGATGAAGAAAATGGTGAGATGACCGACATGTTGTGTGGTTTGTATGTAGTGGTTTGAGAGCCTATGAATGTGAGAGAGGTGTTTGGATGTGTTGGGGGCGACTATAGCAGTGATGAATGGGGAGGATCACAAGGCATTGGCACAAGCGGGTCTTCTACACATGTTGGGGTATCCCACAATTAGAGTGCATTGAGTGCTACTTACTACTCTTATAGAGTGATGGAGCTCAGAGACCTCGACATTCCACCTCTTGATAGGGGAGATGATTGTCACCCTCAAGGATGTGTGGAGGATTTTGAGGTTACCGATAGTGGGCCACCTAGTGAGATAGATTAGATCAGACGTTGAGGAGCTAGATCAGACCCTATGGGGCCTATTTGGATGAGAGGACTTACCTCTTGAGGGGATGGTATTGGATTTTGTTAGATATTTTGGGTTGGGGGTACCACCACTACCACTATACCTTTGTGGATTGATTAGCGAACTATTGATACCAGACATGAGTGGATGCTTTTAAAGCCTCAATTATATGGAGGTTGTGAGACACATCATGGAGCAGAGGGAGGGGGAGTTTGCATGGGGTCCATGCATGTTGTATTATCCATACATGGATATGCACGTAGTGTGCTATCGAGGGGTTCTCAGTGTTACACAGGTGATCTTACGAATATGGGTCTGGGATCACATTAGTGTGGTAGGCTAGGAGTGGTGATAGGGGGGTTGTAGGATCTGACATTACTAGTGGCATGCTGGTATGGGATGAAGTATGGCTAGGTATTTCATTATCAAGGCTTCGGTGATCTAGATAGATGGAGGAGGACACTAAATGATCTACAGGAGGATTAGATAGTGTGGAGGCCCTACATAATGTGGTAGTTCTCTAGATGGAGGAGATACATAGAGGATATTTTTGTGTTGTATCCTATATAGTTGGGAGAGATCCCTATACAGTGGAGTTACATAGGGTGGACTGGGTGATGAGACAGTTAGGGATTGATCAGAACATTCCTCATAGACTAGAGAGATTTAGGTGAATCAAACAAGAGCGACCATAGAGGGAGCAGATTATTGCTGAGTTTTAGAGATAGTAGTGGGAGGATCTCTAAGAGATACCTTACCCAAGTAGGAGAGAAGGGAGAGCAAATACGAGGGTGATAGTGAGATTCTTTGTGTGGTTTTCCCATCATCTAACAACATGAATTATGCTAGTAGAATTGATTACAAAGGCACTTGGCTTCGAGTTAGAGGATGAACTACGACTAGCTGGAAAGAGGAGGGGGAGGAGGGGAGGACAATAGAGGAGAGGGAGGGAGGTAGTTGAAGTAGGAGGTTAGTAGGGGAGAGAACCGGAGGAGGTCGAGGTAGGAGGTTAGCAGAGGAGGGTGAGGAGGAGGGGTGGACCATGAAGGAGAGACCAGGAGGAGGTCAAGATACAGGAGGAGAGAGACAAGCAACAGGTGGAGGTGATGGAGGTAGACGCTCCTGAGGTTGACCCTTTGGCCATGGTACCATATGTACCACCACCACCAGAGGACCTGGCCATACTGTTGAGAGGCATCATGGAAAGGCTACAGATTATAGAGCAAAGGCTTAGGGATTCAAAGGCTAAGAGGAGTAGGTTGGAGGCTAAGGTGAGCAGGCTGCATGCAGAGGTGGACAGGGTGCAAGTAGAGAGGCTGAGGTATTTTAGGGGCCTATTTGACATAGTATCATGGCATGAAGAGGAGGTTTAGACAAAGCGGGATGGACTGTAGGTCGAGGTAAGCTAGCTACCAGAAGAGGTGACTCAGCTTAAGGGAGAGAGATAGAGAGAGCATGAGGAGCTGGTAGAGGTGATGTGGGAGTGAGATAGACTGTAGGCAGAGGTGACCATACTATAGGTCAGAGGACAATAGAAGCCTGAAGAATCGGCTAACCAGGTATTGATAGAGGCCTTGGTAGAGGCATAGATATATATGGACGATTTGAGGAGACAGGTGGAGGGGTTGTTGAGGGAGAGGACTGATTTGAGATGGGAGCAGGATGAGCTCCTATCTAGAGTAGAGGTAGTAGAGCAGTCAATGGAGACTATAGGGCTGGTTATGGAGAAAGAGGAGGAGATGATGGCGTAGATGCAGACTTTAAGGGCCAAGAGAGATGCAACAAAGGCATAGGTACAAACTCTATAGGGTGAGAGGGATATGATAGTGGGACAGATGTAAACTCTGGAACATGAGAGAGATTCAATAGAGGTATAAGTACAAACTTTGTAGGGAGAGAGAGATGGAGTGCAGGAACAAATATAGGTAGTGGAGAGAGAGAGGGATGTAGTGCAAGTACAGGCACAAGCCATGCAGGGTGAGGGGAGAAAGACAGGGGTAGAGGTGCAAATATTACAGAGAGCATTATCACACAGGCACAAGTACAGGCTGTGCAGGAGGAGAGGGATAGAGTGATAAAGCAGGTGACTTAGGTGCAATCAGAGACTGGTCAGTTGTGGTTAGCACAAGATGGATGGGCACAGGAGAAGAGATCCATATACATATTTTGGGATAGGTGCAGGGCAGAGTGAGATTCAACAAGTTATCAGGCAGCTAAGAGAGATGAGTACATGATGGAGGCTAGCTACTATATGGTTGTTGTTGTGCACTTTTCGCACATGCCCCACTGGGGTGGGGACCCTCTTTTCCTTATTTGCTTTTGTTGTTTTGGTCATTTTGGTTGCTTTGGTCATTTTGGTGTTGCTTCACCTTTGCGCTCAATGTTCCATTCAAATTTTGATGCATTTGCAACTTTTGGTCATTGGCCTTACTCATGAATGTGTCCCCCTCTTGAAATTTTGATCACGGGAAAAATTGGCTAAGTCTAAGAGGAAATTTAGTTAATTCGAGCTAGCTCAAATTAGCCAAACCTTAATCCGGTCGGCTAATTTGAGCTACCTCAGATTGGATGAAATTTGAGCTTGGGTCTTTTTGTTGATTCCCTACCTTTGGGCATTAAATGCTGGATGTTTTGGGAAATTTAACACCATTTGATTGATCATTTTATCAACTACTTTCTATTTGGTGTTTGATTAAGAAACTTTCCTCCTTTGTGCTTTAAATTATCGATTACCTTGCACCCCATTCTAGATTGTTCGTGGCCATTTAATTCAGTCACATGCGTGCTTTTCTCATTGATGCCCCTCTGTTTCGGCTTGATTTGAGGTGATTTTTGCATGATTTCCATCTTCCACTGACTATGTTTCTAGTTTCATTCGACGAGAGCCTTTGGTCATAAATTTGGTAACCTCTTCATGGAAACTAGTAGGTATTCTTTTGGACTTTGCACACTCTAAAGGTAATGGTTTTCATCTCATTCGATTTGCTTTCTTTTTTCCCTTAAGTCTACTTCAACTTCTTTATGTCATATGGATGCCAATAACTCTTATGAGCACAAATTTTTCTTTGGTCCTCATCCTCCCTCTTTAAATTTGGCCTCATTGTTAAACCTTGCATTATGAATGATGATGTTAAAACTTGATCGAACTTGGGAGTTTTTTTTGGATTCATCTTTTCTATCTAGATTTCTAGGGCATGTCCAATTGAACAGAACTAGGGTTTTCATTCGAAGAAACCATGTGGAGTATGATTCTAATGTCAATCGAGAAAAGAATTTCTTGTTGATTTGAAGGACGGATTGGAAGATTTGTTAAACCCTTGACCTTTTTCCCATCACATTTTGAAACCCTAGCATTTTATTTCATGGATTCATTGATAGAAAATCATATTTTGATGATTTTAGGGATTAATATGGGAAAACCTCATTGTTTCACCCATTCAAAACAAGTGATAAACTCGAGAAATGGTGTTGAATTTGGCTTGAACTTTGCATATGAACCTGATGAAGTTTCATTCCTTAGAAAATTTTGGTCATGGGAAAAGTTTGATTAATCCAAGGTACCTTGGATTAGCCGAACCTTAATCCGGTCAGCTAATCCGAGGTCTCTTGGATTAGCCGAATTTCACCCTTTTGTGGTCATAATTTCAAATTTTCCTTGTGATCCTCAATCACACTTTAAAAATTAGACTTTCAATGCAGTCTTGATTTCAACAAACATCATTTTGCACCTCAAGTATCATCCAATCAAGATTATAAGTCAAAATGAAGCAAATGGGGCAATTTCAGAAAATCTGAGCTAGCTTGGATTAACCAAACCATAGTTTGGCTGGAAAATCCGAGCTAGCTCGGATTAATTGATCTTCTTTATATCTTGCCCGAGGTACCTCGCATGCATTTGGATGAGCTTATTTGGTGAATTAACATTAGAACTGGTATGGATTGGTGATGAAACCTTTTGAATGAAGTCATTTGTCGCACATTAATGATTATGATTCCTCATTTGGGTAGATCAACCTTTTAAGTGTGAAATTGATTCATTATTTTTGCATTCATTATGTATTAGTTCCTTCATGTCTATTTCATTAATGAGATGGGTTAAGCTTCTCATGTTACCATTTGGAATTCATAATGGCATACTCAATATGGACTTAACATTGTCCTCTTATTTGCATTAATCAAGTATCATTAATAGGAAGGATTGTATTGATAGGATATGCTATTATGTCCTTCTTGGTGATTAGTATCTTCCTCTAATAGATGCAAGGGGAAGTGAGTCTCGACAAGAAGACAAAGGTTGCTCAGGTGCAGGAAAAGGTCAGACAAAGGAAAGAGAGAATGAAGTATGATTTCAAAGGCATCTGGCCTAAATCAAAAAAATTCCTCGACTTGGGCCAAGATTGGAGACACCAATCTTGGACATGTGGACTATGATGATTTTCATAAAGTAATGTATGGTGATTCACCCACTCAGCTGGCTCAAGTTCTCACTCACACTAGTTTGGCACAGGAAACAAGATTTCCTCCAACATAATTATGTCTAGAGCTAGTTCTAGAATGTGCAAATTATTATGATTGCAAAACAAGGATCAGAATTGGACCACATGAAAGAGTCATGGCTAATCTCATGAAGGAATCCATTGTGGAATTCTTCCACATTTCTTAACAACACCATTTGATTGAAGAGATAAACATAGGTGAAGCAATCAAGTTTTATGATGAAAATCCTAATAGGGCTTTCAAGATGATGAAAAATTATTGGATTTTGAAGCTATAGCCTCATTATTCCAAGCTTCCCAAGTAGTTACACTATAGTGATTTCAAGATGGAGTATCATGACATGATAACCCTCCTAGGTAGAGTATTGGGGTTGGAGCATGCTCATTGCTTCTAGTCTTAGATGTTCTTTCCCATCACATGAATTGTGGCCAATAAGCATTACCATTGGCCAAGAATCATAAGGAACAACTTGGATGCTCAACTGAGAGGTGTGCAAGAAACAAATACTTTCACCATGACATCCTATATTGTATATATGTTAGCACATAAGACCAAGTATAGGGGTTTGAGTTGCAAGGTAGTATTGGGAAAGGACAAAATTTGGGATGTATGTACTCAACTACAATATAAAACTTCCAATTGCAGAAGGGATAACGATGCTTTCTTCATGTTCATTCCTAGGTTGTTGTAGAATGTCCTTAATGTTAGGATAACTGTAGATGCTATGAACTTGATCGAACAATATGGGTAGTGGTTCATACAATTTCAAAAAAATTCATGCATATGAGTGCAATGATCCCTTGTTGTCCCACTCAGACTACCGAGGTACCCAACCAACAATCTTATAATGCTAGAATTGACAAGGTAGATGGTGCCCTTTAAGACAATTTTATAGTTGGAGCTGCAAAAGAAGGGATTAGGAGCTGAATTTCCATTGATTATTGGGACATTGGAATCATGTCCTTCCATCCAAAGTGCCCAACATTCTGAGAAGGAGATAACACAATTCGAGATTTACTCCCACAAAAATATAGATGATTTTGACACATATGGTAGAGCCGTGAAGTTGGCTAATAGGAAATTTTGACACATGGTTCATATTAAGGACTATTGGGCCAACTGCATGAATGACTTTAAGGTTATTAGAAGGCTCTCCCAGATGCCTCTCAAAATGATAAGATTGTACAAGATAGTGGAAGTCCCTGATTAGGTGCAAGATGAGGAAGTGAAATTGATATTAAAACATCATTATGAACCTTACAGAAACAAGCCTTTGCCACAAATAATATGGTCTAAGGAGGAAGCAATGGATTTGGACCAAATAACTGAGCCATTTAAGGAATATTGAATGTAGTGGGTGAGACGAAAGGTGCAGGAACTAGAGGCTAATGGCATAAAATTCACATATGACATGATGGGAGACATGGAGTCCCATTTTTAAGAAGAGGTTGATGGTGGAAAGGATGATGTCTCCTAGACTGAAGGGGGTGAAGAGCTTGAAGGAAAAAAACCAATGAGAATAAAGAGGATAACTAGAAGCTAGACACAAGCAAAACAAGGAGAGAAACCATCCCTCGTGACAGAGAAGACTCTGCAGGTAAGTGCTATTGCGACAAAAGGTGAAACATCTCAACCAAAGAGGAAAATGAGATTGATTATAGAGAGATAGAAGGTAGAAAAGGCTAATAGGAGTGATAAAGAAAATGATGCTCCTTCTTCAATTGAGGTTGTGGATTTAGAAAGCCCTGGGGAGAAACCCCAAGTATATGTGAGAAAGAGCCTGCCCAAGCATAAAGTATCCCAGGAAGAGGAGGTAGAGGAGAAGGTACATGATGAGGAGGTGCCTGCTACTACCAATCTAGAGGAGAAGGTGAATATGGGGATTTATTCTCCTCCTCAAAAATGTACAAACCTCAAAGGAAGTTGTAGGAGAAGGGGAGAATATATCCAATAATCCTAAGCAATAGGAGTCAGATGATGATGAATTCTCTACTCCTACCAATGAAGAATGGAAACAAATGTTGTAGGAGATGGGTTAGTCCAACTTCGGTACACATGATAGGAATGTTGGATCTTGGATAATTTTGAAGAAGCAATCCAGGTCTTTAGAGAAGGAGGCTGCTAATGAAAAGGGGAGTCACCCTGAAATTAGGGAGATGAATGATAAACCACAACAAAATAGAGGTGAATAGGAAAAACCTTCTATGGAAATCAATGTGGAACAACCAACAATTCCGGATTGGATTGAGAAAAGGACAAGTAAAAGGCCCATAATTGTGCTAGAAGAAACTTCAAGCTAGGATGCTTTGCTAGAACATTGGGGTCAGCCCAAGCAAAGGAAGAGGACCAAAACCGTCTCAAAGATTACACAAGATGAATTCAGCAACAAAGTTGTTCATGTAGCCATTCCTCCAGCCAACAAGTTCAAAGATGAGGTACAACCATCTGACAACAAAGTACAAACTATCAATTTGGGACCAACTACTAAATAACAAGATAAGGAGGAATTTAAGGAATCTTTCCAAGCAAATCTAAGAAGGTTGGATAGTGAAACGACGAAAAAGGAAAAGTTCAAAAGGAAATTCAATGATGTCTATAGATATGTTCAACATTTAATGAAACCTTTGCAAGCCATAAGTGGTGAGAATGTAATTCTAGAAGGATTATTGCTGAAAGTAGTTTCAGAAATTGAGAGACTAAAGAACTCTATTCATGATACCCAATAATGGCTTCACGATTTCAATAAGAGGGGAGACGAGGTAATTGAAAAAATTATCAAAGTTCATACCGATACTTTTGACTTCCTTCGACATATTTCATAGTTTACTACAAATTATAAGAATGTTGATGAGTCAATCGCCAATGAGCTGAGGAAAGTCTTGCAAATACCCAAGGATGATTTAGCATAGTTAGATATCTCTCCTTGAGACACATTTGAAAAAGTGAAGGGATGGCTGGAGACCTAGAGTTATAGAAAGGAACTCCTATCAAAAGTTCTAAAGAAGATTGCAAAGATATAGGGAAAGGTAAAAGATATACAAGATGGTTGTATTACTTTTCTGGAAATAGTGATGGGAAGGAAGAAGTTTGGATAGAAGAATATGAATGCAACTACATTGTAGGCATGGTGGCAAAGGGTTTATGCTTCTTCGGAGAATGTACCAATATAAAAGGACCACTTGGAGGATGTTGCCATATACATTTCCAGGTTGGATAAATACCAAGAATTAGAAGTTGAATGGAATAAAGTAATGGCACAATATTTGGATGAATTCAAGGCATACAAGGCTAGAATCAGATTCATTCCAATTCCAGACTCAACAGACATGAGAAAAATTCTTGAAATAGTTAAAGAATTGGTTAGAAAATCAGATGCTGACAAGGAAGGAGAAGCCAACCGGGTTGTTGCCACATAGGATTACTGTCGAGTATTCAGAAGTTGGTGGATTTTAGTTACAAATGAGGAATAGTTCCCATCTAAGGATTTTTAAGGTCGCCTGGGCCCCATAGACAGGTTTCGAATACAATTTTGACTTTATTCAAAACTTTTGGCGCCAGTCTTGCATGGGTGGCTAAATACAGTAAATGCAAATGCATGCACGACTTAGCTCTGTGGGCCATTTTTTTCAGTCACCCTGGGGAAATATTGTCTATAAATTGAGGCTTTTGCTTCATTTTTGGGGATTAAACATTATTAGATATTGCTAGAAGATTTGAGCATTATTTTAATAGTTGTAGTCGATCTAGGAGTTATAATTTTTGAGAGAAAAGTGTTGGAACATTGATAATACAGAATTGTTGCAAATTTGGTGAAGCAATATAAGCAAAGACATTCTCTTGTGGTGATATTTCTTGTTTTTCTTTATTCTGCATAGTTCTAGTTATCTTATATCTTTAAATTTCTCAGAAGTTATTGTTTGCATGTTAGATTTTGATGTTGAATATGATGCAATAGTGTTTTTTAATTTAATATTTGAGGTGTTTGAGTGATCCAAGGTCCATAATTTTAGCAACTTGTTGATTGTAAGTTGCTATACAATGTTAGAATGGGCTTGAATATCATATACTAAGTTCAGTTGTGAGGGTTTATTCATCTTTGATTGTTAAGATTAATTTCTATGAACACTCATGATTTGCAATTTTTTATACTCCTTAGAATATTACACTATTTCTATGATACTGTAGGATTTTATCTAGGTTTAGTAGGATTTAGATTCAAAAAGGGTTGGTCCACTTCAAGTGTTAGTCATTTGCATTGTTGGTCTTTAGATTAGCTTGTTTCACTTGTGATCTCTCTAAAACCCTTTATCTCTTTTGTTGTTTTCTTTAAATCTGGGTTAGTTTTAAGACTCAAAGAATCACTATATTGTCACATTTGATGATTTTGAAACCTTCGGTCATTTCTACGTAAGTCCCCTCATGATTACTAGCATTTTCACATATTATCTAAGTTGTTTCACTGCATTTTTCAAGACCTAACATTAGAGACGTTGGGTTTATCTCTTTAGGATTGCTGATAGAGATTTACCTTTCAAGAGAGATAGAGTATTTGTATTCTATCTAAGTTGTTGCTGTGCAGAAAACACCATCAACAGATTGGTGCTAGAAGGAGGGCCAAACAAGCAAGATGGAGTGTTTCCTATCTGCCATTTCTCCTGAAATATTTCAAAGAAGAACTAGATCAACACTGGAAGAAGACTTTCAAGAACTACAAGCTCCTACTAGGTCAAGAAGGACCAAATACTAAGAGGAATCTTCATCCGCTCAGCCTTTTTCATCCCCCTCATTATTCTGACTTGCATTTGACCATTCCTCATCTGACTCTGAAGAAATTCCCATCCTTGAAGCAGTTCCTATTCAGAAATCCCCACCCATTGTTAGCTAGCCACTACCACTTCCACCACAAAAACCCATGGATTTCTTGGAAAACAACCCATATCCTTTAATCTTTATTGATTATCATGTTATGCCCAAAAACCCTGAGCATTTTTTCTCTAAATTTCATGCCAATGATCTGAATAGGATGGCTGAAGAAAAATATTTGAATTTTCTAGACCTGCCTCAAGGATAGGGGAATACATCATGAGGATGCCATATGCAGAATTTTCCCATACTCCTTGGGAGATGACACATCCTTCTGGTACAACCATTTACCTGTAGGCTCTATCCATAACTGGACTGAGTTAGAAAATGATTTTCTATAGAAGTTCAAGATACCCATTAGTTTTAACGAGCTTAATCTGCAGTTAACCAAGGTGAAAAGAGAAGTCAATGAGCCCATGGGGTCCTTTAATAATAGGTTTCATCACACTTACACTAGGTTACAACCTCCATACGTTGTTGGCAATTTTGCTGCCTTGGAGGTTTATTATAAATCCCTTGACAACCTCACAACCACCTTCCTCAAATGGAGACCAAACCCTCCCAAAACTCTACTTGCAACATACAATAAGGAAGTAAAAGTTAGCACTAATCTAAGACAACATCTATCAGGGCCTTTACCATCTTTAGGACTAGTTGCTCTCTCAGGGAAAGTTTAGGCACTTAATCAAGCCCTGGCAAATAACACACCTCTCATGAACCCCATACCACAATTTCCCATGGTTGTACACCCAAGTCCTCTGCTAAATCAGGAACCACCAATGCCCAATTAGTTGCAAAACACTAGCCAAACTATTTACCCACAACAACAGACTAATTTACCATCCTATTTGCAAAATTTTGAGGTGTTAAACCAGTCTCTCAGCTTAGGGACATCGTCTGGAAGTTCCCAGAATAATGTCAGGTCAACATCCTGCATCAATCTGGACAAAGAGAAATTTGATGAGCTATTTGAGCAAGTCAAGAAATTGAATCTGAAAGTGACTTATCTAAGGAATCATTAAAGTCAGCTTCAAGCCGCTAAGAAAAATATGCAAGCCAATCACAATAGGGAAAATAGAGAATCCACACAGGGGTATGGACAAAGCTTTGATAGAGGACATAAGCCTGGACAACATTTTGATAAAGGGCAGTCAACTGGACAAGGGTTTGATAGAATGCAGCCTCCTAGACAGAATAGAACCTAGAATACATGACCAAATAATGGAGGTGTCCATACCCCACTAGGCTAGCCATCTAATCAAGACAAACCTTCTAGTAGTGTCTTTTTGGATGAGACTGCTCTCTCTGGATGGTGTAGACTCCATAAGACCAATCAACATTCAGAACTTGACTATCCATAATTTCAAACAATAGCCTTTATCTTTCAGTGATGTAGAAAATAGCTCTAGTGGCCAAGAATTGGGACCATTCGGACCTTATGATTCCCCAGTATTGGTATTAAATCATGTTCCATTCTCACGAGGTGAAGAGAATGCACCTAAACTAGAAGTGATTGAATCAGATGAGGAGCTAGAAAAGGTGTGTAATGGGGATGAGATTTCACAATTGTTTCAAAATGACACAAAAAATGACAATGGCCCCTTGGATGAAGAAGATTTTGGTTTTGAAGAGGTCTAGACATAATTTCAACAACCTACAAAGAGGTACGACCTAAGGAATAGGCCAAATAGAGGTCCTTAAGCTGAAAGCCCATTCACTACTTCAATTTCTTTGAACAACTTTGCTATGCCTCTTGATCCAAACAAAAGCAATAATCCATCCTATCCTCATGTTCCAACCCAGTATTTCTCAAAGGGTGGACAATCAAAGCTCTTGAAAGGGAGGAATATTGATGCAAGTAAAGAAAATTTGGCAGAACAACCTAAGGATGTCTCCTCTGATATGAATCCAAAACAATTGGGTGAATATGTTTCCACAAACTCAAGAAACTAAAGGTAAGTTTATCTTCCTTTGAATTATTGAGAGTTCCTACTATTAGGAATGTTGTTTTTGGGTCTTTTGTTCCTAGAGTGATTCCTCAGAATAGATCTGTAAGTGAGACAAGTGAAAGGGCTTCGGGTCTGCAACCATCAAGAGATCAAGGTCAAATACAATCTAAAGATAAAGGGAAAGAAAATGATAAAATTCAGGTAGCCCAGGTGGATGCTTCCTTTAGTTTGTTCCAAGTTAAAATTGAGGCCCCTCCTTTTCTGATTTCAGTTTGTATCATTGGAAAAAACCTAAACATTTTCCTTTTAGACTTAGGTGCTTCCACAAATGTCATTCCATATGTTGTTTGTCGAGCCTTAGGAATTACTCCCATAGCCTCTCGATGAAAAGTCACCTATTTAGACAAGACAAAAGTAAATGTAGTAGGAGAATTAAACATGATCCCCATGCAAATTGCATCAGATCCTAGAGTTCAACAGATCATCAATATACAATTGGTCGATATTCCTGATACATATGGTCTAATTCTAGGTAGGGATT
Organism: Sequoia sempervirens; assembly: GCA_007258455.2. Classification (NCBI taxonomy): domain Eukaryota; kingdom Viridiplantae; phylum Streptophyta; class Pinopsida; order Cupressales; family Cupressaceae; genus Sequoia; species Sequoia sempervirens. The sequence goes on along the minus strand of VDFB02000003.1, from coordinate 51,509,061 downwards.
TCACCAAATCTCTAAATGGATACACATCTATAGATCATTCCCACATGTGGTTTCCTTGGAAAGGAGTCTCAAATTAGATCATAATTGAAAGGGAACCTAGAATGAAGTACATAATCATTGAATATCAGAATACTTCTAATGAGATATTGGTATCGGAAGTCAGCATGGGAAATTATGTATTGGAATCCATTATTTCAGAATCAGACACAAAGGAAATCCTCATGTTACAAAGCATGGTAGGATAGCTCATGGTAGAATCCAGCATCACTAGAGCATTAGTTGAACCTATGGAGGATGACAATAATCAGGAAGAAGGTTAGCTAGGCCTGTTGAATAAATTTCAAGAATTTATTCAGAAGTGTATCGAAGATCAAGTTCAATTGGGAAGAAATATGAATTTTGAAGAGTTACTTCTACCGAATTGGTGCAAAATTCACATTGCTTCTCACTCAGAGCTAGAATGCTACTTATGCCAGATGACAGTAGAGAAAATACAAAGATGCATTGACCCAACTCCTATTGTCAGGGTTGATATACAAACTACTAAAGATGACCCTATAAGTAAGAACTCAATACCTTATGAGGAACCGTTTGGTAGTAGAAAAATGAAAGATAAATCAAGGATCACTGGGACTAATAGTTGTTGGACACTTAGGTTTGATGGATTGAAATCAAAGCAAGGTGCCAAATTAGGATTTGAGCTAATCAGCCCTAAAGGTAAAACCTTCTTTGCAACACATAGACTCCAATTCCACTGTACTAATAATGTAGCAGAATATGAGGCTTTAATTTATGAATTGCTTATGGAATTAAGGAAGAAGGTTAAGATTTTGCAAGTATTCAGAGATTCGGAGTTGGTAGTTAGATAGGTCAAAAGGAAATACTCATGCGATGATAGGAGAATGACCAATTATAGGCATAAAGTATGGGATTTGATTGAAGGGTTTGATTCTTTTAACATCCAATTGATACCTCAGAGCAAGAATCAAACAACAGATTCCTTAGCCCAGGCAACAAGTACACTTCAACCCCTGTCCCTCTCAAGATTGAAGAGATTCACTGTGGAACTTACTCTAGTGCCTTGAGTACCTGAAAATGTAACCAATTTCCACATATTTTGGATTTTATCACAAGTTCAGATTTTTTTATTGCACAAATTTTTGATGAAGTGGAGCTTCAAGAAGTAGAAATGGACCTTGAAGGAGTTCTTAATCTAAAGAAAAATACAATTCCAAGGGGAATGGTTTAGCTAGAAAGTATTTTTGATCTAGATAGGATCAAGGATTCATAGCAACAAAGTAAGAAGGATTCAATCAATAGTTAGTGTGACACACACAATATGGGCACTCTAGAAAATGTCAAGAATGTCTTCATTGGGAAAGTATGTACGCTAGAGGAAAGAAGAGGGATAATAGATGCACTCCATACTTATCAAAATTTCATAGCCTAGAGTTATGATGACCTAAAAACCTATGATATTTCAATCATCACACACACTATTCCCATCAATCCTAGTGCCAAACCTTTCAGATAGAGGCAGAGACTGATCAATGCTTTATTTGAACCAATCATCTAGAAGGAGATACAAAAGTTATTATCTGTCCACATCATATTTCCAATAAGAAACTCTACCTGGGTTGCAAACTTAGTTCTGGTAAGGAAAAAGAATGGAGAGATCAAGCTTTGTGTTGACTTTAGAAATGCAAACTATGCTTCCGAAAAGGATAATTATTCTATCCCATCATTGGATGAGATGTTGTAAATTATCAATGGATCTCAGATGATGTATTTCCTAGATGGGTATTTAGGATACAACCAGGTCATGGTACAATACGAGGATAGACATAAAACTGCTTTCACCACCAAATGGGGTATGTTTGCTTACAAAAGGATTCCTTTTGGGTTGATAAATATCGGAGCAAATTTCTAGAGGGAAATGGATATCGCCTTCAAGGACATCATTAGTAAGTGCATCATTATTTATATGGATGACTTAACTATCTTCTCAAAAAATCATGGTGATCATATTTTGGATATCTATAAGGTGTTCCAACGATGTCAAGAATTTGGCATCTCCCTAAACCCCAAGAAGTGCATCTTTGGGGTAACTGAGGGAAAACTATTGGGTCATATTATTTCAGAGAGGTATATCAATTGATCTAGAATAGATAGAGGCCAAATTGAAGATTTATCCTCCCTCCAGCAAAAAGGAGATGGAATATTTCTTTGGGAAGATCAATTTTGTCAGAAAGTTCATTACCGGTTTTGCGGAAATAGTAAATCCATTAAATGCCATGTTGAAGCAGGATGCCAAGGTGGAGTGGAATGCTAAATTGAAGGAATCTTTCTTAGAAATTAAAAGGGAAATGGTTGAGGCCCCAGTATTGGTGAGTCCTGATTACTTTAAGCCCTTCTACATATATTCATTTGCATCCAATCATTCTTGTACTGACATGTTGAACCAAAAATTTGACTGAGGAAGTGAACACCCCATAGCCTTTATGATCACTCCCTTAAAAGATGCATAATTGAAATATCCAAGTGTGGAAAAGAAAGCTTATTCCTTGATGAGATGTGTGAAGAATTTTAGGCACTACATTCTGAGAAACAAGGTTTATGCCATAGTGCCAAATCCTACAATTAAATTTCTATTGATGAAAAATGAATTAGGGGAATGTAGCGCGAGATGGGTTACAATGTTGTAACAATATCACCTACAAGATGTATCCCCATATGAATGGTACGACAACATTTTTAATTATCTCCTAAACCAAAAGTTTTTGAATCACCTAAATCTAGTGCACAAAAGATCTTTGTGTTTGAAGAGTGATGGCTTCATGCTAAAGGGTATGGTGCTATACAATAAGAATCATGAGGGTATTTACCTTCACTATCTTGGTAAGAAGGAAGTTGAGAGGGTGATAACTGAATTCCATGATAAGTATGGAACTGGCCACGATTCTGCTCTAGCTACCACTAATCATGTTCTGAGGGTAGGTTACTGCTGGTCCACTTTGTTCAAAGATGCTCACAATCATGTAAGGACCTATCATGTGTGCCATACTGCAGCAAGTAGGGAGAAACACACAACACTACTGCTCTAGCTAGTGATTGAGGTAAAACCCTTCTCATAGTGGGGGTTGGACTTCATTGACCCAATCAACCCACCTTCTTCTATAGGCCATAGGTATATTCTCACTGTAACTGATTATTGTAAATAGTGTACTTTTGAAGTGGTAATCGACTTCCTCAAATTAGGTATTATTAATTTCTTTGGCTATCCTATTGCTCTTCTTTACGATAATGGTCCTACTTTTGCTTCCCTAAAAATTTTTGGATAGGCATTTGATCATGGAATAGTCATAAAGTTTTCTTCAAATTATTATCCAAAGGGAAATGGTTTGGCTGAATCCACTAATAAAAACCTCCTAATGCTGACAAGGAAGGAGAAGCTAGTCAACTTGCTGCAATGTATGATTCCTGTCGAGTATTTAGAAGGTGGGGGATTTCAGTTAAAAACTAGGAATAGTTCCCATCTAAGGAGTTTTAAGGTTTACTAGGCCCCACTGATGGGTTTCGAAGATAATATTGACTTTATACAAAACTTTTGGCACCAGTCTTGCATGGGTGGCTAAACATAGTAAAATTGAATGCATGCATGACTAGGCTCTGTGGGCCATATTTTTTAGTTACCCTGGGGAAATCTTGTCTATAAATTGAGGCTTTTGCTTCATTTTTGGGGGTTAGACAATATTAGATATGGTTAGAGGAGTTGAGAATTATTGTAATAGCTTTAGTTGAGCTAGGAGTTAGAATTCCTAAGAGAAAAGTGTTGGAACATTGATAATACATAATTGTTGCAAATTTGGTGAAGCAATATAAGCAAAGACATTGTCATGTGGTGATCTTTCTTGTTTTTCTTTATTCCACATGGTTCTAGTTATCTTATATCTTTAAATTTCTCAAAAGTTATTAGTTGCATGTTAGATTTTGATGTTGAATATGATGCAATAGTGTTTATGATTTAATATTTGAGGTGTTTGAGTGATCCAAGGTCCATAATTTTAGCAACTTTTTGATTGTAAGTTGTTGTGAAAATTTAGCCTTCACTAGTACAAAAACAACAATATATGACTAAATAAACTACTAAAAATTGCATATAAATGACTAATTTTGGTCACGTGACCACTAGTAGTTTATTGCCGGTCATTTATAACGTGACCAAATTTATGACTAAACTATTTTAGTCATTTATTTAGTCATTAATCTAGTCATTGATTTGGTCATTGATTTGGTCATTGATTTATTCATTGATTTAGTCGTTAATTTAGTCATTGATTGTTGTTAGCTAGTGATTTATTTAGTCATGGTAGTGATTTATTTAGTCATTAATTTAGTCATATATTTAGTCATTGATCAATTTGGTAGTATATTTAGTGGTTAATTTAGTCATTGATTGTTGTTAGTTGGTCATTTATTTAGTCATGGTAGTCATTTATTTAGTCATGGTAGTTATTTATTTATTCATGGTAGTCATTTATTTATTCATGGTAGTCATTTATTTAGTCATGGTAATCATTTTATTTAGTCATGGTAGTCATTTATTTAGTCATTGTAGTTATTTATTTAGTCATTTAATTAGTCATTGTAGTTATTTATTTAGTCATTTAATTAGTCATTGTAGTTATTTATTTAGTCATTTAATTAGTCATTGTAGCCATTTTAGTCATTGTAGTCATTTATTTAGTCATTGTTTGGTCATTTATTTAGTCATTTATAAACTGAAATAATCATAAAACTTCAACAAATCTGCTCAAAGGATTGAAAATAATTCACTATATATTCAAACTGTATATAAAATATGTTACAAAGAACTCTATATATAGAGTTTTGAATCCTCAAAGGATTGGAAATAATTCACTTTATATTCAAACTGTATATAAAATATGTTTCAAAAAAATCTATATATAGAGTTTTGAAGAAAAAATCTTTCACAGTGTGCAAACTGTTGATTTATTATGCTTTTAAAACTGAAAAAAACTAAAACTAAAACTAAAAAGCCATTGTGTGAATACATGCCTTCAATGATGCCATTGTTGCACATGGGGTGGGTTGTAAATTCATCTAGAAGGCATTGGTTTTTCATTTTCTCCTTGCTCTGTACCTGTCCACAATCAAAATGACTTAGAGATTTTATCTAGAAATTATGAGTTAGAGATTTCAAATGTGGTTCAAAATGACTTATCCCTTTCAAAGTGAAGAATTTCACAAGGATGATCTTTCCAAGGGACAAACTTAGCAAAAAGTTTAAGATGTTTTATTTAAAAATAAATAAAAATAAATAAAATTCTTCCTTTATAAACTAATAATACCTACAATAACATAAACTTAAAAACTAATAATAAATAATAAAATAACAAATAAATAAGCTTCAATTCAAAAGAGTAATATAAATTAAAAAGTAAAAAATAAATTTTACCTCTTCCTCAAGATCAAGTGCTTCCTTAAATAACTGTTCTTTCTAAAACAAGATACCAAGGAAGACTGCAAATTGTTCAATCTAAAAATATTTTTAAATGACTTGCTAAACAATATTAAACACTTTCATGTTTACTCCCATAAACTATGGAATAATGCATTCACTGAAAGGAGAAAAAAAGGAATTTTCCCCAAATTTGGTCAATTTTTAATGGGTTTCCCTAAAAAAGATGAGCATCTGCAAGAACAATGTCTCCAAGTTTAATGCTAATTATTTCAATAGAAACAAGTATGGATGCATCCTCTTCATGCCACTGACCATGTCTTCTCCATTCATGCAGCTACAAAAAAATAACCGAGCTCTAAATTTGAAAAACAAAAAACCTGAGATAATTAATATATTCATACATCAAAAAATATCAGTTTATCTCCCAAAATTTAATTATCAGTCATGAAAATGGAGAGAAATACTAGTTATGCCAGAGGGAACGACCTTGTAAAGGCATATTGACGGCTATCTTGCAGCCATATCAATGCAAAACAATTAAATGAATCTCAAATGTTTCTGCTCCAAACTCCTCCCTGGTATTGACCTTTCACTTCTCCAATTTGGTGAGCTGCAGCCTGCAAATAAGGTTTCCATGATGGTTTTTGGAGTATGTTCATTAAAATGAAAGTTTTTTCAATCCTAATAATGAGCACATTCAGGTTTAAACAATTACGACATCCTTTACCCTACGTAGTTAAGTATATATCAGCATATTTAATATATATATAATACATTTTTTTATACAGTCGATACTTTCCTTTAAAAGGAATCTAGGAGCTCTAAACCTAGATATTTTTAGATCTATTGTTCATTTATTGTAAATAGATTGAAACAACAACTGTAGGGAGAGGGAGACTGATAGTTCACTCACCATGTCGTGCTTCCACATTTTGCATACATTTCTACCAAGCATTTCCAAACATAATATCTGATGGAAATCCACCTTCTATTATTCGTGATGGATGTACATACCTTGCTCCAAAACTCTCATTTTATTGTAGGCAGGGAGGACGCTGGAAAAGTTTGTGGGATCTAGCTTTACACTTGCCAAAATTACATTTTCTTGAAAGTTTCTAAGGTCTCCACTCTCCTATTCTCTGCCCTGGTATTGACCTTTCACTTCTCCAATTTGGCGACCTGCAGCCTGAAAATAAGGTTTCAATGAGGGTTTTAGAGTATGTTTTAAAAATGAAAATTACAGCCAAGATCTTAATATTGAGCACATTTAGGTTTTAACATGCATCCTTAAAAATTACGGCCAAGATCCTAATACTAAGCACATTTAGGTTTTAACATTAGGGCTCTTCATTCTTGCTAATGTGGATTTTAAATCAATGAAATCCTTTACCTGTGAATTTTGCTACTTTCCCCACCGCTATTGGTTTCAGATCCTCCAAACTCTTCTGGTTTTGACCTTTCACTTCTCCAATTTGGCAAGCTACAACCTGAAAATAGGGTTTCGACGAAGGGTTTAGAGTCTGTTTATTAAAATGCAAATTACTGGCAAGAGTTGTTTATTAAAATGATTCAAAGCTACAGTGAAAGGCCAGAGGGAATCAAAGCTAAAGCTTGCTCACTGAGCAAATCAAACTAATTCTACAAACACCTTAATCATTTTTGCAATTCTTAAGATTTTTCCCTATATGTTGTTGTTGCTTCCCTGCCATGCAAGCAAAGCAAGACAAAAATAATTAAAATGTACTAAGATAGTGAGAGTTGTATTAATATAATGATGAATTTATGAACTCCATTGCATAAAATTTTATTGAAAAAGGAAAGTATCGTGTAACTGAATACAAAAAAACCATCTTACAAATTTGCACAACAAGCACAACCTACGAACTGGATTCAAAATTTCCTAAAAAAGAAAAAATAAAAATAGTAAATATGACAGTTTGAGACACTAACTTTAAATGATGAATTTCTCAACTCCATTGCATAAAATTTTAGTGAAAAAGGAAAGTACCGTGCAACCGAATACAAAAAACTCATCTTACAAATTTGCATAGCAAGCACAACCTACAAACTATTATAATTTTGCTAAAAATGAAAAAAATCAAAATAGTAAATATTAAACTACACACTAGAATCTAATTTTGTGGAAAATGAGAAAATTGGTGAGAAAAAGTACCTGCAGTGCGTCCTTATAGCATCTTGTTGCATTCTATACAAGATGCATCCCTATACAAGAAAATGACTATTAAATATCATGGTAAGCAATTTATGAAAATTATGCCAAATGCTGCACTCAACAGATATTGCATTGGTAAATACAAATATGTAGCATAAAACGACAAGAACATGCAACATGAGTTCTATGGATTATTATGATATTATGCTTGGAAGGATTTATCAGCAAGATTGCAAATCAATCTATAATGGATATTGTAATATGCATCCTTTTGGTAAAGAAAAATGTTTTGACTTGCTAATGTAACTAAGCAGTCAACTATTTTTATCATCAAAGAAGTTCAATATTAAGAATTTAAGACCCATCTCCACTTTACCGTTAAAATAAATGCAAGATATTCTAGTTGCATTTGAAGGTGTTTATTAAGATTCAATAGGCCTTCTACCTACCAGAGGCATTTCTCCATCAATCTAATTTTGCAATTTCAGCTAATGAACCATTCTGTTTACAGGACATTCATTATTGGGATGCAGAATTGAAAAAATAGCTTGCTCAATCAATCTATGAGTGAAGTATCCAAACAAACACTTCTCCAAGTAGACCTCTAGTTCCACTAAATCTAAGCAAACACAGTTAATGGAGCTATGTACATATTAAAAACTCCTCAAAAAATACAATAAAAGAACAAGTGCAATTTCCACCAAAAATGAATATTCATTGGATCAAATTATAGGCACCAAACCAAGCCTAGCCTACCTCCAAATCACATTGAGTATGAATGCCCCTTTGGTAAAATTTCAAATGACAAGACACAATGAGAATGTGGAATACAAGATTATATATGAAAATGATGCACAAGTACAAATGATTCAAATGAAGAAAAACAATCAAACTAAGAAAAGCAACACAAACCACAAAACACCACTCATCATCATACTCTCTACCTTCTCCATGATCTAATTTCACACCTTTTACATCAATGGAAACATAACCATACTCATGAGATGAGGAACTAGATGTAGATTTTCCTGTAGAACTCTATTATATATATATAGAGAGATAGAGAGTTAAGAAATTATATATATTCTTATCACTAAGATCAATATTCCTTACATGATACATGCAATTTAGAAAAATGTAGAGTTGATAAATCTGTATTTTTGTAGCTGACATCAATATTCCTATACGTAGGTCTTTGATGTACATCCGATTGGGATATTGTTGGAAGATCATGAAATTATCTTCAGATCATTTGGTATTTTTCAAGGCCGTGTTAGAAATTTTGTAGGAGAATCATGAAGTTATTGTCACAAAATTTGCATACCATAATGTCTTAATGATGTGAAGTTATGAGGGTTTGATAGCATCCATGGATTGTCTAAAACTGATTCCCAAAGGAAAATCCACACCCCCAATATTGATGAAATGAAATAAAACCAAAGTAAGTTTTCAAAGGCTTCTTAATAAACAATATCAAAAGATGCTACAGACAAATTATTCCAGTATCTATCTATCTCTCTTTTAACATTCATTGCACTCAAATTTATTGATTAACTCTAATGCTCAGAGCACTTTGACCCTTTGCACTTACCTTTCGAACAATTTCCAATCTTGGATTTAACCCCAAATACATAATTTATCATCTCAAATTTGTCTTTTCTAGACTTCATCCCTGTGCAACATGATAACAAGTAGGTCAAGCACTAACCATGGAATTGATTCTTTGAAGGAGGTCTGTTGATGGCTTTGTTTTAATGCCTTCATCAAGAAGGCTAGCTAATTTGATGACCATCTTATGCATTAAGTGCTTTAGTGCATACCCATTGTTAACAATGCAAGAGCAGATTCTACTCTTTAGTTTCATGCAAGAGAAAAAGAAGGTATTTTCTAACAAATTGTGTATTTCTTAGCTACTTTTCTCATTTCTTGACTTCTTTGTGTTAACATATCTACAAAAAAGAAAGAGAAAGAAAAGAAAATTAATGTCCACAAATGATCAAAAATGGATCAACAGGACTAGAACATACAACAGGTACAGTAGCAAAGGACTAAGGCCATAAAAGAGGCCCTAGACAAAAAGAAAACATAAACATCATCTACTCTAAAATAAGCAAACCCCCATGCAAGGACAATAATACAAGAGGAGAGGGAGTACCCCATAAGATGATACAGAAAACCATCTAGATTAGCAACCAAAATCCTCAAGTGTCCATGCTCTGAGATGCATTGGAGGAGCCAAGAAAAATGCCATCATACACAGTGGGAGTGCCAATGCAAAGTCTAAGAATGCTATCCAGACATATAGATAGTTGCAACTGATCTAATAGGCCAATCAATGATCCATTGAATCAAGGAAAGAGACTGACAACTTAACTAGGAAGATACAACTAGATTGTCAATTGGCTGGGTCATGTAGCAATGATTATCAAGGCAGCTAGCTTGGTAGAAGGACAACTTCATGATTACTCAAATTATTTTTAGGGGGTGAACATGTAAGTATGTGACTGTATCCTACTTTTCTCTTCTCTTGATCAATAGATCAGAAGACAACAAAATCACAGACATAATTAGACTATCACAATAAAAAAAATAGAACTCATCTATTTAGCTTGCAAAATTATCACAAAAAAAAACAAGAGGAAACACAAAGAATATCATGATTTTGATTATTTCCGGTATTATCATGTGCAAGAGGATCATTCCATCATAGGATTTTCTAAAAAGTGCATAAGCCCAATAGCATGGAGACAAGAAGTAGAGGTGGAACTTAGCTTCATTTTTGAACAGTGTTTATCATAAAGTCAGAGGCTATTGATTGATGGTAGATGATGGTTCACCAACTCCACTAACCATGAATTAATTAGAAAAGTAATTGTTCCCATGCTAATCTCAGGTAGTCATCATAAAAGGTTGCTCCCAATTATTAAATAAAAAGAGTGCAACAACTACAAAATCAATATTTTGAATAATATTGAATTGTGTTCTATAAACATTTCAATCATTGATCATCTTTATCTTTCTGTGATCTACAAATTTTTCCTTTTTGGAACCATACAGCCTAATTACTTGGCTTTCAAAGAAATCAAAGATACAAAATATTAGTTTGTATATAGTGCAGCTTGTCTAAAAAGACTAATCGACATCTTTTGCTGCTGTGAACACTCCTGAAGTAATTTTGACTTTGGAAATGAATATAATTTAAGAAAATTAACAGAACTTCTTATAGACATGTTCTAAATAAAACACTCATCATTCTTATAGTGAAAGGAAAAGTGTAGAGAGGATATCAACATTAAGAACCCCGCATCTGCAACAAAGTTTCCAAAAGAAGACAGGTGCCTTGGAAGGATAGCAAGAAGAGTGTAGGAAGGATATTTCATAATAGTACCAAGAACCGTGTATCTGCAATAAGTTCCAGGTAGCATTCATCTTTATACTTATAGCATTCGTCTGAGTTCATCTACAAATCTTTATGAGAGTTCTGAGTTGATGTTGTTGAAAATAGATATCATTTTACTTTTATTATGAATCTAAAGAATTTTGTTTAATCTGAATTCTTCATTTTGTAGTTTAACACATAGCAATTTCAATCTATACATAAGGACTCAAAAAAAAAATTCACTTTCGATGCTTTATGTTTAAATTATCAGATTTTGTTTGTCTCAATGCCACCTTAGTTTCATGTTTTCCTCTCCAATCTATGATTAAATGCCCTCTGACAAACTTTGTTGCAAGAAAGAAAACCTTAGTCTCCTTGTATTGGATTAGTCACCCCATGCTTGGGTGTATTAAAAGACATAGAGGTACAGATCCTGACATCTCCCTTAACTCTTCAATCAATCTACCAAAATCGATGTAGGTGTTGGAACCATTAAAATCTGATGGCTTTTACATACTTTCATATCCCTTGAGTCTCCATGTGTGGTTTTCCTTGGCCACATTTCCACTATTCTCATGGTGCTTTACCCACATTCTTCCCATTTTTCCCCATTGATTTTGACCATATTTGCATTTTTTGCACTCTGATCCATATCGGCATAGGTTTATTTGGGTCTCCCGAACCTATTATGTTTTTATTGCTAAAATATTTTGTTTCAGGTGTATCGACATGACATGTTCTCTGTTGTGGCAACTGGCATTTGTCTGTTAGCAAGTATCGGCATTACATCCTTGTTGTTTCGGTGACCGTGGAGGCTCCTATCGGCATATCTTATGATTTTTGGGATAGGGTCTCACCGAGTTTTGTTTGTCTCCCCGACTTGTGCATGTGAGAGGATTCATCGGCAGGAGTCAAACGGTCGAACTAGCATCTTACCGAAATTAGGGTGTCACAGCGACAAGTGCATTATGGATTATCTTCAGCCAGACTTGGCTACTTTGTCGTAGGGTCTCGGCGACTGACCTTCGGTCTCCCTGATGGGAAATGATGAAGGATCTTCGACGAGAGTTCTAAATTGTCTTGGCGAATTGGTATGTGCTCGGGGCATTTCGGTGAAACATTGTATACTCTATATGACATCTCCCCGAGTTTGAAGTGTCTTGGCAAAGATAATGTGGAGGATGGTTGTCAGCGAGAGAATCTTCGGGTCACAGCGACATGAGGTTATGTGGGGGACTCTCGGTGAAGCTTATGGAAATTTGTGTAACCTCTCCCCAACACCTATGTGTTATAGCGAAGCAGAGTGAGAACAAAGAAGTACTATGTGGCTTCGGTATGACTAGCAGGTTATTACAGCGACATATTGGAGGTGAATTGCATTTCGATAAAACATGTCTCTGTGATTTCTCACTGACAGTAGGGGGCTATAGCGAAATACAAAAGAACAAAGGTGATACTTCTTGTCTTCGATATAACAAGCAGATGGTCACGGTGATGCACGAGGAGCAGGGGAACGCAGATAGATAATGATTAACATAATTTTTCCTTCGGCATACTTTCATGACTGTCTTGGTGACTGTCCACCATGAATAACAGAAACATAGGTCCCCTGGCCGACATGAAGAGTATTTGAAAATTGCTGCTGGTCGACATATTTTGGGCCCAAATCTTGTGGAGAGCCGACATAATATTTTATTTTGATATTTTTCTCTCATGCTGGTGTATAAATAAGCATGTTGTGGTTGTTAATAAAAAAAAGGAATTAGATTTTTTTTTCGATATACTGCAAGTAGATACAGTAAAATAGAATTATCAGACCGGAGGCTATTATTGCATGATTTCACAATGGAGGCATTTATGAGATTCAGTTGGTGTTGCTGCATTTTCCTGGTGTCAATTATTTGTTAAATTCAAATAAAAAATACTGCTAAGTTGTGTCCATGAATGATTTTTCTATTTGTTTAAATTGACATAACAGGCTTATGTTTGATTTATCAATACACATTTGTTTTATTCGTGTGATTAATCAACTGGTTCTTTCAAGCAAAGATTAAATCCTTTTATTGATCACAATAATCAGAGAAAATCATTTTGGATTATTGAAGTAGAACCTAGTGGTCACAGTATTGCATGTTTATACAAGTTGTAAACAAAACATATGCCAGATAATTTGTGTCTTCTCTAGAAAGTGTTGCTTATCTTGATCTCATATGACTCCGCATACCCAATAAGGCACTAGTCTCTGCACTTCATCATTTTGAATTCATTCAGCTTCTTTATACCTTTAAATTGAGTGTTTAGGACTTAGATCAGAATATTGTCACTGTGTTCAAATTGGTTTTCATTTGTTCACCTCAAATTTCCATTGTAGACAAATTACTTTTAAGAGATAATTACAAGTCAAGACTACATTATTTAGAGAGGTACACCCACCTAGGTCTTGCAACACCTAAAGCATAGAAGGTTGAATTCTTTCAATCTTGTCTGTTACCCTAAAGTGTATCAAGAGATTGGCAGCCTCTTGAGGTATCTTTCATGCGTTTTTGAGAGCTAACAAATTGGCGACTCTACTAGGGAACAATCAGAATCAAAGCATGAACTATAGAGTCAGAAATCTTGTATAGACTCCGCTAGGAATAAAAAGTATCAAACTATTTTCTCATTTTTTGATAAAAGTGAGTGGCGACTCTGACAAAAATATTTGCATCTGTTCACCATGAACGGATGAAGGTCTTAGTACAGGGGAGGTCATTCTGGAGCTCCTACTGGTAGCAGTAAATGGGCACACAAGGATGACAGAGCTGATAAGGGAAAAAGAATAAATGAGGACATGTGCATAACAAACAAAGGTAAAGCACCAAGATCACATTATGAAACAGACAATTGCTTTGATACATGGAGAGATGATTCAAGTGTAGAGCCTTGTACCCTTGAAGACCGAAGAAATCCTTTCCCTCCTATTGATCTTCAGAGACAGGCTAAATTTGAAGCTAAGAAACGGGCTGAGTTTGAAGCTGAATTGGAGGCTGAACGAATCAGAATTCAACATGAATATGATCAAAGGATGGTTGGTAATCACGAAACTCCTAAAGAGCTCTCAATTTCTGATGAAGTAAAAGCATAGTTGGAACAGCAAGAGAGGAAGATAAAGGAGTTGGAGGCTAAATTGCAGAAAGCCCAAATTATTGATCAGACGGTTGGTGGCTCAAAGTATGTTCCACCTCACAAGCAGGGTGATCATGGTGCAGGACCCTCCAATCAACAGAATGTTCCTTACAATCAAAGTTGGAATCATTACAAGCAGCCAAATCAGCCACCTCATATTCCCACACAACATGCAAATGTGCATCCACCTCCTAGATAGCATCACACCCCTCAGTATAATACACAATACAATAATCCTATGCATCAGTATCAATATCCACCCCCTCACTAATACGCAGCAACGATCAGGCAGTTTGATTTGGCAGGTTTCAATCTATGCCCTTACCCTATGGATAGCAGCTGGAGATGTATGATTCCCAAGTTTGCAAAGAGCAATGTAGTCTTTGCTGAAGAACATTTAAGGAATTTCAATATGTCCATTCAAGACATAGGTGTACCACATGAAGATTTGCACATGGGGGTGTTTATGATGTCACTTATTGAAGATGCTAGGGATTGGTTTAATAGCTTGCTAGCATATTCAATTAATTCTCTCCAAGCATTTCAAGACAAATTCTTAGAGCAATATTGGAATCAAAATGCTCCAGATGCAGCTCTTCATGAATTGGTAAGGATTCAAAAAAATCAGAATGATTCAATTTATGATTTCAACCAAAAATTCAACAAGTTGCATACTAAAGTACCTCCTAGATCAAGGTTGTCAGACTCTACTGCATTGAGTATTTATTTAAGTGCATTTGATCCTAAGATAGGGTATGAGCTGAGAAGTAGATCCCTAAGAGATTTGGCTGAAGCATAGAAAATTGCATCAACAATTAAAAATAATAGGAAGGTTGCTGGTGTGACTAATAAAAGAGACAACCCGAGGCCTCCTCAGCAAAATAATTATCAGTATAGAAAAGAGAATACATATAGAAATGAGAATAGAAATGAAAGGCCAAGGTTGCATGATATTCCTTACAATATAGACTGGAAAGATGGGAAACCTGTAACAGCCAGGCCAAGAAATAAAGAGACTCCTGATCCATTGAACAAAAAGGGAACTTACATGGTAAGTAATAATTACTTTTGTGAAGTTTGTAATCGGCCCCATTCCCCAGATTATTTTGCGTAGCCCAGAAGATGCAAGAAGAGGGAAGGTTAATGGAGAACCATGGAGAAGATCACAAAATTTAGGCGACTTCAGATACCTTTTACCATGATGAGGAAGGATATTCATCTTTAGAGGATGAAGGTTATGAGTATGACGTTTCAAATCAGAAGTATAATGTCCATATGGCTGAACATTAGATCTTTTGCGATTTTGATGAAGACTACACAAAGCCACATCTAGTTGAAATGCCTGCTCAGTGCAATGTAAGGAGACTCACTAAAGATGGAATGGAGAAAATAACTGTTGTAGTAGTTGAGGATGTGAGGAGTAAATATTGGTTGAGAAACAAAAAAGTGAATGAGTTAGATGGAGTTCCTGGGGGAATTTTTGTAAAAAATCAGAAGGCAACACAAGAGACTGTAAAAAAGTCAGAGAACAAGCAGCATGATAAAATTGAAAAGAAGCCTATCCAAGAGCAGAAAGTTGCAGAACTACACAAAGAAATCCTAAAGTCTGATCAGCCTAGTAAAAAAGAAAAAGAGGAAAGCAAAGGAGAAGTGCCAGAACTGAAGAAGACTGTTAAGACAGAAGGCCCCTCTATTGATTTCACCCAGGCGTTATCCCAGGTAAAAATATACGTTCCACTACTTGAATTGATGAAAGTTAAAGAGTACAGAGATAATGTTGTTCAATTGATTACAAATGGGAATGAAAAACACATAAATTCTGAAGAAGTCAATAGGCAAGAAAAGATAAATAATTCTGAGGTCTGTTTAGGTGATGTTTTAACAACCTCCCCACAAGTAGATCCTTTCTTCACCACATTACTTATAAATAATAAATTGTTGAGGAACTGCATGATAGATTCTGGTGCTGCTATAAATATTAGGCCAGTAGGAGTAATGAAACAGCTTGGCATGTGGGTTGATACATGTGAAGGGAAGTGCTATGCAATGGATAACAAACCTATATCTGTGGTAGGAATTATGAGAGGTGTTGAAGTAAAACTAGCTACTTATCCACAGGTGGCTTATAATATAGATATCATAGTGATTGATACTCCTCCTCAGTTTGGGATGCTTTTGTCAAGATAGTGGACAACAACTATGGGTGGAAATGTTCAGTTTGATCTGTCTTATGCTACAATACCAGTGAATGGTCAGGAAGTCAAGTTATATAGAGAGCCAAGAATGCATCAACTTGTTGACTGTGTACCTCAAGATCAGATTAATTATTTTTGTGATGTTGATCTTGGGAGTTTTAAAATTGAACCAGCCCAGCCAGAATTAACCAATAGTGATCGAATTGAAAAACATGTTACACAAAATTGTAGTGGCATATGGAAGATGTATTTTGATGGAGCCTGCAGTCAAGAGGGTAATGGCGCTAGGATTGTTTTTGTTTCCCCTAAGGGTACTACTTTTAAATATTCTTTCTTGTTGGCATTCAAATGTACAAACAATGTGGCAGAGTATGAAGCTTTATTGACAGGCTTGAACATAGCTATGAAACACAAGATTAAGTTGCTGGCTGTTTTGGGTGATTCTAAGTTAGTTGTTTCACAAATCAAATCAAAATATACTACAAAGCACAAAAGATTAAAACAATATAGGAATGTTGTATGGGATATAATTGAATTATTTGATGCCTTTTCAATTGAGTGGATTGACAGGTCAAAGAATATAATAGATGATTTTTTAGCAAATGTGGTGCTCAAAAGAGATGATATTACACTGGTTGGGGTGTCACAGATTGAGTTTAAGACAAGGCCTGTTGTTCCTGATAACATTTATAGCTGGCAAGTTTTCAATGATGATACTGACCTTTTGAAATTCCTCAATTTTATAGATCAGTATGAAGCCCAGGAGATTGATTTCAATGTCTTTGTTGAGGAAGTAGATGGGAAGCAAATAGTGTTTGGCAAGGAAATACTGCAGCTCAAAACAAATAAATTGCCCAAGGGTTTGGTGGCATTGGAGAGGTTGTATGATGGAAATGATAGATCTTTTATGAAACAGACTCCAGTCAAAAGAGAAGATGTTGAAGAAATTAACTTGGGGACTGAAATAGCACCAAGAAAGGTATACATTGGGAAGATGATCAGCCCAGCAATAGAAGAATGCTGATTGAGTTGTTGAGAAAGTACAAACATGTGTTTGCCTGGTCATATGAAGATTTGAAAGCATACAGGGAGGATTTATTTCAGCATGAAATACCTTTGAAGTCAGACACCAAGCCTTTTAGACAAAAGCAAAGGCCTATAAATCCAGCGCTGGAGCCTAAAATGCGGGAATAATTGACAAAGCTCAGAGATGGAGGAATTATCAAACCAATCAGGCATTCAACGTGGGTCTCAAATCTGGTTCCTGTAAGAAAGAAGAATGGTGATATCAGATTATGTGTGGACTTTAGAAATCTAAACATGGCATCTCTTAAGGATAATTATCCTCTACCCAACATGGAAGCAATATTACATAAGGTGACAGGCTATGAGCTATTGTCCATGATGGATGGGTTTTCTGGATACAATCAGGTTAAAGTCAAGGAATCTGAGCAATGCAAGACAACATTTACAACTCCTTGGAGAACATATGTATACATAAGAATGCCATTTGGTCTCACCAATGCTGAAGCAACTTTTCAAAGGGCTATGGATGTGGCATTTTCTGATTTGATTAATATTATCATGGTGGTGTACCAAGATGACTTGACTGCTTATTTGAAGAAAGCTGAAGATCATGTTCAACATCTTGAAAAGGTATTCATTAAAGCTCTTGAGTATGGTATTAGTTTGAATCCAAAGAAGTGTCATTTTGCAGTCACAGAAGGTAAGCTCTTGGGTCATATTGTTTCAAAAGAGGGAATTGGGATAGATCCTGAGAGAGTTGAAGCTATTGATAAGATTCCTATTCCCAAAACTGTTAAGGCAATACAGTCATTCTTTGGACAAATTAATTTTGTTAGAAGATTTTTTTCTAATTTTGTTGAGATCATCAAGCCTATATCTAAAATGTTGAAGAAAGGACAAAAAATGGATTGGACTACTGAGGCTTTAGATGCTTTTATATCTATCAAGAAGGCTATCAAAGAGGCTCATGTTCTTAAATCTCTAGATTTTACAAAGCCTTTTCAGATTTTCTCGTTTGCCTCAATGCATACTATTGTTGCTATTATGTTGCAAAAGAATAATGATGGTCTTGAACAACCTGTGTCCTTTAGTAAATCATTACAGGGGTCTGAATTGAAGTATGACATTATAGAAAAATAGGCATTTGCACTAGTGAAAGCCACAAAAGCATTTAGACCATATCTTGTTGGAGCAAAGGTGATTGCTTATGTCCCTCATGCTGTTGTCAAAGACATTTTAACACAATCTGAAGTTATAGGGAAAATATGTAGATGGATCAACAAGATTCAAGAATTTGACATGGAGATATAGATTAATAACCTGGTAAGAGGCTAAGGCTTGGCTAAGCTGATGGCAGAATCAAATATTGAAGCAAGTCAAGTCTGTAATGTTGAAGAAGGAGCTGCAGTTGCAAGCATTGAACATACTCCTTGGTATACTCATGTTATGCATTATCTTAAATTTATGAAATGCCCAAATGGATTAAGTGGCAGTCAAAGGAGAACTTTAAAATTGCAGGCGTCTAAATATGTTTTTATGGATGGTGATTTGTTTTGGAAAAATAGGGATGGCATATTGTTGTTATGTCTGGATGAGTCACAGGCTAAGCATGTTTTGAAGGAAATACATGAAGGAGTTTGTGGAGGCCATTATTCAGCAAAGAAAATTGCACACAAAATTTTTAGGGCTGGGTATTATTGGCCAAAGGTTTTTAATGATTCCTTTACACATGTGAGAAAATGTGAGGCTTGCCAGAAGTTTTCTAGAAAATTGAAGTATCAGGGTGCTTTGCCACTTCGACCTCTACAGGCTGATGCCCCTTTTCATCAATGGGGAATTGATTTCATTGGAGAGATACAGAAGAAGTCAAGTGGAGGACATAGGTGGATACTAGTTGCCACTGATTATTTTACAAAATGGGTAGAGGCAATCCCAACCAAGCAAGCTACAAGTAAAGTTGTAACAAATTTCTTGATGGACAACATTATTACCAGATTTGGTACACCATTAAGGATAATCACAGATAATGGGATGTGCTTCAAGTCAGATGAATTTAAAAGTTTTTGTGATAAGTTTGGCATTATTATTTCTTATGCGGCTCCTTATCATCCACAAGCCAATGGTCAGGCAAAGTCTAGCAATAAGAGTCTCTTGAAGATTGTAAAGAGGATGCTAGGACAAAACAAGAAGGCTTGGGATTCAAAGTTAAAATTGGTTGTGTGGGCTGACAGAATCATTGTGAAAAAGGAAATTGGAAAATCTCCATTTGAATTAGTGTATGGTGCACAGGCTAGGATGCCTCTGCAGAATTTGTTACCAGTCTACAAGTTTATCTTGTAGGAAGATTTGGAAGTTCTTGAGCCTATGGAGGACAAAATGGAGCAATTGGCTGAACTTGATGAAGTAAGAAGAGACACCCAAAGTCAAAACATGAAGCTATAGGCACATATGAAGTATCTATTTGATAAGAAGGAAAAGGATAGAAAGTTTGAAAAGAATGACTTAGTGTTGATGTGGAATGCAAAGTGTCAGGAGAAGGGAAAACATGGTAAATTTGAAGCTCTTTGGCTGGGACCTTTTGTTGTTACTGGTAAGAAGGGTGAAGATTCATACTATCTGTAGATCATAGTTGGTGAAGATCAGGAATTTCCTATTCATGGGAAATTCTTGAAGCTTTTCTTCTCTTGAGCAACACAAAAGATTAAGGGTTGCCAATGCATGGACAACTCTTGTGTATCCTCTTTAAAATTATTTTCCATGCACAGCAGTTTAGGTTCTCATCCATCTCCATTTCACTCTCATTTTCCATTTGCCTCCATTATGCATTCATTTTGCATCCATTTCACTTTCCATTTCATTTCATTTGCTTCATTCCATTGCTTCTCACTGGTTCATCATTTTGTATCTGGTCTGCTCACCCAAAGATTTGGATCCTTGCAATGATCCGATTATCATTCATCCCCAGACGGAGCCACTGTTGGAACCATTAAAATTTCATGGCTTTTACATACTTTCATATCCCCTGAGTCTCCATGTGTGGTTCACCTTGGCCACATTTCCACTATTCTCATGGTGCTTTATCCACATTCTGCCCATTCTGCCCCATTGATTTTGACCATATTTGCATTTTTTGCACTCTGATCCATATCAGCATAGGTTTATTTGGGTCTCCCTGACCTATTATTTTTTTATTGCTAAAATATTTTGTCTCAGGTGTATCGGCATGACATGTTCTCTATTGTGGCGACTGGCATTTGTCTGTCAGCAAGTATTGGCATTACATCCTTGTTGTTTTAGCGACCGTGGAGGCTTCGATTGGAATATCTTATGGCTTTCAGGATAAGGTCTCACCGAGTTTTGTTTGTCTCCCCAACTTGTGCATGTGAGAGGATTCATCGGCGGGAGTCAAACGGTCGGACTAGCATCTTACTGAAATTAGGGTGTCTCAACGACAAGCGCATTATGGATTATCTTTGACCAGACTTGGCTACTTCGCCATAGGGTCTCGGTGAGTGACCTTCGGTCTCACTGATGGGAAACGATGAAGGATCTTCAATGGGAGTTCTGAATTGTCTTAGCGAATTGGTATGTGCTCGTGGTGTTTCGATGAAACATTGTATACTCTATGTGACGTCTCCCTGAGTTTGAAGTGTCTTGGCGAAGATAATGTGGAGGATGGTTGTTGACGAGAGAATCTATGGGTCACAGCGACATGAGGTTATGTGAGGGACTCTTGGTGAAGCTTATGGTAATCTGTGTAACCTCTCCCCGACACCTATGTGTTATAGTGAAATAGAGTGAGAACAAAGAAGTACTATGTGGCTTCGGTATGACTAGCAGGTTATTACAGCGATATATTGGAGGTGAATTGCATTTCGATAAAACATGTTGTTGTCTCTATGATTTCTCATCGACAACAGGGGGCTATAGCGAAATACAAAAGAACAAAGGTGATACTTCTTGTCTTTGATATAACAAGTGGATGGTCACGGCGATGCACGAGGAATAGGGGAACGCGGGCAGATAACGATTAACGTTATTTTTCCTTCGGCATACTTTCATGACTGTCTTGGCGACTGTCCACCGTGAATAACAGAAACATAGGTCCCGTGGCCAACATGAAGAGTATTTGAAAATTGTTGCTGGCCGACATATTTTGGGATCGAATCTTATGGAGGGCTGACATAATATTTTATTTTGATATTTTTCTCTCATGCTGGTGTATAAATAAGCATGTTGTGGTTGTTTTTTTTTTAGACTGCACGAATCAGGTAGCACGACCCCCTATAAACTGTAGTGCGCCTGGTAAACTTTTTAACGTGATCGACGGTGCTGGTGTGACACGCCCTCCGGTACCACGGGGGTGGGGGAGACTAGAACTTGTGACCAACCTCCTGCTACAGGAAAGATTTAGCCAACCAAGCTAGGGCCCCAACCCCACCATGTTGTGGTTGTTAATAAAAAAAGAGGAATTAGATTTTTTTTCGATATACTGCAAGTAGATACAGTAAAATAGAATTATCAGACTAGATGCTATTATTGCATGATTTTGCAATGGAGGTATTTATGAGATTCAGTTGGTGTTGCTGCATTTTCTTGGTGTCAATTATTTGTTAAATTCAAATAAAAAATACTACTAAGTTGTCTCCATGAATGATTTTTCTGGTTGTTTAAATTGACATAATAGGCTTATGTTTGATTTATCGATACACATTTGCTATATTCGTGTGATTAATCAACTAGTTCTTTCAAGCAAAGATTAAATCCTTTTATTGATCACAGTAATCAGAGAAAATCATTTTGGATTATTGAAGTAGAACTTAGTGGTCACAGTATTGCATGTTTATACAAGTTGTAAACAAAACATATGCCAGATAATTTGTGTTTTCTCCAGAAAGTGTTGCTTATCTTGATCCCATTTGACTCCATATACCCAATAAGGCACTAATCTCTGCACTTCATCATTTTGAATTCATTCAGCTTCTTTATACCTTTAAATTGAGCGTTTAGGACTTAGATCAGAATATTGTCACTGTGTTCAAATTGGTTTTCATTTGTTCACCTGAAATTGCCATTGTGGACAAATTACTTTTAAGAGATAATTACAAGTCAAGACTGCATTATTCAGAGAGGTACACCCACCCAGGTCTTGTAGCACCTAAAGCATAGAAGGTTGAATTCTTTTAATCTTTTCTGTTACCCTAAAGCGTATCAAGAGATTGGCAGCCTCTTGAGGTATCTTTCCTGCGTTTTTGAGAGCTAATAGTAGTTTTAATTCAATTCTTTCATGTACTTAGTATGTGGGACCTCCTCCAAAGTTTACCCTATGATTTACCATCGTTCTGCATAAGTTGAGATAGGATGTCTCATATTAAGGGAAGGTTCTAATAACTGTATTTAGCAACTAAGTTATTGTTGTTGTGCAATCCTATAGGTATCCTTTAAATACTTATCATGAAATATAATATACATTTTATCTCAATTGATGGAACTTTTTATGCCTAATATTAGATAATCAAGACTGCAATATTCATTCCATATTTACTGCTATGTTTTCATTTGCAAGGCTGATGCAAGAGGAATACTTGAATTATCCTTATGATCACAAAAATTAAGAGTCTTTATTTCCATGAAATGCAACATGTAGTTTTGACAAATCCATTTATCCCTATGAATGGCACTACTACTTGCAACACTAGAGAGAGGATTAACAATAGATGTTTTTTGATTCTCCCACCCCTATGACATGCATCAAACTCAATTTTAACTACACCAACCAAAGACATATAAGTGTCCCTTGACATCTTTTCATCATACTCTAATATGTTATTTTTTTAATGGCTTTCCTTTTTGCTAGATGTTTGGCTTTCAAAGATTCCATCTACTCCAGAAAGTTAGCATTCCATTTTAAGTGTTCATCTAGGTCCACTTAACATCTTTCCTTCATTGATATTTAGTAGCATCTCAAAATAAGTTGGTGTCAAATTTGAATCTTTTCGTTGGGGTTTAACAAAAGGTTTTGCAACCATTTTTTTCTCCAAATTCTACTACCTCCAATTATTTTCAGGCTTATTTTCTAAGTGTTCTAAACTTATTTATTGCCTAATTAACTATTCTTACTAATACCAAATGGGTGTGACCCATCAGACTTGTAACTCTATCTATTTGAGGATGCCCTCTGCATTGTTGTAAGTTGTAACATCATCTTGTACCTATCTAAATATTTAATATGATACATCATATTTTTATATAATATCTACCCTAAACTTTGAATCACTCATTAAACTAGTTTCCAAAACTTGGGCCATCAATTATAAGAAAGGTGAGGGAGAGCACACACATGGTAGAGAGAAAAGAGACACAAAATGTGTATCTCTATGCACAACATCTCAATAGCATGATTATCCAACCTACTTATAATTAGAAGGGGTGCACATATCAAGATCCCTATTAGATATTTATCACAAAGATCAAAGTATGCCTTGGTAATAACAAAAGAGGTGAAATCAATCCCATAGATTACTTAACCAAGTATAAATAGTTCACAATACTCACAATGTAACAAGCAATCAGCAAGAAAACTAGGAAGGATACTCCCAACACAATGCTTTCCCATCTCCACTGCACAATACATAGACATACATGTTGCAAAGTTAAGAACTGGTTTACACCACAGTGAAATTGGTAGACTTTTCTTTCTAACACTATGCCTTTTATATGTGCAGTATAACACTTAAAAGAAATTAATTTATCATAGTACATTTCTTATTCAAATAATAACCAATGAATGAGGTGCAGAATAAATTACCCTAAAAATGATTGAGTGAGATACTTGAGTGAGTTGCTAGCTTTGTTACTCTTTAGTAGTGGAATGTACTTAGAAGTGTCCCTGAGAAACGAACATGTATAAATTATGGCCACCTATTCTTAATTCGAACTTCATCAAATCATAATGTAATAAAAAATTAATATTTAATATGTATACAGTATACCTAATAAGATGGGTAGGATATTCCATTGCTAAGCATTGCAAGTCATTATCTAAGCCATGTGCTACAAGAGCCTTGGTTTTTTCCCCTTTGGAACGAATTCGCCAAATTGCTTCTCCATTATATAAAATTTGTTGAATTTTTTCTTATACTTGCTTGAGTGGCATGGCATCCATGAGATGTTCTAGTTTGATGCTAGTGATATCATATCTACAAATAATAACCACCAATACAAATGATAAATTCATTTATTAATGGCAGGCTACAACAAAAAGAGTAAGTTGTAAACATTTTATTACTTGTAATATGTGATTGGAATTGGAGGCTTGACATAGCAATGGAAGACTTCATCCACCAAGAAGACTCATGCACAAAGGTCTAGAGACCCATCTTGACCACCACCCACCATTTCACAGTCTAGTGCAATGGCAGAAATATTGCTCTTAAAGAACTTTCACCATGAGTTTGCTCCTTTTCTGCTTGGATTCTCTTATTCACAAAGGAAAGTTATCCCCCATCAATCTGTATGGATGTAAACACCATAAAAAAAATCCCCTTTGTTAAAAATGATTGGTCAACAGAAATCTAAGAAATGTAATTGAAAAAAGCATGAAAAATAGAGGGTTACATAGTTTTTGCCACTATTTTTAAGAAAACAATTATGAAATTAGGGCATTCTTATTGAAAAAAGAATGAAAAAATACAGGGTTATATTTATTTAACCATTGTTTTTGTAAGAAAACAAAAAATAAACTTTGGAATTAAAAAATAGAGCAACAAATTCATTAAGAACTTACAGGAGGCAATGGTGGTAGGGATTGACAAGTTGCTCGATGATAAACGAGTTGTTCTGCATTGGGGAACATTTTGAGACAGAGGTTGCATCCCCTTTCACTGAATTGTTTAGCACACTTAGCTTTGGGTAATGGGCCTCATGAAGATCAGTTCAAGATAATAGCATCAAATCTAATTTGAACTAAGTGCTTAGAATCTCGAAGAGAATAGTACTTGAAATGCAATTGTATGTATAAGACTAACTTCTTCTGTAGAACTTTAAATTCTATTATGCTCCTTTGTCATGAAAAAAATATGGCTAAAAGTTTAATAAATTATATTGGTGACCTTGAATCATTATGATTTTCCACAACCCTTAGAGGATGAATATGGCAGTTGGTTAAGTCCCAATATCGTGTAAATTAAAATCCTATTCATGTCATCCTTTTCTATAATAGTTTATTTTGTTTGTCCTAATATTAAAAATTGGGAGTTATGCAGAAAGAACTTCCAAGCATTTGCAGAAGTTTGCTTTGCAGCTTTTGGCGACAGAGTGAAATACTGGGTGACATTCAATGAGCCAAATATATATGTTCAGAGAGGTTATCTAACTAGTGTTTATCCACAATCTCGGTGTTCTTGGCCTTTTGGGAATTACAGTGAGGGAAATTCAGAAACAGAACCCTACCTGGCTGCCCATAATGTTATATTATCACATGCAGCAGCAACAGTAGATATCTATAGAACAAAATATCAGGTTACAAGTTAAATTTTCTTTAAAGGTGTCCAATCTATAAGAGGAAAATCTGCTATTACTAAATTAATATTCTTTTTGACTATTAAATCATATGATGTTTGAGTAGAAGAGATCATATCTCATCTTTTCATATAATTTATAGCTTAACAATAAGCATTTGTCACCAAAATTGCAGAGTAAGCATACAGGGTCTATTGGTATTGTAATATCTTCTTCTTCTTCTTGGTACGAGCCTACGAGGAACATAAGAGATGACAAAGTTGTAGTGCACAGAGTGTTGGAATTCGATATGGCCTGGTAGAGAACACGTTATAATCACATAGAATCATTTTCCACAAAACATGATATTGATCAATTTCATGATTTTTGGATTTAATTGTGTAACAATTTTTAACATAATCAATGTTTTGGATCATATTTCATAATCTATCATGAGAACATGATTAAGGCACAATTGATTTGAATGGGTCATAATAAATATTCAAGACATTGATATTAAAAAATGTTATAATCCATATTGATTTAATTGAACTGAAGAAAAATCTACAATTGATTTGAATGGGTCATAATCCATATTTCATAATCAATTGTGGATTTTTCTTCATCTCAATCTCATTCTAATAATGTATTATGGAATATGATTCAAAACATTGATATTAAAAAATGTTAGACAATCAAATCCAAAAATTGATGCACAAACTAAAGATAATTAAGAAACAAAAAATAGATAACTAAGAAAACATGTTTTCAAAATCATTTATTAATTTCAACATTACAATTTAGAGTTTGCAATTCTACAGTTAAGTTACAGTTTGTGGGCATGATTCAATAGGTTTCTAGACCTCATTGTCTATGGGGCTTATCCTCCTAAATTGTGGAAAATGTTAGGGTGGCATCTACCCACATTTTCCAGGAAAATGCAGCAGAAAGTGAGAGGGTCTAATGATTTTATTTGCATCAACCATTACACCAGATTGTACATCATGGATTGCCTCCTCTCGCCTTATTTGAAAATAAGCAATGAACCGAATGCTTTGGCCTATATAACTGGTAAGGTATACAACTTAGCTCCAAACCAAAACTTTCTTTGTGGACAAGTTTCTCATAAATACAACTTCTATTGCAAGTGAGAGAGATGGAATACCTATTGGTGAGCTGGTATGTCTGGCTTTTAACTTTCAATCTATGAGAAATTCCATCTATTGCACAATACCCAGTTAACAGTAAGTGATTTTCCATTTCAATGGTATTGCAGACGGGCATGGATGGGAACTATGCTGTGCCATATGGTATGGAAAGGATTGTCACCCCACTGTGTTGCAGGCCAAAAATGATTATATGCAGTAGGAGCGTAAGGCATCATAGAACTTTCATCCCAAAAATATTGAACTCCTCTCCACTAGGTCTCATTTGTTGTACAAAAGGAAACTAACAAAATTTAATTCCTAATAAAATACTTGGTCCATAAGATTGGCTCACAAAAGAAAATAAACAAACTATATGTATCAATATATAAATTTCAACTAAAAATTTGTGTGATTTCATCTTAAATGATGGTAGTTGTCGAGCTCGCTTCTTTTTCTTCTTACATCTAGGTCATCTGCTTCATCTATGTCACAATAATTAGTTGTTGTACATACTGATCATTTACATCTGGGTCATCTTCTTCATCTTCTGTTCTACTAAAAAATCCAGAAAGTGGATGACATAGAAGTTAGGGCAGTGAAGTGTATAGAGTAAACTACACAAACCTTGTGAAGCAAAATAGACACATTAGCTTAAAACCATTGAACTAGAATGTTGCTTTGATTTGGAAGAATTCTCAACAAAGATTAAGTGTGAGGAATTTACATAGATATTACTGTAGTCTCATACATTTTGATAATGATAAATCTATTCATATAATTTTAGTTGAACAACCACCTTTTGGAGGATTGTCGTTGATCCTTTTTTGTCAATTGATCATTTTCTAACTCTTCATCAAGAAGAAATGCATCTTCCTAATTCCTGGGCATTAAAGCTTGAGCTGCAAAAACTTTTGAAAGACCAACACCTCTTAACCTTAACCATGGAACTGATTTCACATTGGAAGATAAAGATATGTTGCTACCATTGGTATCACACCTATCTAAAATACAAGTCTATGAAATACTTTCCTTTACATTTCCAAGATTTGAAGTTGTGCTATTAATTATCCTAAAATTATTAGAATTATCCTATACGTCCCTATCAGATGAAATGCTCTCAGAAATGCCTATGTCTATAGTTCTTCCATCAGAACTTGTATCGAAGCTAGATTCCCTATGGAAGATACTCCCCCCTTCACTCATATCCTTTTGTTGTCCTCCACAACTAATTGACAATTTCCCATTACAACCATCTGATGAGCTCCTTGTTTAGGTATTCATATCGTCATTCCTCAATGACAATACATTACTAGACTTTTGACTACTTGAAGAATCTATATCTATATG
Organism: Sequoia sempervirens; assembly: GCA_007258455.2. Lineage (NCBI taxonomy): Eukaryota > Viridiplantae > Streptophyta > Pinopsida > Cupressales > Cupressaceae > Sequoia > Sequoia sempervirens. The sequence continues at coordinate 51,480,644 of VDFB02000003.1, read as the reverse complement.
CAACTTTTGTTTCTGTAATCAAATTATGTACTTTTAAAATTATTTGCAACTTTGTCATCATTATTGCTTTATTGAGGCTATGCATTTGGCACAAAATTGTAATGATATGGAAGCCACTTTAACCAGTTCGTTCTCTTCCTTGCCTTATCACCCTGGCAAAAAGAGAAAATATTAATGTAACCATATATACAAGGTAGAATTGAGAATCTACAACTCTATATTACAAAGGTACTTATTACAAGTATTTATCAAACACATTAAACTATAATGCCACATCCCAAATTAAGCACTTCAAACCTACACTTTGACTATATTTGAGCTTCGTAGTACATCAAGAATAAAATTGATATTAGTTGTCATGTTGCGAACCTACAAAACAGATAGAATTAGCAATCCTTTTTTAGTCATGAATGTAAATCACCTTGGCACAAGATGACCCAAGATTCTTAGAGACAATTAAATTATGTCATAGCTTACATGTTCAAACTTAAAGGCTACATATTTAGGTAGCATTTTCTGTTTTGGTAATATTTAGTTAAAAAATCAATTATACCTTAAACATCCAAGGTGGCATAAGCACAAAAGTCACTAACATAAAGGATTTCAAGTACATCATGTAAAGGAGTTCTAAAACAAGAAATAAATATAATGATGGCAAGAACAATTAAAGGCATAGAAAACATATTACAGTTACAAGCATAAGAAAAAATACATAATATTATATTCAAATGCCAAATTTCATGAATATTTGAATCTGATTAATAACTAAATACTATGGATGAAAATTGACTATAGATTACTAAATTAAATTGAGGCGTAATTGTCAACAAAGTAGCATTATTGTAAAAAAGAAATAACATTTAGAAGAAGGATTCCTATTTACTTGTCACCAATTTTTTTTAATTAAATATCATGCATGAAAATTAAATAGTGCTGGAATTGTCAACAAAGTAGTGCAAGTGCAAAAAATAACATTTGGAACCAAATATTGCAAACCAAGCAAGAGCATGCCAGTTTTAGAAGAAAAATATTATCTGCGTATGAGGAATCAAATCATCTTATAAAGTACAATAAAATAAATTCTTCCTCATCCTGATGATGTATTATAGAGTGTGATCCAAAATGTTGATGCAAAAAAATTTACATGGTTTATTCCAAAAGTAAACTCTCATCTTCATGGACTATGGAAAAATCATGCCAACCAAAAAAACCTTGCATATTTAATACTGTTTGTAGCCACTTTTCTGGTGCTTTCATTTATAAAGAATTAAAATTCATATACCAGATTTTCAATAGGTTCAATGTATGTTTGGAAAAACAAACTCTTTCTCCCTACCAATTTAATTTCTATCACTACAAACAATACAATTAAATTTGGGTCTAGTATGGGTCATCATACAGAAAGCACAGTCTGCCGTGCTTCCATTTACTCATGCTTGTCTGAGTACATTTTATGCTCGGTGGCTAAGTTAGAGAGCTAGCCTTTGTACTATGTAGAGATGTTTCACTTATGATTCAAGTTACCCAACATCATAATAGGATATAAGGAAAGAAACAAACTTTTTCAATTTTCTACATTTCAAGCATTAAACTAATCTGTAATAACAGTGGGAGTTTCATTTTAATTCTAAATACTCTGATCTTATTATATCTACAAAAATGTTTTGTGGGAATTAATTAGATTTTGTTATTTATAGAATCAGCTCCTTTCATTAATTCATTAAGTAGGAATAGTAATAACAAAGCCTCGAGAAAAATCTCAATCTAAAGTGATTTAACCATTAAATAATCAAGAAAAATATTTTTATCGTCACATTATTAAAAAAATATAACTCCTTTACAAAAGCATTAAGATTCTATGTGTTTTTTGTTTTTAATTGGAAGGAGATGATGAAACCCATGAATATGAAGTGATTTTCTATTAATTATTTTCCAAGAAATAGCTCCTAAAGTCCAAACGAAGTCACACGTCACTTCCAAAGTTTCAAGCAATATCTATTGGGTTAACATGTGTTTATCAGTCATCTAAATTATACCCCACAATATTGTGCAACAATGGTAGTTCCATTCATAATTAGTTGTTCTAAAGAATGGTTCTCTAACATTTTAGACCCCCAACTGTATATTAATATATTAATATGAAGTTGCCAAGTGACTCAGAGACCAATAAACATTTATAATATAGAAAAGGCTGAAGCATAACAAAAAATTAATACTATTGTGCATAATAGTAGGGTCAATTAAGAGCATATAATCATAATAGGGTAACATGTGGGCATGTGCATGAACATGAATACACTAAAAATCAAAGGAGAAAGCAAGAAGAAAAAATGAAGGGGAAGCTGAATTTCACAAAGAGGTTCATGTCTCCAATGAGATTGTTGGATCAATGTAAACAAGTTTTGGTGAAACTTTTGTTCTCTTCTTCCACTCAAAAAACTTTCACAAATCAGTCCACCACCACCATAAACTTCTATAATGCATATTATTGCCCAGATTCTCATTATAATGAAGCCATTTCAGACTACATAGAAATCTTCAAGCAATCTGCATCCATTGATGACAAAATATGTTGCAGTGTTTGAGATTTTCTGCTACAGTAATGGAGTCCCTATGTTCAAATGTAAAGAAATGAGAGTTTTGCTTTCAGTGAGTATCATGCATCCATGTATTGTTTTCTTTCTTACTCCCTTTTTGATGAAAGGTTGGTAGAATGTAAAAAAATATGTTCAAGTTCTATAGAGCTTTTAAATGTTGGAATATGTGCTTCAATCCTTACTGACATGGAACTCCTGAAGGGAAAAGTCGATGTGACATTGTTCATGTCTAGGCAACTAACTATTCTGAATCTCTTAAAATGTTCATATCACTGTGACACGGTTGATGTCTTGCCGACAAGTCTATCATTGTGACCTTGTGTGTTCGTTCTGACCTTTTGGCGAATGGAAAACTTCGGGCGATAGTGTGATCTTATCGAGCGTCGGGGAGACTTGGCCGAAGGGTCTATTGTCAGTATGTGGTCTCACCGACTTGGAATGTCTCACCGATGGTAGTTGGCTCTTTTGGTGAAACAATGGTTTCGGTAAGATGTCTCCGCGAGTATGAATTGTCTTACCGATAATGTTCAACTGTTGGTGTAACATAAAGGTCATGGGGAGATGTCTCAACGATGTTGCTAGCTCACACTGATAGGAGTATTCTCGTGGTGTCTTCACAGTAACAAAAGACTTTGTTGAGAAGTCTTGGTGACTTGGGTAAGTCACGCCGATGGTCTTTGGTAAGATGTGGGGTGCTCGGAGAAAGGTCATGACGAAAGACATGAGTCTTGCTGACAGTATGTGACATTCCATGGAAGCTTTGTCTTTTGGTATGATGTCTCACCAAAACCATGGGGTCTTGCCGATAGTTGTAAGGCTTCGGTGTAGCATGCAGTGGTGGATGGGAAGTCTTGGTGAGAACGAAGTGTCTTGCTGATAGTGTAACTCATCGTTGCGACTTCTGAATTCGATATGAGTCTCACTGAAATGCGATTGTCACGCTGAATGGAAATCACTCGACGAAATAACTCGAAGACTTCGATATGAGGTCTTGGTGAGATCGGTATGTTTTTCCAATGGTATCTCTAAGTTCGATATGACTTATGGTTTTCGGTATCAGTCCTGTCAAATGAGAATCCTCTTGCCGACTGTTGAGATCTGAAGCCGATAATCGATAGCGAATACTTTGTGGCATCGGGGAGATACTGGTAGTGTCTCACCGATATGCCAACAAAGTTTGGACGACATTGACCTTGTGACCATCTTGTGTGGAATCCTGTTGGACCAATCAGAGGAAGCGGTTTTCAAACTGATGATGGTTGGTTTTTTGTAACTGTTGTAGCACTGGAGAAAAATAGCTTGCAGGGAAAAATCTGAAACGGCATGGAAACTTTCCTCGATGAAGATCTGGCGGATAAGGATGCACAGAAGGCAAAATCAGAATGTGATAAAATAAAGTAGATCAATTCTGATTAGAGAATAATGTGACGTGAATCAAATTGTTGAGAGAGCATTTTTCTGTAACTAATGAATAGTGAATGTAGCTTCTGAGAACTGATAACCAGAGAGTTGTATCTCTAAATTGTATGTAATCTTTTGTTACTGTAATACAAAGATTTTCAGTTTGGTGTGGTGGGTTTTTTCCTATAAGGGTTTCCCAAATAAATCTATTGTTCATTGTCCTTGAGAGTTTTCTCTATTTCTGTAAATCTTTCATGTGTGTCTTAATTAGATTGTAATTTGAAAAATTAAAAGCTTTGCATTGCATTCTTCCCTTTGGTTTTGACATTAGGAAAGTGTTTCCGCACCTCTACTTTCCTTACATTAAATACTAAACTCTATTTTCATGGTCAAAAGGATTGCACCATGGTTAAGAAGAACTGGTCATGTCTGCATTTACTTTGGTGGAAATATAGTTTATCCATATACTTGAATTGAGTTGGAGCTGTAATAGGCCAGGTACAATTTGAACATCAACACATGTTAGCACAATGGACTGCCTGCATGTATATTGTATTGTAATGGCTTTGTACGTAGAGACAAAGGATTTTTGCAGTATTAAACTTGAAATTTGCTCTGTTTATTGCTCTTGGGTGGTTGATGGTTGGTTTTTTGATGTAGATTGTGATCAATTGTCAAATTTTGATTATGTTATTGAATCAACACTACAAACTGTAAGAATACGACAGGTTATGTAATAGCAAAGAAAATGTTCTAATCTCAAGGCTTATATATTGAACACCAGTGCAGGGCGAAGAAATCCTAGAAAGAGGATAACACCTGTGCAGGGCCAAGAAAGCTTAGTAAGAGAATATGCAGATTTAAAAAAATTGTCTCTTGAATCAACTATGTATGTTTTTAAATCAACATTTCAAATCATTGTCTTCTTTCTGTTGATGGATCTTTGAATCAACATTTTGGATCACTATCTTCTTTATTTTAAGAGATCAATGAACATGATCTGAAATGTTGATTCAAAAACATATACAATTAATTTTGGAAACAATCTTTTGATACACATTACAAAATAATTTGAAATATATCAAATTAAAAAAAAACCACCACAACCTAAATGTCAAATCCATAAAACTGAAACCTTAAATATTTTAAATAGCTAACAAAACCAAGGATATGTCACCTTGCAAGCTTATATAGCCATTGCAATGGTCCTAGCCAGGTGAAGATACCATCGACAGCTGATGAGGGGACTTAGTGAAAGGAAAAAATTTAATTTATTTTATTAGAATTAAACATTTTATTCTTGTACATAGAGCCAATGCTGGTTCTACCAAACGCAACAAGCACATGTTTGGATTTTTTTATTTGTTTTCAATTGAAAATTGCAAGCTGGTTTTTTTGGTCAACTGCTGATAATTTTTAACTAGTTAAAAAACCCAACAAATTCAGGTTTAGTGTTTCAGATTGTCAAAGATAGGTGAACTTGCAGTGATTGATAAGATCTATCATGATTTTGAATAACTATTAGGCCAAGATTTTCAAAAATGTCATAGACCAGTGTAGTGCCAATTTTAGATGGGCCTGTGATTTATCTTTAAAAGCATATTTAGGGTAGGTCAATCTACGTTAAAAGTCTAAAATGCCATATAGTAATTGCAAGACACTGTGTTATATGTATATACTCAATTGAGATTTTCAAGACTCAACATATGATTTCAAAGACTCAACATATGCTTTTAAGAAGAACTGGTCATGTCTGCATTTGCTTTGGTTGAAATATAGTTTATCCATATACTTGAATTGAGTTGGAGTTGTAATAGGCCAGGTACAATTTGAACATCAACACATGTTAGCACAATGGACTACCTAAATTTATATTGTATTGTAATGGCTTTGTACATAGAGACAAAGGATTTTTGCAGTATTAAACTTGAAATTTGCTCTATTTATCGCTCTTGGGTGGTTGATGGTCGATTTTTTGATGTAGATTGTGATCAATGGTCAGATTCTAATTATGTTATCGAATCAACGCTACACACTGTACGAATATGATAGGTTATGGAATAGCCAAGAAAATGTTCTAATCTCAAGGCTTATATATTGAACACCAGTGTAAGGTGAAGAAATCGTTGAAAGAGGATAAAACCTGTGCAGGACCAAGAAAGCTTAGTAAGAGGATATGTAGATGTAAGGTAGTGCTAGTAAATATTGGTGGTTGGTTTATACAATAAGTAATGTGGACATTAGGATAAGGCAGAGAATGCCTCATTCTCCATCCAACTCCTCACACGAGATCTTTACTTGCATTGCATCACATCACTCACCACACAGAAGCTATCCCTCCCGGGTACACAGATATCGATGACCAACAATCCCATCAATGGGAGAGAAAAGCCATAGATAAAGTCCTACCACTATGCAGAGTCATAAGCCCTTGAACACTCGACCAAATACAGGATTACTTGGTCCCTCACTAGCTCTAGATTCGTCTACCTTCCCACCCCTATCTCGGGTTCCATGAAATGGTTGGGAATCGATGGAATGGGAACTACTCCTTCTACAAGATCCATCAATCCAGAGAAAGCACTTACTCTCCCAACCCTAGCTCTTCCTAGTCGGCAGGAGTGCATTAATAAGATTGACCAGGCATTAGAGAAACATGGTCTCATGGAATGCAATAATAGCAAGATATGCATGGGATGGATTTATCGAATAGGATTTTGAAACTCTCAAGAAAATGAGATCGGCGGCGTAAGGCTAGATTCCTCAACATTTTCCAGCTTTCATTCTGCCTATGCCAAAATGGGAGATTCTAAATAGGGTAAGGGCGTCTATTAAGAAATAAAATAGATTGAGTTATATAGTTTTTAGGTGTTGTAGTTGCTATTGCATTGGTAGACATGTACGCTGTTTGACAGCAAAAGTGAAAGGTGCATTGACAAGGCATATGAATTGTTTTAGTAAAAAGTGGACGCATGGATAAGGCGTGTGACTTAAGCTTGACAAAATGCCTCGAATGAATGTGATCTTAGGGCTCAAATGTTTCCAAGGTATGCACAAGATGGATTTTTTGAAAAGATATTAGAAACTATCAAGCAAATGCAATATGCAGGTGTAAAGCTGAATTCCACAACATTTACCAACAAAAAAAGGCAAAACATAACAAAAAAGAAAAAACGTGGGGCACACCTGTTGCTAAAATTAGGTCCTTCGTAGAAGCTTTATCACTGTAGCTTTCCCCAAATCCTGGACCCACGTTGATTCTCTAAAAAGCCCCTAATTTGAAGAAGCCCTTGTCATTATTGGAAAACCCCCTATTTGTTGCACTTCGTGACCGTTGTCTGCTTATCACTTTTCTCCGTGCCCACTGTCGTGCATGTTCCTCAGTGCCTCTATTCCTGATCTTTGACTCTTCTATTTGTTCTGCTCTTTTGTTTGTTCTGTTGTCGTTCGGAAGCGGGAAAATTTAGATAAGAGGGAAAAGCCTAAAAAATAAAAATGCATAAGGGAAAATCTGGGGGGAAATAAAAATGTGCTTAATGTCTTAATTTAAGACAATTAAAAAATTAAAGACAAAAGTAATCTTTTGTCTTAAATTAATGTCTTGTTCTACCGTATCTTCTTGTGTCACTCCTCTTGTTTTTTTTTCTTCAGGGAGGGAAAAAGGAAAATGCATCTCAATTGAGGGAGGGAAAATGAATAAGGAGAGAGAAATAAAAAAATTATTTTAGAAAAAGTATTTTTTTTATTGTCTTAATTTAGGATAATTAAAAAATTAGAATATAATGTAAACATAAACTAGCAATTGCACCTTAGTGTGCAATGGGTAGGCCAAAGAAGTGTGGAAGTCAATTAAGATAGATGTTGATCTATTTTTGTACTATATAAAATTATAATAATTATTAGTTATAAATTTTAATCATTTTATGTAATTAATAGTTTTATTTAAAATATAATATATAATATTAAGTATAATTAATATATTTAACTTATATCTAATATATTTAAAATAGCGTAAATAAAAAATTTCTTTAGTTAAAAAATTTGATTATATATTAAATATAAGTTAAATTCTTAAAAAAAAATTATTTTTATTTTGCAAAAGTCAAAATATTAAAAGATATTTATTTTGCAAAAATCGTTATCTAAAAAATGAACCAAACCTTACCACTTGTTCATTATAGCCATGGAAAATTTAAAACTCAATAAATAGTATAATCAAATAATATAACTCACTTATACCAATTAAACTTTAATCCATATATATATGACAAAATACTTGTTTTCATTCATGAAGTTAGGCTAGGCTTATGAGATAAATATTAATAATGACAACTCATTTCAGTCTCTTTCCATTTAAGAGGAATCAATCTAAAAGGACCATACCTATAACATTCCCTTCAAATTATGGTGGAGAGAGTATTCACGGTGATGGATAGGAATAAATAAATTAAAAAAAACAAAAGTGAACCCTAATCGTTATGAAGTGGAGGCATTTACTGAGGCGACGACAAAAAGTTTTATTTTGATAAATATACTTGAAAACCCTCGTTGAAACCTTATTTTCAGGCTATAGCTCACCAAATTGGAGAAGTGAATGGTCAATACCAGTGAGGAAGAGTTTGGAGGAGCAGCAGGGAAAGCAACGAAAAAATGGTAGAAAACAGTCGAAAAAAATTGCAAAAAATGATGAACGGCTGAGATTCGTTTAATGGTCAGCAGATTGATACCAACCATTGATCGACAAAATTAGTTTTTTCTTCTTCATATAGGATACGCCTTTGGTGTAAATATATTTAAGACAAAATTAATATTTTTCTTAAATTAATGTTTTAAATCCTCCCTTTATATAGTAGTGACACATGGATGTAGGAATGATTACCATTTAGTAGTGAAGTGTTAAAAAAAATTATAAAATATGTAAAGGACTTCAGACTGCACCGAGAGGCAATGCCTTCCATGCAATAGGTATTTTTGGTGCACCAAGCAATCTAGGCAGCTAAATGGCCCGCTTAGGTAGGGGTTCCACAAGGGGGGCTTAAGCTCTATGGATTGTGATCAAATTCAAAAGAAAAATGAATAGAGGAGTAATAGTCATTTTTATTTGTTTGATATTATTCATTTATTTAGTCATTTTTATTTGTCTAATATTAGTCATTTATTTAGTCATTTATTTAGTCATTTAGTTGTGATTTTACCTGATGACCAAATTAGTCACTTATAAATGACCAAATTAGTCATCTATTTTCCAAATACTACTAGTGTTAGTCATGTGACTAAAAGTTTTAGTCATGTAGTCATTTATTTTCCAAATTCTACTAGTTCTTGGCTTGAATATCATATGCTAAGTTTAGTTGTGAGGGTTTATTCATCTTTGATTATTAAGATTAATTTGTGTGAACACTCATGATTTGAAAATCTTTATACTCAGAAGATTGTACTATTTCTATGATACTATAGGATTTTAGCTGGGTTTAGCAAGATTTAGTTTCAAAAAGGGTTGGTCCACTTCAAGTGTTAGTCATTTTCATTCTTGGTCTTTAGATTAGCTTGTCTCTCTTGTGATCTCTCTAAAACCCTTTATCTCTTTTATTGTTTTCTTTAAATCTGGGTTAGTTTTAGGACGCAAAGAATCACTATATTGTCACATTTGATGATTTTGAAACCTTCATTCATTGCTATGTAAGTCCCCTTATGATTACCAACATTTTCACATATTATATGAGTTGTTTCACTGCATTTGTCAAGACCTATCATTAGAGACCTTGGGGTTATCTCTTGAGGCTTGTTGATAGAGATTTACCTTTCAAGAGAGATAGAGTACTTGTATTCTATCTGAGTTGTTGCTATGGAGAAAACACCATCAATAGTGGCCTACTACACAATAGTGCCAAATCAAACACAACAGGTACCTCCCTATGTCTGAGCGATACCGCAGATGCTAGTACCATCCTACTCAAGAGGGACACATACCAGAGGGTACAATAGCTATCGAGAGAACCCTTCGCATAGAGGGGTAGTGCCAGACTCACCACATAGGTTAGATGTGGAAGCTTAGAGTAGAGAGGACAAAGGATAGATGATAGGATACAAATTTTTGACAAGTGCAGGATGGATGTACAATATAGAGTGATAGAGATTAGATTAGATTCAGATCTTTGTACTTGGATTTTATTTGATGATCACTGATGTATATGATGGACATTATTATGGATCATGTGATGGACATTTTATTTTTATTTTTATATGATATGTGATAGCCATTATTGACACTATATTGTATTTATGTGATGGATGACTTATTTATGCATATGTTTATGATGATGTATGTTTATGCTTATATGGATGGTATGGATGATATGTACGATGTATAATGTTTATGATGTAGGATGTGATGGATAATTTATGACTTTATATGCTATGGGTATGGATCTAACAATTTGTGATGTAGATGGTGATGTAATGTGTTAATGATATGGACTAATATGGAAATGAATGGATAATAAAATGAATCTAGGATGCTTAGAATAACTAAATATGATTAAGAAAAACAATTTAAAATAAATATGAGATGACAGTACACATGAGATGAAATACATTGAACCTATAATGTGGGATGCGATGCAATTAAATTCCTTACAAACACTAATAGATAAATGAAATGCAATGTGGATGTAGGTGAAAGGTTGACTTTATTTGTGGATCATGCTTGTTTTACCTTATAAAAATAAAGGTGTGTTCTAGATGAGTGAGATGGCCTAATGTGAAATGGAATGCAACATGAACATGAGTGTAAATAAGGGTGTGCATAATGACGAAGGCCAATGGTAGGCATATTATACTTGCTTGAGTTTATTGGAAAGTACTTTCCCTGTAATAATTACAAAATTAAAGGAAGATGGGTGTGAAAAGTGCACCTATCAAGAACTAAAGGTATCCTGAGAAGAAGAGGAGATGGGGGGATGACTGTTTGCACAACCAAAATCATAGGTCATAGGTGAGGTATAGATGAAATGCAATAGAATTGATCATGAAATGCAATTCTAATGTGATTTTCAATTTTTGGAGCACTAATTTTTGCTATAGCATAATACACTAGATTCTAGGGTATGTGAAACCAAGGTGGATTAGTGTCTAATGCACAAAACAAACACGTTAGATAAGAAGGATATCCCAACACCCCAAATTATCGAAGACCTTGGTCGGGCTAGGCATTTTGATAACTACAAGCACAAAAGGATGCCCCAGCATATCACAAGACCATAGGGATCTTGGTGGGTACTACGTGGGACAACTAAGCAGACAACAAAAAATAAAAAGATCAAGATATGTCCCTATGTTAACCCATCAGAATACACCATGATATGATAGATCATGATGAGTTATGATAGGGAGCTCAAATGATAAACAAAAATCCAAAAGCATCAAAATATCACAATCAATTTCAAACGTCCTTTTCCATAGGATTGAGAGGGTGGAAGGGATTGATGAGGTCTATTAGGAAGGATACATCCTATTAAGACCAGAGATGGATACTGAACTAAAATATCGATATGACACAGGAGATTCCAAAACCAATTGAATCTCATGATACAATTGGATCTCGTTTGTGAAGAACTAGTAAGATAAGGACATACTTGATGACACGACATAAGACACGAGACACAAGAAAACATACTGAGACACCCTAAAGACCTAAGGGCTTAGGGGATGATCAGAGATTATCCTTTCCTATGTGAAAGCTCAGAGCCCTCATATTTCAAGAAAATACCATGGATAAAAGTGGAAAGAGGACGATGGAGACAAATGATGGAAAATGATTACTAGACAGAAAAAAAGCAAAGCCCCAGGGGTGGATCAAATGATCAACCTTGCCTACATGAAAGCATAGGGGCAATGTAGTTCAAAAAAGATAAAAAGACTATCATGACAGGATGTGATCTAAATGAAGACCAACACGATGAAGGAACCTAGATGGAAGTGAAGGACCAACACGATGACAAGGACTAATGACACAAGCTTAAATTAGGATAAAATATTAGGATGATGGATAAAAAATGAGGTGCTTCAAATGCTCAACCAAAATATACCAAGCAACCGGATGATGGATATAGATGGAAGGACAAGATCGATAGGATGATAGGATATGATATCAGGATGGGTGGAAGCATAAAGTAACTAGGACACAAGGTAGATAATGATTAAGCCCTGTATGAATGACACCTATGAATAGGTTTTCACCAAACATACGTATCCCAAGCACCACCAAGGGTGGTTTTCGCCATAGGATGAATTATTTCTCTTTACTATTTTTGGATTTTTTTGATTTTTGATTTTTTTTTTTGTATTTTTGATAATTTTTTACTTTTTTGTTTTTTAGATTTTTGGATTTTTTGGATGATAGGAAACCCTAGCTAACTTAAGTGTAGAACCTTTTTAGGTGCATGATGTTAATGGGCTCCTCTAGGGGTTCTCCTTTGGGTGTGGCAAGTCTATATGCCCCAAATCCATATTTTTTTGTGATGACATAAGGACCCAACCAATTTGCTTCAAATCTTCCCTTCTTATATCGATCTTGCTGAGTGTGCTAATTCTCCTTAAGGACTAAATCGCTAATGTTAAATTGGCAAGGATGAACCTTCTTGTTGTAGCTTCGCTTAAGGTGATTTTGATATTCTTGAAGATGATTATATGCTTTGATCCATTTTTATCAAGGAGTTCTAGCTAGCTGAGTCTTGTAACTTGGGCATCTTCATCACTGATAAGATTCTTCAAGGATATTCTCAATGATGGGATTTCTACCTCAATCATAAGATAGTGTCGACACCATAAATGAGGGAATATGGAGTGACATCAGTAGGGGTGTGGTAGGCCCAAAGGGCGGGATGGATATGAAGGTGCCAATCTTGACTAGTATTGTTGACTACCTTTTTAAGGATCTTGATCAAAGTTTTGTTGGTAGCTTCTTCTTGACCATTACCTTGGGGATAATAGGGTGTAGACCAATAGTGTTGAATGTGAAAGGTGTCACAAAGGTGTTTCATGGTTTGGTTCCTGAATGGATTTCTATTATAAAAAATGATGGTGGATGGGATTCTATATCTGTAGAGAATATGGAAAAGGATAAATTTGGATATTTGAGAGAGTGGAATTGCTTCCACCCACTTGATGAAGTACTCAGTTGTAGTGATAATGAAGATATGGCCATTAGATGATGGCGGATATATCTTGTTGATTAAGTCAAAAACCCACTGAGAGAAGGGCCATGGTGCTATAAGAGGCTATAGATCCTATGCAAGAGCATGTATCAAATCCGCGTGTTGTTGACAAGGTAGGCACTTCTTCACAAACTCACAAGAATCAAGTTCCAAGGTAGGCTAGTAGTAAACCACTTTGAGAATTCTCTTATCTAGTGCCATGCCATTTGAATGGGCCCCACAAACACCACTATGTACTTCTCTTAATGCAGTGTGAGCTTTGGTCTCATTTAGACACCTGAGCAGGGTTCCATCATACCCACGATGATAAAGTGTATCACCTACAATAGTGTAATGGGATGTATGTTGGATGAAATATTTTCGTTGGTTGCATGTCAGATCAGGAGGTAAGATGTTATCATGGAGGTAGGTGTAGATGTCATTATACCAGGGTGATGTAGGGCCTACAATGTCACACACCATCTCACTTTCTAAGATATTGTAGGTTGGGATTAAGAGTTGTTCAACAAGGAACTCACATTCTATTTGATCCTTAGGCATTTCAATTAGGGAACCAATGGTAGCCATCACATCCACTGCTTTGTTCTGCACTCTTGGAATCTAGTCAAATTGGATGGAAGTGAAATACTTTTTGAAGTCGTCTACCATGCACTTATAAGCAAGTAGCTTGTCATCTTTTGTCAAAAAATCATCATTGACCTATTTGATGATTAGTTGGGAATCGAAAAAGACTCTCAAGTGAGTGATGTGCCATTGGATAGTGATTCTAAGGCCAGTAAGGAGAGCTTCATATTCTGCAATGTTGTTGGTGCATGAATGAATTTGGTATATAATCACCCTAGGGGGTGATGAGAAAAATTACCACCCCCAATCCATTTTGTGTGTATGATCCATCAAAATAAAGTGTCTATGTGGCTACTCCAGCTATTGTAAAGACCCCTTCATCAAGAAATTTTGTGACTAGAGGATAGGCATCTACCAGGGGAGCATCTGCTAGTTGATCAACTATAACTTGTGCTTTAATAAATTTTTGATCCACATATTCTACATAAAATTCGCTTAACAGCATGACCCACTTAGCCATGTGACCAGTCAAATTTGTCCTAGATAATAGATATATAAGTGGATTGACTTTGGAGATGAGCTTCACTAGGTGATTGAGCATATAGTGTCGAGTTTTTTACAAACTAAAAACCATAGCTAGGAAAGCTTTTTCCATTGGGGAATAATTGAGTTCATAACTCACTAGGGTCTGGTTGATGTATTAGATAAATCATTCCTTTGATGACTCATCATGTTTTTTCCAGCAATGCCCCTAGTGCCACTAAAGTAGCATAAATATGCAGCAAGAGCAGTTTACTTAGAATTGGTGGCATAAGGATGGGAAGGTGAGCCAAATTCTCTTTGATCTTGTTGAAGCCGAGTTGGCACTATTGATTCCACTTAAAGGAGGTATCCTTTTTTAGGAGATGAGTGAATGAATAGAATTTGTTGGCTAATTGAGCTATAAAATACCAAATGGATTATAGCTTACCCTGAAGGCTTCTTAATTGTTTGAGATTGCATGGTGGAGGCATATCCATGATTTCCTTGACTTTCACTGGATCAACCTCTATGCCTCTTCAGGAGATAATGAAACCCAATAGTTTTCCTGATGTGACCCCAAAAACATACTTCTTAGGATTCAGGTGTAGCTTATAGTGCTCAAGACACTCCAAAATATTCTTGAGAATTATTGGGTTCTCTTCCCATGTTTTGGATTTCCCTAAAAAATCATCAACATAATCTTCCATTATGATGTGAATCAGATCATGGAAGACAACGACCATGGCACATTGATAGGTTTCCCCCGCATTCTTGAGGCCAAAGGGCATGACATTGTATTAGAATGTGCCCCAAGGTGTAGTGAAGGTTATTTTATGTTGATCTTCGGGTGTGATTTTGATTTGATTATATCTATAGAATCCATCCATGAGGGAAAGCATCTCGTGCCCTGTAGTTAAGTCCACCAACATGTCAATGATCAGTAAAGGAAAATAATCTTTAGGACAGGCTTTGTTGAGGTCCTAAAAATCTGTGTAGATCCTAATATTGTTGTTTGGTTGGGTGATTGACACTATGTTGGAGATCCAGTCAAAATAATCAATGGGCCTTATGAATTCAACTTCTAATATATTTTCTAGCTCTTTCTTGACCAGTAGGGATACTTGGGGGTGCATTTTCTTGAGTTTTTACTTGACAGGTTTAGAATCAGGATGTATGTATAGATGATGTACTACTAGAGCAAGATCGAGACCCAATATATCTAAATATGTCCATGAAAAATTGATGATGCCTTCTTTGAGAAGCTTGGTGATGGTAGAGTATTATTCCTCTAATAGTGCTTTGGCTACATAGGGGATTTTGGGATCCTCTTCAATTCCCAAATTGATTTCTTGCATTTCCTTGATCAAAATGAATGATCATTTAGATATCTAAGTTCCTACAAGGGGAAGATGAATGTCCCCATCGTCCAGTGCCTCATCGAGGTTTTCGCTATTAGATACACCCTTTGTTTTTACTTTTTCCGAGTCAAGAAGCACCTTGGGGAGGTTTACGCAAGGTAACCCTTTTTTATTTTTCTTCTTTTTATTTTGTGGTTAAGGCATTCATCTTCCCCAAATCCCATGAGATCTACGTACATATCCACTGAGGGAAAGGTGTCGATAGGTGTGCAACCATGTAGGTACCAATCTATGATTTTAGGATGTTGAAGGGATAGGGTGATAGTGCAAATGGATAGGCATTTGAACATGGAAGAAAGGTCAATGTGATCCACATGATCGTACATGTGTTTGATGGATTCTTCCTCTGGTATGTCTTCAAGGAGATTGTTTCCCACACTGACGTTGTTAGAGGCAGTACATGATACCATAGGACCCTTTTCCTTGGTATCATAGCCCAAACACAAATTACTTGGATGCACAAAAGTGTCTATGGATTGTCATCTTCCTTGCTCTTCTACACCAAGGCCTCCCCCCAATAATTGTGTTTCTTTCCAAACTTAGAGGGCTAAGGATAGGTTTCTTGGAAATATTCTTTCAAAGGGGGAGAGGGTTCAGGTTCCTCATGTTAAACCCATTGGTTGATGCCATCTTCTGGCATGTCTTACCTTAACCTAGGAGAGCGGAAGGTGCTATATCCCACATTTTTGGAGCTCAAGGTGATCATCTTCTCTTCTTCCTTTGGTAGAAACTGATAAGGTTGTTTGTATGTGTGTGGTGAGGGTGGCATAGTTTCCACGTTCAATGTTGTGTGCATTTCATAATCACCACATCCCTTGTCAATGATTTGGACTTTGGTAAGGGTGGAACCAGATACGAACGATGGAGTGGATGTGTTGGTATAGGAGTGGGATGATTATTCCTATGGTGGTCCCATTTCCACCCTAGGATAGTAATGAGAGTGGGGAAAGGAAGCTTCTAATGTGTGGCAATATTCAAATGGTTGAGGATCTACGTGTATGGTAACTTCCATCCCATTATATGGGAATTTTAGACATTGATGGTATGTGGACAGAACAACTTGCATGGCATGGATCCATGGACGGCTGAGGAGGAGGTTATAGGGGAGTTCCAAATCAAGGACATGGTAGGTAGTGTATTGCACAGCTAGCCCAACCTAAATCAAAAGATAGATTGTCCCTTCAGAATCACGCTTTGCATTATCATACACCTTGATAGTAATGACTTGAATATTTAAGTCAACATGGGTGTATCCCACCTGTTTTATGAATTTCAATGTGCAAATATTCAGGGTAGAACCATTATCTACCAAGACCCTCTTTACTTTCTGATGATTTACAAGGACCTCAAGATGGAGGGGACAATTATGGTTCGAGTTAATGCAAGGCATGTCATTTTTAATATAACCTAGCTAATAAGTTAATGAGAGGTGTCCTACCAATGCTTGAACTTATGTAGGGTCTATGTAATTGGGAACTTGGATGTCCTATAAGGCCTTGCTTAGGATTTCTTGGTCTATGGGGGAAGACTTGAGAAAATCCAAAATGGATATTTCTGTCAGAGTCTTTCCTAAATCATCAAGAATGGTATATTGAGAACTTACAGGTGGTGATTGAGTGGATGTGGAGGCTCCAAGGACTGTATTGTGAGTTCGGTGGGTTGTAATAGCACACTAAGGGTATTTTCCTTTTATGTGTATCATAAACACACGTGGTCCTACTTGTTTGATGTGCATGACGATGCCCTCATAATTAAACGACACATTTTTGTAACTAGTGTTGTTTGTGATGTTATTTTGATTATTGTTGTTATTAGATCCCGGGTTGGTGTTTGATGTGCTAGGGCCTTGGTTATTCTTAGGGAAAGTGTTTTGATATATCTATATTTGAGCATTAGATGAGGGTTCCATGTTGGCATACACATGTATGTCACCTCAATCTATGAGATCTTAGATGTATTTTTTTAAACCTTGACATTTTTTTAATGTATGCCATTTAATCTTATGGAACTCACAATACTCATTTTCTTTGTACCAAGATGGTTTGGGCTTGGATTCATCAAGAGGATTGGTCACAGGATATGTGATTGGGTAATTAGATTGAAAAAGCTTATGGAACATGGCGCTCAAGGGTTCTCCTAGTTGAGTGTATTGATATTTGTTATTCCCTTGGTTATTCTAATTGGATTGTTGGGTAGGATGAGGTGTCCCCTATAGCACTGATATGGCATGAGGAATTGATTACTAAGGAGGGGGATATTGTGGCTTCTAGGAAGTATTGGCTACTTGGACATGTTTGGTGTTAGTGACACCATAATTGATAGTTTTTTTTTTATTCCAATAACGAGGCTTATCCCCAGATGATTTCTCTTTATAAGAGTTAAATTTTTTGAGTAACCCTCTGGAAATAAGTGCCCTCTCAAGGATAGGGCCTTTCCCCACTATTTTTGCAAAGGTTGTGACACAGTGAAGTATGAAATTGTGGGTCATATCCAGATGAGAGTTTTCAATAAATAGGGTGACCATGCCTTTTCCCTTAACGGGGATTTCATTCGGCTAGATAAAGCTCGCCATCTTTGAAGATAGCTTGCAAAAGTTTCTCCCTCACACTGATTTTCTTTCAAGAGATCTAACGTATCAATATCCTTCTCCAGATTGAAAGAGAAGTGGGAGAAAAACTATTCCAAAAGTTGTGCAAAGGACTTGACAGATCCTTTCTCAAGACCCATAAACTAGTCAAGAGCTATCCCTTGTAAACTCCTAGGAAATAGTCTCATGAGGTAGTTGTCATTATGCATGACTTCTTGACAATGGGAATAGATCTCTTGAAGATGAACCTTAGAGTCTTTTGTTCCTTTATACTTATTGAATTTTGGCTTTTTGAAATATTTTGGGAAAGGAACCAATGAAATTGATGGATCAAACGCATAAGGACAAACTTCCTCAAAATTAAATGATTGTTTATTGGTCCCTGCTTGTAAGTCCTTTAACACAACTTTGACTTCTTCCAAATATTTTTTGATAGGAATTGTTGGAGTCAGATTAGATGGATTAGGTTGATTGTATGGAGGATATTACTAGTGTGATGAAGATGGGGTGGAAGAAGCTTGATCATAGGCTAGTGGAGATGTATATGGAGGCGTTTGCTGGTACTGATTAGCGTATGTGATTGTGGTTGAGGATTGGCGTAAGGTGGATAAGTGGATGATGGATTTTGATAGTAAGAGGTGGAAGTTGCTTATTGATAGGGTGGTTGTTGTTGATAATATGAAGTGAATGTAGCAAATTGTTGATATTGTGTGGGAGCTTGGTAGTATGATGTTGTGGTGGTTCCTTGTTGGTGTGATGGCAGTTGCTGATAGTAGGAAGTGGATGGACCATCCTGTTGATAGGGTGGTTGCTGCTAAGTGTAGTATGGATTGGATTGGTAATTGTATGCAACATTGGGTTGTGGTGTGGTATACAGAGGTGGTTGCGGATTAGACAGCTATTAGTAAGGATTCAAGTGTGATTGCAAAGGATTGGTGTAAAGAGGCAGTTGAGTTCACAGTGGCTCTGAGAGGCTAGATGGAGATTTGGATAAGGATTGGATGTAGTAGCATAGGAAACATATGTGTTTGATGGATGGTAGAGATATTATGTGAGGGGATTATGTTGTGTTTGCATGGGAATGTGTGTATGTTGGGGTGGTTGTTGTTGTGGTGGTTGCTAATAAGGAGGGATAGATGGGATGTGTTGATATTGTGGGATCACTATAGAGGCACCGTGGGGTGGTTGTTAAGGTCACAATGCAACTTATGTCACTTGATGTGGGGGTTGCGTAGGAAAAATAGTGTGTTGCTATGGAATCATGACATTTTATTGTGGAATTGTGATGTTATGTTGTAGAGGTTGTTGATGAGGTGGTTGAGATGAAATGGCAGTGGTAGCAATATGTTGTGGGGGTGCTTGCGAGAGGATAGAAGTGTGTTGCGGTGGTGTTTGCAGTGTAGTGGATTGTTGAGGATTAACAGATGGCTACTGAAATGTAGGGATGTTTCCTTGAGGTGGAGGTAGTAAATTTCCCACAGGTGTAGGCCCTAGAGGTGGCATCAATGCAAGGATAGGATTTCCCCTAGTGTTGGCAGGTGGTTGACTGGGATGCTAAGGTAGGAGTGGTAGAGCAGATGGAATATTCTATGGGATGCCATAGGCATAGGGGTCATTAGGATTAGGTTGTACTTTTGAGGCTGAGGTTGGAAGGCGGGGGTAACTTATGACTTGATGTATCAGGATATTTATGAATCCAAGTTGATACCAATTTTCTATAGGTGCACCTTCAGGAATATATGAATTTCTCAAAACGTTTTGGGAAGTCTACAGATCTTGAGGTGTTGGGAGAGTCTGGGAACGAGTATATTAGGATATATCAAAATTAGGTGGTGGTTTGATTCCTTTCATGATTAGGGTGGCAAGAATATTATCCCAGGGCTTTTTGAGGAGGTGATCCATAATTTGAACATTGACAGGGTTACTGAGGTACTCGTCAACTATGACTTTAGGCTGATTAACCATGTTCTCCTCACTAGGCGGTGAAGTATTTTGAATGTCAGTGTTGGATTGTGATGAGGCACTGTTGTTGGGGTCTTGAGGTATATTTGCACCATTGTTGGGATCCTGGGGGATATTTGCACCATTGTTGGGATCTTGAGGGATATTTGGCTGGGAACCCTGGGCTTGTTGTTCTACCATTTGCTTCTTTGCTTGTGATTGAGTTTGAACAAGAATGAAATTGTAAAGTTACCAGGTGGGTTAAGATGATACTGGACTCTAAGATGTAATGCAAAGATGACCTAAGTGATTATTGAAAGATTGATTGGATTGGATGATTGTATAGGGATGTGATTGGATTAGATTGGATAAGATTGATTGATGAAATGATTGATAATATTGAATGATGGATGAGAAAGGATGATGAAAGGGATTCTAAACCAATTTCAAAAATCACCCTAGATGACCTAAGGTGGTACTTGATCGAATTAAGGGAAAAAAAATGATTATGGCATTGAATCCACCTTGAGATGAAAGTGGATTGATTGGGCTGAGGATGATAACTGACTCAACACGGATGGAAATCTTGAGTGGATGTCATTGATGATGATCAAATTGAGACACCTAAGCCAATTTGGATAACAACCTCTAAAAAAAAGTTCAAGGAATTTGGATTGAGGAAATGATGATGGATCTGCAACCTAGAGATATTTTAAGATGTACCTATATGATTTAGATGATAAATGGATGACCTTTGGAAAGTGTAGATGGATTGAAATGCATATTACGGGTGAACGGAAGATGCAAACGACTTGGAAAATAACTAGCTTTTGCGGGTCCTATAGATTAATTTCCCTAAATAGGGTTCAAACTTTCCTAAACAAGTGATAGGCTCACCCAACCAGGGTGCAGAGTTGCCCAACCTGGGTGTAGAATCGCCCAACCAGGGTGCAGAATCACCTAACCAAGGTGCAAAATTTCCCAACCAAGGTGTAGAATCGCCCAACCTAGGTGCAGAATCACCCAACTAGGGTGCAAGGTCAGCCAATTAGGAGGAAGACTCACCTAAATAGGGGTCAAGGTCAGCTAAACAGGGTGCAAGGTTGCCCAAATAGGTGATAGGCTCTCTTATACAATGTTAAGATTCGTCTAAATCTGAAAATGGTCAAATGACGTCGATAAACGGGGTAATGAAATCTTTGAATGAACAAACTAATTTTTGTAATGGGGAAACAAAATTTCCTAATGGGGAAATTAGACTCACCAAGTGGGGAAACAGACTCTAAATGGAGAAATGGACTCTCTAAAGGAGAAAAAAACTCTCTTAACGGGGAAACAAACTCTCCTAACGGGGGAAACAAACTCTCCTAATGAGGGAAATGGACTTTTTGAATGGGGAAACAAGAAAATGGATTGTCTAAACAAAAGATGGGATTGGCTGTTCAAGGTGCAAACTCGCCCAATTATGTTGCAAAATTTCCTTTTTTTAGGGAATGGGAAAATATGATGACTCTGGGACTAATAGGGGACTGAAACAACAAGCACAATCACCCAAGGATGAAGCAAGTTCACCCAAAAGAGTGGCAAAGTCACCCCTTTTGATGAAATAGACAAATGTGATGGGTTGTTTGACTGACAGAATGAGTTAGAAAAATAGTAGCATCACCCCTTTAGGTGTCAAGATCACCTAAATCAGTGACAGACTTGCCCAACCAAGGTGAAAACTCGCCTATTATGTGAAGAATGGGTGATTTTGAGAGGAACCCACTAAGAAATAACTCAGACAGAAGAAAGGGTCACCCCTGTGGATGAAAAGTTCACCCCAAACAATAGCAAGTTCACCCCTAAAAAAGGTAGACTTTCCCAAATGATAGACTTGGACTTGTCTTGGATAAAAAATAGCCATGGAAAAGGAATACAACACAACAAACAACAAATAGAAGGTAAGGTTGACTTGACCAAAAAGAGATGCATTAGTTTTGCACAAAGAAGATAGTTCAAACAACACAATCCTAAGATTAGTAAGAAGGGTATGGCCAACATGGTCCTCTATCTAGGTTGAATAAGGTGATTTAGGGAGTCGTCGATATACGTCGATACGTGAGGCACAACCATGAACACCAATCTGTCAAAGGCATGAGTCAGAAGACCCAACGATGTATTAGAAACTTGGACCAAATATTCATGTCTTATCTAGGTATCACCCTAGCTTTAATGCTTCGCCAAACATGACATGACTAGATTGGGGTACAACTTTGGTTCTCCCCCCTTTATATACCCCGTCAATACACGTGGTTGGGATTTCCCTTTGGAGTGATGAAATACCCAAGTAGGTCTTGCTAAAAGAAGACACTAGACATTTTTAGCTAGTCCCTAGGCTCGCACGAGGTGCAAGGGGAAAGCTTGGACGTTCTAGTATCTCCTGGGTAACACAAAGGACTAAAGTGGACTACAATTTCTCTTCACCCAGGATAGCCAAATGACACAAGAGTATTGGATACGTCAACAACCCACTTAAAAAGCATGAAGAAAAAAGTGTATTTGACCCCTCCTAATTAGTTATATGTGCCTAACTAGTATGAAAAATGGAAAACAAACAAAACTAACTACATTCAGACCGACTGTTCTAGAAGAAACTATTAGTAGTTTAAATCTTTAGCCTTGGACAAGTGAGAAACAATTGCACAAACATTAGTAAAACAAAGCAAACTCACTAAAAACTAGGTTAGGGGGTTAGTACCTAAAAATGATAAGAAACAAACTCTAAAAATGAAACTTTAAGTCACTATTTACCTTAGAATTACCTTCGTTTGTAGAAAAATCACCCTTGTTAGTAGCAAAATAGCCTCTTTCAGAGGTACGCTTGCCGCTGTCAATAGTAGGTTTGCATGTTTTGGAGGAAGGCTCACCCCTGTTAGTAGAAGGATTGCCTATTTCAGAGGTAGGCTCACCTGTTTGCAGAAAGCAGGCTTGCCCAAGTTAGAAGCACGGTTACTTGTTTGAGAATTAGGGAGTA
Source organism: Sequoia sempervirens (assembly GCA_007258455.2). Taxonomy (NCBI): domain Eukaryota; kingdom Viridiplantae; phylum Streptophyta; class Pinopsida; order Cupressales; family Cupressaceae; genus Sequoia; species Sequoia sempervirens. The sequence goes on along the minus strand of VDFB02000003.1, from coordinate 51,457,383 downwards.
GATTTTCCTCTATTTGATAGATGGGAAAATCTACAAGTGCAGAATTGCCTATTCTGAGGGCAGAATCGCCCCTTTTAGCTGTAGAATCACCTTTGTGTAACTTGAACCTACAAAATTTCAAACAATAGAAAACATAAAAAAGAGCAGACACATTTGTGGGTCCCACCAGGCGTGCCAAAAATGTGTGCAGTGTGTTTTTCCTACCCTAAGTGATGCAAAATAATAGAAAATGATAAATGATAAATAAACAAAACACCACCTTAAGATAATCCTAGTTGAACTTGAACAAAAGAAAGATAAAATAAAGATTATACCTTACTCAAGTTGATTCTTTGGTTGGCCCTTTGATGTTGATAAATTGTGATCTCCTTGATGGAAAATCACCTAAAATGAGATGCAAATGGATGAGGATTAAATGGAGAATGAAAAGATGGATTTGGGTGTTTGGATAAATGTATGAGATGAATGCAAAGGAAGCTTGAAAATTTGACAATGGAGGATGAGAGTGCTTTAGATTGCTAGTGTGCTTGAATTGTGAATGAATGCATGTAATTGTGGTGAATGAGAAAATGAGACTAAATCCTCTTATTAGGGGAAGAGTCTCTAGAGAATTGGATGGCTAGGATTTAGAGAACATGGACAAGATGAATGACTATGGTGAGTAGAGGACTCACAAGCCCTCACATCTTACCATGTGGAAATGAGGCAAAAAAAGAGCATTGAGGTGGAGGTACCTACAAGTACCTTGGGATTAGGGGAAGATTTCCTCAAAAAGGAAGTTCTTGTCCCCATGTGGAAGGATGTTGACATGTGAGGAATTTTAATTGGAGTAATAATTAATTAAATATTAATTAATTATTAGCTAATGCATGATTAATCTAACACCCCCCTTAATATGAACTTAGGGAGTAGCTAAAAACCCTAAAAAGAGAATGCATGATGGGTCCAGACAAACAAGTCTTGGTGAGGTACCCATGTACAAACATAAGATCTCTCACAACTAGAGAAAAATGAGAAAACCTCATGGGAAAAACACTGCTCTGAAAGAAAGAAAGGTGAATGAATGACTGAAAAGCCTCCAAATCAAGGTGTGATGGAATGAGAACCCTCCAACCAAACCAAGTCTTGAAAAAGAGGAACATGCAAAACCTCACTAAAGAACAAACAAGCTATAGATTTTTGTAGAATGAAGACTACTATAGTGTTGAAATGAAGAGCCTACTCTAAAAAAAATGATGACTATGATCAAGATAACAAGAATCTAGATGATTTCCCCAATGATACTACTTGAATCAGATGGAAAACAAAGGAAATGCATCTAGAAATCAAAGATACAAATGTCAAGATCAAGAAGACTATACTGCATGAGTACCCCAAACAACACTACTTGAATCAAATGGAAAATAAAGGAAAACATCTAGAATTCAAAGATATAGGTGATAGATGAATATGAAACTACTCAACATGCAAGTTGAAAATCCAAGTACCAAATAATCTAAAGAACATTGATTATGAGATAGACAATAATTCACATGAGTTTCTCCAACGACACTACTCAAATCAGATGGAAAATAATGAATTTGTATGAGTGATCCTAATGAAACTACTCAACATGCAAGATGCAAGTTGAAAATACAAGTACCCAGTAGTCTTTGATTAAATAAAAATGAAAGGTCACCTCCTAAAATTAGAATGTAAGAATATCCATATGGTAAATTCTCCAACTCACTAAAATGCATGTAACTAGCCATTGATGTGCGTTGCATTTGAAAGTACATAGGAACAAGTACTATATACGTAGATCACTACAAACCATGAAACCAATGAAGGTTTAACACCAATTGTATAAACCTTCCCATAATGCTAAAAAGGGAGAGCCATGATAGGTACATTGAAATTATGTGAAACAAAGAAGTGGATGTAGGAGAAACAACTTGCAAATAAAAGGGTGTGAAACTAAGGAACACATGCACGAGGAAAGAATCACTAGGATTCATTGTTATCATGGAAGGGACACTCACTTGAAAAAGGTGTGATGGAAAACTAAAGGAAAACATCAACTCCCCATGGCACTTTCTATCATAGTGCAAATAAAAAAGGCATAACAAGATGTGAAAAATCCCAAAAAAATTAACACCAAAATGAGACTTTATCTTAGTTTGTCTATAAAAGAGATTGTGCATGAAAAAGATGTCCAAAATGAACAAATAGGACAAAATATTGGAAATACATATAGAACAGCCTAAAAAGAGTCATCCCATGCAAAAAAAAGTTCAGAGTAGCTAAAAGGTCTACATAATTCACCAGAGTGCAAAAACACAAAAATTGGAGTACAATGTACTTCAAGAGCAATCTAGAAAAATTGCATGGATGGAATTGAAGAGCTATGAAAGATAATTCCAACATCACTAGAGTTGTGAAAAGTAGAGAAACTGGTCAAAAGTTATGATTTCAGAACTAACAATAACACCTCTAACTTCAATAGATTGTAGAATGCACTAGAAAAAAAAAAAGGTGATGATACCCACACCACTAGAAAGTTGGTGGAACCAACTTTTCGACGATATCTTGTTTGTCAAAAATTGACATCGTATGCCAATTTTATGGCCAAAAGTAAAAAAAAGGTTTTCTTTAGGGCATAAAGAGGGTCAAAGGGAGCCATGCAAGCAATCATATGGATGATGTCATACCAACGTTAGCATTAGTGCGACTGATGTTAGTAGGAATATTCTTTGGAATATTCCCATTGCCTAGAAAAAATGTTTGGTCCCCTGTCGCTGACAAAAATGATGAAATATGATGTTTTGAGGTTGGAATATTCCACTTGTATGAGATTTTTTGCCACTAAGAAATTTCCACAGTCGCTGAAAAATAGATAAGGTGGTATGAAAAATCTACCTATGGCTTGGTCTTGTGGGCACTGGGAAAATGCAAAAAAGGGCTACCGTGAAAAAAGACACCTATCAAGGAGAAAAGTTGAGGCTATTAGGCAATCTTGGAATATGTCAACTAGGTAGGTTGGAATATATGAGCATTTTGGAGAGGAAAAGTCTATCAACATTTGCTTGGGGGCCCACAGGGCCTACAATTGCAGGTACCATATGGGTACCTCATATAAATGTTCTGGCCAAACCAAAAATTCTGCCCCAATAAACTTTGAAACCAACAATTTTTAAATATTGCTTTTACAATTTATTTTTTAAATATTTCAAAAGATTTTTTTTTTTAAATGCCAAACCTTATGATTTTTTCCCTTCTTTTTTTAAAATTTGATTTTCAAGCATGCAAATTTGTATAGGGGCCATATGGGCCCCTATACAAAAAAAATTGCCTCAGAAGCTCCCAACCCTAAAATAGGGAAAATTTATAGTCAATATCCATGGAATCAGCCTCCTAAATGCAACTATGAGGTCCTTTTCACGCCAAAATTCACCAAAAATGCAGCCACCCTTTGAAACTAGGAAAAAGCAACCACTTCAAACCCTTACAAATCTGATCTCAAAAGTCCAAATCATGTAAAACAAAAGGAAAATCTAACTTTCTTGACAACTTTGAATCCAATTGTTACACCTCAATTGTATAGCTACTACTGCATAGGGAAATGCATTGTAATGTTTGAATCTTTTAGATGAATAAAACATGTTGTTCTTGTTATCAAATGATTGTCTCATTTTTCTGATACTTGTTTTGATGTAATTTTGAATAAATGTTGCATATAAGTTATGGAATAATGTTTATTCTAACTTTTGAGATATTTTATGCAAACTACTTTGTTATGAGCATATGACTACTGATGTCATGTCATGGTGTGCAGGTATGAAGACTATTCCTCCAAACAGAGGAGAGACATCATTTGAGGAGGAACTTGGTCGGGTAAATAGTAACGATTACCAAAATTGAGCATACACCCACGTCAGCATAGTCTCTAAGAAACCAAGTCAGTTATGTTGGCTTAGATAAGTCATCCTTAGGCTTTAGGAGTTATGTTTACTTCCTTATGCTTTGAAAAGTGATGATTACTCTTTTGTTTGACTTACTGTGCTTTGACCATGATATGGAAAACGTGAATGGATATATGTTAATAGGTCAAGTGAGTATGTATATACATGTCAATACATACGTATGTTCGGTAGATGGATATGCCCATACGTACGTGTCGACATGGTATACATACATTTACGTGTACACTGCGTACAATGATATACATATATATATACCCACGTTACCTATTGCCTGGGAATAATGATGTTAATAGTAATATTTGATTGGAATTTACATATAATCATATTTACACAAATACATATGCATGTATATTGAAAGTATGCTGACTAGCTCACAATATACATATGTAGCAATTAATACGTATAAGTGTAAATATTTAAATATGTAAATGTTTATATATTTTATATTATAGTTTTACTTAAATATATATATGTATATATGTAAATATATTTAAATAGTACTATTTAAATATATATATATTCATATATTACGGAGTAAATAAATCTATAATAAAAATATATAAATATATATATTAAATATATAAGAATATTTGAATTTAGTATTATTTCCTAAAGTGATTTAGGAAGTCAATTTTATATTACCTTGAGTAATTTTGGAAATTGAATTTTAAAATACATTGGTAAATTTATAAAACGATTTTTTTTTTACTATATATTATTACTTTGAAAATATTACATTTGAAGACTTTAAAAAGGAAATATTTGATTTTGAAATCAATATTAAATATTTTGAACTATGGGAAATCGAAATATTATGAAAGATAAATATTTGAAATATTAAATACTTCATATAGTGTAAAGTCGAAACATAATTTTAAAGGAAGAAACTGAAGAAAGCCATTCCCGTGAAAATGAAATGGATGCCTGTAGCACGCGACCATCACCAGGATAACAGGTCATGGCTAGAAAGAGGGCGCTCACAGCCTGAAATGTGGATGCCTACTGATGGGGGACTTTGTCTTAACAATAATCTTTACCTGTTAAAATGCACATAAACTAGTAGGTGGCATTTTACCTTTCTGAGTTGAATTATTCATGATTTGCTGGCTCAAATAATGACGAATCACCTTCGATTTTGATGACTTACGGTTTAAGAATCCGCCAATTATCATTTTGACTATTTCTGAGCACTTTGTTGTCAATCCACATGCCTCCATTAGTGGAATTCGTTGCAATTCGGGCCTATATATAGATGCCCTTCCATTCATTAGGAAAAAGCACATTGAGCAATCTGAGTTTAGTATTTTTATTGAGTCGTCCCTATTCATTTTAAAGCACACAATATATAATTTGAGTTTGTTCTCATTCTAAGAGTTTCAAAATGTTTTTTGAGTGGTTTTCTTTAGCTATGAGTGAGTTTTATTATTGCTGAGAGAAGCTTTTCATATTTTCTGAGAGCATATTTCACCATTTGCTGAGAGACATCCTCTATATATTATCTTCACAATTTATGAGTTTACAGTAAGAAGTTGAGATTACTTATCAGCTGTAGCAAGTGATTAATTTCTGGGGAAGAGTTAGAGACTAATCTAAGAGTTGTTGGAGGTCTTGTGAAGGAGGTCTGAGGAGCTACAAACACAATCAAGTTCATCCTCTAAAGGGAAAGGCATATACCAAGCATGTTGTTTCTTCTTTCATGTTCAAGAGCATATTTTTTTGATATAAATCTAAAAGTGTAATTACTGAATGTGCATAGTTAGGGAATTGCATTGAGTTCAATACTTTAGTTAAGATAAACAAAGAAGTGGTTCTATGTTGCACCATGTAAGAAAATTACCTTAAGGAATAGTTATGCATGTTTTCTGAAGTGTATACCTGTTTGCATTAGTGTGTGTTTTGCATTAAGGTGTGAATTAGGTATGAATTCCATATGAGGAGTATGTAGGGATTCAATGATTAAAGGATTGTGAAAAAGGGATTATATGAGTTAAGAGCTTAAGGGGTTAGTTTACTTATCTTACATTAAAGGGAAATAATGGAAAAAGACAAAAGGGAAGGATTTATTTGCATTTTTAATGACTAATGCATGTTGTGTATGGTCTCTATATATGGAGAATACGTAGATGTACTTAATATCTACTAGGATCGAATTGAAGGCAAAGTCAAGTAACGTCTTTTAGCTTAAGTTATTAGGATAACTAAGATAAGCTAAAGTACTCCTAGGATAAAGATTTCCTAATTAGGAGGATTGATACAAGACACTTGTAGACTGTTTCATTTCTAGTAGGTTCGTATGATTGTAGGATGTCTGGGATGACAGATTCACCCATTGAAGGACAAACCTATGCATAGAGTAAGGAAGCCTCAAGTCAAATCGGCCCTGAGCAGTGTTTATGATAGATGACCTTCATTCGAAGTACTGAATGAGAATACTTTGGCCAAAGTAGTGAAACGTACGACTGCCACATAGACTCGACACTATGCTTAGTTGGTAATCGTTAAAGGATACTCTACCAATCTCTTCTTCGAAGGGAGGGCCGTTAATTGAAAAATGATCATGCGGGGTACTGCATTATAAGTCTGTGGTTGGTGGAAAAGCGCTCGAGTGATGTTTCTCCTCCACAGCAAGCGGTCGATGTACCAAGATTTGAAAGGAAGAACTCCTGGACCTTCTTACTTCTATTTGTGCAAAATCTTACGAGCTATGTATGTATTTGTATTACTTTTGAACTCTATTTTATATTTGCAATGAAAATGAATTTCAAGTGGAAACATATTTTTAACTTGTATGCATTTATCAATAAAGAAAGGAAATTTTTTATCATATTGTCTTTGTTACTTGTTACCTTTACATGTTTAAAGTGAGAATTGGAAAATTTTAAATTACGCAAGGAATTGGTCGTTACACCAATGGTGAGGTCATTTTTGCACCAAAATGCACCTAAAAATTGCCCACCTCCAAAATTTGCAAAAAGGGCAAAGGAGATTCAGATCTAAAGCATGCAATCCTTTTTGAAGAAAAAACCTCATAAATCAAGAAGGGATTTGCTAAATTGAGGCTTTGATAACATGTTAGAATTGTGAAATGCCACAAAACCATGAGCCACAAGATCAAACAATGAGAAAATACACCTTCCACGCAAGAGATCTACAAACAATAAATGCAATATTCCTGAACAAGAAAAAGCTAAAAATGCAAGAGACTATCAAAAAATATGAAATCTTGAATTATAATTACAATGAGAGTTGAGTGCTTATAAGAGAAAAACCCTAAATAAGAAAGGGATTAGATCATGACAAGTGTCAAAATCACATGAGATGAGACATAATGATCTAATATTAGCTCAACTAATAAAGGAATAAAAACACTCCTAAGTTTAGCTCAAGTGCATGAGAATAAATTAGACTAATAATCAATTAAAGAGTAATTAATTATTAGCTAATGCATGCTTACTCTAACAATTATGACATGCAAAGGGCTCACAATGGAAGATAATTTTAATAATAGGAGGATGAGTTAAAAAATGCTTTATGATCTAATGATGTGTGAAAGATATGCCTTGGGAATTGATTTGATGGTAATCAATACCTATTGTCATTTCACATGGATAATGGGTATTTTGGAGGGTCTTCAAAAAAATTGGTGTTTGTGGAGTCAAAAGCTTATTTTCATTATCATGTTTCTCAAAAAAGCTAAAATGGGAGGGGATAGAAGTAGAATTGAGCCCTTGTCTTGTAAGGATATTAGAAACAAAGCCATGGTTTGGAAGATTCTCAAAGATGGAGGTCTTAATCCCTTCCTGAAGAAGCTACATGTCCATGACCCTAAAATTGCTAGGGCCTTTATTAATGGTTGTAAGGATAGAACTATTAGGGTTTATCTGAAGGAGTTGAATGTCATAGAGGATCTTACAATGGATGTTACTGGTCTCTCCACCTAGAGCAAAAATTTCTTCAAGGAAAATAAATCTTTGGAAGGTGTGGTTAAACAATTCTTGAAGGGCTATAAAGGCCATACATTGTTAAAACACAATGTGAGAGGGTACGTGATCTCCTATCAATAAAACCTATTTGGGGGTGAAATCACAATATTGTGTTTCAATTTTTTTCCAAGATGGACATTTACATCAATATTTTTAACTAAATCTTCATCTTCTAAGACCTATAGCTGCTAAACCATTAAGAATTTGAAGATGATGTGAACTAGTGATTTGTGGTAATTTGTGTGTAGATTCTAATTTTTTTTTCAATTTTTTTGAAATAAATGCTTAATATTTCAATATCTTCTTTAATGGCTAGTTTTAAACAAAAACAATATTTTTAGAAAGTAAAGTTTGTGTCGCACAACATAAATTTTTTTCTATAAAGGATTGAATTCTAATTTTTGTAATATAGATTCTAACATCAATATCTAGGGAAAGAATATTTTTTCATAATTTTTTGTCGCATATTTTTTAAAAATTAATTTTTAAAGTCATTTTAACTAAAATTTGGACATGCATGTGTGTCATACAACCTAACTTGTTGTGTATATATTGAAATCCTTTTTTTTTGGGTGGAACAAGGAAATCAATACCTAGGGAAAGGGTATTTTTTGAAATTTTTTTACAATTTTTTACTATTTTTCCAACTCTTCACAACAAAGAGCATCATGTTTAGAGAAAAACCTATGTTTAGTAAAAATTGAAAATTAAATACATGATAAAATGAAAATATATGAAAACTATTCTTGTTCAAAAGCTTGTTTCAATGGCTGTAATCTTACAAAATATATTTTTTAAATGACATTATTTAATCCCTCAGAATGTAAAGAAAAAGTGGTTTTTTTCTAGCATTTTGATAGGTGTGAAGGAGAGTTCATTGTGGGTATGATTTAATATGAGAGGGGTTATATCAAAGGGTGTTTGATCTAAGGGGGTCTTATTTATCCCTCTTCAATTAAAACCCTTTAGGTAGAGCCTCTCAATACTCAAAATCATTATTTTTTCTAAAAATAGTGATTTTGTAGGACCTTGGGAAAAGGTCAAGAGGTTCTCATGAGATATTTTACTCTTGATGGAATTTACATAGATTTAATTGTTTCTATTTTATTCTCCTAAATAATTTTTTCCATAAGCTTCTATTTTCTTTTACCTTTTTACCTTCTTGCTTCATTGGAATTTGGTTTGAAGGAAAATAAAAAGAATGAAAAATTACCTATTTTGTATGAGGGATTTATCTTATTGATTATGGAGCATCTAAAATCCCTCTCTTATCCTACTATAGTTAAGAAGCTTCCTTTGAAATATAATACTAAGTCTCTCATTGTCTCTTTTGATGAGGGCTCAAAGTCTGCATTGGATGGGGATAAGGAGTGGAAGGAAGAGGATGATCTAGAAATGGTATCTAATTCTCTATCTAACGATGAGAAATTGAAGAATGGTAAGGGTACGTGCAAGATCATCATGGAAAAAATAGGCCTTTAAGTGGTGAAAAAATCTATTTGGTGAAATTTTGAAATTTCAATGCGGTAGTACTTAAATTTCAGGGAAAAAATAACAGCCTAACAACAGCCTCTATTGATTCTCTCCAAATATTTCAAGACTGATTCCTTGAGCAATATGGGAATCAAAGTGCACCTGATGCTACTCTTCATGAATTGATACGAATTCAGAAAAATCAGAATGACTCAATTTATGATTTCAACCAAAGATTCAATAAACTACAGAATAAAATACCTCCTGGATCAAAATTGCCAGACTCTATGGCATTGAGTGTTTATTTGAATGTGTTTGATCCTAAAATAGGGTATGAACTGAGAAATAGGTTCCCAAGAGACTTGGTTGAAGCCTAGAAGAAAACATTAACAATTGAAAACAATAGGAGGGCTGCTAGGATAATTGATAAAAGAGACAATCATAGGGCTCCTCAACAAACCAATAATTATCAATACAAACAAGAGAACGCATACAAAAATGAAAGGCCTAGGTTACATGACATGCCCTATAACACAAACTGGAAAGATGGAAAACCTATAATAGATAGGATTAGAAACAAAGAGACTCCTGATCCATTATGGAAGAAGGGAACATACATGGTGAATAACAATTATTTTTGTAAAATTTGTAATAAGCCACAGTCCCCAGATTATTGTGTTGTAGCCCAAAGAATGCAAGAGGAAGGAATGTTGATGGGAGATGATGGAGAAGATCACACAGTTTATTTGACTTCAAATACTTTTCACCGGGTTGAGGAGAGGTAATCATCTTCAGAGGAAGATGGATATGAGTATGATGTTTCAAATCAAAGGTACAATGTCCACATGGCCGAACAAAAGATTCTTTCTGATTCTGAGGATGATTATGCAGAACCACATTCTGATGAGATGCCTACTGAGGGTAGCATGAGGAAACTCACTAAAGAAGAGATAGAGAGATTAACTATTGTTGCAGTTGAAGAAGCAAAGAGTAAGTATTGGTTGAGAAATAAGATAGTAAATGAGAACGAAGGTGTCCCTAGGGGAATCTTTATGAAGGATAAAAAGGCGACACAAGGAGCTTCGAAGAAAGTAGAAAACAAACAAAATGATAAAAGCGAACAGAAGCCTATCCAAAAGGAGGAAGTAAAGGAATTGCACAAAGAAATGCAAAAGACTGATCAACCAAGTAAAAGAGAAAAAGAAGAGAACAAAGGAGAAACATCAAAACAAAAGAAAATAATTAAGGAAGAGGGTTCTTCTTTTGACTTCACTCAGGCTTTATCTCAGGTAAAGATGTATGTTCCACTACTTGAGATGATGAAAATTAAGGAATACAAAGACAATGATGTTCAATTAATAACAAATGGAAATGAAAAACATATAAATTCTGAAAATAAGATGGCTGCTAAAAATAAACAAGAGAAGGTAAATATCCTAGAAGTTTTCCTTAGCAATGCATTATTGAGCCCCCCACAAGTTGATCCTTTTTTCACTACATTGCTCATAAATAACAAATTGTTGAGAAATTGCATGATAGACTCTGGAGCTTCCATGAATATTATGCCAATAGAAGTTATGAAACAACTTGGTATGTGGGTGGATACTACTGGAGGGAAGTGCTATGCAATGGATAACAGATCTATTCCTATGGTGGGTATAATGAGGGATGTTGAAGTCAAGCTTGCTGCTTATCCTCAGGTGGCCTATAACATTGATATAATAGTAATTGATAACCCTCCTTAGTTTGGGATGCTCTTATCAAGACAGTGGACAGTAGCAGTTGGTGGAAATGTCTAGTTTGATCTGTCTTATGCAACAATTCTAGTGAATGGTCAGGAAGTGAAGTTGTACAGAGAGCCATGGATGAACCAAGTTGTTGAATGTGTACCACAAGATCAAATCAACTATTTTTGTGATGTCGATCTTGGGAATTTTAAGATAGAACCAGCCCAGCTAGAATTGACCAATAGTGATCCAATTGAAAAGCTTGTGGCTCAAAACTACAATGAAGTGTGGAAAATGTATTTTGATGGAGCTTGCAGCCAAGAGGGTAATGGAGCTGGGATTGTGTTTGTTTTTCCTGAAGGTATTACATTTAAGTATTCATTCCTATTAACATTTGAATGTACAAACAATGTTGTGGAATATGAAGCTTTAATAACGAGTTTGAATATAGCTGTGAAACATAAAATCAAGTTGTTGGCTATCCTAGGGGATTCTGAGTTGGTTGTTTTACAAATTAAGTCCAAGTATGCAGCAAAACATAAAAGACTGAAGCAATATAGGAATATTGTATGGGACACAATTGAGTTGTTTGATGCCTTCTCAATTGAGTGGATTGATAGGTCAAAGAACATAATGTCATATTTTTTAGCAAATGTGGCACCGAAAAGAGATGACATTACATTGGCTAGAGTATCACAAATTGATTTCAAGACAAGGCTTGTAGTCCCTGATAACATATATAGTTGGAAGATCCTTGATGATGATACTGACCTTTTGAAATTCCTCCACTGTATAGATCAATATGAAGCCCAAGAAATTGATTTCAATGCCTTTATTGAAGAAGTGGATGGGAAGCAAACAGTATTTGGAAAAGAGATCTTACAGCTTAAAAAAAAAAAGCTTCCTAAAGGCTTAGTGGCATTGGAGAGGGTGTATGATGGAAGTGATCGGTCCCTCATGAAGCAAACACCAAGAAAAAGGGAAGATATCGAAGAGATTAACTTGGGAACTAAAATGGCACCAAGAATGTGTACATAGGGAAGAAGATAAGCCCTACAATTAGAAGAATGCTGATAGATTTGCTGAGAAAATATAAACATGTGTTTGCTTGGTCTTATGAGGATCTAAAAGTATACAGGAAAGATTTGTTTGAGCATAAAATACCATTGAAGGCAGATGCTAAGCCATTCAGACAAAAGAAAAGACCCATAAATCCAACATTGGAGCCTAAAATGTAGGAAGAATTGGCAAAGCTCAGAGATGGTGGAATAATTAAACCAATCAGGCACTCAACGTGGGTTTCAAACTTGGTCCTTGTGAGGAAGAAAAACAGTGATATCAAATTATGTGTAGATTTCAAAAACCTAAACATGGCATCCCTCAAAGATAATTATCCTCTACCCAATATGAAGGCTATATTGCATAAGGTAATAGGGTGTGAGTTGTTATCTATGATGGATGGGTTTTCAGGATATAACCAGGTCAAGGTCAAAGAATCTAAGCAATATAAGATGACATTTACAACTCCTTGGGGGACATATGTTTATGTAAGAATTCCATTTGGTCTCACTAATGCAGAAGCAACCTTCCAAAGAGCTATGGATGTGGCATTTGTAGATTTGATCAATGCTATCATGGCGGTGTATCAGAATGACCTCACTGCTTACTCAAAGAAGGTTGAAGATCATGTACAACATCTAGAGAAGGTATTTATTAAAGCCTCAGAATATGGTATCCACTTGAACCCTAAGAAGTGTCGTTTTGCAATCACAGAAGGTAAGCTCTTGGGACATATTGTTTCAAAAGAAGGGATTATGATAGATCCTAAAAGGGTTGAGGCCATTGATAAAATTCATGTCCCTAAAACTATTAAGGCTATACAGTCATTCTTTGGATAGATTAATTTTGTTAGGAGATTCATTTCTAACTTTGTTGAGATCATTAAACCCATATCAAAAATGTTGAAAAAAGGACAAAAGGTAGAGTGGATTGCGAAAGCCTTGGAAGCTTTTATATCCATTAAAAGAGCCATCAAGGAAGCTCCTGTCCTTAAATCTCTTGGTTTTACAAAACCTTTTCAGATATTTTCATTCGCTCCAATGCACACTATTGTTGTTGTTATGTTACAGAAGAATGAGGATGGTTATGAGCAACCTATGTCTTTCTTCAGTAAGTCATTACAGGGGTCTGAATTAAAGTATGATATAAAACAAACATTTGCATTAGTGAAAGCTATAAAATATTTCAGGCCATATCTTGTTGGAGCAAAGGTGGTTGCTTACATCCCTCATGCAAGTGTCAAGGACATTCTAACATAGTCTGAAGTAACAAGAAAAAGATGCAGATGGATTAACAAAATCCAAGAGTTTGACATGGAGATACAAATCACTAACTGGTAAGAGGTCAGGGCTTGGCTAAGTTGATGGCGGAAGCGTACATTGAAGCAAATCAAATTTGCAATGTAGAAGAAGAGACTGTAATTGTGAGCATTGAGCATACTCCATGGTATGCAGATATCATGCATTACCTTAAATACATGAAGTTTCCAGAGGAATTGAGTGACAACCAGAAAAGAACTTTGAAGTTGCAGGCATCTAAGTATGTCTTCATGGATGGAGATCTATTTTGGAAAAATAGGGATGGTATACTATTGTTATGTCTGGATGAAACACAAGCCAGGCATGTCTTGAGTGAAATGCATGAAGGGGTTTGTGGAGGACATTATTCATCAAGGACAACTGCGCATAAAATTCTCAAGGTAGGTTATTACTGGCCAAAGGTTTTTATTTACTCTTTTACATATGTAAGAAAATGTGAGGCCTGCCAAAAATTCTCTGGGAAACTGAAGTATCAGGGAGCTTTGCCACTTTGACCCTTGCAGGCTGATGCCCCTTTTCATCAATGGGGAATCGATTTCATTGGAGAGATACAAGAAAAATCGAGTGGAGGACATAAATGGATACTTATGGCCACTAATTATTTTACCAAATGGGTAGAAGCAGTCCCAACTAAATAGGCTACAAGTAAAGTGGTGACGAATTTTCTAATGGAGAACATTATTACCAAATTTGGTACACCACTAGGGTGTCTCAGCGACAAGTGCATTATGGGTTATCTTCGGCCAGACTTGGCTACTTCACCGTAGGGTCTCGTTGACTGACCTTCAGTCTTGCCGATGGGAAACGATGAAGGATGTTTGACGAGAGTTTTGAATTGTCTTGGAGAATTGGTATGTGCTCGGGGCGTTTCGGTGAAACATTGTATACTCTATATGACGTCTCCCCGAGTTTGAAGTGTCTTGGCGAAGATAATGTGGAGGATGGTTGTCGGTGAGAGAATCTTTGGGTCACAGCGACATGAGGTTATGTGGGGGACTCTCGGTGAAGCTTATGGAAATCTGTGTAACCTCTCCTCGACACCTATGTGTTATAGCGAAGCAGAGTGAGAACAAAGAAGTACTATGTGGCTTCGGTATGACTAGCAGGTTATTACAACGACATATTGGAGGTGAATTAAATTTTGATAAAACATGTTGTCTCTATGATTTCTCACCGACAGCAGGGGGCTATAGCGAAATACAAAAGAACAAAGGTGATACTTCTTGTCTTCGATATAATAGGCAGATGGTCATGGTGATGCACGAGGAACAGGGGAATGCGGGCAGATAACGATTAACGTTATTTTTCCTTTGGCATACTTTCATGACCGTCTTGGCGACTGTCCACAGTGAATAATAGAAACATAGGTCTCGTGGCCGACATGAAGAGTATTTGAAAATTGCTGCTGGCTGACATATTTTGGGCCCGAATCTTGTGGAGGGCCAACATAATATTTTATTTTGATATTTTTCTCTCATGCTGGTGTATAAATAAGCATGTTGTGGTTGTTAATAAAAAAAGGAATTAGAATTTTTTTCAATATACTGTAAGTAGATACAGTAAAATAGAATTATCAGATCGGAGGCTATTATTGCATGATTTCACAATGGAGGTATTTATGAGATTCAGTTGGTGTTGCTGCATTTTCCTGGTGTCAATTATCTGTTAAATTCAAATAAAAAATACTGCTAAGTTGTGTCCATGAATGATTTTTCTATTTGTTTAAATTGACATAACAGGGTTATGTTTGATTTATCAATACACATTTGTTGCATTTGTGTGATTAATCAACTAGTTCTTTCAAGAAAAGATTAAATCCTTTTATTGATCACAATAATCAGAGAAAATCATTATGGATTATTGAAGTAGAACCTAGTGGTCACAGTATTGCATGTTTATACAAGTTGTAAACAAAACATATGCCAGATAATTTGTGTCTTCTCCAGAAAGTGTTGCTTATCTTGATCTCATCTGACTCCGCATACCCAATAAGGCACTAGTCTCTGCACTTCATCATTTTGAATTCATTCAGCTTCTTTATACCTTTAAATTGAGCGTTTAGGACTTAGATCAGAATATTGTCACTGTGTTCAAATTGGTTTTCATTTGTTCACCTGAAATTGCCATTGTGGACAAATTATTTTTAAGAGATAATTACAAGTCAAGACTGCATTATTCAGAGAGGTACACCCACCTAGGTCTTGCAGCACCTAAAGCATAGAAGGTTGAATTCTTTCAATCTTGTCTATTACCCTAAAGTGTATCAAGAGATTGGCAGCCTCTTGAGGTATCTTGCCTACATTTTTGAGAGCTAACAAATTGGTGACTCTACTAGGGAACAATCAGAATCAAAGCCTAAACTATAGAGTTAGAAATCTTGTACAAAATCCGCTGGGAATAAAAAGTATCAAACTATTTTCTCATTTTTTGATAAAAGTGAGTGGCGACTCTGATAGAAATATTTGCATCTGTTCACCATGAATGGAAGAAGGTCTCAGTACAGGGGAGGTCATTCTGGAGCTCCTGCTAGTAGCAGTAAATGGGCACACAAGGATGACAGAGCTGATAAGGGAAAAAGAATAAATGAGGACATGTACATAACAAACAAAGGTAAAGCACCAAGATCACATTATGAAACAGACAATTTCTTTGATACATGGAGAGATGATTCAAGTGCAGAGCCTTGTACCCCTAAAGACTGAAGAAATCCTTTCCCTCCTATTGATCTTTAGAGACAAGCTGAATTTGAAGCTAAGAAACGGGCTGAGTTTGAAGTTGAATTGGAGGCTGAATGAATCAGAATTCAACATGAATATGATCAAAGGATGGTTGGTAATCACGAAACTCCTAAAGAGCTCTCAATTTCTAATGAAGTAAAAGCATAGTTGGAACAACAAGAGGGGAAGATAAAGGAGTTGGAGGCTAAATTGCAGAAAGCCCAAATTACTAATCAGACGGTTGGTGGCTCAAAGTATGTTCCACCTCACAAGCAGGGTGATCATGGTGCAGGACCCTCCAATCAAAAAAATGTTCCTTACAATCAAAGTTGGAATCATTACAAGCAGCCAAATCAGCCGCCTCATATTCCCACACAACATGCAAATGTGCATCCACCTCCTAGACAACATCACACCCCTCAGTATAATACACAATACAATAATCCTATGCATCAGTATCAATATCCACCCCTCACTAATATGTAGCAACGATCAGGCAGTTTGATTTGGCAAGTTTCAATCTATGCCCTTACCCTATGGATAGCAGCTGGAGAGGTATGATTCCCAAGTTTGCAAAGAGCAATGCAATCACTACTGAAGAACATTTAAGGAATTTCAATATGTCCATTCAAGATATAGGTGTACCACATGAAGATTTGCACATGAGGCTGTTTATGATGTCACTTATTGAAGACGCTAGGGATTGGTTTAATAGCTTGCCAGCATATTCAATTAATTCTCTCCAAGCATTTCAAGACAAATTCTTAGAGCAATATTGGAATCAAAATGCTCTAGATATAGCTCTTCATGAACTGGTAAGGATTCAGAAAAATCAGAATGATTCAATTTATGATTTCAACCAAAAATTCAACAAGTTGCATACTAAAGTACCTCCTGGATCAAGGTTGTCAGACTCTACTGCATTGAGTATTTATTTAAGTGCATTTGATCCTAAGATAGGGTATGAGCTGAGAAGTAGATCCCCAAGAGATTTGGCTGAAGCACAGAAAATTGCATCGATAATTAAAAATAACAGGAAGGTTGCTGGTGTGACTAATAAAAGAGACAACCTAAGGCCTCCTCAGCAAAATAATTATCAGTATAGACAAGAGAATACATACAGAATTCATAATAGAAATGAAAGGCCAAGGTTACATGATATGCCTTACAATACAGACTGGAAAGATGGGAAACCTGTAACAGCTAGGCCAAGAAATAAAGAGACTCCTGATCTATTGAACAAAAAGGGAACTTACATGGTAAGTAATAATTACTTTTGTGAAGTTTTTAATCGGCCCCATTCCCCAGATTATTGTGTGGTAGCCCACAAGATGCAAGAAGAGGGAATGTTAATGGAGAACAATGGAGAAGATCACAAAATTTACTTGACTTCAGATACCTTTTACCATGTTGAGGAAGGATATTCATCTTTAGAGGATGAAGGTTATGAGTATGACGTTTCAAATCAAAATTATAATGTCCATATGGCTGAATAGTAGATCTTTTGCGATTTTGATGAAGACTAGACAGAGCCACATTTGGTTGAAACGCCTGTTTAGTGCAATGTAAGGAGACTCACTGATGCAGAGTTAGGAGACTCAACCTTACTCAAATTGGAAACCTACCTTCAAGAGGCATGTAGAAAGATTAAAATGATCATATAAAGTAATTCAACCAGTCTTCCAAGTTCAACAATCCTCAGAAGCACAATTTCCCAATTTCACTCCTAAACCCCAGTTTCAGTGCAAACCTAGTTTAGGCATTTTCACCAATATTTTCCAAAACACCTAACAAAATCAAGGATGATAAAGATACCCTTTTGTAGGTTATACAACATACAGGAAAACCAATATCAACTCTTTTGGACAAATTCAAAGATCCAATACTCTTGCCATTGAAAAGGCTAGTGGATTAGCCCACTTTTACAAAGAAGGTACCCTTTAAACTCCACCAAACTTTATGAAACCTTGGGGAAGCAATTCAAATGCCCAAAAACTACTAAATCCACCACTAGTTTCCATAGATCACCCTTCCAACATGGAAAACCCTAAAACCCTTGATTCTAGGCCTTCAAAAGGAGGGTTTATTGTAAATCATACCTCCAGACCTTTCCAGACCCTTCCACCTATTCAAACACTCATTATT
Source organism: Sequoia sempervirens (assembly GCA_007258455.2). Lineage (NCBI taxonomy): Eukaryota > Viridiplantae > Streptophyta > Pinopsida > Cupressales > Cupressaceae > Sequoia > Sequoia sempervirens. The sequence goes on along the minus strand of VDFB02000003.1, from coordinate 51,438,998 downwards.
ATTCCTGCACAAGCTTTAAACTTTATCACATAGGTTATTTCTTCCAAAAAACTCATAAACCATCATTTAGTTCCTCACTTTCACAAGGAAAATCACCCAAATTCAACCTAGGGCAACACCCAAAACCCACAAACACACTTCCTCTGACCTAAAAATAATTTGGAAACCTATTTTACAACAAATGGGGTCATTCCATCGAGTTACAATTGCTACAGTAGGTGGAATGCCCTAAAAACTCATTTTATTACTCTCAAACCACCAATTTACACCAAAACAGGGCAGTTTCAGTAAAATGCCAATAAAACCCTCTAAACTCAATTAAAATTCACCAAACCACTTTCAAATGAAAGCTGAAACTCTCCTCTTTCCAACCATAATAGGGTTGAGCCTGTATAGGTCGTACATAGGTCGTACCACATCTTTTAGTAGCAATTTTACACACAAAAATTTCCAGAAAATAACCTTTTTTTCATTATAACTTCAAAAAAAATGATTCAACAACCATGCCTCGACCATCAGAGGCTTATTTAACATCTAACCACCCTTACAAACATCCTCCAATTGGAATTTTAATTATTTGGACATTGGAAACCAACTTTTTACCAATTAGACCCCTAATTGCCTAGTTTTGCACTTTTAACAATTTGTTGACAATAAGTACATTTTTGTGCAACCTTTTGCATTTTTGGAACAACTAACCTTAAAAAACCCCCAATTACATGAATAATAGTCTCAAAGACCTCATTTAACATTAATTTACTCAAATACCCCTAAATTCCTAATGCCTTCCTTTAAAGGATAAATTGTTGAAACTGTGTGTACTGGGTGCTCCTGCACCACTCACTAAAGATGAAATGGAGAAAATAACTGTTGCAAAAGTTGAGGATGCGAGGAGTAAATATTGGTTGAGAAATAGAAAATTGAATGAGTTAGATGGAGTTCCTAGGGGAATTTTTGTAAAAAATTAGAAGGCAACACAAGACACTGTAAAAAAGTCAGAGAACAAGTAGCATGATAAAATTAAAAAGAAGCCTATCCAAGAGTAGAAAGTTGCAGAACTACACAAAGAAATGCTAAATTCTGATCAGCCTAGTAAAAAAGAAAAAGAGGAAAGCAAAGGAGAAGTGCCAGAACTGAAGAAGACTGTTAAGACAGAAGGCCCCTCTTTTGATTTCACCCAGGCGTTATCCCAAGTAAAAATATTCGTTCCACTACTTGAATTGATGAAAGTTAAAGAGTATAGAGATAATGTTGTTCAATTGATTACAAATGGGAATGAAAAACACATAAATTCTAAAGAAGTCAATAGGCAGGAAAAGATAAATAATTTTGAGGTATGTTTAGGTGATGTTTTAACAACCTCCCCACAAGTAGATCCTTTCTTCACCACATTGCTTATAAATAATAAATTGCTGAGGAACTGCATGATAGATTCTGGTGCTGCTATAAATATTATGCCAGTAGGAGTAATGAAACAACTTGGCATGTGGGTTGATACATGTGAAGGGAAGTGCTATGCAATGGATAATAGACCTATACTTGTGGTAGGCATTATGAGAGGTGTTGAAGTCAAACTAGCTACTTATCCACAGGTGGCTTATAATATAGATATCATAGTGATTGATACTCCTCAGTTTGGGATGCTTTTGTCAAGATAGTGGATAGCAGTTGTGGGTGGAAATGTTTAGTTTGATCTGTCTTATGCTACAATACTAGTGAATGGTCAGGAAGTCAAGTTATATAGAGAGCCAAGAATGCATCAACTTGTTGACTGTGTACCTCAAGATCAGATTAATTATTTTGGTGATTTTGATCTTGGGAGTTTTAAAATTGAACCAGCCCAGCTAGAATTAACCAATAGTGATCCAATTGAAAAACATGTTACACAAAATTGTAGTGGCATATGGAAGATGTATTTTGATGAAGCCTGCATTCAAGAGGGTAATGGCACTGGGATTGTTTTTGTTTCCCCTGAGGGTACTACTTTTAAATATTCTTTCTTGTTGGCATTCAAATGTACAAACAATGTGGCAGACTATGAAGCTTTATTGACAGGCTTGAACATAGCTATGAAACACAAGATTAAGTTGCTGGCTGTTTTGGGTGATTCTGAGTTAGTTGTTTCACAAATCAAATCAAAATATACTGCAAAGCACAAAAGATTAAAACAATATAGGAATGTTGTATGGGATACAATTGAATTATTTGATGCCTTTTCAATTGAGTGGATTGACAGGTCAAAGAATATAATGGATGATTTTTTAGCAAATGTGGTGCTCAAAAGAGATGATATTACACTGGATGAGGTGTCACAGATTGAGTTTAAGACAAGGCCTGTTGTTCCTGATAACATTTATAGCTGGCAAGTTTTCAACGATGATACTGACCTTTTGAAATTCCTCAATTGTATAGATCAGTATGAAGCCCAGGAGATTGATTTCAATGTCTTTGTTGAGGAAGTAGATGGGAAGCAAATAGTGTTTGGCAAGGAAATACTGCAGCTCAAAACAAATAAATTTCCCAAGGGTCTGGTGGCATTGGAGAGGTTGTATGATGGAAATGATAGATCTTTTATGCAACAGACTCTAGTCAAAAGAGAAGATGTTGAAGAAATTAACTTGGGGACTGAAATAGCACCAAGAAAGGTATACATTGGGAAGATGATCAGCCCAACAACTAGGTGAATGCTGATTGAGTTGTTGAGAAAGTACAAACATGTATTTTCCTAGTCATATGAAGATCTAAAAGCATACAGGGAGGATTTATTTCAGCATGAAATACCTTTGAAGTCAGACGCCAAGGCTTTTAGACAAAAGCAAAGGCCTATAAATCCAACGCTGGAGCCTAAAATGCAAGAAGAATTGACAAAGCTCAGAGATGGAGGAATTATCAAACCAATCGGGCATTCAACGTGGGTCTCAAATCTGGTTCCTGTAAGAAAGAAGAATGGTGATATCATATTATGTGTGGACTTTAGAAATCTGAACATGGCATCTCTTAAGGATAATTATCCTCTACCCAACATGGAAGCAATACTACATAAGGTGACAGGCTGTGAGCTGTTGTCCATGATGGATGGATTTTTTGGATACAATTAGGTTAAAGTCAAGGAACCTGAGCAATACAATACAACATTTACAACTCCTTGGAGAACATATGTATACATATGAATGCCATTTGGTCTCACCAATGCTGGAGCGACTTTTCAAAGGGCTATGGATGTGGAATTTGCTGATTTGATTAATATTATCATGGTGGTGTACCAAGATGACTTGACTGCTTATTTGAAGAAAGCTGAAGGTAAGCTCTTGTGTCATATTGTTTCAAAAGAGGGAATTAGGATAGATCCTGAGAGAGTTGAAGCTATTGATAAGATTCCTATTCCCAAAACTATTAAGGCAATACAGTCATTCTTCGGACAAATTAATTTTGTTAGAAGATTTGTTTCTAATTTTGCTGAGATCATCAAGCCTATATCTAAAATGTTGAAGAAAGGAAAAAAAATGGATTGGAATACTGAGGCTTTGGATGCTTTTATGTCTATCAAGAAGGCTATCAAAGAGGCTCATGTTCTTAAATCTCCAGATTTTACAAAGCCTTTTCAGATTTTCTCATTTGCCTCAATGCATACTATTGCTGCTGTTATGTTGCAAAAGAATAATGATGGTCTTGAACAACCTGTGTCCTTTAGTAAATCATTACAGGGGTCTGAATTGAAGTATGACATTATAGAAAAACAGGCATTTGCACTAGTGAAAGCCACAAAAGCATTTAGACCATATCTTGTTGGAGCAAAGGTGATTGCTTATGTCCCTCATGCTGTTGTCAAAGACATTTTAACACAATATGAAGTTATAGGGAAAAGATGTAGATGGATCAACAAGATTCAAGAATTTGACATGGAGATATAGATTACTAAGCTAGTAAGAGGCCAAGGCTTGGCTAAGCTGATGGCAGAATTAAATATTGAAGCAAGTCAAGTCTGTAATGTTGAAGAAGGAGCTGCAGTTGCAAGCATTGAACATACTCCTTGGTATACTCATGTTATGCATTATCTTAAATTTATGAAATGCCCAAATGGATTAAGTGACAGTCAAAGGAGAACTTTAAAATTGTAGGCGTCTAAATATGTTTTTATGGATGGTGATCTATTTTGGAAAAATAGGGATGGCATATTGTTGTTATGTCTGGATGAGTCACAGGCTAAGCATGTTTTGAAGGAAATACATGAAGGAGTTTGTGGAGGCCATTATTCAACAAAGAAAACTGCACACAAAATTCTCAGGGCTGGGTATTATTGGCCAAAGGTTTTTAATGATTCCTTTACACGTGAGAAAATGTGAGGCTTGCCAGAAGTTTTCTAGAAAATTGAAGTATCAGGGTGCTTTGCCACTTCGACCTCTACAGGCTGATGCCCCTTTTCATCAATGGGAAATTGATTTCATTGGAGAGATATAGGAGAAGTCAAGTGGAGGACATAGGTGGATACTAGTTGCCACTGATTATTTTACAAAATGGGTAGAGGCAATCCCAACCAAGCAAGCTACAAGTAAAGTTGTAACAAATTTCTTGATGGACAACATTATTACCAGATTTGGTACACCATTAAGGATAATCACAGATAATGGGATGTACTTCAGGTCAGATGAATTCAAAATTTTTTGTGATAAGTTTGGCATTATTATTTCTTATGCGGCTCCTTATCATCCACAAGCCAATGGTCAGGTAGAGTCCAGCAATAAGAGTCTCTTGAAGATTATAAAGAGGATGATGGGACAAAACAAGAAGGCTTGGGATTCAAAGTTAAAATTGGCTGTGTGCCCTGACAGAATCACTGTGAAAAAGGCAATTGGAAAATCTCCATTTCAATTAGTGTATGGTGCACAGGCTAGGATGCCTTTGCAGAATTTGTTACCAGTCTACAAGTTTATCTTGTAGGAAGATTTGGAAGGTCTTGAGCCTATGGAGGATAGAATGGAGCAATTGGCTGAACTTGATGAAGTAAGAAGAGAGGCCCAAAGTCAAAACATGAAGCTACAGGCACAGATGAAGTATCTATTTGATAAGAAGGAAAAGGATAGAAAGTTTGAAAAGAATGACTTAGTGTTGATGTGGAATGCAAGGTGTCAGGAGAAAGGAAAGCATGGTAAATTTGAAGCTCTTTGGCTGGAACCTTTTGTTGTTACTGGTAAGAAGGGTGAAGATTCATACTATCTATAGAACATAGCTGGTGAAGATCGGGAATTGCTTGCTCATGGGAAATTCTTGAAGCTTTTCTTCTCTTGAGCAACACAGAGGATTAAGGGTTGCCAGTGCATGGACAACTCTTGTGTATCCTCTTTAAAATTATTTTCCATGCACAGTAGTTTAGGTTCTCATCCATCTCCATTTCACTCTCATTTTCCATTTGCCTCCATTCTACATTCATTTTGCATCCATTTCACTTTCCATTTCATTTCATTTGCTTCATTCCATTGCTTCTCACTGGTTCATCATTTTGTGTCTGGTCTGCTCACCCAAAGATTTGGATCCTTGCAATGATCCGATTATCATTCATCCCCAGATGGAGCCACTGTTGGAACCATTAAAATTTGATGGATTTTACATACTTTCATATCCCCTGAGTCTTTATGTGTGGTTCGCCTTGGCCACATTTCCACTATTCTCATGGTGCTTTATCCACATTCTGCCCATTCTGCCCCATTGATTTTGACCATATTTGCATTTTTTGCACTCTGATCCATATCAACATAGGTTTATTTGGGTCTCCCCAACCTATTATGTTTTTATTGCTAAAATCTTTTGTTTCAAGTGTATCGGCATGACATGTTCTCTGTTGTGGCGACTAGAATTTGTTTGTCGGAAAGTATTAGCATTACATCCTTGTTGTTTAAGCGACTGTGGAGGCTCTTATCAAAATATCTTATGGCTTTTTGGATAGGGTCTCACCGAGTTTTGTTTGTCTCCCCGACTTGTGCATGTGAGAGGATTCATCGGCGGGAGTCAAACGGTCAGACTAGCATCTTACCAAAATTAGGGTGTCTCAACGACAAGCGCATTATGGATCATCTTAGGCTAGACTTGGCTACTTCGCCATAGGGTCTCCGCGAGTGACCTTCGGTCTCACTGATGGGAAACGATGAAGGATCTTCGATGGGAGTTCTGAATTGTCTTGGCGAATTGGTATGTGCTCGTGGTGTTTCGATGAAACATTGTATACTCTATATGACGTCTCCCCGAGTTTGAAGTGTCTTGGCAAAGATAATGTGGAGGATGGTTGTCAGCGAGAGAATCTATGGGTCACAACAACATGAGGTTATGTGGGGGACTCTCAGTGAAGCTTATGGCAATTTGTGTAACCTCTCCCCGACACCTATGTGTTATAGCGAAGCAAAGTGAGAACAAAGAAGTACTATGTGGCTTCAGTATGACTAGCAGGTTATTACAGTGACATATTGGAGGTGAATTGCATTTTGATAAAACATGTTGTTGTCTCTATGATTTCTCACCTATAGCAGGGGGCTATAGTGAAATACAAAAGAACAAAGGTGATACTTCTTGTCTTCGATATAACAGGCGGATGGTCACGGTGATGCACGAGGAATAGGGGAACGCGGGTAGATAATGATTAACGTTATTTTTCCTTCCGCATACTTTCATGACTATCTTGGCGATTGTCCACCGTGAATAACAAAAACATAGGTCCCGTGGCCAACATGAAGAGTATTTGAAAATTGATGTTAGCTGACATATTTTGGGCTCGAATCTTGTGCAGGGCTGACATAATATTTTAATTTGATATTTTTCTCTCATGCTGGTGTATAAATAAGCATGTTGTGGTTGTTTTTTTTTTTTTAGACTGCAGGAATTAGGTAGCACGACCCCCTATAAACTGCAATGTGCCTGGTAAACTTTTTAATGTGACCAGTGGCACTAGTGCGACACGCCCTCTAGTACCACGGGGGTGGGGGAGACTAGAACTTGTGACAAACCTCCTGCTACAGGAAAGATTTAGCCAACCAAGCTAGGGCCCCAACCCCACCATGTTGTGGTTGTTAATAAAAAAAGAGGAATTAAATTTTTTTCGATATACTGCAAGTAGATACAGTAAAATAGAATTATCAGACCGGAGGCTATTATTGCATGATTTTGCAATGGAGGTATTTATGAGATTCAGTTGGTGTTGCTGCATTTTCCTGGTGTCAATTATCTGTTAAATTCAAATAAAAAATACTGCTAAGTTGTCTCCATGAATGATTTTTTTGGTTGTTTAAATTAACATAATAGGCTTATGTTTGATTTATCGATACACATTTGCTGTATTCATGTGATTAATCAACTGGTTCTTTCAAGCAAAGATAAATCCTTTTATTGATCACAGTAATCAAAGAAAATCATTTTGGATTATTGAAGTAGAACTTAGTGGTCACAATATTGCATGTTTATACAAGTTGTAAACAAAACATATGCTAGATAATTTGTGTCTTCTCCAGAAAGTGTTGCTTATCTTGATCTCATCTGACTCCACATACCCAATAAGGCACTAGTCTTTGCACTTCATCATTTTGAATTCATTCAGCTTCTTTATACCTTTAAATTGAGTGTTTAGGACTTAGATCAGAATATTGTCACTGTGTTCAAATTGGTTTTCATTTGTTCACCTCAAATTTCCATTGTGGACAAATTACTTTTAAGAGATAATTACAAGTCAAGACTGCATTATTCAGAGAGGTACACCCACCCAGGTCTTGCAGCACCTAAAGCATAGAAGGTTGAATTCTTTCAATCTTGTCTGTTACCCTAAAGCGTATCAAGAGATTAGTAGCCTCTTGAGGTATCTTGCCTACATTTTTTAGAGCTAACAGTAGGTTTAATTCAATTCTTTCATGTACTTAGTATGTGGGACCTCCTCCAAAGTTGACCCTGTGATTTACCATTGTTCTGCATAAGTTGAGATAGGATGTCTCATATTAAGGGAAGGTTCTAATAATTGTATTTAGCAACTAAGTTATTATTGTTGTGCAATCCTACAGGTATCCTTTAAATACTTATCATGAAATATAATATACATTTTATCTCCATTGATGGCACTTTTTATGCCTAATATTAGATAATCAAGACTACAATATTCATTCCATATTTACTGCTATGTTTTCATTTGCAAGGCTGATGCAAGAGGAATACTTGAATTATCCTTACAATCACAAAAATTAAGAGTCTTTCTTTCCATGAAATGCAGCATGTAGTTTTGACAAATCCATTTATCCCTATGAATGGCACTACTACTTGCAACACCAGAGAGAGGATTAACAATAGAGGTTTTTTTATTCTCCCACCCCTATGACATGCATCAAACTCAATTTTAACCGCACCAACCAAAGACATATAAGTGTCCCTTGACATCTTTTCATAATACTCTAATATGTTATTTTTTTAATGGCTTTCCTTTTTGCTAGATGTTTGGCTTTCAAAGATCCCATCTACTCTAGAAAGTTAGCATTCCATTTTAAGTGTTCATCTCAGTCCACTTAACATCTTTCCTTCATTGATCTTTAGTAAAGCATCTCAAAATAAGTTGGTGTCAAATTTGAATCTTTTCGTTGGGTTTACAAAAGGTTCAAACCATTTTTTTCTCCAAATTCTACTACCTCCAATTATTTTCAGGCTTATTTTCTAAGTGTTCTAAACTTATTTATTGCCTAATTATCTATTCTTACTAATACCAAATGGGTGTGACCCATCACACTCGTAACTCTATCTATTTGAGGATGCCCTCTGCATTATTGTAAGTTGTAACATCATCTTGTACCTATCTGAATATTTAATATGATACATGATATTTTTATATAATATCTACCCTAAACTTTGAATCACTCATTAAATTGGTTTCTAAGACTTGGGCCATCAATTACAAGAGAGGTGAGGGAGAGCACACACATGGTAGAGAGAAAAGAAACACAAAATGTGTATCTCTATGCACATCTCAATAGCATGATTATCCAACCTACTTATAATTAGAAGGGGTGCACATATCAAGATCCCTATTAGATATTTATCACAAAGATCAAAGTATGCCTTGGTAATAACAAAAGAGGTGAAATCAATCCCATAGATTACTTAACCAAGTATAAATAGTTCACAATACTCACAATGTAACAAGCAATCAGCAAGAAAACTAGGAAGGATACTCCCAACACAATGCTTTCCCATCTCCACTGCACAATACATAGACATAAATGTTGAAAAGTTAAGAACTGTTTACACCACAGTGAAATTGGTAGACTTTTCTTTCTAACACTATGCCTTTTATATGTGCAGTATAACACTTAAAAGAAATTAATTTATCATAGTACATTTCTTATTCAAATAATAACCAATGAATGAGGTGTAGAATAAATTACCCTAAAAATGATTGAGTGAGATACTTGAGTGAGTTGCTAGCTTTGTTACTCTTTAGTAGTGGAATGTACTTAGAAGTGTCCCTGAGAAACGAACATGTATAAATTATGGCCACCTATTCTTAATTCGAACTTCATCAAATCATAATGTAATAAAAAATTAATATTTAATATGTATACAGTATACCTAATAAGATGGGTAGGATATTCCATTGCTAAGCATTGCAAGTCATTATCTAAGCCATGTGCTACAAGAGCCTTGGTTTTTTCCCCTTTGGAACGAATTCGCCAAATTGGTAGACTTTGCTTTCTAACACTATGCCTTTTATATGTGCAGTATAACACTTAAAAGAAATTAATTTATCATAGTACATTTCTTATTCAAATAATAACCAATGAATGAGGTGCAAAATAAATTACCCTAAAATGATTGAGTGAGATACTTCAGTGATTGCTAGCTTTTTACTTTTAGTAGTGGAATGTACTTAGAAGTGTCCCTGAGAAACAAACATGTATAAATTATGGCCACCTATTCTTAATTCGAACTTCATCAAATCATAATGTAATAAAAATTAATATTTAATATGTATACAGATACCTAATAAGAGATGGCAGGATATTCCATTGCTAAGCATTGCAAGTCATTATCTAAGCCATGTGCTACAAGAGCCTTGGTTTTTCCCCTTTGGAACGAATTTGCCAAATTGCTTCCATTATATAAAATTTGTTGAATTTTTCTTGTACTTGCTTTGAGTGGCATGGCATCCATGAGATGTTCTAGTTTGATGCCAAGTGATATCATATCTACAAATAATATCCACCAATACAAATGATAAATTCATTTATTAATGGCAAAATACAACAAAAAGAGTAAGTTGTAAACATTTTATTACTTGTAATATGTGATTGGAATTGGAGGCTTGACATAGCAATGGAAGACTTCATCCACCAAGAAGACTCATGCACAAAGGTCTAGAGACCCATCTTGACCACCACCCACCATTTCACAGTCTAGTGCAATGGCAGAAATATTGCTCTTAAAGAACTTTCACCATGAGTTTGCTCCTTTTCTGCTTGGATTCTCTTATTCACAAAGGAAAGTTATCCCCCATCAATCTGTATGGATGTAAACACCATAAAAAAAATCCCCTTTGTTAAAAATGATTGGTCAACAGAAATCTAAGAAATGTAATTGAAAAAAGCATGAAAAATAGAGGGTTACATAGTTTTTGCCACTATTTTTAAGAAAACAATTATGAAATTAGGGCATTCTTATTGAAAAAAGAATGAAAAAATACAGGGTTATATTTATTTAACCATTGTTTTTGTAAGAAAACAAAAAATAAACTTTGGAATTAAAAAATAGAGCAACAAATTCATTAAGAACTTACAGGAGGCAATGGTGGTAGGGATTGACAAGTTGCTCGATGATAAACGAGTTGTTCTGCATTGGGGAACATTTTGAGACAGAGGTTGCATCCCCTTTCACTGAATTGTTTAGCACACTTAGCTTTGGGTAATGGGCCTCATGAAGATCAGTTCAAGATAATAGCATCAAATCTAATTTGAACTAAGTGCTTAGAATCTCGAAGAGAATAGTACTTGAAATGCAATTGTATGTATAAGACTAACTTCTTCTGTAGAACTTTAAATTCTATTATGCTCCTTTGTCATGAAAAAAATATGGCTAAAAGTTTAATAAATTATATTGGTGACCTTGAATCATTATGATTTTCCACAACCCTTAGAGGATGAATATGGCAGTTGGTTAAGTCCCAATATCGTGTAAATTAAAATCCTATTCATGTCATCCTTTTCTATAATAGTTTATTTTGTTTGTCCTAATATTAAAAATTGGGAGTTATGCAGAAAGAACTTCCAAGCATTTGCAGAAGTTTGCTTTGCAGCTTTTGGCGACAGAGTGAAATACTGGGTGACATTCAATGAGCCAAATATATATGTTCAGAGAGGTTATCTAACTAGTGTTTATCCACAATCTCGGTGTTCTTGGCCTTTTGGGAATTACAGTGAGGGAAATTCAGAAACAGAACCCTACCTGGCTGCCCATAATGTTATATTATCACATGCAGCAGCAACAGTAGATATCTATAGAACAAAATATCAGGTTACAAGTTAAATTTTCTTTAAAGGTGTCCAATCTATAAGAGGAAAATCTGCTATTACTAAATTAATATTCTTTTTGACTATTAAATCATATGATGTTTGAGTAGAAGAGATCATATCTCATCTTTTCATATAATTTATAGCTTAACAATAAGCATTTGTCACCAAAATTGCAGAGTAAGCATACAGGGTCTATTGGTATTGTAATATCTTCTTCTTCTTCTTGGTACGAGCCTACGAGGAACATAAGAGATGACAAAGTTGTAGTGCACAGAGTGTTGGAATTCGATATGGCCTGGTAGAGAACACGTTATAATCACATAGAATCATTTTCCACAAAACATGATATTGATCAATTTCATGATTTTTGGATTTAATTGTGTAACAATTTTTAACATAATCAATGTTTTGGATCATATTTCATAATCTATCATGAGAACATGATTAAGGCACAATTGATTTGAATGGGTCATAATAAATATTCAAGACATTGATATTAAAAAATGTTATAATCCATATTGATTTAATTGAACTGAAGAAAAATCTACAATTGATTTGAATGGGTCATAATCCATATTTCATAATCAATTGTGGATTTTTCTTCATCTCAATCTCATTCTAATAATGTATTATGGAATATGATTCAAAACATTGATATTAAAAAATGTTAGACAATCAAATCCAAAAATTGATGCACAAACTAAAGATAATTAAGAAACAAAAAATAGATAACTAAGAAAACATGTTTTCAAAATCATTTATTAATTTCAACATTACAATTTAGAGTTTGCAATTCTACAGTTAAGTTACAGTTTGTGGGCATGATTCAATAGGTTTCTAGACCTCATTGTCTATGGGGCTTATCCTCCTAAATTGTGGAAAATGTTAGGGTGGCATCTACCCACATTTTCCAGGAAAATGCAGCAGAAAGTGAGAGGGTCTAATGATTTTATTTGCATCAACCATTACACCAGATTGTACATCATGGATTGCCTCCTCTCGCCTTATTTGAAAATAAGCAATGAACCGAATGCTTTGGCCTATATAACTGGTAAGGTATACAACTTAGCTCCAAACCAAAACTTTCTTTGTGGACAAGTTTCTCATAAATACAACTTCTATTGCAAGTGAGAGAGATGGAATACCTATTGGTGAGCTGGTATGTCTGGCTTTTAACTTTCAATCTATGAGAAATTCCATCTATTGCACAATACCCAGTTAACAGTAAGTGATTTTCCATTTCAATGGTATTGCAGACGGGCATGGATGGGAACTATGCTGTGCCATATGGTATGGAAAGGATTGTCACCCCACTGTGTTGCAGGCCAAAAATGATTATATGCAGTAGGAGCGTAAGGCATCATAGAACTTTCATCCCAAAAATATTGAACTCCTCTCCACTAGGTCTCATTTGTTGTACAAAAGGAAACTAACAAAATTTAATTCCTAATAAAATACTTGGTCCATAAGATTGGCTCACAAAAGAAAATAAACAAACTATATGTATCAATATATAAATTTCAACTAAAAATTTGTGTGATTTCATCTTAAATGATGGTAGTTGTCGAGCTCGCTTCTTTTTCTTCTTACATCTAGGTCATCTGCTTCATCTATGTCACAATAATTAGTTGTTGTACATACTGATCATTTACATCTGGGTCATCTTCTTCATCTTCTGTTCTACTAAAAAATCCAGAAAGTGGATGACATAGAAGTTAGGGCAGTGAAGTGTATAGAGTAAACTACACAAACCTTGTGAAGCAAAATAGACACATTAGCTTAAAACCATTGAACTAGAATGTTGCTTTGATTTGGAAGAATTCTCAACAAAGATTAAGTGTGAGGAATTTACATAGATATTACTGTAGTCTCATACATTTTGATAATGATAAATCTATTCATATAATTTTAGTTGAACAACCACCTTTTGGAGGATTGTCGTTGATCCTTTTTTGTCAATTGATCATTTTCTAACTCTTCATCAAGAAGAAATGCATCTTCCTAATTCCTGGGCATTAAAGCTTGAGCTGCAAAAACTTTTGAAAGACCAACACCTCTTAACCTTAACCATGGAACTGATTTCACATTGGAAGATAAAGATATGTTGCTACCATTGGTATCACACCTATCTAAAATACAAGTCTATGAAATACTTTCCTTTACATTTCCAAGATTTGAAGTTGTGCTATTAATTATCCTAAAATTATTAGAATTATCCTATACGTCCCTATCAGATGAAATGCTCTCAGAAATGCCTATGTCTATAGTTCTTCCATCAGAACTTGTATCGAAGCTAGATTCCCTATGGAAGATACTCCCCCCTTCACTCATATCCTTTTGTTGTCCTCCACAACTAATTGACAATTTCCCATTACAACCATCTGATGAGCTCCTTGTTTAGGTATTCATATCGTCATTCCTCAATGACAATACATTACTAGACTTTTGACTACTTGAAGAATCTATATCTATATGCAACTTTTGTTTCTGTAATCAAATTATGTACTTTTAAAATTATTTGCAACTTTGTCATCATTATTGCTTTATTGAGGCTATGCATTTGGCACAAAATTGTAATGATATGGAAGCCACTTTAACCAGTTCGTTCTCTTCCTTGCCTTATCACCCTGGCAAAAAGAGAAAATATTAATGTAACCATATATACAAGGTAGAATTGAGAATCTACAACTCTATATTACAAAGGTACTTATTACAAGTATTTATCAAACACATTAAACTATAATGCCACATCCCAAATTAAGCACTTCAAACCTACACTTTGACTATATTTGAGCTTCGTAGTACATCAAGAATAAAATTGATATTAGTTGTCATGTTGCGAACCTACAAAACAGATAGAATTAGCAATCCTTTTTTAGTCATGAATGTAAATCACCTTGGCACAAGATGACCCAAGATTCTTAGAGACAATTAAATTATGTCATAGCTTACATGTTCAAACTTAAAGGCTACAAATTTAAGTAGCATTTTCTGTTTTGGTAATATTTAGTTAAAAAATCAATTATACCTTAAACATCCAAGGTGGCATAAGCACAAAAGTCACTAACATAAAGGATTTCAAGTACATCATGTAAAGGAGTTCTAAAACAAGAAAGAAATATAATGATGACAAGAACAATTAAAGGCATAGAAAACATATTACAGTTACAAGCATAAGAAAAAATACATAATATTATATTCAAATGCCAAATTTCATGAATATTTGAATCTGATTAATAACTAAATACTATGCATGAAAATTGACTATAGATTACTAAATTAAATTGAGGCGTAATTGTCACCAAAGTAGCATTATTATAAAAAAGAAATAACATTTAGAAGAAGGATTCCTATTTACTTGTCACCAATTTTTTTTTAATTAAATATCATGCATGAAAATTAAATAGTGCTGGAATTGTCAACAAAGTAGTGCAAGTGCAAAAAATAACATTTGGAACCAAATATTACAAACCAAGCAAGAGCATGCCAGTTTTAGAAGAAAAATATTATCTGCGTATGAGGAATCAAATCATCTTATACAGTACAATAAAAGAAATTCTTCCTCATCCTGATGATGTATTATAGAGTGTGATCCAAAATGTTGATGCAAAAAAAATTACATGGTTTATTCCAAAAGTAAACTCTCATCTTCATGGACTATGGAAAAATCATGCCAACCAAAAAAACCTTGCATATTGAATACTGTTTGTAGCCACTTTTCTGGTGCTTTCATTTATAAAGAATTAAAATTCATATACCAGATTTTCAATAGGTTCAATGTATGTTTGGAAAAACAAACTCTTTCTCCCTACCAATTTAATTGCTATCACTACAAACAATACGATTAAATTTGGGTCTAGTATGGGTCATCATACAGAAAGCACAGTATGTCGTGCTTCCATTTACTCATGCTTGTCTAAGTACATTTTCTGCTCGGTGGCTAAGTTAGAGAGCTAGCCTTTTTACTCTGTAGAGATGTTTCACTTATGATTCAAGTTACCCAACATCATAATAGGATATAAGGAAAGAAACAAACTTTTTCAATTTTCTACATTTCAAGCATTGAACTGATCTGTAATAACAGTGGGAGCTTCATTTTAATTCTAAATACTCTGATCTTATTATATCTACAAAAATGTTTTGTGGGAATTAATTAGATTTTGTTATTTATAGAATTAGCTCCTGTCATTAATTCATTAAGTAGGAATAGTAATAACAAAGCCTTGAGAAAAATCTCAATCTAAAGTGATTTAACCATTAAATAATCAAGAAAAATATTTTTATCGTCACATTATTAAAAAAATACAACTCCTTTACAAAAGCATTAAGATTCTATGTGTTTTTTGTTTTTAATTGGAAGGAGATGATGAAACCCATGAATATGAAGTGATTTTCTATTAATTCTTTTCCAAGAAATAGCTCCTGAAGTCCAAACGAAGTCACACGTCACTTCCAAAGTTTCAAGCAATATCTATTGGGTTAACATGTGTTTATCAGTCATCTAAATTATACCCCACAATATTGTACAACAATGGTAGTTCCATTCATAATTAGTTGTTCTAAAGAATGGTTCTCTAACATTTTTGACATGGAACTCCTGAAGGGAAAAGTCGATGTGACATTGTTCATGTCTGGGCGACTAACTGTTCTGAATCTCTTAAAATGTTCATATCACTATGACATGGTTGATGTTTTGCCAACAAGTCTATCACTGTGACCTTGTGTGTTCGTTGTGACCTTTTGGTGAATGGAAAACTTCGGGTGATAGTCTGATCTTATCGAGCATCGGGGAGACTTGGCCGAAGGGTCTATTGTCGGTATGTGGTCTCACCGACTTGGAATGTCTCACCGATGGTAGTTGGCTCTTTTGGTGAAACAAGGGTTTCGGTAAGATGTCTCCGCGAGTATGAATTGTCTTACCGATAATGTTCAACTGTCGAGGTAACATAAAGGTCATGGGGAGATGTCTCAATGATGATGCTAGCTCATGCCGATAGGAGTATTCTCGTGGTGTCTTCGCAGTAACAAAAGACTTTGTTGAGAAGTCTTGGCGACTTGGGTAAGTCATGCTGATGGTCTTCGGTAAGATGTGGGGTGCTCGGAGAAAGGTCACGGTGAAAGACATGAGTCTTTCCGACAGTATGTGACATTCGGTGGAAGCTTTGTCTTTTGGTATGATGTCTCACCAAAACCATGGGGTCTTTCCGATAGTTGTAAGGCTTCGGTGTAGCATGCAGTGGTCGATGGGAAGTCTTGGTGAGAATGAAGTGTCTTGCCGATAGTGTAACTCATCATTGTGACTTCTGAATTCGATATGAGTCTCACCGAAATGCGATTGTCACGCTGAATGGAAATCACTCGATGGCATAACTCGAAGACTTCGATATGAGGTCTTGGGGAGATCGGTATTTTTTGCCAATGGTCTCTCTAAGTTCGATATGACTTATGGTTTTCGGTATGAGTCCTGTCAAATGAGAATCCTCTTGCCGACTGTTGAGATCTAAAGCCTATAATCGATAGCGAATACTTTGTGGCATTAGGGAGACACTATTAGTGTCTCACCGATATGCCAACAAAGTTTGGATGCCGTTGAACGTGTGACCATCCTATGTGGCATCCTGCTGGACCAATCAGAGGAAGCGGTTTTCAAACTGATGACAGTTGGTTTTATGTAACTGTTGTAGCACTGGAGAAAAATAGCTTGCAGGGAAAAATTTGAAACAACATGGAAACTTTCCTCGATGGAGATTTGGCGGATAATGATGCACAGAAGGAAAAATCAGAATGTTATAAAATAAAGCAGACCAATTCTGATTAGAGAATAATGTGAAGTGAATCGAATTGTTGAGAGAGCATTTTTCTGTAACTAATGAACAGTGAATGTAGCTTCTGAGAACTGATAACTAGAGAGCTGTATCTCTAAATTGTATGTAATATTTTGTTACTATAATACAAAGAGATTCAGTTTGGTGTGGTGGGTTTTTTCCTATACGGGTTTCCCACATAAATCTGTTCTTCATTGTCTTTGAGTATTTGCTCTATTTCTGTAAATCTTTCATGTGTGTCTTAATTAGATTGTAATTTGAAAAATTAAAAGCCCTACATTGCATTCTTCCCTGTGGTTTTGACATTAGGAAAGTGTTTCCGCACCTCTACTTTCCTTACATTAAATACTAAACTCTATTTTCATGGTCAAAAGGATTGCACCATGGTTAAGAAGAACTGGTCATGTCTGCATTTACTTTGGTGGAAATATAGTTTATCCATATACTTGAATTGAGTTGGAGCTGTAATAGGCCAGGTACAATTTGAACATCAACACATGTTAGCACAATGGACTGCCTGCATGTATATTGTATTGTAATGGCTTTGTACGTAGAGACAAAGGATTTTTGCAGTATTAAACTTGAAATTTTCTTTGTTTATTGCTCTTGGATGGTTGATGGTTGGTTTTTTGATGTAGATTGTGATCAATGGTCAGATTTTGATTATGTTATTGAATCAACACTACAAACTGTAAGAATACGACAGGTTATGTAATAGAAAAGAAAATGTTCTAATCTCAAGGCTTATATATTGAACACCAGTGCAGGGTGAAGAAATCCTAGAAAGAGGATAACACCTGTGCAGGGCCAAGAAAGCTTAGTAAGAGGATATGCAGATTTAAAAAAATTGTCTCTTGAATCAACTGTGTATGTTTTTAAATCAACATTTCAAATCATTGTCTTCTTTCTATTGATGGATCTTTGAATCAACATTTTGGATCACTATCTTCTTTATTTTAAGAGATCAATGAACATGATCTGAAATGTTGATTCAAAAACATATACAACTAATTTTGGAAACAATCTTTTGATACACATTACAAAATAATTTGAAATATATCAAATTAAAAAAAAATCACCACAACCTAAATGTCAAATCCATAAAACTAAAACCTTAAATATTTTAAATAGCTAACAAAACCAAGGATATGTCACCTTGCAAGCTTATATAGCCATTGCAATGGTCCTAGCCAGGTGAAGATACCATCGACAGCTGATGAGGGGACTTAGTGAAAGGAAAACTTTTAATTTATTTTATTAGAATTAAACAGTTTATTCTTGTACATAGAGCCAATGCTGGTTCTACCAAACGCAACAAGCACATGTTTGGATTTTTTTATTTGTTTTCAATTGAAAATTGCAAGCTGGTTTTTTTGGTCAACTGCTGATAATTTTTAACTAGTTAAAAAACCCAACAAATTCAGGTTTAGTGTTTCAGATTGTCAAAGATAGGTGAACTTGCAGTGATTGATAAGATCTGTCATGATTTTGAATAACTATTAGGCCAAGATTTTCAAAAATGTCATAGACCAGTGTAGTGCCAATTTTAGATGGGCCTGTGATTTATCTTTAAAAGCATATTTGGGGTAGGTCAATCTACGTTAAAAGTCTAAAATGCCATATAGTAATTGCAAGACATTGTGTTATATGTATATACTCAATTGAGATTTTCAAGACTCAACATATGATTTCAAAGACTCAACATATGCTTTTAAGAAGAACTGGTCATGTCTGCATTTGCTTTGGTTGAAATATAGTTTATCCATATACTTGAATTGAGTTGAGTTGTAATAGGCCAGGTATAATTTGAACATCAACACATGTTAGCACAATGGACTACCTAAATTTATATTGTATTGTAATGGCTTTGTACATAGAGACAAAGGATTTTTGCAATATTAAACTTGAAATTTGCTCTGTTTATCGCTCTTGGGTGGTTGATGGTCAATTTTTTGATGTAGATTGTGATCAATGGTTAGATTCTAATTATGTTATCGAATCAACACTACACACTGTACGAATATGATAGGTTATGGAATAGCCAAGAAAATGTTCTAATCTCAAGGCTTATTTATTGAACACCAGTGTAAGGCGAAGAAATCATTGAAAGAGGATAAAACCTGTGCAGGACCAAGAAAGCTTAGTAAGAGGATATGCAGATGTAAGGTAGTGCTAGTAAATATTGGTGGTTGGTTTATACAATAAGTAATGTGGACATTAGGATAAGGTAGAGAATGCCTCATTCTCCATCCAACTCCTCACACGAGATCTTTACTTGCATTGCATCACATCACTCACCACACATAAGCTATCCCTCCTGGGTACACGGATATCGATGACCAACAATCCCATCAATGGGAGAGAAAAGCCATAGATAAAGTCCTACCACTATGCAGAGTCATAAGCCCTTGAACACTCGACCAAATACAAGATTACTTGGTCCCTCACTAGCTCTAGATTCGTCTACCTTCCCACCCCTGTCTCGGGTTCCATGAAATGGTAGGGAACCGATGGAATGGGAACTACTCCTTCTACAAGATCCATCGATCCGGAGAAAGCACTTACTCTCCCAACCCTAGCTCTTCCTAGTCGGCAGGAGTGCATTAATAAGATCGACCAGGCATCAGAGAAACATGGTCTCATGGAATGCAATAATCGCAAGATATGCATGGGATGGATTTATCGAATAGGATTTTGAAACTCTCAAGCAAATGAGATCGGCGACGTAAGGCTAGATTCCTCAACCTTTTCCAGCTTTCATTTTGCCTGTGCCAAAATGGGAGATTCCAGACAAGGTAAGGGCGTCTATTAAGAAATAAAATAGATTGAGTTATATAGTTTTCAGGTGTTGTAGTTGCTATTGCGTTGGTAGACATGTAAGTTGTTTGACAGCAAAAGTGAAAGGTGCATTGACAAGGCGTATGAATTGTTTTAGTAAAAAGTGGAAGCATGGACAAGGCGTGTGACTTAAGCTTGACAAAATGCCTCGAATGAATGTGATCTTAGGGCTCAAATGTTTGCAAGGTATGCACAAGATGGATTTTTTGAAAAGATATCAGAAACTATCAAGCAAATGCAATATGCAGGTGTAAAGCCAAATTCCACAACATTTACCAACAAAAAAAGACAAAACAGAACAAAAAAGAAAAAATGTGGGGCACACTTGTTGCTGAAATTAGGTCCTTCATAGAAGCTTTATCACTGTAGCTTTCCCCAGATCCTGGACCCACGTTGATTCTTTGAAAAGCCCCTGATTTGAAGAAGCCCTTGTCATTATTAGAAAACCCCCTGTTTGTTGCACTTTGTGACCGTTGTCTGCTTATCACTTTTCTCTGTGCCCATTGTCGTGCATGTTCCTCAGTGCCTCTGTTCCTAATCTTTGACTCTTTTATTTGTTCTGTTCTTTTGTTTGTTCTGTTGTCGTTCAGAAGCGAGAAAATTTAGATAAGAGGGAAAAGCCTAAAAAATAAAACTGCATAAGGGAAAATGTGGGGGGAAATAAAAATGTGCTTAATGTCTTAATTTAAGACAATTAAAAAATTAAAGACAAAAGTAATCTTTTGTCTTAAATTAATGTCTTGTTCAACCGTATCTCCTTGTGTCACTCTTGTTTTGTTTTCTTCAGGGAGGGAAAAAGGAAAATGCATCTCAATTGAGGGAGGGAAAATGAATAAGAAGAGAGAAATAAAAAAATTATTTTAGAAAAAGTATTTTTTTTATTGTCTTAATTTAGGATAATTAAAAAATTAGAATATAGTGTAAACATAAACGAGCAATTGCACCTTAGTGTGCAATGGGTAGGCCAAAGAAGTGTGGAAGTCAATTAAGATAGATGTTGATCTATTTTTGTACTATATAAAATTATAATAATTATTAATTATAAATTTTAATCATTTTATGTAATTAATAGTTTTATTTAAAATATAATATATAATATTAAGTATAATTAATATATTTAACTTATATCTAATATATTTAAAATAGCGTAAATAAAAAATTTCTTTAGTTAAAAAATTTGATTATATTTTGATTATATATTAAATATAAGTTAAATTCTTAGAAAAAAAAATATTTTAATTTTGCAAAAGTCAAAATATTAAAAGATATTTATTTTGCAAAAATCGTTATCTAGAAAATGAACCAAACCTTACCACTTGTTCATTATAGCCATGGAAAATTTAAAACTCAATAAATAGTATAATCAAATAATATAACTCACTTATACCAATTAAACTTTAATCCATATATATATGACAAAATACTTGTTTTCATTCACGGAGTTAGGCTAGGCTTATGAGATAAATATTAATAATGACAACTCATTTCAGTCTCTTTCCATTTAAGAGGAATCAATCTAAAAGGACCATACCTATAACATTCCCTTCAAATTATGGTGGAGAGAGTATTCACGGTGATGGATAGGAATAAATAAATTAAAAAAAACAAAAGTGAACCCTAATCGTTATGAAGTGGAGGCATTTACTGAGGCGACGACAAAAAGTTTTATTTTGATAAATATACTCGAAAACCCTCGTTGATACCTTATTTTCAGGCTATATCTCACCAAATTGGAGAAGTGAATGGTCAATACCAGCGAGGAAGAGTTTGGAGGAGCAGCAGGGAAAGCAATGAAAAAACGATAGAAAACAGTCGAAAAAAATTGCAAAAAATGATGAACGGCTGAGATACGTTTAATGGTCAGCAGATTGATACCAACCTTTGGTTGAAAAAATTAGTTTTTTCTTCTTCATATAGGATACGCCTTTGGTGTAAATATATTTAAGACAAAATTAATATTTTTCTTAAATTAATGTTTTAAATCCTCCCTTTATATAGTAGTGACACATGGATGTAGGAATGATTACCATTTAGTAGTGAAGTGTTAAAAAAAATTATAAAATATGTAAAGGACTTCAGACTGCACCGAGAGGCAATGCCTTCCATGCAATAGGTATTTTTGGTGCACCAAGCAATCTAGGCAGCTAAATGGCCCGCTTAGGTAGGGGTTCCACAAGGGGGGCTTAAGCTCTATGGATTGTGATCAAATTCAAAAGAAAAATGAATAGAGGAGTAATAGTCATTTTTATTTGTTTGATATTATTCATTTATTTAGTCATTTTTATTTGTCTAATATTAGTCATTTATTTAGTCATTTATTTAGTCATTTAGTTGTGATTTTACCTGATGACCAAATTAGTCACTTATAAATGACCAAATTAGTCATCTATTTTCCAAATACTACTAGTGTTAGTCATGTGACTAAAAGTTTTAGTCATGTAGTCATTTATTTTCCAAATTCTACTAGTTCTTGGCTTGAATATCATATGCTAAGTTTAGTTGTGAGGGTTTATTCATCTTTGATTATTAAGATTAATTTGTGTGAACACTCATGATTTGAAAATCTTTATACTCAGAAGATTGTACTATTTCTATGATACTATAGGATTTTAGCTGGGTTTAGCAAGATTTAGTTTCAAAAAGGGTTGGTCCACTTCAAGTGTTAGTCATTTTCATTCTTGGTCTTTAGATTAGCTTGTCTCTCTTGTGATCTCTCTAAAACCCTTTATCTCTTTTATTGTTTTCTTTAAATCTGGGTTAGTTTTAGGACGCAAAGAATCACTATATTGTCACATTTGATGATTTTGAAACCTTCATTCATTGCTATGTAAGTCCCCTTATGATTACCAACATTTTCACATATTATATGAGTTGTTTCACTGCATTTGTCAAGACCTATCATTAGAGACCTTGGGGTTATCTCTTGAGGCTTGTTGATAGAGATTTACCTTTCAAGAGAGATAGAGTACTTGTATTCTATCTGAGTTGTTGCTATGGAGAAAACACCATCAATAGTGGCCTACTACACAATAGTGCCAAATCAAACACAACAGGTACCTCCCTATGTCTGAGCGATACCGCAGATGCTAGTACCATCCTACTCAAGAGGGACACATACCAGAGGGTACAATAGCTATCGAGAGAACCCTTCGCATAGAGGGGTAGTGCCAGACTCACCACATAGGTTAGATGTGGAAGCTTAGAGTAGAGAGGACAAAGGATAGATGATAGGATACAAATTTTTGACAAGTGCAGGATGGATGTACAATATAGAGTGATAGAGATTAGATTAGATTCAGATCTTTGTACTTGGATTTTATTTGATGATCACTGATGTATATGATGGACATTATTATGGATCATGTGATGGACATTTTATTTTTATTTTTATATGATATGTGATAGCCATTATTGACACTATATTGTATTTATGTGATGGATGACTTATTTATGCATATGTTTATGATGATGTATGTTTATGCTTATATGGATGGTATGGATGATATGTACGATGTATAATGTTTATGATGTAGGATGTGATGGATAATTTATGACTTTATATGCTATGGGTATGGATCTAACAATTTGTGATGTAGATGGTGATGTAATGTGTTAATGATATGGACTAATATGGAAATGAATGGATAATAAAATGAATCTAGGATGCTTAGAATAACTAAATATGATTAAGAAAAACAATTTAAAATAAATATGAGATGACAGTACACATGAGATGAAATACATTGAACCTATAATGTGGGATGCGATGCAATTAAATTCCTTACAAACACTAATAGATAAATGAAATGCAATGTGGATGTAGGTGGACGGTTGACTTTATTTGTGGATCATGCTTGTTTTACCTTATAAAAATAAAGGTTTGTTCTATATGAGTGAGATGGCCTAATGTGAAATGGAATGCAACATGAACATGAGTGTAAATAAGGGTGTGCATAATGACGAAGGCCAATGGTAGGCATATTATACTTGCTTGAGTTTATTGGAAAGTACTTACCCTGTAATAATTACAAAATTAAAGGAAGATGGGTGTAAAAAGTGCACCTATCAAGAACTGAAGGTATCTTGAGAAGAAGAGGAGATGGGGGGATGACTGTTTGCACAACCAAAATCATAGGTCATAGGTGAGGTATAGATGAAATGCAATAGAATTGATCATGAAATGCAATTCTAATGTGATTTTCAATTTTTGGAGCACTAATTTTTGCTATAGCATAATACACTAGATTCTAGGGTATGTGAAACCAAGGTGGATTAGTGTCTAATGCACAAAACAAACACGTTAGATAAGAAGGATATCCCAACACCCCAAATTATCGAAGACCTTGGTCGGGCTAGGCATTTTGATAACTACAAGCACAAAAGGATGCCCCAGCATATCACAAGACCATAGGGATCTTGGTGGGTACTACGTGGGACAACTAAGCAGACAACAAAAAATAAAAAGATCAAGATATGTCCCTATGTTAACCCATCAGAATACACCATGATATGATAGATCATGATGAGTTATGATAGGGAGCTCAAATGATAAACAAAAATCCAAAAGCATCAAAATATCACAATCAATTTCAAACGTCCTTTTCCATAGGATTGAGAGGGTGGAAGGGATTGATGAGGTCTATTAGGAAGGATACATCCTATTAAGACCAGAGATGGATACTGAACTAAAATATCGATATGACACAGGAGATTCCAAAACCAATTGAATCTCATGATACAATTGGATCTCGTTTGTGAAGAACTAGTAAGATAAGGACATACTTGATGACACGACATAAGACACGAGACACAAGAAAACATACTGAGACACCCTAAAGACCTAAGGGCTTAGGGGATGATCAGAGATTATCCTTTCCTATGTGAAAGCTCAGAGCCCTCATATTTCAAGAAAATACCATGGATAAAAGTGGAAAGAGGACGATGGAGACAAATGATGGAAAATGATTACTAGACAGAAAAAAAGCAAAGCCCCAGGGGTGGATCAAATGATCAACCTTGCCTACATGAAAGCATAGGGGCAATGTAGTTCAAAAAAGATAAAAAGACTATCATGACAGGATGTGATCTAAATGAAGACCAACACGATGAAGGAACCTAGATGGAAGTGAAGGACCAACACGATGACAAGGACTAATGACACAAGCTTAAATTAGGATAAAATATTAGGATGATGGATAAAAAATGAGGTGCTTCAAATGCTCAACCAAAATATACCAAGCAACCGGATGATGGATATAGATGGAAGGACAAGATCGATAGGATGATAGGATATGATATCAGGATGGGTGGAAGCATAAAGTAACTAGGACACAAGGTAGATAATGATTAAGCCCTGTATGAATGACACCTATGAATAGGTTTTCACCAAACATACGTATCCCAAGCACCACCAAGGGTGGTTTTCGCCATAGGATGAATTATTTCTCTTTACTATTTTTGGATTTTTTTGATTTTTGATTTTTTTTTTTGTATTTTTGATAATTTTTTACTTTTTTGTTTTTTAGATTTTTGGATTTTTTGGATGATAGGAAACCCTAGCTAACTTAAGTGTAGAACCTTTTTAGGTGCATGATGTTAATGGGCTCCTCTAGGGGTTCTCCTTTGGGTGTGGCAAGTCTATATGCCCCAAATCCATATTTTTTTGTAATGACATAAGGACCCAACCAATTTGCTTCAAATCTTTGCTTTTTATCTCGATCTTGCTGAGTGCGCTAATTCTCCTTAAGGACTAAATCTCTAATGTTAAATTGGAAAGGATGATCCTTCTTGCTGTAGCTTTGCTTAAGGTGATTTTGATATTCTTGAAGATGATTATATGCTTTGATCCATTTTTATCAAGGAGTTCTAGCTAGCTGAGTCTTGCAACTTGGGCATCTTCATCACTGATAAGATTCTTCAAGGATATTCTCAATGATGGGATTTCTACCTCAATCATCAAGATGGTGTCGGCACCATAAATGAGGAAATATGGAGTGACATCAGTAGGGGTGTGGTAGGCCCAAAGGGTGGGATGGATATGAAGGTGCCAATCTTGACTAGTATTGTTGACTACCTTTTTAAGGATCTTGATCAAAGTTTTGTTGGTAGCTTCTTCTTGACCATTACCTTGGGGATAATAGGGTGTAGACCAACAGTGTTGAATGTGAAAGGTGTCACAAAGGTGTTTCATGGTTTGGTTCTTGAATGGATTTCTGTTATAAAAAATGATGGTGGACAGGATTCTATATCTGTAGAGAATATGTAAAAGGATAAATTTGGATATCTGAGAGAGTGGAATTGCTTCCACCCATTTGATGAAGTACTCAGTTGTAGTGATAATGAAGATATGGCCATTAGATGATGGTGGATATATCTTGTTGATTAAGTCAAAACCCCACTGAGAGAAGGGCCATGGTGCTATAAGAGGCTATAGATCCTATGCAAGAGCATGTATCAAATCCACGTGTTGTTGACAAGGTAGGCACTTCTTCACAAACTAACAAGAATCAAGTTCCAAGGTAGGCTAGTAGTAAACCACTTTGAGAATTCTCTTATCTAGTGCCATGCCATTTGAATGGGCCCCACAAACACCACTATGTACTTCTCTTAATCCAATGTGGGCTTTGGTCTCATTTAGACACCTGAGCAGGGTTCCATCATACCCACGATGATAAAGTGTATCACCTACAATAGTGTAATGGGATGTATGTTGGATGAAATATTTTTGTTGGTTGCATGTCAAATCGAGAGGTAAGATGTTATCATGGAGGTAGGTGTAGATGTCATTATACCAGGGTGATGTAGGGCCTACAATGTCACACACCATCTCACTTTCTAAGATATTGTAGGTTGGGATTAAGAGTTGTTCAACAAGGAACTCACATTCTATTTGATCCTTAGGCATGTCGATTAGGGAACCAATGGTAGCCATCACATCCGCTACTTTGTTCTGCACTCTTGGAATCTAGTCAAATTGGATGGAAGTGAAATACTTTTTGAAGTCATCTACCATGCACTTATAAGCAAGTAGCTTGTCATCTTTTGTCAGAAAATCATCATTAACCTATTTGATGATTAGTTGGGAATCAACAAAGACTCTCAAGTGAGTGATGTGCCATTGGATAGTGATTCTAAGGCCAGTAAGGAGAGCTTCATATTCTGCAATGTTGTTGGTGCATGAATTAATTTGGTATATATTCACCCTAGGGGGTGATGAGAAAAATTACCACCCCCAATCCATTGTGTGTGTATGATCCATCAAAATAAAGTGTCTATGTGGCTACTCCAGCTATTGTAAAGACCCCTTCATCAAGAAATTTTGTGACTAGAGGATAGGCATCTACCAGGGGAGCATCTGCTAGTTGATCAACTATAACTTGTCCTTTAATAACTTTTTGATCCACATATTCTATATAAAATTCACTTAACAACATGACCCACTTAGCCATGCGACCATTCAAAGTTGTCCTAGATAATAGATATATAAGTGGATTGACTTTGGAGATGAGCTTCACTAGGTGATTGAGCATATAGTGTCGAGTTTTTTACAAACTAAAAACCATAGCTAGGAAAGCTTTTTCCATTGGGGAATAATTGAGTTCATAACTCACTAGGGTCCGATTGATGTATTAGATAACTCATTCCTTTGATGACTCATCATTTTTTTTCCAGCAATGCCCCTAGTGCCACTAAAGTAGCATAAATATGCAGCAGGAGCAATTTACTCAGAATTGGTGGCATAAGGAAGGGAAGGTGAGCCAAATTCTCTTTGATCTTGTTGAAGCCGAGTTGGCACTATTGATTCCACTTAAAGGTGGTATCCTTTTTTAGGAGATGAGTGAATGAATAGAATTTGTTGGCTAATTGAGCTATAAACTACCAAATGGATTATAGCTTACCTTGAAGGCTTCTTAATTGTTTGAGATTGCATGGTGGAGGCATATCCATGATTTCCTTGACTTTCACTGGATCAACCGCTATGCCTCTTCAGGAGATAATGAAACCCAATAGTTTTCCTAATGTGACCCCAAAAACATACTTCTTAGGATTTAGGTGTAGCTTATAGTGCTCAAGACACTCCAAAATATTCTTGAGAATTATTGGGTGCTCTTCCCATGTTTTGGATTTCCCTAAAAAATCATTAACATAATCTTCCATTATGATGTGAATCAGATCATGGAAGACAACGACCATGGCACATTGATAGGTTTCCCCCGCACTCTTGAGGCCAAAGGGCATGACATTGTATTAGAATGTGCCCCAAGGTGTAGTGAAGGTTGTTTTATGTTGATCTTCGGGTGTGATTTTTATCTGATTATATCTGTAGAATCCATCCATGAGGGAAAGCATCTCGTGCCCTATAGTTAAGTCCACCAACATGTCAATGATCAGTAAAGGAAAATCATCTTTAGGACAGGCTTTGTTGAGGTCCTGAAAATCTGTGTAGATCCTAATATTGTTGTTTGGTTTGGTGACTGACACTATGTTGGAGATCCAGTCAGAATAATCAATGGGCCTTATGAATTCAACTTCTAATATATTTTCTAGCTCTTTCTTGACCAATAGGGATACTTGGGGGTGCATTTTCTTGAGTTTTTACTTGACAGGTTTAGAATCAGGATGTATGTATAGATGATGTACTACTAGAGCAAGATCGAGACCCAATATATCTAAATATGTCCATGAAAAATTGATGATGCCTTCTTTGAGAAGCTTGGTGATGGTAGAGTATTATTCCTCTAATAGTGCTTTGGCTACATAGGGGATTTTGGGATCCTCTTCAATTCCCAAATTGATTTCTTGCATTTCCTTGATCAAAATGAATGATCATTTAGATATCTAAGTTCCTACAAGGGGAAGATGAATGTCCCCATCGTCCAGTGCCTCATCGAGGTTTTCGCTATTAGATACACCCTTTGTTTTTACTTTTTCCGAGTCAAGAAGCACCTTGGGGAGGTTTACGCAAGGTAACCCTTTTTTATTTTTCTTCTTTTTATTTTGTGGTTAAGGCATTCATCTTCCCCAAATCCCATGAGATCTACGTACATATCCACTGAGGGAAAGGTGTCGATAGGTGTGCAACCATGTAGGTACCAATCTATGATTTTAGGATGTTGAAGGGATAGGGTGATAGTGCAAATGGATAGGCATTTGAACATGGAAGAAAGGTCAATGTGATCCACATGATCGTACATGTGTTTGATGGATTCTTCCTCTGGTATGTCTTCAAGGAGATTGTTTCCCACACTGACGTTGTTAGAGGCAGTACATGATACCATAGGACCCTTTTCCTTGGTATCATAGCCCAAACACAAATTACTTGGATGCACAAAAGTGTCTATGGATTGTCATCTTCCTTGCTCTTCTACACCAAGGCCTCCCCCCAATAATTGTGTTTCTTTCCAAACTTAGAGGGCTAAGGATAGGTTTCTTGGAAATATTCTTTCAAAGGGGGAGAGGGTTCAGGTTCCTCATGTTAAACCCATTGGTTGATGCCATCTTCTGGCATGTCTTACCTTAACCTAGGAGAGCGGAAGGTGCTATATCCCACATTTTTGGAGCTCAAGGTGATCATCTTCTCTTCTTCCTTTGGTAGAAACTGATAAGGTTGTTTGTATGTGTGTGGTGAGGGTGGCATAGTTTCCACGTTCAATGTTGTGTGCATTTCATAATCACCACATCCCTTGTCAATGATTTGGACTTTGGTAAGGGTGGAACCAGATACGAACGATGGAGTGGATGTGTTGGTATAGGAGTGGGATGATTATTCCTATGGTGGTCCCATTTCCACCCTAGGATAGTAATGAGAGTGGGGAAAGGAAGCTTCTAATGTGTGGCAATATTCAAATGGTTGAGGATCTACGTGTATGGTAACTTCCATCCCATTATATGGGAATTTTAGACATTGATGGTATGTGGACAGAACAACTTGCATGGCATGGATCCATGGACGGCTGAGGAGGAGGTTATAGGGGAGTTCCAAATCAAGGACATGGTAGGTAGTGTATTGCACAGCTAGCCCAACCTAAATCAAAAGATAGATTGTCCCTTCAGAATCACGCTTTGCATTATCATACACCTTGATAGTAATGACTTGAATATTTAAGTCAACATGGGTGTATCCCACCTGTTTTATGAATTTCAATGTGCAAATATTCAGGGTAGAACCATTATCTACCAAGACCCTCTTTACTTTCTGATGATTTACAAGGACCTCAAGATGGAGGGGACAATTATGGTTCGAGTTAATGCAAGGCATGTCATTTTTAATATAACCTAGCTAATAAGTTAATGAGAGGTGTCCTACCAATGCTTGAACTTATGTAGGGTCTATGTAATTGGGAACTTGGATGTCCTATAAGGCCTTGGTTAGGATTTCTTGGTCTATGGGGGAAGACTTGAGAAAATCCAAAATGGATATTTGTGTCAGAGTCTTTCCTAAATGATCAAGAATGGTATATTGAGAACTTACAGGTGGTGATTGAGTGGATGTGGAGGCTACAAGGACTGTACTGTGAGTTCGGTGGGTTGTAATAGCACACTAAGGTGGTGATTGAGTGGATGTGGAGGCCCAAGGACTGTTTGAGTTCGGTGGGTTGTAATAGCACACTAAGGGTATTTTCCTTTTATGTGTATCATAAACACACGTGGTTCTACCTATTTGATGTGCATGACGATGCCCTCATAATTAAACAACACATTTTTGTAACTGGTGTTGTTTGTGATGTTATTTTGATTATTGTTGTTATTAGATCCTAGGTTGGTGTTTGATGTGCTAGGACCTTGGTTATTCTTAGGGAAGTGTTTTGATATATCTATAATTGAGCATTAGATGAGGGTTCCATGTTGGCATACACATGTATGTCACCTCAATCTATGAGATATTAGATGTATTTTTTTAAACCTTGACATTTTTTTAATGTATGCCCTTTAATCTTATGGAACTCACAACACTCATTTTCTTTGTACCAAGATGGTTTGGGCTTGGATTCATCAAGAGGCTTGGTCATAGGATATGCGATTGGGTAATTGGATTGAAAAAGCTTATGGAACATGGTGCTCAAGGGTTCTCCTAGTTGAGTGAATTGATTTTTGTTATTCCCTTGGTTATTCTAATTGGATTGTTGGATAGGACGAGGTGTCCCCTATGGCACTGATATGGCATGAGGAATTGATTACTAAGGAGGGGGATATTGTGGCTTCTAGGAAGTATTAGCTACTTGGACATGTTTGGTGTTAGTGACACCATCATTGATAGTTTTTTTTTTTATTCCAATAACGAGGCTTATCCCCAGATGATTTCTCTTTATAAGAGTTAAAATTTTTGAGTAACCCTTTGGAAATAAGTGCCCTCTCAAGGATAGGGCCTTTCTCCACTATTTTTGCAAAGGTTGTGACACAGTGAAGTATGAAATTGTGGGCCATATCCAGATGAGAGTTTTCAATAAATAGGGTGACCATGTCTTTTCCCTTAACGGGGATTTCATTTGACTAGATAAAGCTCGCCATCTTTGAAGATAGCTTGCAAAAGTTTCTCCCTCACACTTATTTTCTTTCAAGAGATCTAACGTATCAATATCCTTCTCCAGATTGAAAGAGAAGTGGGAGAAAAACTATTCCAAAAGTTGTGCAAAGGACTTGACAGATCCTTTCTCAAGACCCATAAACTATTCAAGAGCTATCCCTTGTAAACTCCTAGGAAATAGTCTCATGAGGTAGTTGTCATTATGCATGACTTCTTGACAATGGGAATAGATCTCTTGAAGATGAACCTTAGAGTCTTTTGTTCCTTTATACTTATTGAATTTTGGCTTTTTGAAATATTTTGGGAAAGGAACCAATGAAATTGATGGGTCAAACGGATAAGGACAATGCCCTCAAAATTAAATGATTGTTTATTGGTCCCTACTTGTAAGTCTTTTAACACAACTTTGACTTCTTCCAAATATTTTTTGATAGGCATTGTTGGAGTCAAATTAGATGGATTAGGTTGATTGTATGGAGGATATTGGTAGTTTGATGAAGATGGGGTGGAAGCAGCTTGATCATAGGCTAGTGGAGATGTATATGGAGGCGTTTGCTGGTACTGATTAGCGTATGTGATTGTGGTTGAGGATTGGCGTAAGGTGGATAAGTGGATGATGGATTTTGATAGTAAGAGGTGGAAGCTGCTTATTGATAGGGTGGTTGTTGTTGATAATATAAAGTGGATGTAGAAAATTGTTGATATTGTGTGGGAGCTTGGTAGTATGATGTTGTGGTGGTTCCTTGTTGGTGTGATGGCGATTGCTGATAGTAGGAAGGGGATGGACCATCCTGTTGATAGGGTGGTTGCCGCTAAGTGTAGTATGGATTGGATTGGTAATTGTATGCAACATTGGGTTGTGGTGTGGTATACGGAGGTGGTTGCAGATTAGACAGCTATTAGTAAGGATTCAAGTGTGATTGCAAAGGATTGGTGTAAAGAGGCAGTTGAGTTCACAGTGGCTCTGAGAGGCTAGATGGAGATTTGGATAAGGATTGGATGTAGTAGCATAGGAAACATATGTGTTTGATAGATGGTAGAGATATTATTTGAGGGGATTATGTTGTGTTTGCATGGGAATGTGTGTATGTTGGGGTGGTTGTTGTTGTGGTGGTTGCTAATAAGGAGGGATAGATGGGATGTGTTGCTATTGTGGGATCACTATAGAGGCACCGTGGGGCAGTTGTTAAGGTCACAATGCAACTTATGTCACTTGATGTGGGGGTTGCATAGGAACAATAGTGTGTTGCTATGGAATCATGACATTTTATTGTGGAATTGTGTTGTTATGTTGCAGAGGTTGTTGATGAGGTGGTTGAGATGAAATGGCAGTGGTAGAAATATGTTGTGGGGGTGCTTGCAAGAGGATAGAAGTGTGTTGTGGTGGTGTTTGCAGTGAAGTGGATTGTTGAGGATTAACGGCTGGCTACTGAAATGTAGGGATGTTTCCTTGAGGTGGAGGTAGTAAATTTCCCACAGGTGTAGGCCCTAGAGGTGGCATCAATGCAAGGATAGGATTTCCCCTAGTGTTGGCAAGTGGTTGACTAGGATGCTAAGGTAGGAGTGGTAGAGCATATGGAATATTCTATGGGATGCCATAGGCATAGGGGTCATTAGGATCAAGTTGTACTTTTGAGGCTAAGGTTGGAAGGCGAGGGTAACTTATGACTTGATGTATTAGGATATTTATGAATCCAAGTTGATACCAATTTTCTATAGGTGCACCTTCAGGAATATATGAATTTCTCAAAACGTTTTGGGAAGTCTACAGATCTTGAGGTGTTGGGAGAGTCTGGGAACGAGAATATTAGGATATATCAAAATTAGGTGGTGGTTTGATTCCTTTCATGATTAGGGTGGCAAGAATATTATCCCAAGGCTTGTTGAGGAGGTGATCCGTAATTTGAACATTGACAGGGTTACTGAGGTACTCGTCAACTATGACTTTAGGCTGATTAACCATGTTCTCCTCACTAGGCGGTGAGGTATTTTGAATGTCAGTTGTGGATTGTGATGAGGCACTGTTGTTGGGGTCTTGAGGGATATTTGCACCATTGTTGGGATCCTGGGGGATATTTGCACCATTGTTGGGATCTTGAGGGATATTTGGCTGGGAACCCTGGGCTTGTCGTTCTACCATTTGCTTCTTTGCTTGTGATCGAGTTTGAATGAGAATGAAATTGTAAAGCTACCAGGTGGGTTAAGATGATACTAGACTCTAAGATGTAATGCAAAGATGACCTAAGTGATTATTGAAAGATTGATTGGATTGGATGATTGTATAGGGATGTGATTGGATTAGATTGGATAAGATTGATTGATGAAATGATTGATAATATTGAATGATGGATGAGAAAGGATGATGAAAGGGATTCTAAACCAATTTCAAAAATCACCCTAGATGACCTAAGGTGGTACTTGATTGAATTAAGGGAAAAACAAATGATTATGGCATTGAATCCACCTTGAGATGAAAGTGGATTGATTGGGCCGAGGATGATAACTGACTCAACATGAATGGAAATCTTGAGTGGATGTCATTGATGATGATCAAATTGAGACACCTAAGCCAATTTGGATAACAACCTCTAAAACAAAGTTCAAGGAATTTGGATTGAGGAAATGATGATGGATCTGCAACCTAGAGATATTTTAGGATGTACCTATATGATTTAGATGATAAATGGATGACCTTTGGAAAGTGTAGATGGATTGAAATGCATATTACGGGTGAACGAAAGATGCAAACGACTTGGAAAATAACTAGCTTTTGGGGGTCCTATAGATTAATTTCCCTAAATAGGGTTCAAACTTTCCTAAACAAGTGATAGGCTCACCCAACCAGGGTGTAGAGTTGCCCAACCTGGGTGTAGAATCACCCAACCAGGGTGCAAAATCACCTAACCAAGGTGCAAAATTTCCCAACCAAGGTGTAGAATCGCCCAACCTAGGTGCGGAATCACCCAACTAGGGTGCAAGGTCACCCAAGTAGGAGGAAGACTCACCTAAATAGGGGTCAAGGTCACCCAAACAGGGTGCAAGGTCGCCCAAATAGGTGATAGGCTCTCTTATACAACTTTAAGATTCGTCTAAATATGAAAATGGTCAAATGACGTCGATAAACGGGGTAATGAAATCTTCAAATGAACAAATTAATTTTTGTAATGGGGAAACAAAATTTCCTAATGGGGAAATTAGACTCACCAAGTGGGGAAACAGACTCTCTAAATGGAGAAATGGACTCTCTAAAGGAGAAAAAACTCTCTTAACAGGGAAACAAACTCTCCTAACGGGGGAAACAAACTCTCCTAATGAGGGAAATGGACTTTCTAAATGGGGAAACGAGAAAATGGATTGTCTGAACAAAAGATGGGATTGGCTGTTCAAGGTGCAAACTCGCCCAATTATGTTGCAAAATTTCCTTTTTTTAGGGAATGGGAAAATATGATGACTCTGGGACTAATAGGGGACTGAAACAACAAGCACAATCACCCAAGGATGAAGAAGGTTCACCCAAAAGAGTGGAAAAGTCACCCCTTTTGATGAAATAGACAAATGTGATGGGTTGTTTGACTGAAAGAATGAGTTAGAAAAATAGTAGCATCACCCCTTTAGGTGTCAGGATCACCTAAATCAGTGACAAACTTGCCCAACCAAGGTGAAAACTCGCCTATTCTGTGAAGAATGGGTGATTTTGAGAGGAACCCACTGAGAAATAGCTCAGAAAGAAGAAAGGGTCACCCATGTTGATAAAAAGTTCACCCCAAACAATAGCAAGTTCACCCCTAAAAAAGGTAGACTTTCCCAAATGATAGACTTGGACTTGTCTTGGATAAAAAATAGCCATGGCAAAGGAATACAACACAAAAAACAACAAATAGAAGGTAAGGTTGACTTGACCAAAAAGAGATGCATTAGTTTTGCACAAAGAAGATATTTCAAACAACACAATCCTAAGATTAGTAAGAAGGGTATGGCCAACATGGTCCTCTATCTAGGTTGAATAAGGTGATTTAGGGAGTCATCGATATACGCCGATACGTGAGGCACAACCATGAACACCAATCTGTCAAAGGCATGAGTCAGAAGACCCAACGATGTATTAGAAACTTGGACCAAATCTTCTGTCTTATCTAGGTATCACCCTAGCTTCAATGCTTCGCCAAACATGACATGACTAGATTGGGGTACAACTTTGGTTCTCCCCCTTTATATACCCCGTCAATACACGTGGTTGGGATTTCCCTTTGGAGTGATGAAATCCCCAAGTAGGTCTTGCTAAAAGAAGACACTAGATGTTTTTAGCTAGTCCCTAGGCTCGCACAAGGTGCAAGGGGAAAGCTTGGACGTTCTAGTATCTCCTGGGTAACACAAAGGACTAAAGTGGACTACAATTTCTCTTCACCCAGGATAGCCAAATGACACAAGGGTATTGGATACGTCAACAACCCACTTAAAAAGCATGAAAAATAAGTGTATTTGACCCCTCCTAATTAGTTATATGTGCCTAACTAGTATGAAAAATGGAAATCAAACTAAACTAACTACATTCAGACTGACTGTTCTAGAAGAAACTATTAGTAGTTTAAATATTTAGCCTTGGACAAGCGAGAAACAATTGCACAAACATTAGTAAAACAAAGCACACTCACTAAAAAATAGGTTAGGGGGTTAGTACCTAAAAATGATAAGAAACAAACTCTAAAAATGAAACTTTAAGTTACTGTTTACCTTAGAATTACCTTCGTTTGTAGCAAAATCACCCTTGTTAGTAGAAAAATAGCCTCTTTCAGAGGTAGGCTTGCCCCTGTCAATAGTAGGATTGCATGTTTTGGAGGAAGGCTCACCCCTGTTAGTAGAAGGATTGCCTATTTCAGAGGTAGGCTCGCCTGTTTGTAGAAAGCAGGCTTGCCCAAGTTAGAAGCACGGTTGCTTGTTTGAGAAATAGGGAGTAGATTTGCCTCTATTTGATAGATGGGAAAATCTACAAGTGCAGAATTGCCTATTCTGAGGGCAGAATCACCCCTTTTAGCTGTAGAATCACCTTTGTGTAACTTGAACCTACAAAATTTCAAACAATAGAAAACATAAAAAAGAGCAGACACATTTGTGGGTCCCACCAGGCGTGCCAAAAATGTGTGCAGTGTGTTTTTCCTACCCTAAGTGATGCAAAATAATAGAAAATGATAAATGATAAATAAACAAAACACCACCTTAAGATAATCCTAGTTGAACTTGAACAAAAGAAAGATAAAATAAAGATTATACCTTACTCAAGTTGATTCTTTGGTTGGCCCTTTGATGTTGATAAATTGTGATCTCCTTGATGGAAAATCACCTAAAATGAGATGCAAATGGATGAGGATTAAATGGAGAATGAAAATATGGATTTGGGTGTTTGGATAAATGTATGAGATGAATGCAAAGGAAGCTTGAAAATTTGACAATGGAGGATGAGAGTGCTTTAGATTGCTAGTTTGCTTGAATTATGAATGAATGCATGTAATTGTGGTAAATGAGAAAATGAGACTAAATCCTCTTATTAGGGGAAGAGTCTCTAGAGAATTGGATGGCTAGGATTTAGAGAACATGGAAAAGATGAATGACTATGGTGAGTAGAGGACTCACAAGCCCTCACATCTTACCTTGTGGAAATGAGGCAAAAAAAGAGCATTGAGGTGGAGGTACCTACAAGTACCTTGGGATTAGGGGAAGATTTCCTCAAAAAGGAAGTTCTTGTCCCCATGTGGAAGGATGTTGACATGTGAGGAATTTTAATTAGACTAATAATCAATTAAATATTAATTAATTATTAGCTAATGCATGATTAATCTAACTCCCCCCTTAATATGAACTTAGGGAGTAGCTAAAAACCCTAAAAAGAGAATGCATGATGGGTCTAGACAAACAAGTCTTGGTGAGGTACCCATGTACAAACATAAGATCTCTCACAACTAGAGAAAAATGAGAAAACCTCATGGGAAAAACACTTCTCCAAAAGAAAGAAAGGTGAATGAATGACTGAAAAGCCTCCAAATCAAGGTGTGATGGAATGAGAAGCCTCCAACCAAACCAAGTCCTGAAAAAGAGGAACATGCAAAACCTCACTAAAGAACAAAGAAGCTATAGATTTGTGTAGAATGAAGACTAATATAGTGTTGAAATGAAGAGCCTACTCTAAAAAAAATGATGACTATGATCAAGATAACAAGAATCTAGATGATTTCCCCAATGATACTACTTGAATCAAATGGAAAACAAAGGAAATGCATCTAGAAATCAAAGATACAAATGTCAAAATCAAGAATACTATACTGCATGAGTACCCCGAACAACACTGCTTGAATCAAATGGAAAATAAAGGAAAACATCTAGAATTCAAAGATATAGGTGATAAATGAATATGAAACTACTCAACATGCAAGTTGAAAATCCAAGTACCAAATAATCTAAAGGACACTGATTATGAGATAGACAATAATTCAATGAGTTTCTCCAACGACATTGCTCAAATCAGATGGAAAATAATGAATTTGTATGAGTGATCCTAATGAAACTACTCAACATGCAAGATTCAAGTTGAAAATACAAGTACCTAGTAGTCTTTGATTAAATAAAAATGAAAGGTCACCTCCTAAAATTAGAATGTAAGAATATCCATATGGTAAATTCTCCAACTCACTAAAATGCATGTAACTAGCCATTGATGTGCGTTGCATTTCAAAGTACATAGGAACAAGTACTATATACGTAGATCACTACAAACCATGAAACCAATGAAGCTTTAGCACCAATTGTATAAACCTTCCCATAATGCTAAAAAGGGAGAGCCATGATAGGTACATTGAAATTGTGTGAAACAAAGAAGTGGATGTAGGAGAAACAACTTGCAAATAAAAGGGTGTGAAACTAAGGAAGACATGCATGAGGCAAGAATCACTAGGATTCATTGTTATCATGGAAGGGACACTCACTTGAAAAAGGTGTGATGGAAAACTAAAGGAAAAAATCAACTCCCCATGGCACTTTCTATCATAGTGCAAATACAAAAGGCATAACAAGATGTGAAAAATCCCAAAAAAATTTACACCAAAATGAGACTTTATCTTAGTTTGTCTATAAAAGAGATTGTGCATGAAAAAGATGTCCAAAATGAACAAATAGGACAAAATATTGGAAATACATATAGAACAGCCTAAAAAGAGTCATCCCATGCAAAAAAAAGTTCCGAGTAGCTAAAAAGTCTACGTAATTCACTAGAGTGCAAAAACACAAAAATTGGAATACAATGTACTTCAAGAGCAATCTAGAAAAATTGCATGGATGGAATTGAAGAGCTATGAAAGATAATTCCAACATCGCTAGAGTTGTGAAAAGTAGAGAAACTAGTCAAAAGTTATGATTTCAGAACTAACAATAACACCTCTAACTTCAATAGATTGTAGAATGCACTAGAAAAT
Organism: Sequoia sempervirens; assembly: GCA_007258455.2. Classification (NCBI taxonomy): domain Eukaryota; kingdom Viridiplantae; phylum Streptophyta; class Pinopsida; order Cupressales; family Cupressaceae; genus Sequoia; species Sequoia sempervirens. Next base: position 51,399,829 of record VDFB02000003.1, on the reverse strand, counting down.
AAAAGGTGATGATATCCACACCACTAGAAATTTGGTGGAACCAACTTTTCGACGATATCTTGTTTGTAAAAAATTGACATCGTATGCCAATTTTATGGCCAAAAGAAAAAAAAGGTTTTCTTTAGGGCATAAAGAGGGTCAAAGGGAGCCATGCAAGCAATCGTATGGATGATGTCATACCAACGTTAGCATTAGTATGACTGATGTTAGTAGGAATATTCTCTGGAATATTCCCATTGCCTGGAAAAAATGTTTGGTCCCCTGTCACCAACAAAAATGATGAAATATGATGTTTTGAGGTTGGAATATTCCACTTGTATGAGATTTTGTGCCACCAAGAAATTTCCACAGTCGCTGAAAAATAGATAAGGTGGTATGAAAAATCTACCTATGGCTTGGTCTTGTGGCCATTGGGAAAATGCAAAAAAGGGCTGCTGTGAAAAAAGACACCTATCGAGGAGAAAAGTTGAGGCTATTAGGCAATCTTGGAATATGTCAACTAGGTAGGTTGGAATATACCAACATTTTGGAGAGGAAAAGTCTATCAACATTTGCTTGGGGGCCCACAGGGCCTACAATTGCAGGTACCATATGGGTACCTCATATAAATGTTCTGGCCAAACCAAAAATTCTGCCCCAATAAACTTTGAAACCAACAATTTTTAAATATTGCTTTTACAATTTATTTTTTAAATATTTCAAAAGATTTTTTTTTTTTAAATGTCAAACCTTATGATTTTTTCCCTTCTTTTTTTAAAATTTGATTTTCATGCATGCAAATTTGTATAGGGGCCATATGGGCCCCTATATAAGAAAAATTGCCTCAGAAGCTCCCAACCCTAAAATAGGGAAAATTTATAGTCAATATCCATGGAATCAGCCTCCTAAATGCAACTATGAGGTCCTTTTCACGCCAAAATTCACCAAAAATGCAGCCACCCTTTGAAACTAGGAAAAAGCAACCACTTCAAACCCTTACAAATCTGATCTCAAAAGTCCAAATCATGTAAAACAAAAGGAAAATCTAACTTTCTTAACAACTTTGAATCCAATTGTTACACCTCAATTGTATAGCTACTACTGCATAGGGAAATGCATTGTAATGTTTGAATCTTTTAGATGAATAAAACATGTTCTCGTTATCAAATGATTGTCTCATTTTTCTGATACTTCTTTTGATGTAATTTTGAATAAATGTTGCATATAAGTTATGGAATAATGTTTATTCTAACTTTTGAGATGTTTTATGCAAACTGCTTTGTTATGAGCATATGACTACTGATGTCATGTCATGGTGTGCAGGTATGAAGACTATTCCTCCAAACAGAGGAGAGACATCATTCGAGGAGGAACTTGGTCGGGTAAATAGTAACGATTACCAAAATTGAGCATACACCCACGTCAGCATAGTCTCTAAGAAACCAAGTCAGTTATGTTGGCTTAGATAAGTCATCCTTAGGCTTTAGGAGTTATGTTTACTACTTTATGCTTTGAAAAGTGATGATTACTCTTTTGTCTGACTTACTGTGCTTTGACCATGATATGGAAAACGTGAATGGATATATGTTAATAGGTCAAGTGAGTATGTATATACATGTCAATACATACGTATGTTTGGCAGATGGATATGCCCATACATATGTGTCAACATGGTATACATACATTTATGTGTACACTGCGTACAATGATATACATATATATATACCCACGTTACCTATTGCTTGGGAATAATGATGTTAATAGTAATATTTGATTGGAATTTACATATAATCATATTTACACAAATACGTATGCGTGTATATTGAAAGTATGCTGACTGGCTCACAATATACATATGTAGCAATTAATACATATAAGTGTAAATATTTAAATATGTAAATGTTTATATATTTTATATTATAGTTTTACTTATATATATATATGTATATATGTAAATATATTTAAGTAGTAATATTTAAATATATATATATATATTCATATCTTATGGAGTAAATAAATCTATAATAAAAATATATAAATATATATATTAAATATATAAGAATATTTGAATTTAGTATTATTGCCTAGAGTGATTTAGGAAGTCAATTTTATATTACCTTGAGTAATTTTGGAAATTGAATTTTAAAATACATTGGTAAATTTATAAAACGATTTTTTTTTACTATATATTATTACTTTGAAAATATTACATTTGAAGACTTTAAAAAGGAAATATTTGATTTTGAAATCAATATTAAATATTTTGAACTATGGGAAATCGAAATATTATGAAAGATAAATATTTGAAATATTAAATACTTCATATAGTGTAAAGTCGAAACATAATTTTAAAGGAAGAAACTGAAGAAAGCCATTCCTGTGAAAATGAAATGGATGCCTGTAGCACGCAACCATCACCAGGATAACAGGTCATGGCTAGAAAGAGGGCGCTCATAGCCTAAAATGTGGATGCCTACCGATGGGGGACTTTGTCTCAACAATAATCTTTACCTGTTAAAATGCACATAAACTAGTAGGTGGCATTTTACCTTTCTGAGTTGAATTATTCATGATTTGTTGGCTCAAATAATGACAAATCACCTTCAATTTTGATGACTTACGGTTTAAGAATCCGCCAAATATCATTTTGACTATTTCTGAGCACTTTGTTGTCAATCCACATGCCTCCATTAGTGGAATTCGTTGCAATTCAGGCCTATATATAGACGCCCTTCCATTCATTAGGAAAAAGCACATTGAGCAATCTGAGTTTAGTATTTTTATTGATTTGTTCCTGTTCATTTTAAAGCACACAATATATAATTCGAGTTTGTTCTCATTCTAAGAGTTTCAAAATATTTTCTGAGTGGTTTTCTTTAGCTATGAGTGAGTTTTATTATTGCTGAGAGAAGCTTTTCATATTTTCTGAGAGCATATTTCACCATTTGCTGAGAGACATCCTCTATATATTATCTTCACAATTTATGAGTTTACAGTAAGAAGTTGAGATTACTTATCAGCTGTAGCAAGTGATTAATTTCTGAGGAAGACTTAGAGACTAATCTAAGAGTTGTTGGAGGTCTTGTGAAGGAGGTCTGAGGAGCTGCAAACACAATCAAGTTCATCCTCTAAAGGGAAAGGCATATACCAGGCATGCTGTTTCTTCTTTCATGTTCAAGAGCATATTTTTTTGATATAAATCTAAAAGTGTAATTACTGAATGTGCATAGTTAGGGAATTGCATTGAGTTCAATACTTCAGTTAAGATAAACGAATAAGTGGTTCTATGTTGCACCATGTAAGAAAATTACCTTAAGGAATAGTTATGCATGTTTTCTGAAGTGTATACCTGTTTGCATTAGTGTGTGTTTTGCATTAAGGTGTGAATTAGGTATGAACTCCATATGAGGAGTATGTATGGATTCAATGATTAAAGGATTGTGAAAAAGGGATTATATGAGTTAAGAGCTTAAGGGGTTAGTTTACTTATCTTACATTAAAGGGAAATAATGGAAAAAGACAAAAGGGAAGGATTTATTTACATTTTGAATGACTATTGCATGTTGTGTATGGTCTCTGTATATGGAGAATACATAGATGTACTTAATATCTACTAGGATCGAAATGAAGGCAAAGTCAAGTAAGGTCTTTTAGCTTAAGTTATTAGGATAACTGAGATAAGCTAAAGTACTCCTAGGATAAAGATTTCCTAATTAGGAGGATCGATACAAGACACTTGTAGACTGTTTCATTTCTAGTAGGTTCGTATGATTGTAGGATGTCTGGGATGATGGATTCACCCATTGAAGGACAAACCTATGCATAGAGTAAGGAAGCCTCAAGTCAAATCGGCCCTGAGTAGTGTTTATGATAGATGACCTTCATTCAAAGTACTGAATGAGAATACTTTGGCCAAAGTAGTGAAACGTACGACTGCCACATAGACGTGAGCTAGTTGAGACTACACTGTCAATTCATTGTGATTCGAGTACTAGATCAAGATTGTGAAATAGCAAGGTTCTAGTTGTGTAGGACACAACACTATGCTTAGTTGGTAATCGTTAAAGGATACTCTACCAATCTCTTCTTCGAAGGGAGGGCCGTTAATTGAAAAATGATCATGCGGGGTACTGCATTATAAGTCTGTGGTTGGTGGAAAAGCGCTCGAGTGATGTTTCTCCTCCACAGCAAGCGGTCGATGTACCAAGATTTGAAAGGAAGAACTCCTGGACCTTCTTACTTCTATTTGTGCAAAATCTTACGAGCTATGTATGTATTTGTATTACTTTTGAACTCTATTTTATATTTGCAATGAAAATGAATTTCAAGTGGAAACATATTTTTAACTTGTATGCATTTATCAATAAAGAAAGGAAATTTTTTATCATATTGTCTTTGTTACTTGTTACCTTTACATGTTTAAAGTGAGAATTGGAAAATTTTAAATTACGCAAGGAATTGGTCGTTACACCAATGGTGAGGTCATTTTTGCACCAAAATGCACCTAAAAATTGCCCACCTCCAAAATTTGCAAAAAGGGCAAAGGAGATTCAGATCTAAAGCATGCAATCCTTTTTGAAGAAAAAACCTCATAAATCAAGAAGGGATTTGCTAAATTGAGGCTTTGATAACATGTTAGAATTGTGAAATGCCACAAAACCATGAGCCACAAGATCAAACAATGAGAAAATACACCTTCCACGCAAGAGATCTACAAACAATAAATGCAATATTCCTGAACAAGAAAAAGCTAAAAATGCAAGAGACTATCAAAAAATATGAAATCTTGAATTATAATTACAATGAGAGTTGAGTGCTTATAAGAGAAAAACCCTAAATAAGAAAGGGATTAGATCATGACAAGTGTCAAAATCACATGAGATGAGACATAATGATCTAATATTAGCTCAACTAATAAAGGAATAAAAGCACTCCTAAGTTTAGCTCAAGTGCATGAGAATAAATTAGACTAATAATCAATTAAAGAGTAATTAATTATTAGCTAATGCATGCTTACTCTAACAATTATGACATGCAAAGGGCTCATAATGGAAGATAATTTTAATAATGGGAGGATGAGTTAAAAAATGCTTTATGATCTAATGATGTGTGAAAGATATGTCTTGGGAATTGATTTGATGGTAATCAATACCTATTGTCATTTCACATGGATAATGGGTATTTTGGAGGGTCTTCAAAAAAATTGGTGTTTGTGGAGTCAAAAGCTTATTTTCATTATCATGTTTCTCAAAAAAGCTAAAATGGGAGGGGATAGAAGTAGAATTGAGCTCTTGTCTTGTAAGGATATTAGAAACAAAGCCATGGTTTGGAAGATTCTCAAAGATGGAGGTCTTAATCCCTTCCAGAAGAAGCTACATGTCCATGACCCTAAAATCGCCAGGGCCTTTATTAATGGTTGTAAGGATAGAACTATTAGGGTTTATCTGAAGGAGTTGAATGTCATAGAGGATCTTACAATGGATGTTACTGGTCTCTCCACCTATAGCAAAAATTTCTTCAAGGAAAGTAAATCTTTTGAAGGTGTGGTTAAACAATTCTTGAAGGGCTATAAAGGCCATACATTGTTAAAACACAATGTGAGAGGGTACGTGATCTCCTATCAATAAAACCTATTTGGGGGTGAAATCACAATATTGTGTTTCAATTTTTTTCCAAGATGGACATTTACATCAATATTTTTAACTAAATCTTCATCTTCTAAGACCTATAGCTGCTAAACCATTAAGAATTTGAAGATGATGTGAACTAGTGATTTGTGGTAATTTGTGTGTAGATTCTTTTTTATTTTTCAATTTTTTTGAAATAAATGCTTAATATTTCAATATCTTCTTTAATAGCTAGTTTTAAACAAAAACAATATTTTTAGAAAGTAAAGTTTGTGTTGCACAACATAAATGTTTTTCTATAAAGGATTGAATTCTAATTTTTGTAATATAGATTCTAACATCAATATCTAGGGAAAGAATATTTTATCATAATTTTTTGTTGCATATTTTTTAAAAATTAATTTTTAAAGTCATTTTAACTAAAATTTGGACATGCATGTGTGTCATACAACCTAACTTGTTGTGTATATATTGAAATCATTTTTTTTTGGGTGGAACAAGGAAATCAATACCTAGGGAAAGGGTATTTTTTGAAAAAAATTTACAATTTTTTACTATTTTTCCAACTCTTCACAACAAAGAGCATCATGTTTAGAGAAAAACCTATGTTTAGTAAAAATTGAAAATTAAATACATGATAAAATGAAAATATATGAAAACTATACTTGTTCAAAAGCTTGTTTCAATGGCTGTAATCTTACAAAATATATTTTTTAAATGACATTATTTAATCCCTCAGAATGTAATGAAAAAGTGGTTTTTTTCTAGCATTTTTATAGGTGTGAAGGAGAGTTCATTGTGGGTATGATTTAATATAAGAGGGGTTGTATCAAAGGGTGTTTGATCTAAGGGGGTCTTATTTATCCCTCTTCAATTAAAACCCTTTTAGGTAGAGCCTCTCAATACTCAAAATCATTATTTTTTCTAAAAATACTGATTTTGTAGGACCTTGGGCAAAGGTGAAGAGGTTCTCATGAGATATTTTACTCTTGATGGAATTTACATACATTTAATTGTTTCTATTTTATTCTCCTAAATAATTTTTTCCATAAGCTTCTATTTTCTTTTACCTTTTTACCTTCTTGCTTCATTGGAATTTGGTTTGAAGGAAAATAAAAAGAATGAAAAATTACCTATTTTGTATGAGGGATTTATCTTATTGATTATGGAGCATCTAAAATCCCTCTCTTATCCTACTATAGTTAAGAAGCTTCCTCTAAAATATAATACTAAGTCTCTCATTGTCTCTTTTGATGAGGGCTCAAAGTCTGCATTGGATGGGGATAAGGAGTGGAAGGAAGAGGATGATCTAGAAATGGTATCTAATTCTCTATCTGATGATGAGAAATTGAAGAATGGTAAGGGTACGTGCAAGATCATCATGGAAAAAATAGGCCTTTAAGTGGTGAAAAAATCTATTTGGTGAAATTTTGAAATTTCAATGCGGTAGTACTTAAATTTCAGGGAAAAAATAAGAAGTAGGTGTCTGTCTGACCACCCTAACCACAATAAAATGATAATATTTTAGATATAAGTAGAGGACTCATGTCTCAATGTGATGCATAGTTTTTTGTATTTTTTTCCAAGTAAATAATTAATTATGAATTTTTTATTACAAATTTTTAAAAATATTAAAACTTGTATGTCTGACCACCTTAACTTGGTTAAAACTTCATGAAATTCAATTTTTTTTTAATCCTATAGTATGTAAAGCATAGAATGTGACACATGTTTTGTATTCAACGCGATACTATTTGAAAGCTATATCGATGTTTTTCAATCAACCTATCAATTAGGGCTTTAGTCATAATTCAAATAGAAAATGAATAATAATTATTTATTAAATTCAAAGTAAAGCATAATTTATATTGGTGGAAAGTTGAGAATCTCATTTAAAAACCCTTTTCATCTCATCAATTTTGGGTAAAAGAAAAGTCCACATACCCTACACATACCCATCATATCGCCACTTTTTGGCCCATCATGATCTTATACATACCCAAAAGTCAGATAAGAAGAGGGCTTGGACTCAGATTTCATGGCTGAGTGGGTCGCTAATGAGGGAGAAAACCCGAGACATAGAAAATGATGCAAAAAACCAAAGAAATTTTATTATTATCTAGAATGAAAATTCTTACATGTAGAGGATCTCAAATCCTTGAGCTCTGTAATACATGCAAGCTACAAAAAATTACAGTCACTACAGAATCCCCTTTCACAGCAAGCAAACTCTTTTCCCCAAAAAGCTATCAAAAATCTAAAAAACCCACCCATAAATAGATCCTTTGCCATTTTGGAGCCAAACAACATTCGAATTATGAGTTTTGGTGGTTTGGCACCAAAAATTTACAATTTGAAATTCAAAAATTGAGTCCTAATTCAAAAATTGGCAATTTTCCAAAAATTGACCAGCTTCTGGAAGCCATAAATTTTGATCTAGGACTTCATTTTTCAAACCGTTTGAACCATTGGAAATGTATCGTAGTGAAGAGAACACTAATAATTTTCTCTATCGGTTTTGATGATTTTTGGGCCAGTATGGGACCATTTAGTGTCTCAAACTAGACTCAAAATATTTTTCAGGGAAAAAAGTAGAAATTAAAACTTAAATAACTTTCAAACCAGGAACGATCTTGGCCTGATTATCTCACCAAAGTAATTATTTCCCTATCCTAAAGCTTCCCATAATTTTTTTCCTCCTAATGTCTTCAAATTCAAAACTGCTAAAAATAGCAGTTGAGCAGAAAAAGCAAAAAAGCAGAATTGAAAGTGGGGAATTACATTATGACAAAAAGGGTATCCAAAAATGCAGAAATCTACAAAAATATAACAAAAGGAAACATAATTGAAAGCATATTTTTGGGTGATGTAGGATTTCCCTTACACCACTAGATGCTCCTGCATCAGACACCCAGGGTAATTTGAGAAGTGACCCTATCACATCTTAGATGGTTGAGGAAAACCCAAATGGTCAACCTCTGCCTTAGATAGTTAGGATGAATCTTCCACAGGCCTTCCTCTCCACTTCACTAGGTATTCTTCATACTTCTTTTTTCTGGTACTCCTTCCCACATGAATATCTAGGATTGCTTCAATCTCCTCTTTCTCTGAAGTAGGTGTTGGAATTCCACACTATTCCGTTGTTGGTACTTCCTCTGCGCCACCTTCATGATACTTTGTCAAATCTAAAATGTTGAACATAGGGGAAATGTTGACTACATCCAATAATTCTACCTCATATGTGTTCCCTAAATCATGCATCTTCAGTATCTTATAAGGACCAAATTTCTTCATCTTCAATTTGTTATAGGTTCCCACCAAAAACCTTTCTTTCCTCAAGTGGACCATCACTTCATCACCAATCTGAAACACCTTATTCCTACTCTTCTTATCTTCCTTATATTGCATATTCATCTTGTTAATATGTTCTTTGCAAAGTCTTTAGCTTCTTGATCCATCTTTCTCAGTTCTAGAGTAGTTCTGGCACTACCTCCATACACAATTTGGAATGGTGATCTTCCTGTACTCATGTTGATAGAGTTGTTGTAAGTAAATTCTACCTGGGGTAAGATCAAGTTCCATCCCTTGGGTTTATCTCCTACCAAACATCTTAGTAGGTTACCCAGACTTTTGTTCACAACCTCAGTCTACCCATCAGTCTGTGGATGGTGTACAGAACTGAATTTCAACTCTATCTACAAATTTTTCCACAAGTTCCTACAAACTTGGTATCACGATATGAGACTATACTCTTTGGAAAACCATGTAGCCTCACCACCTCTCTAAAGAACAAGTTAGTAATGTGGACTGCATCATGGGTCTTTCGACATGGAATGAAATGTGCCATCTTTGAAAATATTTCAACTACTACAAACACTAAATCATTCCCTCTTTTTAGTCCTTGGAAAACCAAGAACAAAGTCCATACTTATATCCTTCCATGGCCTCTCTGGTACAGGTAAGTGCTAATACAACCTTGTATTCTAGCTCACTTTTTTAGCCATCTAACATACCTTACAACTATACACAAACTTCTTCACATCCTGTGATAATTGAGGCTAATAATAATGCTCACTAATAATGGCAATGGTCTTATTCTGACCAAATGTCCTACCATTCCTCCACTTTGCTTCTCCTTTATCAAGTTCTCCTTCATGGAACTCCTCAGAATACACAATTGACTTCCCTTAAACAACATGCCATCCTAGAATTTGTCCTGTCAACTGTAATAGGCTCCTTGCAAGCTTTCCAAACCTCTGCAAAATCAGGATCCTTAGGATATAATGTCTTGAGTTCATTGAATGCAACCACTTCAATCTAAATCTTAGTCAATAATGTTTTCCTCCTACTTAAGGAATCCACAACCCTATTCGACCTCCCACTCCTATGCTTTAAAAAAAAGGTATAGCTCTATAAAAAATTTACCCATTTCATATGCCTCTGATTTAATTTTCCCTAACTATTTAGGTACTATAATGCTTGATGATCAGTAAACAAAACAACTTCCTTCTGAAATAGATAATGTCTCCATTTCTTTAATGCTTGAACAATTGCATAAAATTCCTAATCATATACATAGTACTTTCTCTTTGCATTTTTTAAATTTTCACTGAAGTAGGCAATCGGCTTACCTTCTTGGCTCAACACTACTCCAATGGCACAACCATTGGCATCAAAATCCACCTAGAACACCTTATTGAAGTCTGGGAGGGCTAGAATGGGTTGTTTTGTCACCTTTTGCTTCAACAGATCAAAAATATTCACTGCTCTTGTACTCTACTTGGACTCTTTTCTATCCCCTCTCATTGTTTTAGTCTAGGGTGCACAAGTACTACTGAAGTTTTTGATGAACTTTCTGTAAAAACTGGCCAAACCATGGAAAGATCTCACCTTAGTAGCAGTTCTTAGGGTAGGCCATTCCAAAATAGCCTTCACCTTCTCTGGGTCCATCTTGAGACCTTCCGCAGAGACAACAAACCCCAAGTACACTAACTCCTTCACAAAACTACACTTCTTTAGATTAATCAACAATTTCTCTTCTCTCAACTTCTTAAAGACTACGAATATGCATCAAATGTTCACCTAGGGACTTACTAAATATCAAAATATCATCTAAGTACACAATAACGAAATTTCCTAGAAACTCTTTTAGTACCTCATTCATGAGCTGCATGAATGTGCTTAGTGCATTGGTTAGCCCGAAGGGCGTGACTAACCACTCGTACAGGACCTCTTTGGTCTTGAAGGTAGTCTTCCATTCATCTCCCTCATGAATCCATATATGGTGATATCCACTCTTCAGATTAATTTTTGTGGAGTACTGAGCTCCACTCAAACAATTCATCAGGTCATCCATCCTTGGTAGGGGAAATCTATACTTGATTGTTACCTTATTATGGCTTTGGATTCGATACACATCCTCCACTCCCCATCCTTCTTCGGTGATAGTACTATAGGTACTACATAAGGACTCAGACTCTCAAGAATCAAAACCTTTCTCAACAACTCTTGAACTTGTCTGTTCAACTCCTCATTTTTTGTAGGAGTCATTATGTGAGCTGCCTTATTTAGAAAGCTAGCTCTAGGGATCAAGTCACTCTGATGATTGATCTTCCTAACTAGTAGTAAACCCTCAGGTGCATTATTAGAAACAATATCCTAAAACTCACCCAATAACCCAAAAACTTCTACTAGCACATTATCACTATCCTCCTTATCCATCCTAGGAATCAATGTATAAAACATACACTCATGCTTCATGCCTTATAAAAAATTCCTTCCATCAACATAACAAACCCTAGCACTACTGCATACATTTTCTTCAGCCTCCTTCAGGGGTTTCAACTTATGGCAGACTCCATCCTTCATCAGGGAATAAGTGTTTACATGGCCATCATGTATAGCTCTCCTGTCGAACTGCCACCACCTCTCCAACAACATGTGACATACATCCATGGGGATGATATCACAGAGTACTTCATCATGATAACTCCCAATTTTGAGCTTCACCAGGCACTGCTCATTGACCAAAACTTTGTGATCTTTCTGTAGCTAGGAAATCTGATACAGATGTGGATTCCTTTCCCTCTTCATCTTCAAATTTTCAACCATCTCTTCTAACACCAGTTTATCAGTGCTCCCACTGTCAATAATGACATCACAACATTTTCCTTCACATTTTCACCTTGTGCGAAATAAATTCTTCATCTATTCTGGATCCTCTTCAATCACTAGGGATCTTCTAACCACTAGGGCTTCTCCCCTTTCAGCATCATTTGATTTCTCAAATTGAGCCTCCTCATCTACATGTTCAACCCTTCCATAACCTTCTAGCCTTTTGTCTATCCTTCCTTGGTGTTGAGGGAATTCATGGGCTTGATGCCCTTCTTCACCACACTGAAAAGAAGTACCTCTGAAACCACCTCTTTTGGATCCTTTTCTAAATCTACCTTGTCCTCTACCTCTTTGATCACCATTGTTTTGATTATGAGGCCAGTAGAAATTATCACTCCTCTATCCTTGGATGGTACGCACATCTCCATTTTTCTTCTCATCCTCATTCCAGCTTCTAGAAGATCTTCCTCCACCCTTTCCACTTTGACCTCCTCATCCTTTTTTCTTGTTATCAAATCTTTTTTCCAGCTTGTCTTCAACTTTCAGAGTGAACTAGTACACATCCTCAATGGTGGTCATTCTGACCAGGCTTAACTCCTCTTGAATACTTGGTAATAACCCATTAATATAATGGGCTACCTTCTCCTTGTTGGCCTTTGCATGGCCCATTCTGATGATCATCTTGTGAAAAAATTCTATGTATTCTTTCATAGTTCTACTTCCTTCCTTCAACCCTTGCAATTTCTTTAGTAGATCTAACTCATAGTCCACTAGTATGAACTGATTCTTTAATTTCTCCACCACGCGATCCCAATTGCTGATCTTTGCTTTTCCTCTTCGATTTCTCTCCAATTGGACCTCTTTCCACCAAATATTTGCATGGCCCTTCAGCTTCTTTTTTTAAACTTAACCCAATTTGGGTCCTCTACTTCTTCATACTTGAAATACTCCTCTAGCTCATTGATCCAGTTGATCAACTCTTCCAGATCCAGAATTCTAGAATAACTAGGGACTTCTATTCTAGGTATTTCATATAAAATCCATTTCCAAGTCCTTAAATTTAGATCCTACGATTTGACTAGTCCACCTCTCAGGTTGCAAGTCAATCTCATATCCTAGAAAATATCAAATTGAATTATTAGGAACCAAACCATTGTGGGAAAATCCCCTTTGAATCCTAAGGCTAAATATCTAAGTTTCACTTTTCCCAGCTTATCATAATGTTGTTATGTTCTTAGTTATTTCTACTCTTTATGTGTGTTCATTGGATTGATGTGGGTTTCAAGGAAGATATTGGGATAGATTTTCAACCAGGTTTCAAGTTCAATTTTGAGGTGTCTTTCTATGTTGATAATGTGTATTTTCATCAAATATAATTCATATACATCTTTATTATCCACTCAACTATAGTAAAAGCTTAAATATAAAATTTATCTTAATTTAAATTTATTTGCAATGCACAAATTTATCATAATTTTATAAAATATCTAATCCATAAACCCTAAAATATAAAATTTAACTCTAATACAATATAAAATCCCAAAAAATGTAAAACACACACTAAAATACAACTACCTACCCCAAAAATTATGGTTTGAAACTTTAGGTGAAGATTGAGTGGCATAGGGGTCTCCAAAGCTAGATACCCATTCAAGTGAATTTGGAACTCAACATTTCACCATGAGAAAACAATGGAGAAACACTAATAAAAATGAGTTAAAAGAAAAGAAAATACCATTCTTTCAAAATAAAAATCTTAAAATTAGTGTTTAGAAATTGAAAAAAGAATAATATCAATATCAAATTACTAATTGTATCATTAAATATTGTATACATGTGCAATTTCACACCATGTTTTGTACTTACTTTGGTGACTATTCCTTGGTATAGTTATAGGCTCATTAAACCCTTGGATTATCCCTTTTCCCCTCCAAGGTGCTTAGACCTTGTATCTTGTGTTCCCTTTTTTCTACCACTTCTATTTTATCCTTATTATTTCGTACTGCCTTGTCTTTTTAAAGCCAAAAATATCTAGATACTAGCATGATGAAAAAACATACATATAATACACTAGTATCCCATGATAGTTTCCAATTTGCTAGATATTTTTGAGCAATTCACCACTTTTCACCTACCAAAGTTGATGACAATGAATTAGGATAAATCCAAAAAAAAATCCTACTATTTCCTTAGGCTTCCTCTTTCAATTTACACTCCCTTGGCTCTACCCTAAAACAATGAAAAATGAATACAATCACCAAGCTCAAAGATGAAAATGGGCTTGGAGGTACTATGAAGGAACAAATTGAGAGAATAGCTTTGGAGTATTTTCAACACTCATTGATGGAATCTAATATCAACCCTACTATAGAGTTGGAAGAATAGTTGTTGGATATCACTTGAGTTGCTATAATTGGAAATGATAATGCACTTATCCTAAGGCCTATCACCTACAAAGAAGTTTGATGCAGGAGCATCCAGTGGTGTAAGGGCAATCTTGCATCACCCAAAAAATAGTTAAATTTCAAGCTTCTCGGTTTTCAGATGTTTTTACATTTTTGGATACCCTTTTCATCATAATGAAATTCTCAATTTATGGTTTTCATTTTCTATTCCCAGGTTGAAAGATATTGCAGTTTTAGTTTCCCAGATTTACACCTCAAAATCTTCCGAGTTGGATTTGAGGCACTTAGAGCTCCCGGAATGGCCCTGAAACTTGCCGAAATCGGCGTTGCATATTTTGAGTGTATTCTTGACTTCGAGACCTTTCCAACGATTCAAATGGTTCGCGAATCGGAGCCCCGGATCAAAAGTTATGGCCCCGGGAAGTTGGCGCACTTCGTAGAAGATACAATTGCAAATGTTCTTTTGAAATTTGAACTTCAAGTTGTAATTTTTCGGCGCAAATCCGCCTAAACTCAAATTTTAATGTTGTTTTGGCTCCAAACTAAAGAGGAGATCTATTTATGGGCGGGTTTCTAATTTTTGGGTAACTTTTTGGGGACAAGCTCGCATATTGCGAAAGGGTTATTCTGTAGCTTGCATGTGTTGTAGAACTTGGGGATTTGACATCCTCTGCATGTAAGAAGCTCGATTTTCTAAATAATAAAATTATTCTCTTGTTTGTGGGTTATTTTCTGTGTCTTGGATTGTGCCCTCATCAAGTGGTATTAGAGCGGGTTTTCTTGAGCGTGTGGACAGATCGCCGATCGTGAGGCAGTTTACACCAAGACCATGGTTGTGGGTCGAGGTCAAGAAAGATGCCTGGTAGACATGGTGGTGCCAGAGATGGTTGAGGCGGCAGAGATGTTGGTGGAAGAGATGCACTGGCAGCCCTCCAGAGACAGATTGATGCATTACAAGAGCAGTTGAGAAGAGTGTTAAACCCGAGGGAGGAAAGTGAGGATGAAGGAGAGGAAGAAGGTTCAGATGTAGAAGAGGAAGAAGAAGCAATTGATCAAGACCAAATGCAGCTAATAAGGGAAATTTCGAAGATCGGGAAAAGACCCAGAGTAGAAGTCCCCAGTTATTTTGGAAGTTTGAACCTGGAAGAGTTGATTGACTGGATCAATGAGCTAGAAGAATATTTTGAGTATGAGGAAATAGAGGACCTAGATCGGGTTAGGTTTGCAAAAATGAAGCTGAAGGGCCATGCCAGTATTTAGTGGAAAGAGGTCCAGCTGGAAAGAAATCGAAGAGGAAAATTCAAGATCACCAGATGGGATCACATGGTAAAGAAACTGAAGAAGCAGTTCATACCATTGGACTACGAGTTAGATCTGTTGAAGAAATTGCAGGGGTTGAAGCAAGGAAGCAGATCTATAAAAGAATATATTGAATATTTTCACAAGATAATCATCAGAACAGGTCACACAGAGGCCAATAAGGAGAAGGTATCCTGATATCATAATGGGTTACGACCGAGCATTCAGGAGGAGTTAAGCCTAGTTAGAATGATCACCATTGAGGATGTGTATCAGTTTGCTCTAAAGGTGGAAGAGAAGCTGAACAAAAGATTTGATGGCAAGCAAAAAGGACGAGGACGTCAAAGCGGAAGGGGCAATGGCAGACCTTCAGGAAGCCGAAATGATGATGAAAAGAAAAGTGAAGATGTGGGTACCAGCCGAAGCCAAAGGAATGACAACTTCTACCGCCCTCGTGATCAAAACAATGGTGATCAAAGAGGTAGAGGATGAGGGAGATATGGACAAGGATCTGAAAGAGGTGGTTTGAAAGGAACATGTTTCCAGTGTGGTGAAGAAGGGCATCGAGCCTATGAATGTCCACAACACCAATGAAGGGCAAACAAAAGACTAGAAGGTCATGGAAGGGTTGCACATGCAGATGAGGAGGCCCAATCTGAACATTCAGATGATGCTGAAAGGGGAGAAACCCTAGTGATTAGGAGAGCCCTAGTGACTGAAGAAAAGGAACTAGAACAGAGGAAGAATCTGTTTCACACAAGGTGCAAGTGTGAAGGAAAATGTTGTGATGTCATTATTGACGGTGGGAGCACTAATAATCTGGTGTCAGAGGGGATGGTCACAAAGTTGAAGTTGAAGATGGAAAGGCACCTGCATCCGTATCGGATTGCCTGGTTGCAGAAGGACCACAAAGTTTTGGTCAATGAGCAGTGCCTAGTAAAGTTCAAGATCAGGAGCTACCATGATGAGGTACTCTGTGATATCATCCCCATGGATGCATGTCACATGTTGTTAGGGAGGCCGTGGCAGTTCGATAGGTGAGCTATACATGATGGCCATGCAAACACTTATTCCTTGACAAAGGATGGGGTTCGTCACAAGTTGAAACCCCTGAAGGAGACCGAAGAAAAGGTATGCAGTAGTGCTAGAATTTGTTATGTAGATAGAAGAAAATTTTTAGAAGGTATGAAGCATGAGCGTGTGTGTTATGCATTGATTCCTAGAGTGAGTAAGGAGGATAGTGAGAAGGTTCCAGAAGAATTTTTTGGGATGTTGGATGAGTTTTAGGATATTGTTTTCTGATAATGTACCTGAGGGTTTACCACCAATAAGGAAGATCCATCGATTAACTTGATTCCTGAAGCGTTTGCCAAATAAGGCAGCTCATAGAATGACTCCAGCAGAAAATGAGGAGTTGAATAGACAAGTTCAAGAGTTGTTGAGAAAGGGTTTGATATGAGAGAGTTTGAGTCCATGTGCAGTACTTGCAGTACTAGCACCAAAGAAGGATGGGGAGTGGAGGATGTGTACAGATTCTCGAGCCATAAACAAGATAACAATCAAGTACAAATTTCCCCTGCCAAGGATGGATGACTGATGGGTTTGAGTGGAGCTTAGTACTTCACAAAGATTGATCTAAAGAGTGGATATCACCAGATCCGGATTTGAGAGGGAGATGAATGGAAGGCCTTCAAGAACAAAGAGGGCCTGATGAGTGGTTAGTCATGCCTTTTGGGCTAACCAATGCATCGAGCACATTCATGCGGCTCATGAACGAGGTACTAAAAGAATTTTTGGGAAGTTTTGTTATTGTGTATTTAGATGATATTTTAATTTTCAGTAAGACGTTGGATGAGCATCTGATGCATATTTAGAGAGCCTTTGAGAACTTAAGAGAAGAGAAATTGTTGATTAATCTGAAGAAGTGCAGTTTTGTGAAGAGGGAGTTAGTGTACTTGGGGTTTATTGTCTCAGCAAAAGGTCTCAAGATGGACCTAGAGAAGGTGAAGGCTATTCTCGTATGGCCTACCCCAAGAACTACTACCGAGGTGAGATCTTTCCATGGTTTGGCTAGTTTTTATGGAAAGTTCATTAGAAACTTCAGTAGTATTTGTGGACCCCTGACTGAAACAATGAGAGGGGATAGAAAAGAATTCAAGTGGAGTACTGGAGCAGCAAAAATTTTTGAACTATTGAAGCAGAAGGTGATAGAGCAACCTATTCTAGCCCTCCTAGATTTCAACAAGGTGTTTTAGGTGGATTGTGATGCCAGTGGTTGTACCATTGGAGCAGTGTTGAGCCAAGAAGGTAAGCCCATTGCCTATTTTAGTGAAAATTTAAATGATTCCAAGAGAAAGTATTCTGTATATGATCAAGAATTTTATGTAGTAGTTCAAGCATTATTAAAATGGAGACATTATTTGTTGCCGAAGGAATTTGTTCCATATACTGATCATCAGGCCTTGCAGTACCTAAATAGTCAGGGAAAATTAAATCAGAGGCATTTGAAATGGGTAGAGTTTTTACAAAGTTATACCTTTGTTTTGAAACATAGGAGTGGGAAGTTGAATAGGGTTGCAGATGCCTTAAGTAGGAGGCATACATTGATGACAAAGATGCAGATTGAAGTGGTTGGGTTCAATGAACTCAAGACACTATATGCAGAAGATCCTGATTTTGCAGAGGCTTGGAAAGCTTGCAAGGAACCTGTTACAGTGGATAGGACAAGGTGGTTGGATTTCATAATCCAAGATGGCATGTTATTTAAAGGAAGTCAATTGTATATTCCAAGGAGTTCCATGAGGGAGAACCTGATAAAGGAGAAGCATAGTGGAGGAATGGCAGGACATTTTGGTCGGGATAAAACCATTGCCATTATCAGTGAGCATTATTATTGGCCTTAGTTGTCATAGGATGTGAAGAAGTTTGTACAAAGCTGTAGGGTATGTCAAATGGCTAAAGGAGTGAGCCAGAATACAGGCTTATACCAGCCCTTACCTATACCAGAGAGGCCATGGGAGGATATAAGTATGGACTTTGTTCTTGGTTTGCCAAGGACACAACGAGGGAATGATTCAGTCTTTGTGGTGGTTGATAGGTTTTTGAAGATGGCACATTTCATTCCATGTCAGAAGACCCATGATGCAGTCCACATTGTTGACTTGTTCTTCAAAGAGGTGGTGAGGCTACATGGCCTGCCAAAGAGTATTGTTTCAGATCGTGATACCAAATTTGTGGGGTACTTTTGGAGGACCTTGTGGAAGAAGCTGAAGACAGAGTTGAAGTTCAGTTCTACACACCATCCACAAATAGATGGGTAGACAGAGGTTATTAACAGGAGTCTGGGTAGCCTACTAAGATGTTTGGTAGGAGATAAACCCAAGGGATGGGACTTGATCTTACCCCAGGCAAAATTTTCTTACAACAATTCTGTCAACAGAAGCACTGGTAGATCACCATTCAAGATTGTGTATGGAGGTAGTCCCAGAACATCTCCAAAATTGAGGAAGATGGACTAGAGAAGAAAATAAGTGTTGAATCCAAAGATTTTTCATAACACATCAAGGATATACATGAGAAGGTAAGAGAACATATTAATAAGATGAATATGTAGTATAAGGCTAAGGCAGATTAGAAGAGGAGGTATAAGGAGTTTCAGATTGGTGATGAAGTGATGGTCCACTTGAGGAAAGAAAGGTTTCCAGTGGGAACATATAACAAATTGAAGATGAAGAAGTTTGGTCCCCTGTAAAATTTTGAAGAAGCATGATTCGGAATGCATATGAGGTAGAGTTGCGGATGGATTCAACATTTCCCCTGTGTTCAACATTTCATATTTGACAGAGTATCATGAAGGTGGCACAGAGGAAGTACCAATGATGGAATAGTGTGGTATTCTAGCACCTACTTCAGAAAATGAGGAGATTGAGGAAATCTTGGATAGCCGTGTGGGAAGGAGTACCAGAAACAGGCAGTATGAAGAATATCTGGTGAAATGGGGAGGAAGGCCTGTGGAAGATTCATCTTGGCTATCTAAGGCAGCGGTTGACCAGTTGAGTTTTCCTCAACCATCTGAGATGTGATGGGGTCACTTCTCAAATTACCCTGGGTGTCTGATGCAGGAGCATCTAGTGGTGTAAGGGCAATCTTGCATCACCCAAAAAATAGTTAAATTTCAAGTTTCTTGGTTTTTAGATGTTTTTACATTTTTGGATACCCTTTTCACCATAATGAAATTCCCAATTTACGGTTTTTATTTTCTATTCTTGGGTTGAAAGATATTGCAGTTTTAGTTTCCCAGATTTGCACCTGAAAATCTTCTGAGTTGGATTTGAGGCACTTAGAGCTCCTAGAATGGCCCCAAAACTTTCCAAAATTGGCCTAATAAATTTTGAGTGCATTCTTGACTTCGAGACCTTTCCAACGATTCAAACGGTTCACGAATCGGAGCCCCGGATCAAAAGTTATGGCCCCGAGAAGTTGGCACACTTCCTAGAAGATACAATTGCAAATGTTCTTTTGAAATTTGAACTTCAATTTGTAATTTTTCGGTGCCAAACTGCCTAAACTCAAATTTTAATGTTGTTTTGGCTCCAAACTAAAGAGGAGCTCTATTTATGGGCGGGTTTCTAATTTTTGGGTAACTTTTTGGGAACAAGCTCGCATATTGCGAAAGGGTTATTCTGTAGCTTTCTGTAGCTTGCATGTGTTGTAGAACTTGGGAATTTGAGATCCTCTACATGTAAGAAGCTCCATTTTCTGAATAATAAAATTATTCTCTTGTTTGTGGGTTATTTTCTGTGTCTCGGGCTACGCCCTCATCAAAGTTAGGATTGCACCATTAATTATGGGGGAATTTAAATCTCCTAGCCTAGATGGTTTCTCTCAAATTTCTTCCAAGAGTTTTGGGACATTGTTGGGAATGAGGTCTTCCTAGTTGCTAAAGATTTCTTCAAATTTGGAAAGTTGTTGAAGTAGTTGAATAACACCTTCATTTCTCTCATTCCTAAAACATCTGATCTTATAACCATGCATGACTTCAAACCCATAACCTTATGTAATACCATTTATAAGATCTCCAAACTTTTGGTCAATAGATTGAAACCCATTTTAGAGAAAATGATTAGCCCTTTTTAGAAGGCTCTGTACCAGGTCATCAAATCTTGGATGTTATCGCCACACATGAAATATTACATTCAATGGATAGAAGTAATATAGTTGGTATGGCCTTTAAGCTTGACATATCTAAAGCCTATGAAAAGTTATCATGGAATTTTCTCCTTAAATTTTTAACAAATTTTGGCTTCAACATGATAATTTTTTTCTCATCAAAGAATGTATATCAATAGTTAAATATTTTGTCCTTCTTAATGGTGTGGACCAAGGGTTCTTGATGCAGATCCAAGAGGCTCAAATTCATTCAAAGTGACATCTTTCCTTCAAGAGGAATCTAACAAGATTAAAATGGTCTATTGGAGAAATTGAAACAATCCTCAAAGTTCGACAACAATCAAAAGCATGATTTCTCACTTTCACCCATGTAACCTAGTAGCAATGCAAACCTAGTTTTTGGATGTTAACTCTAACACCCCCCAAAAAACTTGAAAAAATATGGTATATTTAGATACCCATTTGCAAGTTACATAACATATATCAACCCCAACATCAACTCTTTTGGATCAACATGGAGATCTAGTACACCTATCATAGGAAAACCTAGTGAATTAGCCATCTTTTTCAAAGAGAGTACGCTCTAAACTTCACCAATCCCTCTGAAACCTTTGGGAAGCAATTAAAATGCCAAAGATCCATAGAATCCACAATTATATTCCCCTTGTATGACCAAATCCACTCCAAACCCAAAAACCCTTATTTTGTGCACTTTTGATGAGGGTTTAGTGAATATGACACTTCTAGACCTCTTCAAATCTCAAAACCAACTTGAACACTCTCCAACAACCCTATGCATGCTTAATGATTGAGAATACATGACCTTCCACTCATATTTCACCACACCCTAGTCTAAAACCCCCATTTTCATGCATTTTCTACATAAAACTCACAAAGACAACAACCCAGTCTGCTTTATTCCCTTCTCACATCTTAAAAAAATCTCCCTAACATTAAAAATTCTTCATCAGACCCAATACACCAGTTATAATGAGCACAGTTGGTGTAAGGGTCTTCAACACATGAATAAGACTACAAACCCCAAAATAGGGTATACTTGGCTATTCACAAGAAAACAATTATAGAATGATTCAAATCCTTTATTAAACCTTCAGACCAAGTGAAAACCACATTAGATTCATGCCACTACATTATTTAAAAATAATTTATGCAATGAAATGATTGTGCGTTACCGTATAGGTCTAGGAAAGATAGGAAACTTAGAAAATGTCTGATAACAGTGAGAATTCAATAGGATTTTTTCATAAAATTCTCCAAGACCACATTACAAATGAGTTTTTATGCCTCCTTAAATGCTTCTCATCTTCAAACCAACACCCAACTAATTCTCAATTGGATTTTGAATTCCAAATGATCGTTGAAGGTCAAAATTATACTTGTTTACCTATCTTTGTTAACAACTCATTTGATTCTTTTTACATCCTTTTACCATTTGACCCTCCAAAATATTTAAAGCATTTATGTTGGTCTAATTATACCTTATTGGACCCAAAAACATGACCTAGTACATAAAAAGAAACATTAACCTACTTAGACCCCCATTTGTTATCATTGACAATTGCTTCACATATTTGACCTTGTGTACAAAAACGGATCAATGAGACACCAAATGGTCTTTTTAGACCTTATTAAAGAAAATAAACATCAGAAAAACTTCTCAACCTCCCTAGACACTCCTATGATCAACCTCTAATGCTCCAATTGTAACCTAAGGTGTAGGTGCTCCTACACTAGTTCTTCAGTGTTGCTATGGGGATTAGACAAGATGGCCCCCTATCCCCAAATATTTTCATAATGGTTGTAGGATTTTTGAGCGAGATTTTTTAAAAAATTCTTCAAGAAGGTGCTATCAAGGGGGTCAAGCTAGCTACCTCTTTGTACCCCTCCATAATCCAATAATTTTTGGATGATATAATTTTGTTCATGAAAGCTTCAGTTATTGAATCTAGGAAATGGAAGAAATTCCTCAATTTCTATGTCACCATCTCTAGCCAATGTATTAATTACAAGAAAAAAAATATATTTCTTTAATACCACTCAAGTATTATAGGAAAAAGTGACTACTCTAGGTTGTGACAACACTCCTCTTCTTGATGTCTAATTGGGACTTCCTTTAATGGTCAAAGAGGTTACCTCTTATTTTTATAATTTTGTGTTGGAAAGGTTGCAAGAAAAAATTAATGGATGGAAAGGTACAATCCTAAGTCATGTGTGAAATCTACAACTTCTTACTACTACTCTTCAAAGAATAAATATATATTTCTTTTCTTTATTCAAAATTACTAGATAGATTTCTGAAATTTTTGAAAGAATCCAAAGGAATTTCCTTTGGTTTGGTATAAAGGAAAGAAAAAGATGGTCTTGCTCAATTGGGAAATACTATGCCTTCCTAAATCCCATGGTGGTCTTAGGAAAATACAATCTACCAATAAATATCTATTAGCTAAGATTGGTAAAGGACCTTTTGCAAAATAAAATGGATTGGTGTGCTATCATGAAAGCTAAGTACTTAAGTAACATTCCTTTTGTTAGGAGAATATCCACTACTAAACACCCCCGTGGGTCTTTAATATAGAATAATTTTCTCAAGTCAAAGTAGTTGCTTCATGGAAGTATACGATGGAAACTGGGGAATGGATCCAATAATAAACTTTGGGAAGACTCTTGGATCATGATTCAATCCCTAAATCAAATGGTTTTAAAGCACCTTTAGGGACATACTTTAAAAATATTTGGAAGGAGTGTGGCTGACTACTTCAATGGATGCCCAATATCTCAAAAATGGAAATATATTGAAAGGTTGTTACAATAATCAAGAGCTAAGACAAGAAGATAAAACCCTCCACAAGTATCTTTCTTGTTCTAGGTTGTTAATTGAGAATGTCTCTTCTATACAACTAGAAAATCTTGTGCAAGCTCCCTACTAAAGTAGAATCCTTTGACAATTTTAAAATACTAGCAAGAGAAAGTACCAAATGGAAACCACCACCTTTGGTTTGATCAAAAATCAACTTTGATGGGGTTGCCAAAGGAAACCCAAGCTTAGCTAGTGTGGGTGGTGGTATTATAAATTATGATGGAAAATTTATTATTGGATTTTTTGGGGGCCTAGGGGAACAATCTTCTATTGTGGTTGAAGTTATGGCTCTGTTAGGGGGAATCAAGATTGCTTTGTCTTTAGGCATAAAAATACTATAGGTGGAAGGTGACTCTAAAACTATTATAGATCTAGTTAAAGGTAAAGGGATGATAGGATAGACTAGCTCTAATATTATATATGATATTCAAAATCTCTTGATGGGATTTGATAGCCTTAATACTTCTCATATTTACAGAGAAGGAAATTAGGTGGTTGATGCTATGGAAAACACGGGGATGACTCTATAATCCATTAGGGAGACAAATTATTTCTCCCAATGAAGGTTAGAGGTTTAATCCTTGAAGAACAATATACCATTTTAAATGTGGAGAGTTGAAACTAAAATATTATGGGTTATTTTTATACCCTTATATATCCCTATTACAATTCCCCTCCCTAACATGATGTGTGGGATATTATAGACATGGAACTTGGATGAGGGTATGAACACATGGACCTCAAGGAAAATAGATATTATGATTTATTTTATCTAGGTTCTAATTCTTAAAATATATATTAGGTTGATAATGAGATTAAATTGTCATGTCAAAAAGGTAGAATGATGGCGTCGAGTCTGTGTTGCAGGAATGCATTGAGCTAGGGCTCTGTGTGTACTGGATTCTATTTGAGGTAACTATTCATGGGTTGTGGGGGAGGAATACTAGGTGTATGCACTAAGTAGAGGGTTTGGTTCTTTTGGCTAGGGCCTTTGTGCCCTAGCTATGGCTGTCGATGCTCTTCTTTGATTTTTGTAGGAGTATTTCCTTCAAATCTTGGGGTTTTTTTGGTGGCTCTGCAAAATTTTCTTATTGGGTTTTTGTGGCTTTGTTTTCTATTTGTGAAAGTGTTTGAGAGAAGACTAGGATTATTGTTGCTTGGGTATTGGCATGGCTTATCTTGGAGGGTCTTAGAGTCTTATGACTGTGGTGGCTATAGATACCTCAGATTCATCCTCTTCTATGCATGCATGTGTTAAAAATGCGAATAAGAGTTCTGAAGAGGGTGGTGTACCATTGAAAGGAGTTTCAAAAATCAAGAAGGTGAATGGGTGTCTAGAGTGAATTCAAGAATGTCCTATCTTGGTTATTCAGTCAGAATTAGTTGCAGATGGCATTGCATACTAGAGTAATCATGCCCTCATCTACAAGTTTTTGTGTCTTCACCTTCAATTACCTATTTCGGAATCGTGGGCCAAAAAAGTTTGGAATCTTGAAGGGGATATGGAGATAGTTTTGGAATCCATTAATTATTTTTTGGTTATCTTTTCCTGTATGGTGGATAGATATAAAGATTTTGAAGGAGGACCATATTTCTTTAACCAGGTTGGGTTCTTTTTTAAAACCTTGGCATGCAGGCTTCAACTTTATAGAGGAGCTACCCTTGTGAGTTCCTGTTTAGATTCATCTTCCAAGGATTCCTTTAGAGTTTTGGCAGGATGATATTCTTCATTTCATTGGTCTTTTGATTGGAAAACCTATTGGTCCTACTACTTAGACTCAGGATAGAAATGTAATCTCTTATGCCTATATCTATGTTGAAGTTGATTTAAATAATCCATTACTAGATTTTATGGAAATTTACCTTGGTCCCTCTTCCTAGATTCAACAGTTGAACTATGAGACATTGCCATTTAGATGTAGAATTTTTCATGAGTATGGGAATCTCCAAAGGAAATGCCCCAGATCCAAGTCTTTTGCAGCTACTAATATCCCTTTCAGTTTACCTCCTAAGGTGGATAAGGGGAAGTCTCATATGTCAGATAACACCACTGATAAATATGGTTTCATTCTAGTCAAATATCAGAATAATGGAAGAGGTTAGAAGAGGAACTAGATGGATAGATAGAATGGGGGGTGTTTAATCGGTCTGAAGCTTTAGATAATTTGGTTCAAGAGGAGGGGATTCTAGTTGAATTTTCTTTGGATGCTAAAATTTTGGGAGTGACACTAGAGGAGGATAATGGAAATAGTCAGTAGAATGCAGTCATAGTGGATTAGAGGGATGGGTAGATGGATACAGTTCTTCTGCTGAAATCTTTTATTGTGGCTGAGACTAGTGAGAACCTAGTCTCAAAAGATGTGGCTAATATGGTGGCTTCAGCTTCTCCTTCATAGAAGGTATCTTTAGAGTTTGGTAAGAGTAACAAGCCTGCTCCTACCTTAAGCCTACAACAAAAACCATTTAAAAAGGGGTCTATGAAAAAAGCATTGAAAATCGGTTGGAAGACAGACCAAGAGAAGGCGAGGATTATTGGGGATACTTTGGCTGAGTTTGGGTTTATGAAACCCATTGATTCCCATTTCTCTCATCCTTAGAAATGATTTTATTATCGTAGAATGTGAGGGGGTTGAACAACATCCCTAGAAAAAAGGCTATTCAAGACTTAATAGCTTCTCACTCTCTTGATGTTGTGTTCATTCAGGAGACTAAATTGTTAGTGGAAGATATGGAAAGTAGAGTTTCTAGGATTTGTCCAAGTGGATCTTTTTTAGTATATTGGGGCTCATGGTAGTTCAGGGGGAATGGCCTATTTATGGGACCCAAGAAAAACTGTCCCACAGTGGTGGATTATAGGTCACTCCTCTATTTCCATGATTGCATCTTCTTTGGAATCTAGTGAAATTTGTTTGTTTTCTAATGTTTATGCTATTACTCATCTAATCCAAGATCAAGGACTTACTTTGGAGTTGAGTCAAAGGGAGGCTTTGGCTACCAAGGAATTAGAGGAATGGGAGCTTCAAGAGGAGATATTTTGGAAACAAAAATCTAGAATTGAGTGGCTACAGGAAGGAGACAGGAACACTACTTTCTTTCATAAATCTATCAAGGCAAGGAGAACATGTAATTTCATTTCATCCTTAGTTTCTTCTGGAGGGAACCAACTTTCCTCTTGGAGGGACATCTCTTAGGAAACCCACCAATATTTCTCTACTTTGTTTACAAAGATTCTCCTCCTACTAGGGAAGAAGTATCTATTTTGGAGTGTATTCCTCCCCTTGTGTCTAATGAGATGAATGAGGCTCTCCTTCATCCTATTTAATTGCAAGAGTTAGAGAATACTATCTTTCACATGAAAAAAGGAAAATACCTTGGTCCAGACAGCTTCCTAGTTGAATTTTATCAGGAGTTTTGGGAGGTTATAAAATGGTATGTTCTGGAGGTGGTTCAGGAACCTCATAATAATAAGCAAATGCTAAAAGCCACGAACTCTACTTTTTTGGCCCTTATTCCTAAGAAGGAAAATTTGAATAGACTTGATTAGTTCTGACCAATTGCTTTGTGTAATGTGGTTTATAAGATTATTACAAAACTTATTGTTGAGAGACTCAAGCTTTGTCTTAGAACCATTATCTCTAATGATCAGGGTGGATTTGTTGTTGGAAAACAAATTCTAGATAGAATTGTGATTGCTATTGAGGTTATTCATTCCATGGGAACTTCTAAAGAGAAGGCCATGTTTATCAAATTGGATATGGAAAAGGCTTATGATAAAGTAAAATGGGATTTTTACAAAAAATTCTTTGGGATTTTGGATTTAACAGTGAGTAGGTTAGTTGGGTTATGAGTTGTGTTTCCTCTACCTCCTTCTTGGTCTTGTTAAATGGGGAACCTTATGATATTTTTAGTGCCTCTCTAGGTCTTCACTAGGGAGACCTACTTTCTCCTTATTTGTTCATTATTATGGCTGAGGGGCTTGGTAGACTAATCAAATCCAAGGTTGGTCAGGGCTTGATTCAAGGATGGAGTTGGGGTGAGAATTTCTCCCCCTATTCTCACTTGTAGTTTGTGGATGATACAAATTTGATAGGGAGGGCCATAATTAATGAAGCTAGTGAATTTAGGAGAACTTTAGACACTTGTTTGGTTGCCATAGGACAAAAAATAATCAGGATAAGTCTACCATTTATTTCTTTAATACTCCTCATCTTATTCAGAATAGGATTTCTTGGATTCTCAAGTTTCCTAATGTTTCCCTTCCTTTTGTCTACCTTGGGATTCTGATTGGAGTGGGTTCTTAGTGCAAAGAGTTTTGGTAGGAAATTATGGAAAAGTTCTATAAGAAAGTCAACCACTAAACCTATAGATGGATTTCGCCAACTAGAAGAGTTACATTATTGAAGTCAGTTGTTCATGCTCTACCTATATACAAATGTTTTGTTCAACTGGCTCCTTCTAATTTTATGAAAGAATTTGATTCCCTCTCTCGTTAGTTTCTTTGGTCTGGAAATTTCCTTTCTTCTAAGTGGAGCCTTGTTAGATGGGATTTTTTTTGCAAACCGAAGTAAGAGGGGGGTCTTGGCCTCAAAACTGTTGGTTTAATGGGTCAGGCTCTTGTAGCTAAATTATATTAGAGATGGTGCACTAGCCAGGACCAAGATTGGGTGAGAATCATCACTCACAAGTACCTCAGAAGTGTGGATAGTATAGATGTGCCTCAGTACAACTTGCTGGGGAGGGGTTCTATGATCTAGGACACCCTCATAAAAGGGGAAAAACTCATTAAATAAGGTCTTTTCTGGATCTATAATAGTGGTTTGGATGCTCAGTTCGGGCATGATTCTTGGGATGGTCATCCCCCAATTATTTGTCAGTTTCCTCACTTACAACCCCTTTGTGATATTTTTGTGGCAACTAGTTGATGTAAAGTTGCTGATTTTAAAAATATTATTCTTAGGAGGAAAGTTCAAGTGACTTGTTGGAAGAGTCCTCAAGAATGGCCCCATGGTGGCACTAAGGAGGATCATCAGGAGCTTGCAGGGATTTTAGCTGGTATACTTTGTAACTCTCTTTAGGATATAGATGTTCTTGCTTGGGGTCTTAACCCAAAGGGTAAATTTACTATTGCCTCTAGTTACCAAGAGTTGGACAAACAGGTGCATGACAGGGATGGTGTGCCTTGGTGGAAATAGGTTTGTAACAACTACTCTTGGCCCAAGTGCAACTTTTTTTTTTGGTTGGTTGTTCAAAGTAAATGTCTCACTTGGGAGAATTTAAGAAAGAGGGGTTTCCATGGCCCATCTAGATGTTCCCTTTGGAAGAAGAGTGAAGAAAGTATTTCTCACCTTTTCCTTCACTGTTCTTATTCTAGAGAGATTTGGAATTTGTGGTGGGGAACATGGAATCATGCTTGTGTTCATGCCACCTCTTTAATGGAGTTTTGGGACAGCCTGGGATGTCCTCCTTCCAAATATTTTTTTTGTAGGTTGCTTGGCTTATTTTTTTGACTTTCATCATTTGGAACTTATGGTTGGAGAGTAATATGTGGATCTTTCAAGATTCAAAAATGATAAGTACCCTTCTATGGGGAAAAATTATATGTAGGCTTTAGGAAACTATTCTTTCCAAGTGTGATGTTACAGGTCAGGTGGATCCTAGTGATCTTACTATGATAAGGAATTTGAATTTGGATGGTAATGGAGTTGACCCCTATGCCAGAAGGAGATTGAGGTAGGTTAAATAGAAAATAATAGACATGGAGGGTGGCTCCCTCCTCCCTAGGGGACTTTAAAAGTCAATATTGATGGGTCTTCTAGAGGGATCCCTGGAAATGCAAGAGTTGGTGGTGTTGGTAGAGATAGTAGGAGATATATTATTTTCTTATTCTCTTCTTATAAGGGATGTTATTCTAATAATATTATGGAGGCTATAGCTATTCTTTGTGCTATAGAAAAAGGGTGCTCTCTAGGTTGGAAGAGGATTGTTTGTGAGTCAAATTCTCAAATTGTGATTGATATGCCAAATGCTCAAAATCTGGAGGAGGTTAATTGGAAATTAACAATGGTAGTTAAGCAGATTCTTAATTTGTACTCCTTTCTTGACCATACTTATTTCTATCATATTCCATAGGAATGGAATAGAGTGGCTAATTGTTTGGAAAAGTGGTCTTTAGAGAACCTAGGTGGTTGGGATATTGAGGATTGGCCTCCCTGAGGCTAGAGCATAAGGATATCTTGGAGAGGTTGATTATGGAAGACAAATTTGCTTAGTTGTATCCTCTGTGGGTTTGTGGCTTCTTTTGAGTGGTTGGATGTTTTTGTTGTGGCCTTGGGCCCTTTTTTTTGTACTCTTTGACTTGTTTTTAATAAAAAAATTACCCCCTTTTTTAAAAAAGAAATTTCATGAGAAAAAAAGGGAACCCCAAGTCATGAGGTTGTTAATTATGATTCATAATTCAAAAATTGATTATTGGTTCATGATTGATATTCCACCACCCAAGATGGACTTCATTAATCCAAAAGAATTCTACTACAAATTTGGGCACAAGATAAGGAATAGTAGCATGAGGGTGTGTGTTACCTAGCTTAAAAATAATACCAAAAGGACAAGCCTAACAAAAATATGGATAGATAAAAAAATTCCCATGGATTTATCACATCCTAGACATGAATTTCCATCTAATGCTCAATCCTTTACATTTCTTGGACTATTTGAAGTTCTTTGAGGAAAAAACCTACCTCATTTCCAAAAGACCTTTCTACCTTTATTTCCTAAATCATAACAAACATAACCTTATTCAATGTTTCCAACTTTACATGCAATAGACAATGGGTGGTGAAAGGATGAGAATCGAGCTAGGCTCTTATGAGGAATTGTAGAATGATGCTCTATTTTGGAATATCCGCATGGAGGGGGCTTGTGCCACTAATGGAGTGTTTAAGTGGAAATGACAAAAATATTTTAATCTAATTTTCCAATGAATGGAACCAAATACATGTCAAGTTGGTGGGATTTCCTTTGAGGTCAACAAAGAGGTCATTGCACAAGCCACAAGCTTATCATGCAATAATTTTTTTTTATCAAATTTTATGTGCAAGAAGCAACTTTTGATGAGGAGATTGATGTTAAGAATAAAAACATGAAAAAACATGAGAATAAAAGAGATAACAATCCAAATATTAATCCTAAGAACCCTACTGTGTGGAGATCCATAAGGTTGGAAAGTACTCAAGCCCTTGATAATGCATTTCATGAGATTTCTAATTATTTTGAGCAAGGTAAGATAGATGAGGAAGGAATCAATGATGATGATGTTGATGTTGAATGCACAAGACAACTGAGAGGGGGTTGAATCAGTTGTTTCTTAAAAATTCAAAACCCTCACAAACATTTAGACCCACATTAATCTAATTAAACCCTAATTAGTTAGAATGATTTATCATGAAATAAAATAATAAAAACATGACCAAATCAACACAATATACAAGGAAACACCAAATTTACATGAAAAAACAAAGATGAGAAAAACCATAGTGATGATTAACTCACAATATCAAGTAATATCAACACCAAATACAATAGGGATCACTGTCACAGGGCTCACTACTCAAAATAAATAAAGGCTCACTACCAAAATAGAAAATAATATAGAGAGGAGTGTTACAATGAGAAACCCATCTCAAAGCAATAGAAAAATTCACCACAACATCACAAACACCTTTGTAATCTTTCTGAAGAATTGTAGACACTTTGTGCTCACTACATTTAGTAATCTAATACATGAAAGATTGCATTGCACTTCTAAATTTCACACCCTACAAGTTTACAATTCACATCAATCACATCATACTCATTTATCTTATCATCCTTCAACAACTCAACACTTATTTATATCATCTTTGACCTTGAAAACATTCTCTAAGGTTGGCTATGCACCTCATCCATACAAATTCAAATTAATTCAGAACCAAAACATTCCCACAGTGGAAAGGAATGGAGTACCACAACATAACTTAGTTAGGACCTAAATCCACTCATACATTCCATGCCATGATTCAACAAACACCAAAGGAACTTCACAATTTGTCTAAACACCCAAGGTCAATCAAACCTATGTTAACACCATTAACACTCAAGTACATTCTTCCTCAAATCCAAAGAAGACTCAAGGACACTACATAACACTTGAAAATGATCTAGAGTATTCTAAAAACACCCTAAAATACAACAAGTTCCTTCCCAACAAATTTCACTTGAGGAATGTACACACCCAATACACTCATATATCTTTTTCATATACTAAAACTCAAGAAACTAAATTTTGAAGCACCAAACCATGAACAAATTTAACTAAAGGAAGATAAAAACACTATAAAAATTCTTCTAAATCTACAAGACCTAAAACCACTCTATGGAGAAATGTGGAGCAAGAAAATTTATCCCAAACACCTCTACACTATATAGTTCGCACAGTGGTGAACACACCTTTCTCTATACAATGATTCAACACACGAAATTCTAAATGAAACACCTTTAAACAACTTTGGTCAATTTACTTGAACTAAAAAAGAAGATATTCAACCCAAAATAAATGTAGAGCCAATCCAAAACACTATTCTACCACACAGAACACCACTACAACATATTAATTCCTTTTTTATTCAATTTTCTCAAAAGCACTTGGAAACCAAGTACCAAAAATACATCATCAACATATTCAACACTTCCTCTTTACCATCAAGCCAACTACAACATAGCAACTCAAGTATACATCCATAAATAGAAGCTTATCAAAGAAACACTAGAGGTTGACACCAATAGCTTACTAATGACATCATAATGCAACTAATCAAAGCATCATTAGAGATAACAAAAATAAATCAATACCAACTACACATACTCTTCAACAAAATACTACCCATATAGTTGATATCAATGACAACCCAAAGCTTGTTGACATGAATGATAACTTCAACTACTCATACTTGCAACAATCTCCCCATTTGTCATTGATGACAACACATGATGTGAAAAACAATCAACAAAAAACACAACTTTGATCCTCAATACTCTGCTTCATACCAACTCATCATTTCTTTTTTCTTTCCCCACCTTACAAAATCAACTCATTACTTTATTTCACATGACTATGTCTCCTTTTCTCAACTAAATTTTTTTCACATTGCTCTCTCTCCCCCTTAGATCTTTTGCATATTACTCTCTCCCCTTTTGACATTCATGGAAAAGTACAAAATATTTGCACCATTTTTTCCCTCCTTTGACATTAATCATACTATTCACCACCTCTCCACAATTTCCTTTAGTGCTTTGCATACTCCCCCTTAAAAGCACACACGAAACTGCATCAATCAATAACCACTGCACAATAATAACACTCATTCATCTTGACTGCAAAAACTAAAAATTCTACTATCTACTCCCCTTGAAAGGTAGCCACCAACATCAATCCAAACCAAAGAATGAATCTTTAGATCCATTGGTCTGATGCATCTTCTTATGCATCTAGTTCAAGGAAGGGGAGTAATAATGACTAACTTCTCTCAAAAATACTCAAAAGTATCCTTAGGAAGATGCTTGGTAAATATGTCAGCAACCTAATCCTTTGTGGGCACATGTTCAAGATTCACTTCATTCTCTACAACCTTCTCTCTCAAAAAGTGATACCGAATTGAGATATTCTTTGTCCTCGAATGCATTACCGGATTCTTTGAAATGTTGATAGAACTTGTATTATCATAGATGATATAAATTGGTTCATCATATACAACTCTGATATCCTTTAATGTTTACCTCATCCATAAAGCCTATCCAGAATAAGATGTTGATGCAATGTATTCTACTTCTATAGTAGATAAAGACATTGAATCTTGTTTCTTACTTAGCCATGACATTGTTGGGATAATGTGTCTCAACCTTGAAATGTGATTATGTTAACAAAAAATCCTAAATGGCCATCATATATTAAATAATAAAATACTATAAATCTAGATCATTCATTATTAGGTTTTAGATCTAATGGTAAATATTTTGTTGTCCTATCTTGCCTAGAATGTAACCCTATTTTATGAGGGTGTTGTATAATGATTGTGGTAGTGTGATGTTTTTTAAGAGTCTGGCGGTCATTTTGTGACTTGATATCTAGTGGTGATACTCCTATATGAAGCTTGCTCTACAAGTATATTGTAATCTTTGTGATTTATGAATAATATATTGGGAAGCTTTTAGAGTGTGTGGTTTTTCCCCATGTAAATCACTGCTTCGTGGTATGCATGAAATTTATGTACTTTTTAAGTTTCTATAAATCTTATAGAACTGTTAAGTTTTGCATTATTCTCCTCTCAAGATTAGTGTAGGAATATTTTCCACTACCTTAGCTTCATTACAGACACTAGTCTACATCCAAGAAAGAATGCACCACCATTTGAAATTTTTCTGTCATCTACATAGACAACCCAATCTACATCTATGTAAGCACTCAGAGTAAATTAATTATCCTTTGGATACCAAAAGCCATGATTCAAAGTTTTGTTTAAGTATCTAAATACCCTCTTCACCATTGCAACATGTTAGTCTCTAGGATCTTCTTGAAATCTAGCCACAAGAAAAGCTACATGCATTGATATCTAGTCTAGTAGTAGTTAGGTATATTAGTCCTCCAATCATTGATCTATACTTTTTCTAATCATCCTTCAGAGATTCATCATTCTTTCCTAACTTACAACTAGTAACCATAGGGGTACATACTAGCTTAGAATCTTCTATTCCAAACTTCTTCAACATTTCCTTGAAATATTTTGATTTTGAAATGAAAATACCTTTATTTTTCTAATTGATTTGAAGTCCAAGGAAGAAATTCATCTCCCCAAATATAGACATTTTAAACTCTTTCAGCATGTCCTCTAAAAATTTCTTACACATAGATTCATTTCCTCCAAAAATTATATTGTTAACATATATAGCCACAATCAAGATTTGATCTTTTTCAACTTTGAAGTAAATATTTCTATCTATTATACCTTTATTGAATCCTTGTTGTAACAATTACCTATCCAACCTTTCATACCAAGCTCTAGGAGCTTGATTCAATCCATATACTACCTTCATCAATTTGTATACCATATCAGATTTATCTGACAACTGAAATCCTTTTGCTTGTTCTATGTATACTTTTTGTAATTCTCCATTCAAGAAAGAATACTTTACATCGATCTGATAAAATTTAAAATCCTTATGTGTTGTAAAAGAAAAAAACATTCTGATAGCTTCCATTCTTTCCACTAGAGTAAATGTTTCCTCAAAGTCTATTCCCTCTACTTGTGAGTAGCCTTTACACATAAGTCTTACCTTGTTTCTTACCAATTCTCCACTCTCATTTAGTTTGTTCCTAAATACCCACTTAGTTCCAATTACATTCTTTTTTATAGGTCTTGGGACAAGTTCCCAAGTTTGATTCTTCTCAATCTACATTAGTTCCTCTTCCATAGCCTTGATACAATACTCATTCTTGCATGATTCAATCACTGTTTTGGGTTCAAATTCATAAAGTAAACATAGATTTACCTATTCTTCAGTAGCTTTCCTTCTTATTAATACACCTTTTTTCTTTTCATGAATGGTCTGTTCTTTAGAATGATTCTTCTACACATACTTAGGTGTTTTAGGAATCCTTTTCAGATCTTCTTCCTCTTCGATCTACACTTCTTTTTCCTTAGCGTTTTCTTCTTCTTGCAAGTAGACTTGTCTAATTTATATCCATCCATTACCATTGAAATATTTTTTATGTCTTCATCGAAATTGACAATTGCACTCTCAAAAATATTTCTCAGCCTCTTGTTGTAGTATTGGTAATCTTTGCTTTTAGTAGAATATCTAAGGAAGATACCTTCATCAGAACTTGCATCAAACTTCCCTAAGTTTTCATCTCTTTTGATGTAGCATTTGCGTCCAAATACTCTAAAGTATTTAGCAAAAGGAATCCTTCCATACCATAGCTCATAAGGATTCTTTGTGATGTTTTATCTTGCTTTCACTCTATTGAGTATATAAATAACCATATGAATTTCTTCTCTCCAGTAGACTTCTAGTAGATTTTCTTCTTTCATCATTGTCCTTGAAACTTTTTAAATAGTCCCATTCTTTTTTTCAACCACTCCATTCTACTAAGGAGTCCTAGGGGTAGATAAATGCCTCTTTACTACATGATTCTCACAAAATATATTAAGCTCATTGGAGGTTAACTCTCCATCTCTGTCAGAACTCAAACATTTGATTTTCATATCCATTTCATTCTCAACCATAACTTTGAATGCTTTAAACTTATCTAGGGATTCTAATTTTTCCTTGAGAAAAGTAACCCATATCATTCTAGAATAATAATCAATTAATAGCACATGAAGTACCCATCACCTTAAAGACTTCTTACTTTGGTTGGACCACAAAGATCTGTATGCACCATTTCCAACAATCTTGTAGAAGATTGTTCTTTGACTTTGGAGCTTCTTCTTACTTGCTTTCCAACTTGACATTCCTTATAGATAGCATGATAAGCTTTGTAATCTTTGGAAAATTTCTTATAGATTGAACTAAAATTATCCTCACTAGGCTATCACAATTGATGTGAGACATTGTTTTATTCCATAGCCAACACTCATTGATCTAAGTCATAAAATAGTAACCATCGACACCTTTGAGTTGATAGAAATTTCCATATGTCCTTCTTCCAACAAAAATCATAGTTTTGGAGCCTTTTATGATCTCACAACCATCATCCTAAAACATAATATTGTATCACTTTCTACACATTTTTCAAACACTCAAGAGGTTATGTTGTAAACCCTTAACATAGTAAACATCATTAGTACTATGCTTGCCATAAAAAATAATTGAACCTTTTCCACATATCTTAGTAGATGTATCATCACCAAACCTAATAAGTCCATATTTTTCAAGTTTAAAAAACTTACTCTTATCATAGGCCATATGATTAGAGCATCCACTGTCAATGATCCAATAGTTCTTCTCTTTTCTAGCATGAAAAGAAGACACCAAAGTGCCTTTAGTTTTAGCACTTGCTTCTGGAGACCTTTCCTTTATACATCTCTCAAAGATAGCAGAATTAGTTTCATCTTTTAAAGCCATGAAAAATAATTCACCATACTCATCATCTCCATAATTAGATTCATCATTAGATATACTTGCATCTTCTCTAACATAATAACTTTTCTTAATCATCTTACCTTTGTTCTCCTTATTTTTTTTATTCAAAGGTTTTTTTGGACATATAGAAGCATAAAGTCCTATCTTTTCACAACTAAAAAATTTAAAAGGTAACTTAAAACTATATTTTCTATTACCCCGTTTCATTCTTCTCCCAAAGTTATCTTCTACATCATCAAGATCCCTTTGATTTGATGTCATAGTCTTCTTTGATTTGCTAGCCTAAAAAGCAGTCTCAACTTTTGCACTATTTGTAACAAATTTGATCATTTCAAAAGTAGTTAAAGAACCATACAACTGATCTCTAGAATATTGATTCAAAAAATTTAACTCTTCCATAGCAAAAACTTTATGACTATAATCTTTAGGAAGAGTGATGCCAAAGCATCCAGG
Organism: Sequoia sempervirens; assembly: GCA_007258455.2. Taxonomy (NCBI): domain Eukaryota; kingdom Viridiplantae; phylum Streptophyta; class Pinopsida; order Cupressales; family Cupressaceae; genus Sequoia; species Sequoia sempervirens. The sequence goes on along the minus strand of VDFB02000003.1, from coordinate 51,362,729 downwards.
TTCAGTGCAATCAACATCATCAAAAAAAATGTTGTGTTGAATTTTGGGTAAAATTTCATGGAATTTGTTCTTACGTGTAGAATTTGAACCTCCATTCTATATTTGGTGGAAAAAGTTATATAAAATTATTTTTTAATCCCATGGGAAAAGTTGGATTAAGGAAGCTTAAAATTGGTGAGTCCACCTTGAGCAAAGTCAGAATGATTAAGTGTTGCTGAAGCACCAATGTGCTAGTATATCAAGATAATTTTCATATGATGGTCATGGTTAATTATAATATAGCTATGTGCAATAAAGGGGGCCCATCATTGATACATTTTTTCCAAATGCTCATATATCAAGTGCTATAGGAGACCAAAGGTCATCCTGGAAGTAGTGCATCATTGTACAAGGAGGATACCAAAGGTCTCGACCAACATGTATGAGAATTCAAAAGATTTGAAAGGCAGATCAAGGGGTGTCTTCATCGTTGGGTAGAAAGGAGAGAGGCTCCACAAAAGGTAAAAAGAGGTAGCATAGTTGGGAAGTGAGGGTGGCTACATGGGTAGGAAGCCATGTTGGAAGAAAAAAAATCCTACGCAACCTAAAAGGGGCAGTAAGGTGCATACAAAGAAGCAAAAATTTTGAAGACAGATGTACATTCCTATGAAATAATCTGATGCAAAGAAAAGGATAGGAGAATTTATATATGGTAAAGAATATGATTTGATAAATCTAGTATGTTGAAAAAAATGGAGAGTAATGAATGTGAGGCATTTAGTAGAGGGAAGGCCTTTACTCTACACAAGCGAGAGAGGAGCCGGGAGATTGTTTTGATGCATTTACATGAAATAAAGAGGCATATTGGAGCTAGTGTAGGGAGAAAAAATGAAGGCATGAGAAGTTGAGTAAAAACTAAGTTAAATATTAAAGTTTGGAATTATGTAGAACATAGCACATGAGAAGAGTATTAAAGAGTAATTTGTATCATTGCAATAGGCTAAACAAATACCAATGCATAAAGATTTTAATACTGAATAAATGCAATAGTACTCAATTTTCTAAGTGAAGGGAATGGTTAGCTATAAATGGAGATAGGGCCATGTGAAGAAATTGCGCATTAATATTGATGGAGTTGAGCAAAGAAAGAGATGATGCAAAATTAGATGGAATTAAGTGAATGCAAGTGGAAAGGAAGAATGAAGGGTAGGAGAGTTGGGCATGTTAGGAAGAATATTATAAGATATTGAAATGCATTAAAGAGATGATCAAAAGGTCGATAAGAGACGGAGAGGAGAATAAAGGGAAAAGGCATAGCGGTGGTAGTAGATGTTCACACAAGAAGACAATGGGATATTTAGCAGGCCATCTAAGAGTGGTGAAGGAACTAGCAAGAATATGAATGGCTATGGGTTGTGAAAGGTGAGTTCATACAATATGCATGAAATACAATGTGAACAAATTGAAGAGTAGAAGAAGTGATTTCGATCAGAACCAAACAAAAGAGGAAGATGATAAGTTGGATAGCGGACAAAGGGGAAATAAAGTGCATGAACTTGTATTGTCTTTCATGAAATCTGCTATAATAAGGTTATTTTTTTATTTGCAAATTGGTGTTGTAATCATGCGATTGTAAATCGATTAAAATTGACACAAGTTATTGTCAATTTTTAGGTAAATCATTTTTTAGAGTCTTTTTGTTATGTAGTCTATGAACTTGGTTGAGTTTTCTATTTTTCTCTGCATCAATTGGTATCAAAGCTAGAAGATGTTGAGAGTGCAAGGTACACACCAAGATAAGAGAGTTGTGAGAGAAATTTTGTTGCAAGTGTGTGTTAGAACTATGAAATTATGAATAATTTCACAAGTTTTTCATACCCTTGAGTTTCCAAATGAGTTTTCATCATAACCACAAGGTCCTCTCTTAAAAAAATTTTTCCCATATCCAGCCATGAGATCCCATAAGTCCTTCTGGGTCTGAATATTCCATATTATAATTCCTATCGTCACGAAGAAATCAAGGTCTCCATGATCCATATTGCATTTTCTACTAATATACATTTTTTCCAGATTGTCGGCAAGACCTCAGGAATGTCACACCAATTGGAATTCATTTGCAGGTGTCTTTCGGCAGGACACTAGTCATTGTCTCGGCGACAGAGGAAGTTTCATATCAGCAAGAATGATTTCACCGGGGTGAGGTCTCACCGAATGGGTCGTGTCTCACCGACCAGTGCACGAGAAAGAACACATCGGCAGGAGATTCATCATCAGAGTGAAGTCATAGCGAACCCTTTATGTCTCACTGACTAGCGCGTGGAACGAGCAAAAAATTTGGCCAAATCACAAGTCTTTAGGGTGTGGTCTTGCCGAATAAATTATGTCTCACTGACTGACACATGTAGAAGTATATCAACCAAGCTAAAGGTATTTGGAGTGAGGTCTTGGCGAGTGCATCGGGTCTCGCCGACAAAGCATAATGGGACTCTACCAACGGTTATCAGCATAAGGTCTTGTAGTCTCGCCGACCCGTTTTGTCATGTTGACATTTTGTTGCATCAGTGTGAGAATGATATTGTCATACTGACCTATAAGTCACGCCGATGAGATGTTTCAGGAAGAGTCTCGCTAAATAGAACATAGTGGAATAACAAGCTTGGCAAGATAATTTGCATCGGTATGAGTCTCTTCAAAATTCAAGGTCTTGCCAATAGAGTCTACGTCATCAGTAAGACTAATTTCATCGATGAGAAATATGAAGGTTATGCTGAAGTGTGGTCTCATCGGTGAAAGTGTGGTTATGTCTCAGCGACCCAAAAGTATCACGGGGTGTCTCTATAGGACATAATATGATCTGTGGGACATCTCCTCAACAACAGAGGTCACAACAAAACACAAAGGATGAAGGGATGACTATTGGTGGGACATTGGCCTTTGTGTGACTTCGAGATGTCTTAGCGAGTGCTTAGCGAATAATGGTAGAGCCTGAATACAATTGAGCGCCAATGTTTGAATGTGAAGCGTTGTGTCTTTTCGGATGAAAATGTATAAATGTTCATTTTCGATTGTAAAGACGAGAGACAATAGACATAATAGGTAGATAGGATAGGAAAATAATTTTCACAGAAGAGAGACTACAGTTGCATGATTTCAAAATGGAGATATTTATGAAAATCAGTTGATGTGGCAGCATATTTTTGGTGTCAATTGTCTATTGAATTTATTGAAAGTATTACTAAAGTTGTCTCCATGATTGATGCTTTTTGGTTGTTTAAATTGATGTAACAAGTTTATATTTAGTTTATCAGTGCACATTTGTTGTATTTGTGTGGTTAATTGATTGGTTCTTTCAAGAAAAGATTAAATCCTTTTGGTTGATCACATTTTTCAGGGAAATTCATTTGGATCATTAAGAAGAACTTAGTAATCACAGTTTTGCATGTTTATATAAGATATAAACAAAACATATGCCAAACAATTTGATTTTCTGCCAGGAAGAAGTTGCTCATCTAGATTTCATTTGACTCCGCATACCCAACAAGGCACTAGTCTCTACATTTCACCATTTAGATTCATTCATTTTCTTTACATCTGTTAACTGAACATATTAGGATTTAGTTTTAGAATATTGCTATACAATTTATACCAAATTTAGTTTTATTTGTCCACTCCCATTTGCCATTGTGGGAAAAAAAATTCAAGGAAGATAAGCACATTAAGTCTACTTCATTCGTATAGGTACACCCACCTAGGTCTAGCAGTACCTAAAGAGTAGAAAGCTTAAACCATTTGGCTTTGTCTGTTACCCTAAAATGTACCAAGAGATTGGCAGCCTCTTGAGGGATTCTTACCTGCATTTTTGAGAGCTAACAAATTGGCGACTTTGCTGGGGAATTAATTTAGAATCCAGGCCTTAATCATAGAGTCAGAAACCTTGTACAAACTCTACCAGGAATAAGAAATATCAAAAAATTTCTCACTTTCAAGAAAGTGAGTGGCGACTCTGATAAAAACATTGCAACATGAATGGAAGAAGATCTCAATACAAGGGAGGTCATACTGGAGCTCTTGCTGGAAGCAGTAAGTGGACACAGAAGGATGATAGGGTTGATAAGGGTAAAAGGATAAGTGAGGACATGTGCATGACAAACAAAGATAAATCATCAATACCACATGGTGAAACATATGACCATTATGATGCATGGAAAGATAATTCGAGTGCAGAGACTTGTACCCCGGAAGATCAAAGAAATCATTTTTACGATCCTCAAAAATAGGTTGAGTTTAGAGTTGAACTTGAGGCTGAACGAATCAAAATTCAGCATGAATATGATCAAAAAATGGAAAGTAACCAGAATGGACCCACTGATCTTCAAACTCCTCAAGAAGATTATGAATCTTTAACTTATGAAGAAGTAAAAGCATGGTTTGAATCTCAAAGAAAGGAAAGAGAAGAATAGGAGAAGGCCCAGATGATACAAGCAATGAGAGAATTAAAATTGCAAAAAGCTTAGAACATTACTCAGATAGTTGGTTGCCCCCCAAAGTATGTACCACCTCATAAACAGGGCAATCATGATGCAGGGCCTTCTGATCCACCAGGGGTGCCTCACCATCAAGTAGGGAATCAATACAGATGGCCAAATCATCCACCTCATATTCCCACACAACATACAAATGTACAGCCACCTCATGGTCAGCATTATGTGCCACATCAAAATACACAATACAATAATCCAATGTACCAGTATCAACCTAACCCTTCCCCTCACCAATATATGACAATGATCAGACAGTTTGATTTAGCAGGGTTTCAATTATACCCTTACCCTATGGATGGCAATTGGAGGGGTCTGGTGCCTAAGTTTACAGGGAGTAGTGCAATTTCTGCTGAAGACCATTTAAGGAGTTTCAATGCCTTCATTCAGGATTTGGATGTACCTTATGAATATTTACATATGAGGCTATTCATGTTGTCGCTTATTGAAGAAGCTAGGGATTGGTTCAACAGCCTAACAACAGCCTCTATTGATTCTCTCCAAATATTTCAAGACTAATTCCTTGAGCAATATGGGAATCAAAGTGCACCTGATGCTACTCTTCATGAATTGATACAAATTCAGAAAAATTAGAATGACTCAATTTATGATTTCAACCAAAGATTCAATAAACTACAGAATAAAATACCTCCTGGATCAAAATTGCCAGACTCTGTGGCATTGAGTGTTTATTTGAATGTGTTCGATCCTAAAATAGGGTATGAATTGAGAAATAGGTTCCCAAGAGACTTGGCCGAAGCCCAGAAGACAACATTAACAATTGAAAAAAATAGGAGGGCTGTTGGGATAATTGATAAAAGAGACAATCATAGGGATCCTCAACAAACCAATAATTATCAATACAAACAGGAGAATGCATACATAAATGAAAGGCCTAGGTTACATGACATGCCCTATAACACAAACTGGAAAGATGGAAAACCTATAATAGATAGGCCTAGAAACAAAGAGACTCCTGATCCATTATGGAAGAAGGGAACATACATGGTGAATAACAATTATTTTTGTAAAATTTGTAATAAGCCACACTCCCCAGATTATTATGTTGTAGCCCAAAGAATGCAAGAGGAAGGAATGCTGATGGGAGATGGTGGAGAAGATCACACAGTGTATTTGATTTCAAATACTTTTCACCAGGTTGAGGAGAGGTAATCATCTTCAGAGGAAGATGGATATGAGTATGATGTTTCAAATCAAAGGTACAATGTCCACATGGCCGAACAACAGATTCTTTCTGATTCTGAGGATGATTATTCAGAACGACATTCTGATGAGATGCCTACTAAGGGTAGCATGAGGAAACTCACTGAAGAAGAGATAGAGAGATTAACTATTGTTGCAGTTGAAGAAGCAAAGAGTAAGTATTGGTTGAGAAACAAGACAGTAAATGAGAAGGAAGGTGTCCCTAGGGGAATCTTTTTGAAGGATCAAAAGGTGACACAAGGAGCTTCGAAGAAAGCAGAAAACAAACAAAATGATAAAAGTGAATAGAAGCCTATCCAAAAGGAGGAAGTAAAGGAATTGCACAAAGAAATGCAAAAGACTGATCAACCAAGTAAAAGAGAAAAAGAAGAGAACAAAGGAGAAACATCAGAACAAAAGAAAATGATTAAGGAAGAGGGTTCTTCTTTTGACTTCACTCAGGCTTTATCTCAAGTAAAGATGTATGTTCCACTACTTGAGATGATGAAAATTAAGGAATATAGAGATAGTGATGTTCAATTAATAACAAATGGAAATGAAAAACATATAAATTCTAAAAATAAGATGGCTGCTAAAAATAAACAAGAGAAGGTAAATATCCTAGAAGTTTTCCTTAGCAATGCATTATTGATTCCCCCACAAGTTGATCCTTTTTTCACTACATTGCTCATAAATAACAAATTGCTGAGAAATTGCATGATAGACTCTGGAGCTGCCATGAATATTATGCCAATAGGCGTTATGAAACAACTTGGTATGTGGGTGGATACTACTGGAGGGAAGTGTTATGCAATGGATAACAGATCTATTCCTATGGTGGGTATAATGAGAGATGTTGAAGTCAAGCTTGTTGTTATCCTCAGGTGGCCTATAACATTGATATAACAGTAATTGATAATCCTCCTTAGTTTGGGATGCTCTTATCAAGATAGTGGATAGTAGCAGTTGGTGGAAATGTCTAGTTTGATCTGTCTTATGCAACAATTCTAGTGAATGGTCAGGAAGTGAAGTTGTACAGAGAGCCATGGATGAACCAAGTTGTTGACTGTGTACCACAAGATCAAATCAACTATTTTTGTGATGTCGATCTTGGGAATTTTAAGATAGAACCAGCCCAGCCAGAATTGACCAATAGTGATCAAATTGAGAAGCTTGTGGCTCAAAACTGCAATGAAGTGTGGAAAATGTATTTTGATGGAGCTTGCAGCCAAGAGGGTAATGGAGCTGGGATTGTGTTTGTTTTTCCTGAAGGTATTACATTTAAGTATTCATTCCTATTAACATTTGAATGTACAAACAATGTGATGGAATATGAAGCTTTAATAACGAGTTTGAATATAGCTATGAAACATAAAATCAAGTTGCTGGCTATCCTAGGGGATTCTGAGTTGGTTGTTTCACAAATTAAGTCCAAGTATGCAACAAAACATAAAAGACTGAAGCAATACAAGAATTTTGTATGGGACACAATTGAGTTGTTTGATGCCTTCTCAATTGAGTGGATTGATAGGTCAAAGAACATAATGTCATATTTTTTAGCAAATGTAGCACTGAAAAGAGATGACATTACATTGGCTGGAGTATCACAAATTGAGTTCATGACAAGGCCTGTAGTCCCTGATAACATATATAGTTGGAAGGTTTTTGATGATGATATTGACCTTTTGAAATTCCTCCACTGTATAGATCAATATGAAGCCCAAGAAATTGATTTCAATGCCTTTATTGAAGAAGTGGATGGGAAGCAAACAATATTTGGAAAAGAGATCTTACAGCTTAAAAAAAAAAAGCTTCCTAAAGGCTTAGTGGCATTGGAGAGGGTGTATGATGGAAGTGATCGATCCCTCATGAAGCAAACACTAGGAAAAAGGGAAGATATCTAAGAGATTAACTTGGGAACTAAAATGGCACCAAGAATGTGTACATATGGAAGAAGATAAGCCCTACAATTAGAAGAATGCTGATAGAGTTGTTAAGAAAATATAAACATGTGTTTGCTTGGTCTTACAAGGATCTAAAAGTATACATGAAAGATTTGTTTCAGCATAAAATACCATTGAAGCCAGATGCTAAGCCATTCAGACAAAAGAAAAGACCCATAAATCCAACATTGGAGCCTAAAATGTAGGAAGAATTGGAAAATCTCAGAGACGGTGGAATCATTAAGCCAATCAGGCACTCAACGTGGGTTTCAAACTTGGTCCTTGTGAGGAAGAAAAATAGTGATATCAGATTATGTGTAGATTTCAGAAACCTAAACATGGCATCCCTCAAAGATAATTATCCTCTACCCAATATGAAGGCTATATTGCATAAGGTAATAGGGTGTGAGCTGTTATCTATGATGGATGGGTTTTTAGGATATAACCAGGTCAAGGTCAAAGAATCTAAGCAATATAAGATGACATTTACAACTCCTTGGGGAACATATGTTTATCTAAGAATTCCATTTGGTCTCACTAATGTAGGAGCAACCTTCCAAAGAGCTATGGATGTGGCATTTGTAGATTTGATCAATGTTATCATGGTGGTGTATCAGAATGACCTCACTGCTTACTCAAAGAAGGTTGAAGATCATGTACAACATCTAGAGAAGGTATTTATTAAGGCCTTAGAATATGGTATTAGCTTGAACCCTAAGAAGTGTCATTTTGCAATCACAGAAGGTAAGCTCTTGGGACATATTGTTTCAAAAGAAGGGATTATGATAGATCCTGAAAGGGTTGAGGCCATTGATAAAATTCATGTCCCTAAAACTATTAATGCTATACAGTCATTCTTTGGATAGATTAATTTTGTTAGGAGATTCATTTCTAACTTTGTTGAGATCATTAAACCCATATCAAAAATGTTGAAAAAAGGACAAAAGGTAGAGTGGACTGCGGAAGCCTTGGAAACTTTTATATCCATTAAAAGAGCCATCAAGGAAGCTCCTGTCCTTAAATCTCTTGGTTTTGCAAAACCTTTTTAGATATTTTCATTCACTGCAATGCAAACTATTGTTGTTGTTATGTTACAGAAGAATGAGGATGGTTATGAGCAACCTATGTCTTTCTTCAGTAAGTCATTGCAGGGGTCTGAATTTATGTATGATATAAAACAAGCATTTGCATTAGTGAAAGCTATAAAATATTGCAGGCCATATCTTATTGGAGCAAAGGTGGTTGCTTACGTCCCTCATGCAGGTGTCAAGGACATTCTGACACAGTCTGAAGTAACAAGAAAAAGATGCAGATGGATTAACAAAATCCAAGAGTTTGACATGGAGATACAAATCACTAACTGGTAAGAGGTTAGGGCTTGGCTAAGTTGATGGCGGAAGCGTACATTGAAGCAAATCAAATTTACAATGTAGAAGAAGAGATTGCAATTGCGAGCATTGAGCATACTCCATGATATGCAGATATCATGCATTACCTTAAATACATGAAGTTTCCAGAGGAATTGAGTGACAACCAGAAAAGAACTTTGAAGTTGCAGGCATCTAAGTATGTCTTCATGGATGGAGATCTATTTTGGAAAAATAGGGATGGTATACTATTGTTATGTCTGGATGAAACACAAGCCAGGCATGTCTTGAGTGAAATGCATGAAGGGGTTTGTGGAGGACATTATTCATCAAAGACAACTATGCATAAAATTCTCAGGGCAGGTTATTACTGGCCAAAGGTTTTTAATGACTCTTTTACATATGTAAGAAAATGTGAGGCCTGCCAAAAATTCTCTAGGAAACTAAAGTATCAGAGAGCTTTGCCACTTCGACCGTTGCAGGCTGATGCCCCTTTTCATCAATGGGGAATCGATTTCATTGGAGAGATACAAGAAAAATCGAGTGGAGGACATAAATGGATACTAGTGGCCACTGATTATTTTACCAAATGGGTAGAAGCAATCCCAACTAAATAGGCTACAAGTAAAGTGGTGACAAATTTTCTAATGGAGAACATTATTACCAAATTTGGTACACCACTAAGATTGATTACTGACAATGGGATGTGTTTCAGATCAGATGAATTCAGAAACTTCTATAGCACATATGGCATTACCATTTCTTATGCAACTCCTTACCATCCACAAGCCAATGGTCAAGCTGAGTCTAGTAATAAAAGTCTTCTGAAGATTATAAGGAGGATGCTAGGTCAGTACAAGAAGGCATGGGATTCAAAATTGAGATTAGTTGTTTGGGCTGACAGAATCACTGTAAAGAAGGCAGTTGGAAAATCCCCATTTGAATTGGTGTATGGAACACAAGCTAGGATGCCTTTACAAAACTTGTTACCAGTTTACAAGTTTATTCTTCAGGAGGATATAGACATTCCAGAGCCTATGGAGGAGAGAATGGAACAACTAGCTAAACTGGATGAGATAAGACAAGGAGCTCAAAATCAGAACATAAAGTTACAAACACAGATGAAGTATCTATTTGATAAAAAGGAAAAAGATAGAAAAATTGAGGAAAGTTATTTGGTACTGATGTGGAACGCAAGGTGTCAGGAGAAGGTAAAACATGGGAAATTTGAAGCCTTGTGGCTGGGACCTTTTGTGGTTGTTGGAAAGATAGGTGAAGATTCATATTATCTACAAAACATGGCTGGTGAAGATCAGGAATTGCCTATACATGGGAAATTTCTGAAGCATTTTTTCTCTTGAACAACACAGAGGATTAAGGGTTGCTAGTGCATGGACAATCCTTAACAATCCTCTCAAAATTTTATCTTCCATGCATAGTAGTCTAGGAAATAAAAGGAACAGGACTTGCCAGTACATGGACAATCCTAATTTTCCTTCTTTCAAAATAATTTTTTCCCATGTATAGTAGTGTAGGGTCACTTTCATTTTCATTCATTCTATCTTGCTCTTATAAATTCATCACCTTGAGTCTGGTCTGCTCACCTAGAAATCTGTATCCTTGCAATGATCTCACAATCATTCATCCCCAGATGGAGCCACTATTAGAACTGTGAAATTCTGAATAATTTCACAAGTTTTTCATACCCTTGAGTTTCCAAATGAGTTTTCATCATAAGCACAAGGTCCTCTCTTCATAACATTTTGCCCATATCTAGCCATGAGATCCCATAAGTCCTTCTAGGTCTGAATATTCCATATTATAATTCCTATCAGCATGAAGAAATCAAGGTCTCCCTGATCCATATTGGATTTTCTACTAATATACATTTGTTGCAAATTGTCGGCAAGACCTCAGGAATGTCACACCGATTGGAATTCATCTATAGGTGTCTTTCGGTAGGACACTAGTCATTGTCTTGGCGATAGATGAAGTTTCATATCGGCAAGAATTATTTCACCAAGGTGAGGTCCCACTGAATGGGTTGTGTCTCACCAACCAATGCATGAGAAAGAACACATCGGCAGGAGATTCATCATTGGAGTGAAGTCATAGTGAACCCTTTATGTCTCACTGACTAGTGCGTGGAACGAGCAAACATTTCAGCAAAATCACAAGTCTTCAGGGTGTGGTCTTTCCGAATACATTATGTCTCACCGACTGATGCATGTGGAAGTATATCAGACAAGCTAAAGGTATTCAGAGTGAGGTCTTGGCGAGTGCATCGGGTCTTGCCGACAAAGCATAATGGGACTCTACCAAGGGTTATCGGCATAACGTCTCTCAGTCTCGCCAACCTGTTTTGTCATGCCAATATTTTGTTGCATCGGTGTGAGAATGATATTGTCATACTGACCTACAAGTCACGCCGATGAGATGTTTTGGGAAGAGTCTCGCCGAACAAAACATAGTGGAATAACAAGCTCGGCAAGATAATTTGCATCGGTATGAGTCTCTTCAAAATTCAGGGTCTTGTCGATAGAGTCTACGTCGTCGGTAAGACTAATTTCATTGATGAGAAATATGAAGGTTATGCCGAAGTGTGGTCTCATCGGTGAAAGTGTGGTTATGTCTCAGCGACCCAAAAGTATCACGGGGTGTCTCTGTAGGACATAATATGATCCGTGGGACGTCTCCCCGACAACAGAGGTCACATTGAAATGCAAAGGATGAAGGGATGACTATCGGTAGAGCATTGGCCTTCGGTGTGACTTCGGGATGTCTCAACGAGTGCTTAGCGAATAATGGTAGAGCCCGAATACAATTGAGAGCCAATGTTTGAATCAAAAGCATTGTGTCTTTTCGAATGCAAATGTATAATTGTTCATTTTCAATTGTAAAGATGAGAGACAACAGATATAATAGGTAGATAGGATAGGAAAAGAATTTTCACAAAAGAGAGACTACGGTTGCATGATTTCAAAATGGAGATATTTATGAAAATCAGTTGATGTGGCAGTGTATTTTTGGTGTCAATTGTCTGTTGAATTTATTTAAAGTATTACTAAAGTTGTCTCCATGATTGATGCTTTATGGTTGTTTAAATTGATGTAAAAAGTTTATATTCAGTTTATCAGTGCACATTTGTTGTATCTGTGTGGTTAATTGATTGGTTCTTTCAAGAAAAGATTAAATCCTTTTGGCTGATCACAGTAATCAGGGAAATTCATCTGGATCATTAAGAAGAACTTAGTAATCATAGTCTTGCATGTTTATACAAATTATAAAAAAAACATATGCCAAACAATTTGAGTTTCTACCAAGAAGAAGTTGCTCATCTAGATTTCATTTGACTCTGTATACCCAACAAGGCACTAGTCTCTGCATTTCACCATTTTGATTCATTCATTTTCTTTACATCTTTTAACTGAACATATTAGGATTTAGTTTTAGAATATTGCTATACAATTTATACCAAATTTAGTTTTATTTATCCACTCCCATCTACCATTGTGGGAAAAACATTTCAAGGAAGATAAGCACATTAAGTCTGCTTCATTTGTATAGGTACACCTGCCTAGGTCTAGCAGCACCTAAAGAGTAGAAAGCTTAAACCATTTGGCTTTGTCTGTTACCCTAAAATGTACCAAGACATTGGTAGCCTCTTGAGGTATTCTTACCTACGTTTTTGAGAGCTAACAGTGTGAAAGAGAGTCTGTAACTACCATCCTTTAACAAAGATGAAGTTGGATAGAAGGTGTAGAGTTCCTCCACCGAGAGAAGAAAGAAAGTGGGTAGAGGAAGTATCTTCTAGGATCTTTGTTGGGTAGAGGGTAGTTTGGAGAAAGTGTTGTGTGAAGGCAGATTATGATAGAAAAAATAGAATCTTTGTGAGAATCAAGGTTCAATTGCATCATGGAACTGTTCCAAAGAAGATAAGGTTCAGAAATTTAAAGACATCCGAAAGGACATTTCAAATATGGATCTTCTATTGCTACCTTTCATTCAAGTGGATCTTGAATCTTTTCTTCCTTGGGAGTATGATGCAGGAGCATCCGGGTTGAGTGCAATTGACATCACCAAAATAAAATGTTGTTTTGAAGTTTTGGTAAATTTCCATGGAATTTCTTCTTACAGGTAGAATTTGAACCTCCATTATATATTTGGTGGATAAAGTTATATAAAAGTGGTTTTTATCCCATGGGAAAAAAAAAATTAAGGAAGCTTAAAATTGACGAGTCCACCTTGAAAAAATTCAGAACAATTAAGTGTTGGTGAAGCACCAATGTGGTAGTATATCAAGATAATTTTCATATGGTGGTCATGGTTAATTCTAATATAGCTATGTGCAATAAAGGGGGGCCATCATTAATACATTTTGTCCAAATTCTCATTTATTAAGTGTTACGAGAGACCAAAGGTCATCCTAGAAGCAGTGTATCATTGTACAAGGAGGATACTAAAGGTCACGACCAACATGTATGAGAATTCACAAGGTTTGAAAGGAAGATCAAGGGGTATCTTCGTCACTGGGTAGAAAGAAGAGAGGCTTGAAAAAAGGTAAAAAGAGGGGGCGTAGTTGGGAAGTGAGGGTGGTTGCATGGGAAAGAAGCTATGTTGGAAGAAAAAAATCCTATGCAGCCTAAAAGGGGAATTAAGGTACATACAAAGAAGCACAAATTTGAAGATAGATGTACATGGTTATGAAATAATTTGATGCAAAGAAAAGGATAGGAGAATTTATATATGGTACGACATATGATTTGTTAAATCTGATATGTTGAAGAAAACAAAGAGTAATGAATGTGTTGCACACATTAGAGGGAAGGACATTACTCCGCACAACTGGTAGAGGAGCTAAAGGACTATTCTGATGCATTTACATGAAATAAAGAGGCAGACTGGGGCTAGTGTAGGGAGCACAAATGAAGGCATGAGAAGTCTAGTAAAAATTGAGTTAAATATTCAAGTTTGGACTGATGCAAAATGTAGCACATGAGAAGAAGATTAAAGATGAATTTGTATTAATTTAGTAGGCTAAACAAATACTAATGCATAAATATTTTAATACTGAAGAAATACAATAGTACTTGATTTGATAAGTGAAGGAAATGGTTAACTATAAATGGAGACAGGGCCATGTGAAGAAACTGTGCATTAATATTGATAGAGTTGAACTGAAAAAGAGATGATGTAGAATTAGATGACGTTAATTGAATGCAAGTGGAAAGGAATACTGAAGGGTAGGAGAGTTGGGAATGTCAGGAAGAAGATTATAAGATATTGAAATGCATTAAAGAGTTGATAAAAAATATGATAAGAGATGAAGAGGATAATAGAGGGAAAAGACATAGCGATGGCAACAGATGTTCACACAAAAGGATAATGGAATATTTAGTAGGCCATCTAAGAGTGGTGAAGGAGACAATAAGAATATGAATGGTTGTGGATTGTGAAAGGTGAGTTCATACAATAGGCATGAAATACAATGTGAACAAATTGAAGAGTAGAAGAAGTGATTTTGATTGGAACCAGGCAGATGAGGAAGATGAGAAGTTGGATAGCAGACTAAAGGGAAATAAAGTGCCTAAAATTTTAATTTATTTCATGAAATATTCTATAATAAGGTTATTTGTTTACTTGCAAATTGGTTTTGTAATCATGCAATTGTAAATCTATTGAAATTGACACAAGTTATTGTCAATTTTTGGGTAAATCATTTTTAAGAGTCTTTTTGTAATTTGGTCTATGAACTTGGTTGATTTTTTTGTTTTGCTCTACATCAAAGAGTTCTAAGTACCTTATTTACCACTTCTTTCATTTCTCCATCAAAACCTTTGATACCATTGATAACTTTAACTACCTTTGACAAGTATCTTGTGATGTTTTCATCTTCATACATTTGCAAGGTCTCAAACATGATATTCAAATTCTACATCTTAGCTTGATTGATTTTATCATCTCCTTCATAAATGCTTTCTAGTTTTATCCAAATTTCTCTAGCAATTTTTTCAGATTGATAACTTTCACTAATTTAGAATTAGCAAGACCACTTAAGAGAGCATACCTTTCTTTACCATTGTTTTCATAGGCCTTGATCTCATAACCATTTGTAGGAATTGTATATCCTCTCTCAATAGATCTCTAGATCTCAAATCCAAGAGAAATTAAAAAACCTTCCATCCTTGTCTTCCAGAATGCATAATCTAATCCATCAAATATAGGAACATATTTCTTGTGCACCATGCTAGATCTCACCTCAAGTGGTTAATCTTTCTTCCAAGGAACCTTGCTTTGATACCAATTATTGAATGCACAAGAAAAAAGAGATGGGGTGGGGTGAATCAATTGTACCTTAAAACTTCAAAACCCTCACAAACATTCAGATCCACATTAATCCAATTAACTCTTAATCTATTAGAATGATTTATCATGAAAGATGTATCAATGGGTTATTTTTAGGTAGGTTAGCGGATTAAAGCATAAATCATAAAATCCAACATTAACTATGAAGCACAATCGAAGACAATAAAATAAAATAAAAATGATTATACCGAATCTCCTTTGAAGCCTCCATGAATCACCTCCATAGCCCTTCTAACTTGCTGCAAATGTAATTGTTTCCCTCAGATTTGAGTGTGTGAGAAATTACTATGACAAAGAAAATGTCCAAAGCAATGTTTGAAGGATTTTATGACAAAATGCCTATGACAAATGACAAATGACTATGCCTATGACAAGTAATCAAATAAAATAAGCTAATTGCAAAGTAAATTATAAGCATGGATTTCCATATAATGAAGTGGTTGTGAGAATGTGAAAAATTTGGCATTTTATAGAAAATGTAATTTTGGACGGATAGATGAGATTAAAAGCTGACAAAGCCTAAAATCAGCGGACAAGATTTCATGTGACAATCCCTAATCAGGGTTAGGGAAAAATCATTAAATGAGTCGTCAAGATGTCATTTGATAAAATCAAATCGGCGGTTGAGAATAAATGTGATAATTAGCGAAAAAGATAAAGATTTTCGAAAATCAAGAAGATAAAGACTGTTTGATTTGTAAGATTCAAAAAATCAATAAGATAAAGGTTGAACTAAAAAGCATATTTGAAAACTCAATAATTTATTCAATTACTTGATTTTTGGAAGAAGATTACCATTTTGAATTAAATAAATTCAAAATATGGATTTTGTATGACAATAAATAATCAATTTTTAGATTATTTACTAAAATGAAGTGACAGTTAATGAAAATAGATCATTTTAAATAATTAATTTATTTAAAATGAGAGAAATGTTAAATTAGGTAATTAAATAATTAAACATAATTATTTACTTTAGAGGATTGTGACTGATAATTAAATAAATAAATAAAATTTATTTTATTAATAATCATGAAGAATACAATAGACATGAATTAATTAAATAATAATGAATTATTTAATTAATAGTCGAATGTGGACCAAGGACATAATTAAGATGTCATAATTATGATAGGATGAAAGATGAAAAATGAAGCTTGTAGGCCTAGGTCATTTTTATGTGTCTACAAAAGATAATAATAGAAAAATAACCAAATCAACACCATACATAAGGAAACACCAGATTTATGTGGGAAACCCAAGATGGAAAAACCACGATGAGGATTAAATCACAATATAAAGTAATATCAACACTAAATACAATAGGGCTCACTATCAAAGGGTTCACTGTCCAAAAGAAAGAAAGGCTCACTAGAAAAAGGATCACTTCCATGATAGAAAAGAAGATAGAGAAGAGTGTTACAATGAGAAACCCATCTCAAAGCAATAGAAATATCCACCACAACATCACCAACACCTTTGTAGTCTTTCTGAGGAATATTTGACACCTTCTTATCACTATAATTAGTAATCTAACACATGAAAGCTTGCACTACACTTCTCAAATGTGCACCCTACAACTCTGAAATTCGCATCAGTCGCGTCATACTCATCTTTCTTATCATCCCTCAACAACTCAACACTTATCTATATCACCTCAACCTTAAAAATATTTTGCAAGGTTAGCTATGCATCTCAACCGTACAAATTCAAAATTAGGTGGGCACAAAAAAATTCTTGTGGTGGAAAGGAAAGAAGGTGGACCACAACATACCTTATAAGCTAGGACCGAAATCCACTCATACACACCACACCATGCTTTCATAAACACCAAAGAAACGTCACAAGTAGTGTAAACGCCCAAGGTTAGTCAAACCTTTGTTAACACCATTAACACTTAAGTGCATGCTTCATCAAATCCAAAGACAGCTAGTGGAAACCACATAACACTTGAACACAATCAAGACCATTCCAAAAATTCCTTGAAGTCCAACAAGTTTCTTTGCAATAACTTTCACTTTACACATCATAACACTTAAATAACTATGTCGTACACTACAACTCAATAAACTAAATTCTAAAGCACTAAAACACAAACAACTTTAAGTAAAGGAAGATACACACACTATCAACAACTCTAGATCCATAAGACCTAAAAATGCTCTATGAAGAAATGTGAAGCAAGATCATTTCTCCTAGACACCTTTACACTATATAGTTCACACACTAGTGAACAAACCTTTCTCTACACAACGATTCAACACACCAAATTCTAAATGAAACACCTATAAAACACTTTGATAAGTGTACCCGAACTATACAAGAATATATTCAACCCAAAATAAATATGGAACCAAACCAAAACACTACTCTATCACACAAAACACCATTGCAACACACTGTTTCCTCTTTTTATTCAATTTTCTCAAAAGCGCTTGGAAACCAAGCACCAAAAACACATCATCAACATATTTAGTACTTTGTCATCACCATCAATCCAACTACATCATAGCAACTCCACCATACATTCATTTAAATAAAATCTTATCAAAGCAACACTAGAGGTTGACACCAGTAGCTTACTAATGACAACATAGTGCAACTAATCAAAGCATCATCAAAGATGTTCAACAACTCAATAGAAATTGTGCATTATATTCAACAAAATCCTACCAATATAGTTCAAAAAGATGACAACACCAAATCTTGTTGGCATAAATGACAACAACCACTCATACTTGCAATAGTTGAGGAAGCAAATGAGTATGTTGATGGTCCTAGCTAGTTTCCTAAATTCAACAAAATGTTAATTGAATCAAAAGATTCTACCCTCACAAAAGAACACAAGGAGGATAATTATCCCAATTATGAGAACACTGCCCAAATTGCATGGCTCCTATGACTAAGGTTGAAAATTTGGAAAGTAAGATCAATAGCCTCTCTTTTTTCACCTTGAAAATCATACCATTATGATGTTACTCTCACCTATTTGTAAGCATTGAACAAATTCATCCAATTGAATTTTTTCTATTAATGTCCTTGAAAATAGTGCCAAGACCCATTCACCCTAGGGTATATGGGTCCCCTATTTTATCAAGGACCAATTTTGGATATCTTGATGTCGGTATTTTAACATTCAAAATTCAAGTTGCAAGTGTCGGTTATTAGGATTTGATTTTTGGGAAATTAGAGAAATTCCTATAAATACCTGGTTTTTACATCATTTGAAACTTAACAAGAAAATTATTGTCAAACTTATGATCAAGAGCACTATCAAGCAAGTCAAGAGCAACTTCTTAGAGATTTTTTATAGCAATTCAAGATCCTAACATCATGTCAAATCCTATGTGTTTATGTGTGTTCATGTTATCATTATTTTGTGAAGGATAACACTTTTGTAGGTATCCAAATTATTCAATCAAATCAAGCAAGAAAGATCCAAAACCTTGAGGTGATGTGCATGAGTTTAGTCATTCAAGGAAACCATTAAAGGGTGGTGAGTTGTAGTGCTTTGTGATTTCATCATTCCTTCATATCAATTATCATTTTATCATTAGTATTATCATTTTGGAAGTGGAAACACTAAAATGGGGTTTGACTAAGGCAAGCCCCTAATTGGCACATCTCTTCTCTTTTTGAATATGTAGATTTCAGGTTCGAAGAGGATTGAAGGAAGCTTGAAGATAAATTGTTCATTGTTGCAATTAAATCCCTACATCTTGTCAACTCAAAGAAACTCACCTAAAGAGTTATCTAACAATGTTTTGATAACTCTACAACCAGGAATTAAAAGCTCAAATCTATCATCAAAGGACCTCGAAAACATAGTTGAAGAGGCATAGAAGGAACCATATTCTATAGGGTGACTTTGTCCCTCTATAGTGATCAAAACCAAAATTTTAGGATAGGTAAAAAGTCCTTTGCACTTCCCAAATTTTCTTGCAAATTACTATTTTAATCTATTAATTGTCAGATTATTGCATTTTACATATTAGGACACATAGTTTAATTGGGATAATCATAGAAAATCAATTGCAAATCATTCCAGGGCTGAATAGGATGTAGATTTAGGTTTGATTGGCTCACCTTCATGGTTGAAAAACAATCTAAAAACCTTGTGATCTCCATCTTAATGAATAATAGAAAAACACCCCAACAAACACAAGCTTGAATCCTAGGTTTACACATTAAACCTAGGGTTCCCATTTTTCTTTGTGTCATTTTGGTGAACCTAGCATATTAACATTACATACCTTTTGAAATTGCATTATAGTTTTAGGTTTTACATTGCATTTTTTAGAATTTCTCATTTAGGTTTTCACTTTTGCATCATAAAAGACATAAAAGCTCAACAAATTATATATCATTTTTCATATCATAGGTTGCATTAGGGTTTATCTTAGTCACTTAGATTATATCTACATTCAAAATTGCATTAACAATTATCACTTGTTGCACATTTATATTTGCATCATATTGTCTTAATTTGAGAAAATTATAGAAAAATATTTAGTTGCAGAATTGTGTGTACACAAAAACATAACCTTTAGATAGTATAATAAACATTCAAATTTTAAATTTTTAGAACCCCTATCAAGGACTCAGATTCCCTTGGGTGCCTTTTTCCTTGTATACTTGCATTAACAAAAAATGTTCACACATCCCTGTATTTGTGTCTTCAGTATGTTTGTGCTTGCAAATCTCTATGTTGGAATACTAATTGAATTCATTTAGCTAAAACTGTTATAAAAAGGGAAAAAAATTGCATTGTTCTATTTCAAAATTGCATCAAAATCATCAATTTTCAGATTTAGGAATCTTATATTAATCAATCAATTTGTGTATTTAAGATCAAAAAATTCCATTCAAAATTATCATTTATTGCTCACATATTTTCACACACTGGCATTGGCATAAACTAACCAATCTATGGAAAAAAATCCACTTTCAAATCTATCTGCAACCAGACTCAAAATCCTTCAACAGTTCCTTACACAATCAAACTTTTAAATTCCAAATACTTTATCTAGGACTCAAATGCCCTTGGGCCCTCTGTCTTGTTATTATTCATAACTCAACTTCTAGTGAAAAAATTATCTCAAGAGACTATGTTTAGATCTATTTTCTATTTTCCATTCACTTGTTACGAAATAGTCTAAAATACATTCCAAAATCTCATATCATCATGGCTAGGTATTTTGGTAAAGTTTGGATTTCATTGAGATCCTTGGTTGATGTTTCAAATTGTGTGTTTGGCAATGACCCTAATTTTGATAATGACATTAATGATACTTCATCTCCTAATACAAGTATTCTTGACATCCTAGGTCAAGATGAACAAAGCATGCATGAATTGATACAAAATTCCTTATGTAACCTTGAGAATAATGCAACCTTTTACCCCTCAATGCAATGGCCTAATCACTGATATCAACAATCAACACCTCCTACCATACCACTACTTGAAATGTTAAATTTGTTACATCTAGAAAAAAAATCACAAGGTATACCTCAATCAATACACATAGAAACACCTATCAATAAAAATCACATGGAAGGAACATAAACTAATCCCCCATCAAATGAACATAAAGTTATAGACACACCTATTAACTTGGAACAGTGTTATGGCCAAGGTTTTAGATTCTTAAGAAAATAAGGATGTGACATCAAGAATGAATATGAAGTCCATCACTTACTAGAAAAAACACCATTAGAAGACACTAAAGGAATAGGATGTGAAGATCCTCCACCTTTACTATCCAATAAATACAAATTCCATGGTCCTATTAAGAAATTACCTTTCCTACATCCTAAATCCTAAATTGAACATGCATTTCTACACTTGTAAACTTGGGTTTAATTACTCTACCACCTATGTCTGAATGAAAAACCAATTTAAAAGTAATAATACAAATACATCCTACTATGCATATCATAGAATATTTGGGCACCTTAAAGATGAATATTGTATTTTAAATAAGAAATTGATAGAATTTAATCCTTATAGGGATCAAGTTGAGCGTATGTTAAATTAACATTCATATGCTTTTCTCCTTTCCATGTGGTAGCTATGGCATCATACCATAATCTATACAATGCATGGGGGTGTAAAATTGGCTTTATGCAATCATATTTCATCTCACAAGGAATAGTGTATCATCATCCATCTTTGGCTCACCTTTTCTCCCTACACTTGGGGAGCAAGGGGTAAGGTAGCTTTGTGTTACCTAATATGCATTCATTCTAGTAAAGGATTTATTCATATCTCCTTAAAACACTAGTGTATCATGTATACTAACCTTTTAGGGGGGGCATATAGTCCCTCACTCATTATTTGTGAAATGAGGTGAATAGGGGTTTCACCTTTTAGGAGATGGAACACACAAAAGGGTTTAGGACCTTCTCCTATTTCCTTCAAGTTTCATTCAAGGAAACGTTAGATATCTCAATCTAGGGATGAAATTAGGGGAAAATATCTCCAATAAGGTATCCTATAGGTTTTATTGAATTAAATAAGGTGTTTCACCACTAAGAAAAGGATTGGAAAGAAAAGTAATGAAAGTAACATACAAAACCTATCTAATTGACCTAGAAAAATGAGCTTAAATTAGAATAAAAAAACTAGAGATAAATAGAGGTGCACCTAGAAAATTGAAGAGGATTGAAACAAGGTATGCAATCCCAAAAATATGACTTTTGAACATATTGGGAATCATATGTCAATAGGGACAATTTAGTCCTAGTTTAGAGTTTCGAGCCGAATCCAAAATCTAAAATTGTTGAACCAGGATCTACAAAAACTGATTGAAATCTTGTATACTAGGACTTATATGCCACAAGTGGAAATTTAGTCCTAGTATTAGGGTTGATTTGAAACTCTAATATCCTCTAGTTATTTTTTGTAGCTTCTCTCCCTTTCAATATTTGATTCTAAAACACTGAATTCTTACTTGTAGGTGACTTTCTATGATCTTGCAAGAGTGATGATAACTTTAACAACTTTGACAACATTTCTCGAATCTTGTTCTTCAACCTAAATTTGCAAGTCACACATCAAAGAGAGGGAAAAATGTTGTTTTGTTATTAGATATGGGTTTTCCTTGGTCAAACCATGTTTTGGTAATCAAACCTTGAAATGAAATGAAATAGAATGAAGGAATGATGGATGAACAAAATGATATATTGCAACTCACCAAACCCTTGTAATAAAGGTTGCAATATTGTATGATATGGCTAGCATGAAATTAGATCTTGACTCTTGATTGTATGTTATGGATCTTGACTTGAATTTTTGCTCAAATCATAAGAGCCTACATAAAAAATGTTAGATAAAAAACAAACATGATGCATGATGACTTTGACATGATGCTTGAATCTTGAATGATGTTATACAAATTTTTTGATGATAAACTCTTGAATAATCTTGAATTGATAGAATGATTGAATTCTTAGATCACACTTTCTCATGAAAATTGCTAGTAGAAAATATGTGAAATAACCTAGTATTTATACTTGTTTATGCCAAATTTCCTTAAATTACAACACTACAAGCCAAAATTAGATCTAGGAGAATAAAATACCAACAAGAATTGGAATTTAAAATAGGTCCAATATAAGTGGGAAACATATGCCAATGGGGGCATATGATTTGCAATAGGCTAAGCTTGGGACACAAATTTCAAGAAATGCTTAGTTTTATGCTAAATTTAGGACCAAACCCCAAAAATTAGGTGGGACCTGTGCAACCAAGGTGGTGTATGAGTCCTAGATAACTAAATTTGGGCCATACAATCCAAAATCATTAAATTGTGATTGGTTATTTGATAGAGGGGTATATGCAGGATCATGATGGGCCAAAAAATAGTGATATGATGGGTATGTGTAGGGTATGTGGCTGATGACTTTTTTTTAACCCAAAATTGATGAAACAAAAAGGGTTTTTAAAGGATATTCTTAGTTTTCCATCAATATAAATTATGATTTACTTTGAATTTAATAAATAATTATTATTCATTTTCTATTTGAATTACGAATAAAGTCTTGATTGATAGGTTGATTGAAAACCATCTATATCTTTCAAATGGTATCACATTTTTTGAATATGAAATATGTTTCACATTCTATGCTTCGCATACTATAAGATTAAAAAAAAGGAATTTCATGAATTTTTGACCAAGTTAAGGTGGTTAGAAATACAAGTTTTTATATTTTTTAAAATTTGTAATAAAAAATCATTAATTATTTACTTGGAAAAAAATTACAAAAAAATGCATCACATCGGGACATGAATCCTCTACTTATATCTAAAATCGTATAAAAAATATTATCATTTTATTGTGGTTAGGGTGGTCAAACAGACACCTACTTCTTATTTTTTCCCTAAAATTTAAGTACAACTACATTGAAATTTCAAATTTTCACCAAATAGATTTTTTTTGTTAAATAAACCTAGTAGTTTAGAAACTGCATTCAATTTTCTACAAATTCTATTCTTACATATTTTTGAAATAATATAGATAACTTATTGAAATTTTTACGTCAAGTTACCTAACTCTAATTTTTTTGAATTTTTCACCACTTAAGGGCTTATTTTTTCCATGATGATCCTGCACATACCTAGAGTATGGATTATCCTTGGAAAGATGCATTAAATAAGGATTTTGGATGCTAAATAGGACCAAATAAGGCATAAAAAAGCCCAATTTTAGCAGGGAGGGCCCAAACAAGTGTAAAAATGTAAAGGGGTAAATTTTCCTACATTACATGTAGCCTCCACTTTAGTGAGAGGATGAACTTTCTTCAAAATCACACTAAAGTAGACAAACTTGCATCAAAATGGGTCCAAATGTACCAATGCTAGTGAGATAGGACAACAATGATCAAGAGGGATGATCAAGCCCTATAGGATCAAGATCCTATAGAAAAATAACATAGGCACAAAAGAACACAGATGAAAATGATGTAGAGAGCAACAATAAGGCACAAGAATACACTACTAAAGACAAAGAGAAATAAAAATAAAAAATAAAAGTGGTCAGATCAAGCTTCAACCTTTTTTCCTACACATTGTGGATCAAATCTAAGTTGTTTGTCCAAGAAAATTTACAAGTGGAACATGATTTCCACTATGCAAACCAATGCATGCTCACAAGGGCTAGGAGAATGTCAGATGGTCCACTAGGCAAGCCTTGAACAAGACACATACACACACAAATAGTATGCACTCACACATTCAAGAAACTAGATATTTGATTTAGTCACACCTAAGTTTGGCTCCGATGTGTACAACCCGTGGACACCGAAAAAATAACCCTTCTACTTTTTCTATGTTGTTTGGGTCCTCCTTGTGACCTTGGCTTAGTTGCTCCTTGATTTAATGTTGCAATGTGGTCAAAACATTCACATTAGGTCTTGGGCCCTAGCAAATTAAAAGAATTCAAGTGGTGCCTTACTTAAGTTTTGTAAAGTGTTCTAACACATTTTCACACTTTTCTAGGATCTTATTAATGCATTTCATCTAAATAATCTCTTTTTATCACTTGCCAAGCCTTATTTGAAAGTGTTGTAAAGTGTTGTAACAAACTTTCATGCTTTTCTAGGCTTTTCATCAATAATTTTACCCTTTCTTATTTTTAAATGGCTCCATTATACACTTACAAGCCCTACTTAAGTGTATTTTTGAGAATAATCTCGTTAAAAATCATTTAGTACATTTAAATTCCCAACACCCACTTAAAATTCCTAAGTGGGACCAAGTTGCTACTAGGGGCGACTTAGTCCCATTTGGCTCAAAAATCAAAAATTTTCAAAATTCTAGTGGGATATTATTTTTTAAACCTTGAGGTCAGCCTATAATGTGGTATTTTCAAGAAATTTTGTATAATCATGTATAAATATAGGGTTTTCCTCTCATTTTCATCCTCCTTAATCTCCAACATTTTCTTAATTTTCTAATCAAGCAATCAAGTGATTTTGCATTCAAGAATTTTGTCTACAAGAGCATTCAAGCACTTTGGACCCATTACTTGCATATCTTTAGATTTCCACTTCAAGGGTTTGGTGATTTGTAGCATTACATGTTGTTCACTCATCAATCTCTTTTCATTTCATTTCATTTTCAAGGGTTTAATTACCAAACTAGGGTTTGACCAAGGAAAACCCCTATTCACTAACCCTCAACAATTTTCCCCCTCTTTGCATGTATTTTACAGGCCTTGTGTGCTGATTTGTCAAAGAGAAAGGTGTGAAAAGTTGCCAAAAAAATTTCAAAGTCATTCAAAGTGATCAAAACCCTAAAAGAAGCTTGGAGAACATCTATAGGTTAGATTTTGTAGTTTTGGATCTAGAAACTTGTCAGGAACTGAAGTGCAGATCGGGAGCTATAGATTGCACCTTTGAATTTATTGAAATCTAGAAGTGGACTAAGTCACCATTAGTGGAAAATTAGTCCCACTTCTAGGCCTGAAAAGTGGTTTTTGTAGTTTTGAATACCCTTTTTTTCTGAAACCTGTTCTAATAGAATTTCTTTGAAACAGGACTAAGTCACCCAACTTGGCATAATTGTCCCAGTGAGCTTCAATAGTGAATTTTTTAGGATTCTAGAGCTCCTCTCCATCACTTTCCAGTTCCCAGATGTGCCTTTTTATTTTCATTAATTTTTGTTACAGTTTCTTTGCATATTTAGTTCATTTTTCATATCACATTGTATTTTCAAACATTTTATATTTTCTTAGTTTTGCATTCATAGTTTATCTTCTTTATCACTTTCCTACCTTAAGAACAATATAATTTGATATATTTCAATCTCTATTGCATTGGAAACTCACATAATTATTGTTGAATGTTAGCATTGCAAAATTGGATTCCTCTTCCTTCATTCCGCATTTTGGTGTGAATAAGAGAAGTAGAGAGCCCATTTTCTTTGTTCACATAACCATACAAAATTTATACCTTTTGATAAATTTGACAAGGTGCCACACAACATGAATAATAGGATTCATGAGGAAAGCCAATAATTTGTATGTTTTACACTCATGAATAAAAGGATGGCTCCACAGGAAAGCAAAGTGTGTTATGCAAGGTGGCCATATAATAGTTATTGTAAATGCAAAAGTAGTGTAAGGTATGTTCAAAGGAGTTTTTCTTATTTCATGTAAGGTATTAATTTATGGAACATCATTCCTAATATCTATAAGAGATAACCAATTGAAGAATAGAAGATTCAAAACTTACAGGATGTCATGTGTCACATCAAGCCACTATGAGGAATATAATATGCTGAGAGCAATCATGCTCTTGAGGGACATCACACCAAATGTCACCACAAAGAGAAAGATGCATCACATAAAGTAAGAAGACTACACAATGAACATAAGTTGTAAAATGAAAAAGAATAATGCCAATGTATTCCCCCACTTTAATTAAATTTCTAAACACCATGTTATGAGCAATTACTTTAAAGTAGCAAATGATAAATGCTAACAATAAAGAGGGCATGAGAGCTTACTTGGAAAGCCCTATGCCAAATCATATGTTTCCAAATAAAGCTACAGCATGAAAAGGGGTTACCCCAAAAATGAAATCCCAAAATCATAAAAGGTATTTGTTGATGCCAAAAATTGGCAAGGTAACAACCCTTTGTGGAAAACTCAGTTTATGGGGGACCTGTTGCGTTAAACTGAGTGACTTCCAAATTTTTAGAGAAGTTGGCTTCTTCTGTAATTGGGAATTTGGAATGGGAAATGGAAGCAAGTATAAAAATAAAGAATCTAACTAAGGTGATGCACCAGAATATAGATAAAAGACATGATAAACCTATCTTTTGGATATGATCTAAGGGCCTGCTTAGCAATTTACCATGTCTTAGAATAATAGAAATTAAGGATTGTAGCATGAACAAATCAGCCAATGACATAAAATAATAATTATACCTATTTACTGAAAAGAAGAGTCAAAAGACATGATCTAAACCAGCAAACAGGTATGTGTAGGATCATCATGGAAGAAACAAGCCCTTAAGTGGTAAAAAATTCAGAAAAATTAGAATTAGGCAACTTGATGTAAAAATTCAAATAAGATATCTATATTATTTAAAAAATATGTAAGAATAGAATTTGTACCAAATTGAATGTAGTTTCTAAACTACTAGGTTTATTTATTTATTTTAAATCTATTTGGTGAAAAATTGAAATTTCAATGCAGTAGTAGTTAAATTTCAGGGAAAAAATAAGGTGTCTGTCTGACCACCCTAACCACAATAAAATGATAATATTTTTTTATAAGATTTTAGATATAAGTAGAGGACTCACGTCTGAATGTGATGCATATTTTTTTGTAATTTTTTTCCAAGTAAATAGTTAATTATGAATTTTTATTACAACTTTTTAAAAATATTAAAACTTGTATCTCTGACCAGCTTAACTTGGTCAAAACTTGATGAAATTCATTTTTTTTAATCATATAGTATGCAAAGTATAGAATGTGATGCATCTTTCATATTCAAAAAATGTGATACCGTTTGAAAGGTACATATGTTTTTCAATCAGCTTATGAATTAGAACTTTAGTAATAATTCAAATAGAAAATGAGTAATAATTATTTATTAAATTCAAAGTAAAGCATAATTTATATTGGGGAAAGCTGAGAATCTCCTTTAAAAACTATTTTCGTTTCAATACTTTTGGGTAAGAAAAATTTGTCAGCCACATACCTTACACATACCCATCATATCGCCACTTTTTAGCCCATCATGATCCTGCACATACCCAAACATGCATTCAAAGTATAGAAGTACAAAAAATAAACCATTCAAACAATAATGGCACAGTATAAAGTTTATCAATAGCATAAGAAATAGAGAGGCCAAATAATGAAATAGTCTGTGAGTTCTTGCAATAATCTAAACAATAAAAGGCCTAGACTCTCCAAAAGTCCTATAATTCTAAAACTAGTGAAGCTTGAAAATCATGTAGCAAGTAATCTTGAAACTCGAAACCTCCAACTTCTTGAAATTTTTTGGAACCCTTCTTCAGAAGCAAAGAGCGGTATTTATAGCAATCCCTCCACCACTTGATGAGAAAAAACCAAAAAGATTCAGAATCCTGAGCAATGATGTTGAGGTAATGATTTCCCTCAGCCATTGTAATAGAAAATATTTGAGACAACTTTTTTTTTCCCTTCATTCAGGTGCATCCTTTGCGAATGATGGCAGTGGTCTCAACAAAGTCTCATGCAAACAAGTGTTGCCTCTTTGGATAGGCAGTTAGAACATGTGGTAGCATATCACAGCCCTTTGTTCGCTTCAATCCTTCACTGAAGAAGCTTACATTGAAGGGACACATGGTAGCATATTGTTGTTGGTGGCCTATCTACCCTTCCATTGTAGAAAACTTACATGAATATGACACATAGCAATGAATTTTGATAGATTCCGCCTGTGGGGCACACCAAATATTTATGTGAATGGTAGCTACATGGCACAGAGGCAGGGACCGATGAGGAAGTGAAAGGAAGCAATCAAAATAACCCACAAGGAGGACACGTGGGAGCATATCAGAGGTCGATAGATGAGCAAGGAGAAAAATATTTTAGAGAGTGATGAGCGAACATATAGCAGAGGCCATAGTGATAATCAAAAGGGGGTCGATGAAATTCTTTTAAAGGCATGGGCTGGTACTTAGCCAAAAACCAAACTCAAAGGGAGAATGGTGAATTTCATATTCATAGCTTTTGGCAACTATTAGGGGCATTTCACTCTAAGGAATGTAGAACCCAAAATTTTCTCTAGTTCGCAAACCAGAGTGCCATCCATTGGAAATGGAATTAGAGCTTAGAAAGGGCTGCCTATAGGGGTGGCCATTCATCCTCAGATGGTCTTGCTATATTGCACAAATGCTCCTGTGCTCTGCCCAAGTCAAGCATTTCTTTATAAGGAAATGTGTTAGGTAAACTGGCCCCTGCCTCATAATGGAACAGTAGCTAAGAAAGAGGATGAATAACACCTTCAATTTCTATTGTGGTATAAGGATGGCCGAAACTATGGAAAGCATTTGGGTCTTTCTCCTTCTCTTCAATTCTTTGTGCAATCTGCTCTACTATGGCCATCAACCCATCTTCAAGAAACAAAGATGGCAGACCCATATTGCTTAGCTGTGAGAAATTTTCCCACATGTCATTCATCATTTGGCTCAAAGTAGCAAGGACTACTTTAGTTCACTGGAAGGCCGAATGGCAATGGATGAACATGTTTGTTATCTGGGCAACAATATCCTGATTTTCAATGCCTTCTTTGGCCAGGTCTTCATCAGAGACATAATATAGCTTGCTCAACAAACTCTTTGCTTTTGGAACCTTCTCTAAGAAGAACCATGGGAATTGCTCAATTGTTCCATGAACCTCCTATCTCAGTTTTGTTGCCTTTGAGATGAACCAGAGCATCAATTGCAGTGTTAAGAAAAAGGTTTTAGTTCCTTTTCCCAATAAGAAATATATAGTTGTCGAACTAATGGGATGAAGTTTGGCTACGTGGAGGAGGCTTGTTTAGAGATCTCTTTAAAGATGCGATCTTTGCATCCTTTGAGTTAATAACCTTCGTTAATTCCACATTTCTCTTTTTTACAGATGTCAGTTGCTCCCCAAAGCTACTTATCTCTTTATACCAGTTCTCCTTGACTCGGGAGTGGTTTTCTAACTCTGTGCCAAGAGAGGACTTTGTCTCCTGAAGTTCCTTTTCTAACTGGGCCTTTTGGCCCAAAAAATCCATCATATTCTTTTCTAATTCTTTCTCATATAGAGTGCATTGAGCTGGTAACTCTTTATATTTTTGTTGCATATTTTTCTCCGTCAAGGTCAATTGGCTCTGATATTTTTGGTTCCTCACCTATAGCTCATTGAGTAGTGAGGGGTCAATGGACTGGGACTTATTGATTTTCTTTTAGAGTTTTCTCCAATCCAACTCTTCCACTCAAACCTTCTCAGACAAATGTTCAACTTCGTACTAAAAGATTGAGGCTGCTATTTGGAATTCTTGACAATCTAACTCAGAATGCTGACTCATTTTGTGGAGCCTACACCATCTCGATAAATTAGCCTCAGCTAGATATACACCACTAGGAGGCTTCTCTTGATTAACTGGCTGATTGATAGACTGATTGATAGGTTGATTAACTGGTTGATCTAGTGGGGTGGAGACTCCTCCATTGTTGGGCCCTATGTTCCAAGTCCTATTCTGTCCTGATGGATGCCTCTTATCGAACTCTTTTCCACCACCTTGCCCTCTGTCAAAGTTCTGGCCTGAGGATTTCCCTTTATCATATTTTTGTCTTCTATCATTATTATACCTTCTGTCATTATTAAATCCTCGTTCATTGTTATACCCTCTTTCATTTTTGTAACCTCCGTTCTGGTTATATCCTCTTTCATTTTTGTATCCTCTCTCATGACGTTGCCCTCTATAAAAGTGTTGTCCTTGTGAATTTTCTCTGTTCTGATTGGACTGCATATTTCTCTGAGTAGCTTGCAACTGACTGTTTTGGTTCTTCAAGTAATTCACCTCCATATTTAGCTTCTTTATTTGTTCAGACAATTGGTCCAGTCTCTCCTTGTCAGGATTACTGTATGGAGGCTGATTTGCATTATTCTGAGGGTATCCTACTATGGCATTAGCATTCAGTGATTGGTTCAAAACTTCATAATTCTGCAAGTATGGGGGATAGCTAGCTTGTAGCTGCATATGCAGAGGTTGATTCACATTTTTCTGAGGGTAACCAATTGTAGATGGAACTTGTCTCACAAGAGGTCCTGGGCGAGGGACTAGAGGCAACTGAGGTACCAGATTCATAACAGGAGTATGGTTGGCAAGAGCCTGGTTGAGAGCTGGAACTTGTCTAGGGTGAGCAACAGGTCCTAATGAGGGTAAATGCCCAAAAAAATGTTGTCTTAAAGAAATGCTAACTTTCATAGCCTCCGCATATGCATCAAGTAGATTATCAGGAGGGTTATTACTCCACTTTATAAAGGTAGTTGTTAGACTATCAAGTCCCTCATAATAAACTTCTAAAGTCGTGGGCTCATCAACAGCATAGGGGGACTGTAGTCTGGTATAAGCATGATGAAACCTATTGTTGAAGGATGCTATAGGCTCATTAACCTCTCTCTTAACATTAGTAAATTGGAGATAGAGCTCATTAGGGCTAATGGGAATCTGAAATTTCTGCAAAAAGGTAGTCTCTAGTTTAGTCCAATGTTGGATAGACCCAGTAGGCAAATGATTGTACCAATAAAATGCATCTTCCCATAGTGAATAAGGAAAGAGTCTAAAAGCTACATCCTCATGGTTTATCCCTCTATCCTTAAGGCTAGTCTGAAAGATCCTGATGTGTTCTTTAGTAGTTCTATTGGGATCATTCACATGGAACTTTGAACAAAAGTGTTCAGGGTTTTTGGGCATAACATTGTAATTAGCGAAACTCAATGGAGATGGGTTGGTTGTTAGGAAAGCCATTAGTGGAGGTGTGGGTGGTAATGGCTGATTTATGATCGGCTAAGGTTTTGTAATGGGAATGTCCTTAGACTCAGATGAAGATGGGAATGATGGAGATGACAGAGGTGGGATGATGATGATTCTCCCCTTATGTTGGTCCTTCTAGACCTAGTAGGTTATGGTAATTCCTGAAATTCCTCCTCTCCTGGAGTAGATTTGGTTCCTCTTATGAATCTATTAGGAGAGATAGCATTCAAAAATTGATCCATCTTGCTTATTTAGGCCCTCCTTCTAGCGCCAATATGTTGATGATGTTTTTTGCATAGCAACAACTCAGAAAAAATATAATATCCTATCTCTCTTGAAAGGTAAATCTCTATTAGCAAGCCTCAAGAGATAACCCCAAGGTTTCTAATGTCAGGTATTGACAATGCATAAACAACTCAGTGATAAATGTGAAAATGTTGGTAATCACAATGGGACCTTACTACAAGAAAAATATTGAATCTCAATTTATCAGATCTAACAATATGATGATACTTAATCCTAAATTTAATCCAATGATTAAAGAAATAAAAAAAGATAATGGTTTCAAAGAGATTTCTAAACTTAATATTAAACCTAAGATTAACAATGTAAATGACCAATACTCGAAATGGACCAATCCCTCAAAACTGATTTCTACTTGACCCAGATAAATCTGCAATCGTATAGAAATAGTGCAATCTTCTAAGGTGTTAAGATTTTCAAATCATGAACATTCATTCAAACAACCCTATTGCAATTGAAATGAATAGACCCTCACAACTGAACTAAGCACAATGAATATAAAGTCCAGGCTAACTTTGCAAAGCAACTAACAATCAGTTGGTTGCGAAAAGTATGGACCAGGGATTGCTGCAACACTTCAAATATCAAACCATAAACATCATTAAATCAGATATAATCTAAACATCAACTTTCCTCAAAGAAATTATAAAGATAGAATAACAAGAACCATGCAAGATAAGAAGAAACACAAGTATGGCACCAAATCACAATGTCATTACTTGTATCAAATTATCCATTGTAGCAATAATTCCAGCTTTCTGTTATACTATTTGCTTGAGAACAACTACTTGCTAACTCTTGCTCTACTTAATTTGCTTCTACACTATCTCTTATCATCTATGTCTAAAACTTCTTAACCCTTACAAATGAGGCAAAATGCCCGATTTATAGAACCCCCAAAACATGTCGACCTAGATAGGATTTTACAATAATAATTTAGGCACAACAAGTCGACCAAGAGAAATTCAAAATGAGATAAAATATGCATTAAATGCATGAACTTCATCCAG
This sequence comes from Sequoia sempervirens, assembly GCA_007258455.2. NCBI lineage: Eukaryota > Viridiplantae > Streptophyta > Pinopsida > Cupressales > Cupressaceae > Sequoia > Sequoia sempervirens. The sequence goes on along the minus strand of VDFB02000003.1, from coordinate 51,329,510 downwards.
GTCAGCCCGGGATCTCCAATGCAGCTCAGACCAATGCATGGAAAAATAATAGGGAAGCACAAATCTTGATGTAACCAATCATTAACTACCTTCCCCTTTGTCTTTATTCCGATCCAGTATTTGTGAACTTTCAAAAGCACCCTATCCAATTTGGCCATAGGTGGCAAAGGAAAAACCCTAAGTTGCCTTTCAATTGATACAATTTATTCCCTAGATTCTTTCACCGACTTATCCCAATCCACCTTATAAGTTAGGTATTTTTCAATGATAGCAATGTAAGTGGCCGCATCATCCAACTGGTGCTCAAAAATAGAATCATCATTATTTGGAGCATAAACATCATGCCACCACTTCCTCAACTATTCCAAACTTAAATACTTAGGAGCGATCTTCCTCCTCCCTGTCATAATCTCAAAGAAAGTAATGGAACCATTGTACACACCAACTAGGGTATCATCAATCTGCCTCCTCTGTTTTTAAATCATCTTCAACACCTTCTACCTGATTTGCAACGCTTCAAACCATTTCCAAGGTTCAGCAGCTCTAGAGGAAGGGAGAATTTTATCATTTACTAGTTTATCCCTGGTGTACTCCATGATAGTTTTGGTTTTCTACAGCAGAAGATCTGTATCTTCTTTATCCTAAGCTAATACCTCCTTCAACCAGTCAACCGCCCTTATAGAATCCTTTCTGGTTGAAAAAATATTTTGATGGCCTCATTTCCTTTGGTTCGCACCCCTTGTAGCCAATTTGCAGTGGCAAGAGTGGAAGCTTTCATCTACTCCATTTTGGTGATGGTCTCTTGAGGTAAAGGATTCACAGTAGAAACCGAATGGTTAATGGATTGCAAGGGTTTCATTAAATCCTCCAGGCACTTCCTGAGATTCTCATTTTCCTTTTTCAACTCTTGCTTAGTTTTTATTTCCTTCCTCAATCTTCCCAAGATGACTACACTAGAACCTTGATAATCTTCAATATCCTACTCAATGGATGTAGGCCCTAAATTGAAGGTCTAAACATTATAATCCTTTCTAGCCACATCATCTTTGTTTTTATCTGGGGCAGGGGTTGCAATGTGAACAACTCTATTGCTGGCCTCATCTCTTTCAATCCTTGAGATCACTCTAGCCTTCTTCTTACCTTTGTATTTTCCAATTTTGGCTAGCAGCTCATCCCAATTGGGTGGAGTGTCTTCCACAACAACCTATTTTCTCCTTATTTCTTTGTCCAACCACTCAGGCATAGTGGAATCCAATTGCACTTTATTCTATTTTTCTTCCTACTGTTCCTTAGGCACTCCTTCACTCAAATTATGTTTCTCAGGAGTCTCATCTGTCTTACCCTCCTTTTCTTCAACATGTTCTTCATCACGTACAGGTGATGGAATCTTTTCTGCCTCCTCTTCTACTAGAGGTGATTTAACCTCTTCGGTTCCAACAGGTGACTCTACATATGCAACCAAGCGAGATTGCATTACCTTTTCAACTTCTTCTTCTGCACTATAAAGGTCACCTTCATGAAATTCCTCCCCTTTGGTGTTTGGATGATCCTTAACTTCTTTGGATTCACCAGGTTCTCTTTGAGCTTCATGGGTGGAAGGAATATCATCATGCTGCTCCTAACGAGAAATAACTGGAGGAAGGTCTATTTTAGGCACACTATCCTTGGGAGAAGGAGTTCTAGATCTCCTTGTGTACACCTGTGCCTTCTCCTCTGAGCTTTCAACATTTACCACTGGTGGGGTAACTTCTTCCTCTCCTACCTTGGAGCTTACCTTCTCTGACAATTTTATGACTCTTCTCCTTTTGGGCATAGGAACATCAACCTCATGACCTTGCTTATCAATTTCTTTCTGTTTAGACTTCTTAGTCCTTGTGCTCTTCTTAGCTATTAGCTTTCTCTATTTTCTTGCCCCTTGGGCTTCCTCCTCCTGAACACCTTTAATCTTGATTTTGAAAGGGGAATCTAGCTTACCTTTTCCTTTAGGATCCTACTCAGTGGATTCCTCGGAAGTGGATTGAGGGTCTAAATCTCCCATCAGCTCATAGGTGCATTTCACTCCCTCATTCTCTAGTTCCCACATTTTATGCTTTAGCCACATCTTGGTAAATTTGATAATTAGATCCATTAACAGTTTTAATTCTATTTTTTCGTCCTCTAGACATTCTACATCACCAATTGGCTTATCCTTCACTGCCTCGTAAGCATGATCCTGAATCAGGTTTCCATCATCCTCGAGTTGATCTGAGATTTCCATTACATTGTATATCCAGATTGATTCAACTGGGAGCTGAGAGAACTTCTTTCTAACCTCAAATTCATCATTGGAATTGGCTCAGTATTCCTCCAAATCAACCTTATGGCTATATTCTCTACTGGCCTTCTTTTGGGCTTCTCCTGTGATATCAAACCTGGACCTCTTGGAATGGAAAGACAAGCCAAGAGTACTCATCTCTTCCTCTAAAGCCTAGGCATAAATAATGGAAGGACATGCCTCCGCAGTGCCAATTCTTAAGGGGAAGTCTCCACCAAATCCAGTCTTATGTTTGTCTCTCTTGATAATGGCATCAAAGTCACATATCTTTTTGGTTACTTCCAAAAGTATGATGTGATCAGTAGGATACCTTCGAAGTCTCTAAGGAGCCCTTTGGTAGCCATCAATCTGAATGTAAGAAAAGGTTGGGAACTGAATAAACCAAGCCCCATATTTCCTAATGAGCTCTTTTGCTTGATCTGAAATCCTTGTGTGCTCCACTCCCTGAAGCAATCTAGTGATGTGCATGGTGAATACATCATTCACCCTCCTATAGTTCGAGCTCCCCAAATGCAACTAAGGGAAAACCTCATAAATAATATCCTGTCCAAAGATTCCCTTTGTTCTCAATCCTCTATATGGGTGAAATCTTGCAAGAGCATAGACTAAATATGAAGTCATCGTGAAGGTCTTGGTCTACAACACATTGGATAGCTGCTCGTGAATTACTCTGCTAATGACTCCTACCCAATGGTAGTCAGTCTTCTCCTGCTCCATCCTCAAAATCACATGGCACATCCAATTCTCAAACATGCCAGCATTCTTCAATCCAACCACCCTGCTAAGAAAAGTGATGGCATCATAATATCCATTCTTGAATGTTTCCCTAAATAGCTGCTTGAAGCTTGGAATAGTGGGACTTGGGCTTCTCCAGCCAGGAATTGATAAGCTGTTGAGATTTCATAGTCTATTCATCGTAGAACTCCTGAGCTGCTATCATGTTGAATGCCACCACATGAGATCTGTCTGGCATATCAAAGGTCTGGGCAATGGAAACAGGGTTGAGATTCATCACAACTCTTCCTTGAGGACCAATAATTCTTTGTGTGTCCTAATCATAGTGCCTTGCACATTCAAGGACAAGCTCATAGCACTAGACTATGGAAGGGAAACCAGCCACACGTGACAAGCCCAACTCCTTCATTCTTCTAGCCACCAAAGGAAGTTCCTCGGCTTCCATTCTTCCTTTAAACTCTTTGTAATCCCACAGTCTGACATTTGTATCAGTTACTTCTGACCAGATAGAAGTGATCTTACTCTTAGGTTTCTTTCTCTTAATGTCCATTTTAATCTTCTCTGCTTCAGAGATTGAAGATCCCTCTACTGCCTTGCTAGATTCAGCCTGCACTCAACATGGAAATCACAATAAAAACCATAAAAGGAAATGTTAATCCATCAAAACATCATTAGAATGAACCTCATACAATCAAGGTGTTATTAAATCTCATACAAAATGATCATAACACATTTTGGGTTTCAGGACCATTCACAGAATCTGAGCCAGGGAGGAATTTTGAGAAATTTTGGACCAGGCGGATTCTAGTGGAATAATCATGAAAACACCTACTAAAAATTAAATCTGATCATTATCACTCAATAAACCACATAGGAGATCATAAGATAGCATGAATTAATCATAAAATGCACTAAAAGTCACTAACACATCATGATATTCCATATTCCATCATATTCCATTAGATTTCAGGAAAATCCGCTAAGGACGGATTTCCGCGAAGGAAGAGACACTTTGCAAATCTGGAAAAAACAGGGAACCAAGGACTTCGAGAAAATTTGGAGTCTATGGAAATCTGCAGATAAGGTAAAACGTCAAAAACATGCAGACTCCGGGAAATTGAAGGAGGTTGGGAAAATCCAGAGTCGCCAGAAATCCATGGAATACATGAAACTCTGAAAATGATAGTAGATTCTAGAAAAACTAAGGAGATCAGGAAAATCCGCTAGAGACGAAAAATCCTGAGGTCACTGCAAAACCTGAATATCGGCGTTAAATCACGATTTCACCCAGAACATCAGATTGATCATGAAATTTAAAGATCTAAGCTTAGGGAAAGTTTAATACGGGCCTTCCATGGATTCTCTTAGCATTGTAGGCCAATTGGGAGATGAACTAGGGTTAAATGGTGATGCCCTAAGTTTCAAACCCTATACATCCGCCATTAGCACACATGCAAGCTTAGAATTTACACATTTCAATTGCTAAATCACTACTAGGGTTTACTCAAGACTTCTCAAGCATGAATCCTCACAATGCAAATAAAAAAACAAGCTCAGAACTTACTTGGAAGACCATAAATTGAACAATACTATGCAACCCTAGCCATGAAATGATCAAATACTCAAGAATTCGAACACCAATGAACTTTATAACACCAAATCCTTATCCACAATCATCAATTAGAAGCAAGGCAATCGAAAACATACCATTGTGAAGCAGAAACAGATCTCAGAAACAACAAATGTGAAATTTAATGGTGTCCACAAAGAACAACGAAAAGAATGCACCAAAAATCACCACTTAAATCGAGCAACTCAAACTCAAATGCCCCAAATCAAATCAAACACTCACAAGAATTCACTCCTCGGCTCAAACAATGGCAAACAATAAGCATAATAGTGCAAAAGACCTTGAAAATTAGTTAAATACATCATTCAAATCTCATACGAAAACATTAATACCACCGACAAGAAAGCCAGGAAAAAACCAGGAACCCGACAACAGGACGGAATCCAGAAAAATCCAGACCACGCAAAATTCTGCGAAGACTGAAAATCTTCAAACCACAGTGCTCGGCTAGAGTCTAAGCAAGATCCGAGAAAATCCAATTGGGGTGGAAAGTCCCAAACCAGGGTGAAAACCCGAACTTAGCTCAAAATTAAAGATCTTCAATGAATAACTTAGGGGGATCACTTAGGTAATCAAAATAAACATTTAAGCACATGCCACAATAAGATAAAACCTCAACATGAAAGGGCCAAGATACCAAAACCAAAGCGAAAGAGGGTCCCTGCCTTGAGTGGGGCGTGTGTGCGAAAACTACACAACAAATGGTGACTTTGCTGGGAAATACTTCAGAGCATTTGATGACGAACAAGAATCGAGAACCCATAATCTTTGGTTTTAATCTCATTATCAAACAAACAAATCAAAATGCAAAGATTAAAGAGTCAGAACCAAAGGGTAGACCGAACCTTCCATAAACTGAGAATTCAAGTGTGTGCATATGAGTTCATTTCCCTCCTTAAGCTACTACAGGAACCAAGCTTAGTCAAGACATGCTACGTACAGATTCTAACTTCAAAAGCAACCTGGATAGAGCCTCGCTGCCATTCAAGCGTCTATAACCCCAACGAGGTTATCGTTGTGACTCTCCCGAACATAGCTCTATTGCTATCCAGGCATCCATAGCCCTGATAGAGATATTCAGATACCCTTGATAAGTTGAATTCATTCTTTTGATTTTAAATATTTCACTGTTCTTTCTTTTGATATTCTTTTTTGTGTCAATTTTCATTTCAACCTATGAACAATGAAGTTCATACTCAGGACTGAGAACCATAGTGGCGCTGAAGCATAAATAAGATTTTTCACCTGACAAGACCTTACAAGGGACCTACATTAACATCAGGATTCTTAAGATATATGAGAAATATAAGATTTCAGAGTACTTCAAATTCAAATCAAAACCAGTGACCCATCTTCTATAAATCAAACATTTAGACTGTTGGCAACAACAAAGACTTCAACCATCCTTTCAAGATACAAGACTAAAGTCCACCAATAAAATACTTAGAACAGTCCCAGATAATGATATATTTTCCATACAGTTGCAACACATCCAGGCGAAAATAGGAAAACCCCCAAAGCAAGAGCGAAACAAACAAACCAAAACAAAACAAAAGCAAACCTACACTAACCAAAACAAAGCAAAGAAAACAAAACAAAAATGAAACCTAATCTAACTATATACAGGAAAAGAGCTAAAAACACCTCAAGACTTGAAATAATGCTTCAAATACTGCCCATTGATAGGCAGTGGGATATCCTCTCCTATGAGAGTTTTCAAACGAAAAGCATTATCTCCCAGAATTTCTAAAATTTGGTAAGGGCCAAGCCAAAGTCTATCAAATTTTCCATGCTCTCCCTTACGGTCATGGGCTTTATCCCAGTAAAGAACCAAGTCAAAAATCCTAATAGATTTTACCTTGGCTCTTTTATCAAACCATCTCTTGACTACCCCTTGATGTTTAGCAAAGTTTTCCAAGGCTTGTTCTCTTTTTTCCTCAAGGTGTAACAATTTAGCCAGTCTGGCCTCATGTTTATCTCCCTCATCGTAATATTCATTAATGAACTGTAAAGTAGGGATTTTCAACTGAATAGGAAACACAGGCTCTAATCCATAAACCAGGTGATAAGGTGATATTCCTATGGAAGTTTTATGTCGTGTACAATCTACCCAAAGAGAAAATATGAGTTGGGTATGCCAATCCTTTGGATTTATTTCTAATAGTTTGTAGATAATAGTCAGAAGATTTTTTTTGGATGACTTAGCAAAACCATTACCCTGAGGATAATAGTTGGATGCAAAATTAATGATAATCCCTGATCGAAATCCCAATTAGAAAACTTCAACGGTGAAAATGTAGGACCATTATCACAAACTAAAGACATAGGACATCCAAAACGGTTAATGATACATGATTCAATGAAGTTAATTACTACCTCCGAAGTACATTGCTTGCAAGCGAGGGCTCTAGTCCATCTTGTAAAATAATCAGTGACAATAAGGATATACCTGTGACCTATAGAGGAAGGTGGATTGATGGGACCAATGAAGTATATCCCCCACTGTGTGAAAGGTTTTACCTCAAAGACCGGCTGGAGTGGGAGTGTTGCATACTTCTCTCTGGTGGCGGCAGTTTGGCACACATGACAGGTTCTAACATGGTTGTGTGTATCCTTAAATAGTGTAGGCCAATAGTAACTAGCTCTCAGAATCTGGTTTGTTGTAGAAGGTGTTGATCCATGGCCTATACCATATCTATCATGAAACTCTAACATCACTCTTTCAGACTCTGCCCTTCCTAAAAACCTCAAATAAACACCTTCATGATTCCTCTTATATGGCACAACTCCTTTCAACATGAAACTATCACTCTTTAAGCACAATTCCCTTCTTTGTACTGCATTAAGATGATCAGGACATCTTTGAGTCAAGAGATAATGAACAATATCATCATACCATTCACCAGGAGAAACAACTTCTAAATTGTAACTCTGGGCTGTAAGATCAGGGCCTGTCTCTGCCATTGTCTTTGTAAGCCCTTGCCCTCTTTTCAGCTTCATGGGTTGAATTTCCATATCATACTCTTGTAACATAGTTACCCACTTGGCTCTGCATTCTCCTAGCTCATTCTACATCAACAATAGCTTAACTGTAGGATTAGGAACTATTGCAAAGATTGTGTTTCTAAGGATGTAGTGCCTGAATTTCTTTACAACTCTAACTAAGGCATAGGCCTGCTTTTCCACACTCGTGTATCTCAACTCTACATCCTTCAATGGTGCACTCATGAATGCGATAGGATGTTCATTTCCTTGGTCAGATTTTTGAGTTAACATAGCAGCAGAGGAATGATTGAAAGCAAATGAATATATATAGAAGGGTTTAGCATAGTCTGGACTTACCAAAATAGGAGCTTCAGCAATAGCCCTTTTTATCTCTGCAAATGTTTCCTTTGCTTCTGCATTCCATTCAACCTTTGCCTCTTGCTTCAACATTGCATTCAGTGGCTTGACTATTTATGCTAACCCAGTGATGAACTTCCTCACAAAGTTGATCTTGCCAAAGAATGATTTCATTTCTTTCTTGCTGGAAAGTGGTGGGATCTTGAGTATGGCTTCTATTCATTCTGGATCAATGGAAATTCCTTTCTCAGAGAGAGCATGCCCCAACAATTTACCCTCTGTGACTCCAAAGATGCATTTCTTTGGATTGAGAGATATCCCAAACTCTCTACATTTTTGAAAAACTTTGCACAGATCTGAGATATGATCACCTCTCTTCTTGGAAAAGACTGTTAGATCATCCATATAAATGATTATGCACTTACCAATTATGTCCTTAAAGGAAATGTCCATGGCTCTTTGGAATGTGGCTCCTGAATTAATCAAGCCAAAAGGCATCCTAATGTAGGAAAAAGTGCCCCACTTGGTGGTGAAAGCAGTCTTGTGCCTATCCTCATACTGCACCATGACCTGGCTGTATCCTGAATAACCATCCAAGAAAAACATCATCTGAGATCCATTGACAATCTGGAATACTTCATCTAGTGAGGGTACTGGATAATTATCCTTCTTTGATGCCCTGTTTAGGTTCCTGAAATCTACACATAGCCTGATTTCACCATTTTTCTTTCGCACTGGAACCAGGTTTGCAACCCAAGTAGAGTGTCTGACTAGAAATATTATTCTTGCAGACAATAGTTTTTGCACTTCCTTCTGTATTATGGGTTCCAGTAAAGCATTGATAGGCCTTTGCCTCTGTCTAAAAGGTTTTACTCCTGGATTGAGAGGAATAGTATGAGTTATGATTGATGTATCATAAGTCTTTAAGTCTTCATAACTCTAGGCTATCACATTTGGATATCTATGTAGTGCATTGATTATTCTTCTTCTTTCTTCTGGAGTGCACACTTTACCAATAAAGACATTTTTGACATCATCCTGAGATCTCATATTATATTTGTCACACTATCCACTAATGGAATCCTTCTTGGTATCCTGTTCTTGCTCCTTAACCTTGTCCAGATCAAAGATCCTTTTTTAATTGCACCATTCCTCTGGGAATTGTGTTGGTCTTCAGATTAATTACCCCTTCCAAGTCCATCTCTGCTTCTTGGAGTTTAGTTTCATCAATGATTTGAGAAGCAAAAACATCAATACTTGTAATAAAATATAAGATATGCTTGTCATCTTCAAATACCTAGAAGTTGGTGACGTTATCAGGTACTAAGGGCACTGGGGTCAATTAAACAGTAAAATTATTTAGTCTAGAAAGAGATAGAGGTTGCAATGTGTTGGCTACCTGGGTTAGAGAGTCAGCTGTTTGATTTTTACATTGTGGAATCTACTAAATATTAAAGGCATCAAATCCTTCAATGAGATCCCATACTCTGTGTCTATAGTTGGTCATTCTCCTGTCATGAAACGAGTATTGTCTCCTAACTTGCTTGAATACTAACTCAAAATCTCCAAAAACTTGCAAGACCTTAACCTTTTTCTTCAACGCCATTAATAGTCCATGCACCAAAGCCTCATATTCTTCTACATTATTCGTACAGTGAAATTGAAGTCTATGAGCAACAAAAAATGTCTTACCTCTTAGACTAATTAGTTTGAAACCTGCCCAAGCTCCTTGCTTTGACTTGGACCCATCGAATCTTAAAGTCTAGTAACTAGCAACTGCAGACTTCCTTGTTGTATCACTTACATTGTTGTTGTTGGATGGTTCTTCAGAAGGCATTACTCCTTTTCCTTTGGGATCTTCTTGGACATTCTGGATGTCAATTTTGACTGTAGGAGTGGGGTTGATGCATTTTTGTATTTGTTCCACTGCAGCCTGACATAAGCAACAGTCCAATTTTGAATGAGAGGCATTATGCACCCTGCACCAATTGGGAAAGATTAGTTCCCCAAAGTTCATTCCTCTTCCCAATTGGACTTGATCTTCAATGCACTTTTGAATGAACTCTTGAAAATTATCTTGCAAACCAAGTTGACTATCTTCCAGATCATTATCATTTTCAACTGGTTCGATTAGGACTTCAGTATTACTAGATTCTATTGTAAGGTCAAAAGGTGTTGCGTGGAACATAAGAACTTCCTCCACACCTAGCTCCTCAAGAGGAGCTGTGAGCATATATTTACCCATACTTACTTATGATACCAAAATTTCAGTAGAGGTTTTTTGATATTCTATAATCATGTACTTCATTTTGGGTTCTCTTTCAATTCTAATCTGGTTTGGCACTCCCTTCCAGGGAAGCCACATATGGGAGTGATCAGTCGATACATATCCATTCAAATCTCTGGTAAAGTCCCTTCCCAGGATTAGGCCTTAAGCATCAGGTATGTCAGCCACCTAGATGTTAATGACCTGCTGAATTCTAGAATCATAAGCAATCTGCATATGAATCATATTTAACTCCCCTACAACATTGACTTTAGTCCTATCCAATTGTGTGACTTTCTTTTGTGAGTCAGCATGAGTAATACCCATAGCTCTACATACACCAAAAGGCATAACATTGGTTGAGGCACCAAAATCTAGCAAATAATTATGCAAATTCTTACCAAATATTCGAACAGAAATCAAGAATGGAGATGTGTCTATTTTCCCTTGAAACAGAGTTAAGGGAGTATCTACTTGAGAAACTTGAGATTTTTCCTTCTCTTTCCCAGTATCTCCAGGAGGAATGTAGACTTGAGTATGAGTTTGATTATGTCTTCCTACTGATTGAGAACTAGATGCTCTATTGACACTTTCGCTAACTGATTTATCTTGTGACATGGAATTTGCATTATAAACTCCTAGAATTGCATTCCTAATGGTTGGAACTCTTAGTAACTCAAATGCAGATAGGCTTACCTTTAATTTTTTGATTTCTTCTACAACATACAAGGCCAATTGTTCCTCACTCAAATAAGCAGGGGTCTCCTTTGGGTATTCTGTCATTATGTCCTTGTTTGCATCAACATTTCTCCCTTTTGGCACATCAGCGTGCCCTGCATCTTGTGATAAATATTGCTTGGACACCTAAGGCAGTGATGGATTATTGCTAGCATTAGGATCTAGAGGCATGTTGAAATTGTTAGGTAGAATGGAAGTAGTGAAGGGGCCTCCAACCTATGGACATCTATGTGGTAATTCCCTCAAATCATACTTCTTGACAGGTCTCTGGAAGGTCCGCGCTTCTTCAACATAAGCCTCTTCTTCATCTCTCGGACCATTATCATTTACTAGACTTTCATCAAATAACTGTGTCATTTTATCCCCATTGCATACCTGGTCTGCCTCTTCCTCCAAGTGGTCAGATTCCTCTTTAGGTACATTCTCCCTACTTTGTCGAAAAGGAGTATGATTCAGTACCAACACTGGTGAATCATAAGGAGTAGATGGTACTATTTCCTGACCGCTTGCATTGTTCTCCACTTCGTACTGAAAGATTGAGGTTTTTGTTGGAATTCTTGACAATCTAACTCAGAATGCTGACTCATTTTGTGGAGCCTACACCATCCTAATAAAGTAGCCTCAGCTAGATATACACCGCTAGGAGGCTTCTCTTGATTAACTGGCTGATTGACAGACTGATTGATAGGTTGATTAACTAGTTGATCCAGTGGGGTGGGGACTCCTCCATTGTTGGGCCCTGTGTTCTAAGTCCTATTCTGTCCTAATGGCTTCCTCCTATCGAACCCTTGTCCACCACCTTGCCCTCTGTCAAAGTTCTGGCCTGAGGATTGCCCTTTATCATAGCTCTATCTTCTATCATTATTATACCCTCTTTCATTATTAAATCCTCAATCGTTGTTATACCCTCTTTCATTTTTGTAACCTTTGTCCTAGTTATATCCTCTTTCATTGTTGTATCCTTTGCCATGACATCACCCTCTATCGAAGTGTTGTCCTTGTGAATTTTCTCTACTTTGATTGGACTGCATATTTCTTTGAGCAACTTGCAACTGACTGTTCTAGTTCCTCAAGTAAGTCACCTCCATATTTAGCTTCTTTATTTGTTCAGAAAATTCATCCAGTCTCTCCTTGTCATGATTACTGTATGGAGGTTGATTTTCATTATTCTGATGGTATCCTACTTTGGCATTAGCATTCAGTGATTAGTTCAAAACTTTAGAATTATGCAAGTATGGGGGATAGCTAGCTTGCGGCTGTATATGCAAAAGTTGATTCACATTTTTCTAAGGTTAACCAATTGTAAATGACACTTGTCTCACAGGAGGTCTTGGGTGAGGGACTAGAGGCAACTGAGGTACTGGATTCATAATAGGAGTATGGTTGGCAAGAGCCTGGTTGAGAGCTGGAACTTGTCTAGGGTGAGCAACGGGTCCTAATGAGGGTAAAGGACCAGACAGATGCTGCCTTAAAGCAGTGCTAACTTTCACAGCCTCCGCATATGCATCAAGTAGATTATCAAGAGGGTTATTACTCCACTTTATAAAGGTAGCATTCAAACTATCAAGTCCCTCATAATAAACTTCTAAAGTCGTGGGCTCATCAACAACATAGGGGGCCTGTAGTCTGCTATAAGCACAATTAAACCTATTGTTGAAGGATGCTATAGGCTCATTAACCTCTCTCTTAACATTAGTAAATTGGAGATAGAGCTCATTAGGGCTAATGGGAATCTGAAATTTCTGCAAAAAGTAGTCTCTAGCTTAGTCCAATGTTGGATAAACCCAGCAAGAAAATGATTATACCAATAAAATGCATCTTCCTCTAGTGAATAAGGAAAGAGTCTACAAGCTACATCCTCATGGTTTATCCCTCTATCCTTAAGACCAGTCTGAAAGATCCTGATGTGTTCTTCAGTAGTTCTATTGGGATCCTTCACATGGAACTTTGAACAAAAGTGTTTAGGGTTTTTGGGCATAACATTGTAATTAGTGAAACTTAATGGAGATGGGTTAGTTGTTAGGAAATCCATTGGTGGAGGTGGGGGTGGTAATGGCTGATTTATGACCGATTGAGGTTGTGTAATGGGAATATCCTCAGATTCAGATGAAGATGGGAATGATGGAGATGACGGAGGTGGATGGGATGATGATGATTCTCCCCTTCTGTTGGTCCTTCTAGACCTAGTGGGGTCTGGTAATTCCTGAAATTCCTCCTCTCTTGGAGTAGATCTAGTTCTTCTTCTGAATCTCTCAGAAGAGATAGCGTTCAAAAATTGATCTATCTTGCTTATTCAGGCCCTCCTTCTAGTGCCAATCTGTTGATGATGTTTTCTGAAGGGTTAATGGATTGCAAGGGTTTCATTAAATCCTCCAAGCACTTCCTGAGATTCTCATTTTCCTTTTTTAACTCTTGCTTAGTTTTTATTTCCTTCCTCAATCTACCCAAGATGACTACACTAGAACCTTGATAATCTTCAATATCCTGCTCAACGGATGTAGGCCCTAAATTGAAGGTCTGAACATTATAATCCTTTCCAACCACATCATCTCTGTTTTTATCCGGGGCAGGGGTTTCAATGTGAACAACTCTGTTTCTGGCCTCATCTCTTTCAATCCTTGAGATCACTCTAGGCTTCTTCTTACCTTTGTCTTTTCCAATTTTGGCTAGTAGCTCATCCCAATTGGGTGGAGTGTCTTCCACAACAACCTATTTTCTCCTTATTTCTTTGTCCAACCACTCAAGCACAGTGGAATCCAATTGCACTTCAGTCTTTTTTTCTTCTTGTTGTTCCTTAGGTGCTCCTTCACTTAAATTTTGTTTCTCAGGAGTCTCATCTGTCTTGCCCTCCTTTTCTTCAGCATGTTCTTCCTCACGTACAGGTGATGGAATCTTTTTTGCCTCCTCTTCTACTGGAGGTGATTTAACCTCGTCGGTTCCAACAAGTGACTCTACATATGCAACCAAGGGAGATTGAATTACCTTTTCAACTTCTGCTTCTGCACTATAAAGGTCACCTTCATGAAATTCCTCCCCTTCAGTGTTTGGATGATCCTCAACTTCTTTGGATTCACCAGGTTCACTTTGAGCTTAATGGGCAGAAGGAATATCATCATGCTGCTCCTCACGAGAAATAACTAGAGGAAGGTTTATTTTAGGCACACTATCCTTGGGAGAAGGAGTTCTAGATCTCCTTGTGTACACACGTTCCTTCTCCTCTGAGCTTTCAACATTTACCACAGGTGGGGTAACTTCTTCCTCTCCAACCTTGGAGCTTACCTTCTCTAACAATTTTATGACTCTTCTCCTTTTGGTCACAGGAACATCAACCTCAGGACCTTGCTTCTCCATTTCTTTTTGTTCAGACTTCTTAGTCATTGTCCTCTTCTTAGCTATTGGATTTATCTATTTTCCTGCCCCTTGGGCTTCCTCCTCCTGAACACCTTTAATCTTGATTTTGAAAGGGGAATCTAGCTTACCTTTGCCTTTAGGATCCTGCTTAGTGGATTCCTTAGAAGTGGAGTGAGGGTCTAGATCTCCCATCAGCTCATAGGTGCATTTCACTCCCTCATTCTCTAGCTCCCACATTTTATGCTTTAGCCACATCTTGGTAAATTTGATAACTAGATCCATTAACTATTTTAATTCTATTTTTTCCTCGTCTAGCCAATCTACACCACCAATTGGCTTATCCTTCACTGTAGCATAAGCATGATTCTGAATCAGGTTTCCATCATCCTAGAGTTGATCTAGGACTTCCCTTACATTATATAGCCAGACTGATTCAACTGGGAGTTGGGAGAACTTCTTCTTTTTGACCTCAAATTCATCACTACAATTGGCCCGGTAGTCCTCCAAATCAACCTTATGGCTATATTCTCTACTGGCCTTCTTTTGGGCTTCTCTTGTGATATCAAACCTAGACCTCTTGGAATGGAAAGACAAGCCAAGAGTACTCATCTCTTCCTCCAAAGCCTGGGCAGAAATAATGGAAGGACATGCCTCCGCAGTGCCAATCCTTAAGGGGAAGTTTCCACCAAATCCAGTCTTATGTTTTTATCTCCTGACAATGGCATCAAAGTCACATATCTATCTAGTTACTTCCAACAGTATGATGTGATCAGTAGGATACCTTGGAAGTCTCTAAGGAGCCCTATGGCAACAATCAATCCTAATGTAAGAAAAGGTTGGGAACTGAATAAACCAAGCCCCATATTTCCTGATGAGCTTTTTTGCTTGATCTTAAATCCTTGTGTGCTTCGCTCCCTAAAGAAATCTAGTGATGTGCATGGTGAATGATTCATTCACCCTCCTATAGTTTGAGCTCCCCAAATGCAACTAAAGGAATACCTCATAAATAATATCCTGTCCAAAGATTCCCTTTGTACTCAATCCTCTGTATGGGTGAAATCTTGCAAGAGTATAGACCAAATATGAAGTCATCATGAAGGTCTTGGTCTGCAACAAATTGGATAGTTGCTCATGAATTACTCTGCTAATGACTCCTTCCTAATGGTAGTCAGTCTTCTCCTTCTCCATCCTCACAATCACATGGCACATCCAATTCTCAAACATGTCAGCATTCTTCAATCCAACCACCCTGCTAAGAAAATTGATGGCATCATAATATCCTTTCTTGAACTTTTCCCTTAATAGTAGCTTGGACAGCTTGGAATAGTGGGACTTGGACTTCTCCAGCTAGGAATTGATAAGCTATTGAGATTTCACAGTCTGTTTATCGTAGAACTCCTGAGCTGCTTTCATGTTGAATGCCACCACATGAGATCTATCTGGCATATCAAAGGTCTATGAAATGGAAACAAGGTTGAGATTCACCACAACTCTTCCTTGAGGACCAATAATGCTTTGTGTGTCTTGATCATAGTGCCTTGCACATTCAAGGACAAGCTCATAGCACTAAATTGTGGAAGGGAAACAAACCACATGTGACAAGCTTGACTCCTTCATTCTTCTAGCCACCAAAGGAAGTTCCTCGATTGCCATTCTTCCTTTAAACTCTTCATAATCCCATAGTCTGACATTTGTATTAGTTACTTCTAACCAGACAGAAGTGATCTTACTCCCAGGGATCTTGCTCTTAATGTCCATTTTAATCTTCTTTGCTTCAGACGTTGAAGATCCCTCTACTACCTTGCTAGATTCAACTTGCACTCAACATGGAAATCATAGTAAAAACCATAGAAAGGAAATGTTAATCCATCAAAGCACTGTTAGAATGAACCTCATACAATCAAGGTGTTATTAAATCTCATACAAAATGGTCATAACACATTTCAGGTGTCAGGACCATTCGTAGAATATGAGCCAGGAAGGAATTTCGAGAAATTCCAGACCAGGCCAATTCAACCAGAATAATCATAAAAACACCTACTAAAAATTAAATCTGGTCATTATCAATCAATAAACCACATAGGAGATCATAAGATAGCAAAAATTAATCATAAAATGCACTAAAAATCACTAACACATCATGTTATTCCATATTCCATCATATTCCATTAGATTTCAGGAAAATCCGCCAGGGACGGATTTCTGCAAAGGTAGAGACACTTTGCAAATCCAAAAAAAATAGGGAACCAAGGACTTCGGGAAAATCCAGAGTCGACGAAAATCCGCGGATAAGGTAAAACGCCGAAAGCATGCAAACTTTGGGAAATCGAAGGAGGTCGGGAAAATCCAAAGTTGACGGAAATCCTCAGAATACACGAAACTCTGAAAATGATAGCGGATTCTAGAAAAACCAATTAGATCGGGAAAATCCCCCATAGACGAAAAATCCTGAGGTCACTACGAAACCTGAATATCGGCGTTAAATCATGATTTCGCCCAGAACATCAGATTGATCATAAAATTTAAGGATCTAAGCTTAGGGAAAGTTTAATACAGGCCTTCCATGGATTCTCTTAGCATTCTAGGATAATTGGGAGATGAACTAGGGTTAAATGGTGATGCCCTAAGTTTCAAACCCTATAGATCCACCATTAGCGCACATGCAAGTTCAGAATTTACACATTTCAACTCATAAATCACTACTAGGGTTTATTCACGACTTCTCAAGCATGACTCCTCACAATGCAAGGAAACAAACAAGCTCAAAACTTACTTGGAAGACCATAAATTGAACAATAATACACAACCCTAGCCATGAAATGATCAAATACTCAAGAATTTGAACACCAATGAACTTTATAACATCAAAGCCTTATCCACAATCATCAATTAGAAGCAAGGCAATAAAAAACATACCATTGTGAAGCGGAATTCGATCTCAAAAATAGCAAATGCAAAATTTAATGTTGTCCACAAAGAACAACGCAGGAATGCACCACAAATCACCACTTAAATCGAGCAACTCAAACTCAAATGCCCCAAATCAAATCAAACACTCACAAGAATGCACTCCTCAGCTCAAACGATGGCAAACAATAAGCATACCAGTGAAAAAGACCTTGAAAATCAGTTAAATACATCATTCAAAGCTCGTACAAAAACATTAATGTCACCGACAAGACAACCAGGATAAACCCTGGAACCTAACATTAGGACAAAATCTGGAAAAATCTGGACCACGCGGAATTCTGCAAAGACTAAAAATCTCTGAACCACAGTGCTCGCCCAGAGTCCAAGCAGGATCCGGGAAATCCGACTAGGGTGGAATGTCCCGAACCAGGGTGAAAACCCGAACTTAGCTCAAAATTAAAGATCTTCAATGAATAACTTAGGGGGATCACTTAGGCAATCAAAATAAACATTTAAGCACATGCCACAATAAGATAAAACCTCATCATGAAAGGGCCAAGACACCAAAACCAAAGTGAAAGAGGGTCCCTGCCTTCAGCGGGGCTTGTGTGCGAAAACTACACAATAGTAACATTCGGGTACATAGTGGTGAAACTCAGCATTTGTTGCACTTCACTGTAAATTGTATAAACCTTGGAATCTGCCTCCTTTTTATCATCCTTTGCTTTTCACTTTTTGATCCTGAGGACTTGCATTTGCTTTGTGTTTTCTCCCTAGTATATGAATTTGGCTAGCGACTAAACCAACCCACCAACAATAGGTGTACCAAGAGGTAGAGAAAAAGGGAATGCAAATGTAGAAGGCCCTTGTGTTTTCTTTTGTGGGAGATTGATAGTTTTTGAGGAGAAAAAGGGAACCTACCATAGTTCATTCTGCTAATTGGTGGAAGGGCTCATTAGTTATTGTGGTAATGGGGTAGTCATAGTTGAGTCTATTTTTTTGGAATACTAGGTTAGACCTGAGGTAGTAGAGGCAATAGGGGTGCTAATGGTGGTCAAGCTTTCAAAAAGAGAGGGGAGGAGAGATTGAGCAATGACAGCTAGTGTTAAGGTTCACAGAGGCATTAAGATAGATGGCCTAGTTTGGGAGAACTGGGAAAAACCTCCTATAAACATTGTGGTAGGGGGAGGGAAGATAGGGATGACACTTGTTGTTAGGGGCATTGTAAAAATGGAAGAGGATACTAAAGATTGGGAAGTAAGAAAAGTGGAAGCAAATAGTACCTGTTGACAGGATGTGGACGGTGCTTCACTTGTCACTGGCCCTTTACTTACTTTGAGCCCCTGGTTCACTACGAGCACTTGGCTTGTAGTGGCTCCTTGTGATCCTTCTCCCAAAATAGCTTCCACGCATTGTCTCTTAGTGGGTGAGGTCTCTCCCACTTCTATAGTCTTCGACTATTGTTGTTGGGGAACTCTTGTTATTCTTGAGGCCCAGGTAAGTGTCCATGAGGCTCATGACATATTTAGTCACACATTTTAAGTGACATAGGTAGGATACCCTATAGACAAGAAATACCTACATAAGAAACTAATGTTAGAACATAAAAAGGCACTACATCATGATATTAGAAAATTTAAAACCACATGCACACACAAAAAACTAAAGGATTTGAGTTAGAAAAGTGAAAGATACTTCCATGCAGAAGGTTGTCTCAAAATTAAGAAAACTAACACATAGAAGAATTATATAACAAAGAGAAGAATGTAAGGATTGATTGATTTAGGTGAAGAATGCACCCAAAATGTGGGGAAGCAACCAATATTGAAGAGAGGAAGAGTATATACTCAAGTTGAAGAAGATGAATACCTTTGATCTAGTATACACAATTCAGAAGAAATATAATTTAGAGAGAGATGGAGAAGTTAGAAAGGAATGAAAATTCCAAGAGAGATGGCTCCACAGGTCCTTAGACCCTAGGAGAGTTGAAAAAATTAACCATATATCCATAAACCTACAAAAGGTGAACAAAAGGCTCTATGGGTACTCTCTCATACAGAGTTGAACAAACTACACCAGAGGCTTGTAGACCAATGGTGAATAGATCCCATAGGATTAAAGTAATTTATAGGTCCTCAAACTTGCAAAGAAGGAACCCTAGGTACTCTCTCCTAAGGGAAGCCTGGTGTAGGGGACTCCATAGAATCATATTGGAAAGCAGCTTCATAGGTGCACCTACAAAGCAACATGTTAATCAATAGACTAAACTTGTTAGGAAAGATGAATGCAAAGGATCTCTATAGGTTTTTGGTCCTGTAAAGAAATACTAATAAGAAAATCCTATGGCTACTACAAGTTGTGTTGCAAGACAGTCATAGAAAAGATAGGTCTAATCGGGTTGCCCCAGGCTAGATGCCAATGAATTCATTTGAGGTAAAAACTTCCAAAGGGATCCCTCAAGAGCCATTCAAAAGAAAAGGGGCTCCACCCAAGGGACACTTCATTTGAAAGGAATAGAGAAAAGAGAGGGTCATTTAAGGAGGATACACATCTCCAAAACAAGTTATCGCTGCCCCCAACATACAAGGGAGGAGAACTATGCAAGATACTTAGAACATATAGGATATAGGTAGACCTCAATATCACTTGTCATTTGAAGAAGAGGTAGGTGCATCATAAAATAAATGAGTGATGGCACCTGAATCAAGAAGTTATTGTAGTTTATCCTTCAAGGCCTTACATTCACTAGTGGAATGGCCAAGCACTAAATGGTATGCATAGAAGGAATTTTTTTCTTTATCATTCTTCTGAAATTTCTTATGTGTAGGAAAAGGAAGAGTAATTAAGTGGGTTTTAAGAAGCTTCAACAAAAGACACTCTTTCTTAGATAAAGAATGAGGAGCAAGAAGCAAACCTTTCTCTTGTGGAGAAAGACTCGACTGCTCACAAGAAGAAGACATGAAGATAGCAGACAATGTCATATGTGGTTGAGGGGAAATCACATCAACATTCAACCATGGTTTCCATTTAGATTGATCATTCAAGTAACCAATCCCCAAATTATGCTCACAAGGTGAAAATTCTATAGGGACCTAAATTCCTTGTTCATTATGCCCACAAATTTTATGCCCAGAGCCATATTTAGAGACAAGCTTAAAGCCAAGGCCATAACATGCTTGCAAATATTGAAAGGAGGAGGATCTTCATACAGAGCATTATTCTAGCAATAGGGATGATACTCCTCTATGGGATCACCATCATCCTTCTTGACAGGACTGCCAACATTAACCTCTTTAATAGAAATGTGATCATCTTCCTCAAAAGGAGGAGGATCGGTATTAAGGACATTACAACTATTGCTCACATTATCCTATGATATAAAAGAGTAATCATCTTTGATAGCAGGTGTGGATGATGTTATCAGAAGGTGTAAGTGGATCAGTTTGAATTTATATTTTCCAATTAAGGAGTTTGTGCAGTCTTAAGAACCCCAATCATCACCAAGACATATATTTTCTTGAGAAGAGGTAGAAAGAGTAGACTTAGGATTTCTTGCTTTAGAAGCATCTTCTTCAGGGACATCTATCTCAAGAGTATCCTTTGTAGTAGGTACTGTAGGAGTAGACATCAACACATTAGAAGACACTAAAGGAATAAGAGTAGGCACAACCGAAACCTGACCAAAAAATACCATTTAACATAAGTACATAGCCTTAGGGTCAGCCTTGACTGTGACTACTCAATTATTCCAAAAGAACTTAATAGATTTATAAGGTAGATGAGATGACACCCATAGAATGAATCCATGGTTTTCCAAGAATAAGGTTATATGGTAATTTTTCTAACATAACATATACAAGGATGGTAATGGGTCCCAACCTCAAAGGAAAGACTACCATGCCTAGGGCTTGTCGACCAACATTATCGACCCCATGAATGTCAAAAGAAAAAGCATTGAGAGAAGATGAATCAATATTAATATTAGGCAATAGATCAATGCTACATACATTGACCATTGAACCAACATCAATGAGAGTATGACTAATGCCCATATTGTTAATGTTAACTATAATCATTAGAGGGTCTGCTTGCTTCTTTACTTCTTTAGGTGAGAGTTCCTAAGGATAGAACATGATTTTTAGTGAATCTACATGAATATGAGCCATCAATGCATTAACATCCATCAGTCTAGCAGAGGTGGGAAAGAGGATCTTTTTCAAGACTTCTAGAAGCATACCTTGATAAACTAGAGTAGACTGAAGCATGTCCCACAGTGAGATCTTGGTCAATGGAATAGATCCTTTTAGGAGAAGGACTAGCAAGAGTCAAATAAATGATTGATTTCTTAGGCCTTTGAGGGGCAGCAGAGACAAATTAGATTTATAGAATCATCACAACTAGTGGAATAATTATTTGAAGAAACATGCTCAACATCTATCCTTGAAGGATCCGATGTGAGTGGAGCTTCATCATTTACTAATACATCATCTCTAAAAGAAAGTACATCAAAACAAATATGTGACTCATCATTCACATATGCAACATTTCTAGAAGAGAGTGAATTGGGATAATGAAGAGATTCGCCATTCACTAATGCATCATCTCTGGAAGAGAGTGCATTAGAATGAAGAGAAGGTAGAGTAGTGCGAAGAAAAGTATCAATGATTTCATCCTCTTGTGCACCAAAATATCCTTAGAAGGAATTTTAGGAGAGGGATCAACAAAGAATAATAAGAAAGGAGACAAGAAATCACTTTCACATGCTTGTAAGAGAACTTCTTGAAGGTTCTTAACAAAGCTACAAAGAGATAGAAGGAAGAAATATAGAAAATACATTTTGAAATAAAGATATAGACATGTCAACTAATCTAGAGCAATCGAGGGGTGACAAAACTAAGGAAAACTAAAAATCCTGATTTTATATTTTTTTTAGTATTTTCTAGGTTCTAGTAATGCATTTTCGGAGGTCTTCAAAGTTGAATTTTTGGAGACCTTTCCAACAGTGTAAATGGTTATGAATTTCAAGCACCGAGTCAAAAGTTATGACCCCACCAACTTTGGGTAAATAAATTCTTAGTTTTTTGAAAAAAAAAAGTGATTCGCCTTGCGTTCACCAAAATGTAGAGTAGGGGGATTCACTATTCATGAGTCTCTTTATTCTCAAGAGATTCCTAAGGGGTGAACTACCCTAAACTACCTGAGGGAACAAAGAAAGAGTTCTAGAATCAGAAAGAGTAAATCATATAGGTTTTCTAGATAGACTAATAGGCTCTTGGCCAAAGGATGACAACATGGAATAAGGATGACAGTGTGAAACGTTAGAGTCTTAGAGGTGCACTTGCGTCTCACATATAGGCTAGAAACTGAGTTTATCACAAACAAAAAAAACTACTAACAATTAAATTGTTAAGAACTTACAAAATGTGGGAAGGTAACAAAATGTAATAGAATTGAAATGAAGTAAAGTAAAAATGATAAACTTCAAGAGGATGAGAGATAGAAAAATATCACAAAAACCCAAGTAATGAAGCCTTCAGCAAATGAATGTCTTCAATACCTGCATGCATAATATTTGGAGAAATGTTAGGTCTGTATAGAGGTTTGCCTCAGTCAAATCCTTTGTTTGGCATTCCCACCTCTATGGACAACTAGATAGATAGAGAAGGTGAACAAAGTAAGAAAATATGAAGTGATAAAAGCAATCCCCACATAAGGAGGAGAACCTATATCACAAAGTAGAGATGCAATTGATAGGGGATATGAGAAATCCCAAGATGCTCACAAGCACAAGACAAGGGAGATGTTAGCTACAAGGCTTAGGGAAACCAAACAGAGAGAGATAGAGTTGCAAGAGCCACGATAGCTACAAAGAGAGCTGTAAGAGCTTGAGAGTGCTATTGTAGCAAGCTATAAAGAGCTATGAAAGAAAGATAGAAAGTCTAATAGAGGAGGAAACAGTAAGAGCCAAAGCTAGAAAGATTTAAAAGACCAAAATAGATTGAAAAGATAACATATAAAGAGAGAATAGGAGGGAAAATAATCTTCCTAGGTGGTTACAAGGTGTCTTGAGCCATTACCATTGACAAAAAGAGGTTGAAAAGTGGAAAACATGCACATAATGCTAGCATGGTGTGCTAGTGTCTAGAGACATCATGCTACAAAATAATGAGAACAAGAAAAGCATAAGGTTTTACACAAAGCTAATGCAAGAAGGTAGTTGTTGAAAAGGTTCCCTAAGAATCATGAGAAGGGAAAAAGGATGATGAAGGGG
The DNA here is from genome assembly GCA_007258455.2 of Sequoia sempervirens. Lineage (NCBI taxonomy): Eukaryota > Viridiplantae > Streptophyta > Pinopsida > Cupressales > Cupressaceae > Sequoia > Sequoia sempervirens. The sequence continues at coordinate 51,305,953 of VDFB02000003.1, read as the reverse complement.
CTAGAATAAACCTACACAAGTGCTAAGGAAGTGGACACTAAAGAAGATGCAAGAATGTATGTGAAATTGCAAGGGGTTCAATTTTATGACATGACACATATTTGAAAGGATACCTAGAGTCCTTTGTCTTTTTCAAATTTTCCATTAGTTGTTATCTCAATTCATAATCAACTCCTCTCTCTACCATTCATGAGCAGTGTTGATGGTGGTGGCTGAAACATAATTTTCTCTATTAGAGAAGTATAATTTATAACCAATCATCATCACAACATATTTCACCACAAAAATTTTGATGCTTTATCATGAACACTCTTCTATCATATTGAGCACCAATAAGCTCCATCACAACCTCATTCTTCTTTGATTTAAGCATCGAAACTAGTATAATTGAGAAGAAACCAATCACAACCCTAATTTCCTCCTTTGTAATAAAGAAATGCATAGCAACCCATACAAAATTTTCATGGATACAACTCAATGTAATACTTACCCAATCATCATCATGGAAAAATTTGGGAAACCCTTTCCACACATCGAGCTTCTTCGATACCAAATTTTGATACTCTATCTTATGTGAAAAATAATCACCATTGAGCTCATTTTCCCACACATCACCAAAATTCAAATGATCATATTCCTCCAATTTACCATGAATGTATATCCTTATAACATCAGTGTGCAGGACACCATAGGGAACCCTCGAAAAAGAATCATCTAGGTCGACTTACATAAACTTATTAGGGTTTCTTTAAAATTTTGGTTGAGGTTATCTTAACACCTCAATGACCCTTGGAGTATCCATTTCAATTGATTCAAGATACCTTCTAAAAAATTAGGGCAAGTATATATAATAAATACCTTTTACTTCACTTTCTAATTAGGGTTTTTCTCACACTAGATCTCAATCGCTTCAAACACACTACTTTTCTCTTCATGTACTCTTCTAGACTCTTGAATACTTGATCGCAAATAAATTTTCATTAAGTTTAATCACTTACAAACCTTTCACCATGACCTAATTTTCAATAAATCCTTCAACCATTAAATCTTTTAAACCCTTACAAGTATGTACAATCAGCTTCAAATGCTCCACAAATATGAAATCATAATATTTTCTATTGTGTTCTTCTTCAATAGATCAAAAAAATTTATCCACACCTCATATCCATGTGCTAAAATGTCAACAACATTTCTTTGGTAGGGGATGAAATATTTTCCATTAAATCTCCCCTTGATCCAAAGCTCTCAATTTATTTTTTGGAGGAAACATCTGCACCAGATGTTGGTATAGACTCATCCATAACCTCTGTCTCATCCTTATTTTTCCAAATTTTATTCCATCTCCTTCTTTGTCTTTTCTAGATCAATCTTTTGTATTGGATCATTCTTCTATATTAGATTATCCTTCTTCATGTTTATGCTTTTAAAAAACTTAGAAATGTGTCCAATCCCATTGCAATTGTAGCATATGATATTATTTTGGCCAATCTTACTTCAATTCATTCTAGACCTACATTGATTAGCTTTATTCCCAAATCCATTACATCTAAAACAATAGCCATTGAAATATTGAAGCATTCTACCATTGTTATAGATATTCATCATTTGATTTCTACATTCACTAGCTCTATGAACAAAACTCTTGCATGTAAAATGTTGATGCCAAAAATTGGAAAGGTAACAACCCTTTATGGGAAACTTAGTTTATGGGGGATCTATTAAACTAAATTGAGTGACCTCTGGATTTTAAAAGAAGTTGACTTCTTTTGTAATTGGAGTTTTAGAATTGGAAATAGAAGCAAATATAAAAATAAAGAATCTAACTAAGGCAATGCACCAAAATGTAGATAAAAGGCACAATAAGCCTATCCTTTGGATATGATCTAAGAGCCCGCTTAGCAATTTACCATGTCTTAGAATAAAATAAATTAAGGATTGCAACATGAACAACTCATTCAATGACATAAAATAATAATCATACCTATTTACTGAAAAAAAGAGTTGAAAGACATGATCTAAACCAACAAACGTGCATTCAAATTATAGAAGTATAGCAAATAAACCATTCAAACAATAATGAAATAGTATAAATTTTATCAATAGCATAAGAAACAAAGAGGCTGAACAATGGCACAGTCTATGAGTTCTTGCAATAATCTAAATAATAAAAATCCTACTCTCTCCAAAAATCCTATAATTCTAAAACTAGTGAAGCTTGAAAAGCATGTAGCAAGTAATCTTCAAACTCAGAACCTCCAACTTCTTGAAATTTTTTGGAACCCTTCTTCAGAAGCAAAGAGCAATATTTATAGAAATCCCTCCACCGCTTGACAAGAAACAACCAAAAATATTTAGAATCCTAAGCAATGATGTTGAGGCAATGATTTCCCTCAGTTGTTGTAACAAAAAAGATTCAACAAACAACATTTGGTCACCCTTCATTTAGGTGCATCCTCTGTGAATGATGGCAGTGGTCCTAGCAAAGTCCTATATAGACAAGTGTTGCCTATTTGGAAAGGCAGTTAGAACACGCTGCAACATATCACAACCCTTTGTTCGCTTCAATCCTTTGCTAAAGAAGCTTGCATTGAAGGGATGCATGGTAGCATATCTCTTCCCATGGTTGATCTACCCTTCCTTTCTAGAAAACTTGCACGGAGATGATACATAGTAATGATGTTTGATAGATGCCACCTATGGGGCCCACCAAATATTTATGTGAATGGGAGCTACGTGGCACACAGGTAGGGATGGACGATGAAGTGAAAGGAAGCAATCAAAATAACCTGCGGTGAAGACACTAGGAGGTTATTAGAGGCTGATAGATGAGAAAAGAGAAAAATCCTTTAGAGAGTGATGAGCAGACACGTGGTAGAGGCCGTGGTGAAAATAAAAAGGGGGCTAATGAAATTTTTTTGAAGGCATGGGCTAGTACCTAGCCAAAAACCAAACTCAAAGGGAGCATGGTGAATTTCATATTCACAACTTCTAGTGTCTATCAGGGGTGTTTCACTTTGAGGAACATGGAATCCAAAATTTTCTTTGGTTCACATACCAGAGTTACATCCATTGGTGATGGAATTAGAGCTTGGAAAGGGCTACCTACAGGGGCAGATAGTCATCCTTGGATGGTCATGCTATATTGCACAAACTCTCCTATGCTCCACCCAAGTCGAGTATTTCTTTATAAGGTAGTGTCTTAGGTAAACTGGCCCCTGCCTCACAATGGAATAGTAGTTGCACAAGAGGATGAATAAAAACTTCAATGTCTACTGCAGCAGGAGGATGGCCAAAACATTGGAAAGCATTTGAGTCTTGTTCCTTCTCTTCAAGTCTTTGTGAAATTTTCTCTACTATGGAAATCGACCCATCTTCAAGAAATAGAGATGGTAGACCCATCTCACTCAGCTATGAGAAATTTTCCCACATGTCGTTCATCATTTGGCTCAAAGTAGCTACAACTTCTTTAGTTCACTAGAAGGTCAAGTGGCAATGGATGAACTTGCTTGCCATCTAGGAAGCAATATCTTGATCTTTGATCCCTGCTTTGGCTAGGTATTCATCACAGACCGAATATAGCTTTCCAAACAAACTCTTTGTTTCCAGAACCTTCTTTGAGATAAACTGTGGGAATTGCACAATTGTTCTATGAACCTTCTGGCTTAGTTTTTTGCCTTTGAGATGAACTAGAGTGTCGACTGCAGTGTTAGGAAGAAGGTTTTAACCTTTTTCCTAATAAGACATATACTACTACTGAACCAATGGGATGAGGTCTGACTGCATGAAGGAGGCTTGGAGAGAGCTCTTTAGAGAGGAAATCTCTCCATCCTTTGAGTTAATAACCTTCATTAATTACACATTTTTTTTTTTTGCAGACACCATTTTCTCCTCGAAGCTACTTATCTCTTTATACCAATTCTACTCGGCTTGGGAGTGGTTCACCAATTTTGTGTCAAGACAGGACTCTGTATCCTAAAGTTCCTTTTCTAATTGGGTCTTTCGGTCCAAAAATTCCATGTGATTATTTTCTAATTCTTGCTCATATAGAGCACATTGAGCTGCTAACTCTTTCTCTTTTTGTTGCATATTTTTCTCCATCAAGGTCAATTGGCTCTGATATTTCTGGTTCCCCGCTCGTAGCTCATTGAGCAGTGTGGAGTCAATGGACTGGGAATTATTGAGTTTCTCTTGGAGTTTACTCCTCTCCAACTCTTCCATTCACACCTTCTCAGATAAATGCACAACTTCTGCTTCTAGTGATTTCTCCTTTGTTTCCAAAAAACTAACCCTTTCCTTCACAAGCTTTAGCTACTCCTTTTTCTTCAATTGATGGCCAGACTTTAGAAAGTCAGTCATCACCACCCACTATGCTTCCTCCATGAGTTTTACCTTGTCCTGCAGCTAGGTTGTGGCTAGATCAAGCCCCATGGCATAGATGTTGTAATCACCCAACAACATCTCGCCTTGTGGTTTGGTAACATTCAAGTACATAGTGGTGAAACTTAGCATTTGTTGTGCTTCATTATAAATTGTATACACCTTGGATTCTACCTCCTTTTTAGCATCCTCTACTTTTTGCTTTTGGATCCTAAGGGCTCACATTTTCTTTGTGGTTTCTCCCTGGGATATGAATTCGACTAGCGATTGAACCAACCCACTTGCAATAGGTGTACTAGGAGGCAAGGAAAAAGGGAATACAAGTGTAGAAGGCCCCTGTATTTTTTTTTTTGGGAGATTGATAGTTTTTGGGGAGAAAAAGGGAACCTGCCATAGTTCAGTCTATGAACTGGTGGAAGGGCTCATCAGTTTTTGTGGTGATGGGGTAGTCATACTTGAGTCTGTTTGTTGGGCATACTGGTTTAGACCTGAGGTAGTAGAGGCAATAGGGGTGCCAATGGTGGTCGAGCTTTCAGAAAGAGAGGTGAGGAGAGATTGAATAGTGGTGGTTGGTGTTAAGGTTAGCGGAGGCATTAAGATAGATGGCCCAGTTTGGGTGAATTGGGAGAAACCTCCCACAAAAATTATGGTAGGGGGAGGGAAGGCAAGGCTAACACTTGTTGTTAGGGGTGCTACAGAAATGGAAGAGGATACTAAATATTGGGAAGTAGGATAAGAAAAATTGAATAGTACCTATTGATTGGAGATGGGTGGTGCTTTGCTTGTCACTGGCCCTTTACTTACTTTGAGCTCCTAGCTCATTGCGAGCACTTGGCTTGTGATGGCTCCTTGTGATCCTTCTCCCAGAATAGCTTCCACATGCTATCACTTAGTGGTTAGGGTTTCTCCCACTTCTATAGTCTTTAGTTGTTTTCTAATCACTCTTGTTGTTCTCGAGGCCTAGGTGAGTGTCTGCGAGGCTCGTGACATATTTAGTCACACATTTGAAGTGACATAGGTAGGTTTCCCTATATAATTCCTCCTTTGTTAGGAAAAGTATGTTGATGTCTTAGCTTCCTCTTCTGCTTGTTCTTCTCCTTCACCGGGGTCATCACCTTTGCTATCACTTGAGTTGGAAGCAGGGTTCTCATCATCCCAAAGCTTGTCAAACCATTTATCTTCCTTTACGCTTTCATAAGGATCATCAATCCATTTTGTTTCCTAGCTATATATCCAAAAGGCTCTGATCCTTTCATTAGTCCATTCTTCCTCATTCCTTAGCTTATTGTGTAGATCCTTTCCCATTGTTTTGTTCTCATCATAAATCACCACAATGAAATATAAATTATTCCATGGTGGCCTATTGTCTTTTGTAGGGATATGAATCAGTTCAGCCAACAATTCATCTTCATCCTCTAGTGGGTTGCGCCTCTGCTCCCAGTAAGGCCGAGGGTTATCAGTTACCTTGAGGTGTTCATATGGTAGATCATTGAAAGGGTTGTAATCCCACTTGTCCTAGATCATCACCAACCCTAAATGAGCCAGCTTATCTTGCAACAACGGGTGTGTCTACTTATTTTTCATGGCCACTATTTTGAAGCTTTGTAGACAAGTGAAGAATCCCTTCCTCTTGACCCTTTTTCCGTTGTAGAAGGTAATATCACTAATGCAGTCTTGCCAGAATAATTCAAGGGCAAGCACTCAATTTGTTACACATGTTGGAAGGAAGAATGGTTCCTCAGTGAAGCCTCACATTCAGATGAATGTAAAGTTTTCTCTAAAAAACCAATCACATTTGGGGGTGAAATTCTACATATATTATGTCTGAGTCAAGGTGAGCTGATTAAGACCCTCCTCCCCTTGCAAATCTTGCAAAATCAGAGACAAGAAATAATTTGAAAATGTGTAATAATCAAAAGTAGAAGAGAGGAGAGGGGTCCAGATAGAAATTTGTTTTTTCCTATTCCTTTCATCAAATATGGATAGCTTCACCCTCTTATCAAAGGAATCAAGGTTTTGATACAAAAACATATGAGCCAGATAGGAGAGAAATATGAACTTTCATTCAACTTGGTACTTGCTAATTTTCTCTATCACTTTTTTTAAGAGGTATTCTGTGAAATCATACCAGAAATAAGATGTTTTCCTATGGAATTGGAAAGTTGGGACCAATTGAAAAGTGTGCACCTCTTGGTTAGTGTCTATACCAAAAACAAATGCCATCATTGAAAAGGAATCTTGCATGTCTTCCTTGAAAGCCTCATGTGGAGCAAGCATTCTTGGCGGATTTCCCTGCTCTACTTGAATCCTTCCATTTTCTTTGTTGTAAAACTCCAAAGCTTTATTTCAAGTGCTCCATTTATGATTCCCTTGCTTTAGAGTATATTTTTCTACTTCCATACCTCTTTGCATAGGATCTAGAATGCACACCATATTCCATATGGCATTCAAGTTGATGTTGACTGATAGAGTCCAACCCTCAATAGTGTTGGTACTTGGGTTAAAACACGTAATGGTGGCATCAACCAATTCTAGGCAGTAGTACAGAGATGGGACAATATATTGAGGAAACCCATTGAACCATACCTTTTTTGCAATCGACATTAACTTTGAAACCTTCATTCTTTCATAGGTCACTTTCCTCAATCCTTTAGGGTTCTTTGTGAGAAAGGGATCATGAACATTATCCCAATGTTCCTAAATTAAGCTCTAGTCTCTGTAGTTTTTGGGCTTGTTCAGCTATCTTGTGTTTTCCCATTTTGGCTTGTTAGGAATACTTAGTGTAGCATAAGAAATATTCTCAAAGATATTAATGGTTGGTGCTCCTCACAGAGCTTTAGCTAATCTTTGTGTTGTGACTTGTCTAACTTCTTGGCTTGAACTTTCTACCATTGTTAATTTGTGGGAAGCTTTTTGCTTTAGCTTGAATTCTTCTACAACTTTACTTCGGCTCTGGCTATGCACTAGAAATTTTTTCTTTTTTCTTTGAGTAGTGTTTTTGAAAGAAATTCTTTAAGTGCTTTAGAACTTTTACATGCAATACCTTGTGATCTTTTCTCAAGTTGGTAGACGTGAGTTACCTTTTTGCATTTAATTCAACATGTACTGCCAACCCTTTGGCTTGTGTGAGATGAATTACTTGCCATTTTGGTTTCACAAGAATTCATAATTTCAATTAGTAGCCATATTGTATAGTGTGATTTTCTTGGAACTTGAGCTGACACCTTGCTAATAGCTTAAGCATTTGTATGTGTTGGCAATTAATATCCTAAAAGGAATGATTAAGCCAAGGATGCACTCAAAATTTGAAAAGATATGAGCTCTACCTTGGAATAAGCAAAATACCTAGAGAATGACACCTCAATCCTTGGTTGTGCATAACACCACTAATTGTTGCCACCAACTTAGGCTAATTAATTAGCCCTTATTATTTTTGCATGCAACAAAATGTACTCAGCAAATGCAACTGGGTGGGAAATATGAGCAAGCCTAGGCACAACTTTCAAGTTGGTACTTGATTAACATCATGTTTATGGCAAGCATATTTCCACAGCTTTCCTTGCTTTTTCTAGAAATAGGTATCTAAGTAGTAATGAAATCACACTTAGATTTGAGCAGAATTGGTATTAGGCGATTCATTTAGTAGTTTTACATTTGTAGTTGCATAGCGTTCTCATAGGCTAGACTTAGGTGCTTTGCAGGGATAGTTTTAAGGTATTCGCAGAAAGTCTAACAAGATGAACACCCCAATTAGCATAGTGTCACATAAGTCTCAAACTAGCTTCTTAGGTGAGATATCTACTAGGTGCTTAAAGAGGATGACAAAGAATAGGCACTTACTATCCATCATAGCCATAAAATGGGTCCTAGGACAGGACTGCCTTGAGTATGAGGATGAATATAGAGTTAACACTGACGTGTGCTCACACTTTGTCACCTTTATGCTAGATATAGGAATTCCCAAGCCTTCGATCTTGCGTCTGGTCAAGGAAATTTTTCCCAAGAAGTACATGAACAGACTCAGGGGGGTCATTGCAAATGAGGCACATGGTGGGGGAGTTCCAACTGTGACCGACCTTTTGAGGTTCTTAGAAAAGGATGTCGTCATGTCGTGGTTTCCATTTCTTAGTGGCTTTCACCTCTATTCGCAGGATGAGCATTTCCAAAGGGTCACTCAAACCTACCACTTCCTGCTCCATATCTACATGGTGTCATTCTATGACATTGATTGGTACACAAACTTCAGAAATGCGGTGTTCCCTCCACCTACATTTACTCCATTGGATGATGTTGCTACTACTGATAATTCCCTTGTTGATGAGGATATTGTGGATGCTTCCATTGATGCGTTCAGTGCTACTACTCATACCATGAACTAAAGACTTGCATTTTTTCCTTTTCCTTTCTAAAAATCTCATAGTGATTAGTCTTTTTTTGTGTATAGTTGCCTAAAAATGGCTTTCGTAAAATATATAAGAGAATCATAATAGACCTATATACTTTTGGAAGCATGGCCTATGAGCCATTTTGAAAATGTAAATATTGAAGCCTATATAATGAAAATATATCTTTATATAATCATCTTGTTTCCTTCTATTGGATTCTAGAACTAGGTCATCTTTTCTTTTCAGCATGTATGTTTGAATTCAGTTTTGCATGTGGTTGTTTTAATCTTTTTGTTCTGTTTAGCTATGAGCTTATTTCCATTACTCTTTGCAATAATGGGTCACTTTTTCTTTTCTGCCTTGAACCATAGAATAAATAAAAAAACCAGCCAACAAAACAAAAAGGGAAAGAAGGGAAAAGCATATAAACATATTTACATGGGTATGATAAGCAAGATTAATTGAATAAGTTCAAGTGAACTCCATTGACCAGAATTCCCAACATTTCTTTTACCATAGTTTCTAACTCATATGCATTGTGTTCTTTGCATTGAATTATTTTGAATGGGATTTCCCAAAAGTTGTCAAAATTTCCATTCTGGCCCAGCTTTGCGGCCCTTTCATTAAATTTTAGCTCTAATTCTCAGCACTTTTGACCTTGGTCAGATGCTTTCTTGTCAAACCACCTTTTAACCACTTGCTTTCTGTTAGAAATTGGTGCAGGAGCACCCAAGCTCATTAGGAGTCAATTGAAGAGTCAGGAGAGTGCAAGAGACATGAAGGTTTTTCCATCATTCCAAAGCATCAATTATGATGTCTTGAAGCTTATAATGGCATTTGGCATGGATGAGAGTAATTGGAAGATCAAAAGTCCTAAGGGTCCTGATAAGGACCCTAGGACCAAAATGCTTTGTAAATGGAAAAATAATGTTCTAGGAGGTTAGGTAGGTTTATTATGATTTAATTTTGTCAAATAAGATTGGATAGTAAGGATCCAATAGTTTTTGGATAGTAGAGTTTAATAAATTGTAAATTGGAAATTCAAATTTTTGAATTCCAACATTGGGCGGGAAAGTAGTTTTTTGATGTTTTAATCACTTTAATGTAAACTAATCAATCCAAAATGTTTTTAGAAGTTGGGGAAATGTTATTCAAGGCCATAGAATTCATTTTTACAGAGGTTGAGTTGCTGGTACGGATTTTGTACGGACTGCTACAGGAAAAAGCAAAAAAACAGCAATTTCTTGCATTTTTCTTGTGCTCTTTTGATGTTTTATTGATTTCTATTGAAGTTTTGTTTAGTACGATGGTTTAGGGACTTGTATAAAATTTTTTTGAAGTCATTTGAATGTCTTGAAAGCAACAACAATCAATTCTTTGTATATTATTTCTGACTGTCCTCAAGAAAGTGCAGATTTTTCACTAATTTTGAGGTTTTTCATGGATGATTGATCCATTTCAAGGTAAAATGCTGCTGTGACCTATGAAATGGATCATTCCTAACATGTATCATATATATTTGACAAAATAATTTGTAGGAAAGAGGAATATTAAGGTGTACACCAAGATTGGACAATGCAAAGTGCATGAGGATGGGGGCTAAGGTATAGCAGCGGGAGATCTGCCTTAATAAGGGGCAAGTTTTTGAGTTTGGATTGATTTATTATGTTGATATAATGGTGAAAAGTCAAAGAGAGGGATTTGGAAGTGTTTGGAAGGCCAAGATCCAAGAAGCCCTAGTTTTTGAGGCAAGTTATGGAGGGTTTTGTGTTTGAGCATGTTAGAGGTGTCATAGAAGCCTAAAAACTTGGAATCCCTAGTTTTGAGTCATTTTAAGGGACTGTTGAAAGTTTCATGGTCAGGGGATAAGCTTAGAGGGGGGTTGCTTTGGAAAAGTGGGCTAATTAGGCCTAGTTTTTGAGGAGACAACAGATTTTGGAAGGGTTTGTTTGAAGCAAGTGATATCAAGGTTTGGATATGTTTTTTGTTATCACAAACCATATCTGAAATAGTCATTAGATTGGAGGTTCCTTTGGAAAGTTTGAGTGCAAAGTCAAAAATCCTTCGCTAGAGGCCTAGTTGGGCTAGTAGCCTAGTTAAGGTGAAAATTTGGTTTTGTGTCTAAGTCAAAGGGTTGGGCTTTGAAATCATTCAAAACAAGTTTTTTTGGGTCTCTTAAGAGTTTTCCTAGGGTTTGGGTCCATAAGGAAGGAAAATAAGTCATTTGGTGCATTATTGAGGTTTGTCTCCACCAGGGTGCCTGAAGAAGGGTTGAGATTGCATCATTAAGTTCCTTGAAATCTTTGTGTTTGTTTCAAAGTCCCTGACCCTCTACATCAGAAATGGATGTTAAGGAATTTTCTCTTTTTTCTTGTACTTCTAGCAACTTAGCTAACCACACCTCTGTTGCACTGTTTTTCTCCACCTCAAGAGAATTTAGCAATTGCAACACCAGAATCTCCATAGAGATAGGCAATAACACCTCTTTTCCATTAACTAGCTCATATGGTGAAGTATTGAGGACTTTCTTTGGAGTTATGTGGTCTACCTAGAGTGCTACTCAGAGGTTTTTGAGCCACTCCCTTTGATATTCCAACCTGATTCTTTTAAGGAGTCAGACCAGATTCTTGTTTGTTGATTTGGCTAAGTCATTCCCCCGCAGGTAGTAATGTGATGATGTTTTAAGGAATAGTTGTGTGTAAGTGTGGATTGACTTACCTTAGAGTCTAGGAAAGCTTTAGCATTATTGGAGATGATAGTTTTGGGTGGGCCAAATATCGTCACCAGTTCTTCTAGGAAATCCACTATCTCTGCCTCTATGACATTCTTTAGTGTAATGACTTCGGTCCATCTCATGAAGTAATCTATGGCTATTAAGATCCATTTATGTCCTACACTAGAGGCTGGATTGATCATTCCGATGAAGTCGAAACCCCATTGCGCGAATGGCTCATCAACCACTATTGGATTGAGAGGCATTTCCAAATTCTTTCTTCTTCCAGCGAAGAAATGACATTCCTTGCAAGTTTTCACCAACAAGTAGGAATCATTGAATAGCATTGGCTAGAAGTACCCTGCACAAATGATTTTGATAGTTGTTGTCTTTGAGGAGAAATTTCCACCCGTGGAACTACTGTGGTAAATTTTGAAGATCCTTTTTGCTTGTTTTTTCATAACACATCATAATAGAATGCCATTGAAATTTCTCTTGAACAAGATCCCTTCAATGAGTGTGAATCCACTATTTTGCAGTGGGTAGACTCTCCTCTTCTAAGAAGGAAGGCCCAGAGGATATTTTCTTGTATGCATAAATCTTACTCTATTTTCCAACCAACAATCTTGGGACTTTGACTCATTCCTTAGGACTAGTTCCGTTCACTCTTCTTCGGTGGCCATTTCTTCATCATGCGCAAGATATTTGCACAATCCTCTTCCCCAAATAGTTTTTGTAGGCTTAACCTCAATGTCATACTTGAGAATCTTGGTGATTCAATTAGCTCTTTTCTCGATGTTTTCTCCTTCCATGATGTGTTCACACACACTAGAATGTGCAACATAGACAATTACCTTATTGCAGGAGATTAGGTGTTGGAACTTCTTGAGTCCCTTAACTATTGCAAATGCCTACCTCTCTACAAAGTTGTAGTTTGTTTCATATTCCTTCAGGTTCTGGGAGTGAAATGCTATTGGATTTTCTCCCTTTCCCTCATCATCTTTCTAAGTTAAGACAATAGCAATGCTTGACTTGCCACTAAATACATACATTATGAAGTCCTTTGATAAGTATGGGTTGACCAGAATAGGAGCGAAAGAGATAGCATCCTTGAATTTCTCAAAGGCTTCTCTAGCTTCTTTTTTCTATTTAAATATTTGATCCTCTTTTAGCATTAGGGTAATTGTCCTAATTATTCCTGTAAAATCAAAAATAAATTTGATAATGAAATTTAGCTTCCCCAAGAAGATTGAATGCCTTTCTTGTTGACTAGGAGAGGAAGCTCTTTGATTGCTTTCACCCACTCAGAATCAATTGAAATTCCTTCTTTGGACACTGTGTGCCCTAGTAGTTTTCCTTGCGGTACTCTAAAAACACATTTTTTTGGGTTCAGGGATATCCTGAACTCTTGGTATTTCTTGGACACCATCTCAAGATGATCAAAATGATCATCCTTAGACTTGGAAAACACCATCAGATCATCCAAATAGATTAGGATAATCTTGTTGATTAGTTTGCTAAAAGTGATATCCATTGCCCACTGGAAGGTAGTTGTTGCATTTGAGAGGCCAAACAACATCTTAGCGTATGTGAACATTCCCCAATTGGTAGTGAACGTTGTCTTATGTTGATCCTCCTCTTTGACCCAGATCTGAGTGTAACCGAAGAAGCCATCTAATAAGGAAAACATCTCCAACCCTGCCACCATTTCCAAGATTGATTCCATTTAGGGTAGTGGGTAATGATCTTTCAGGGATGCTTTGTTTAGGTCCCAAAAGTCCACACATAAGCGAATATCTCCATTTTTCTTTTAGACTGAGACCAAATTGCATACCCACATACTATGCTTGATTGAGAAGATAATCCGTGACTGAATTAGCTTTGTTAATTCTTGTGCCATTATCACTTCAATCTTAGGATTGACTAGCCTTTGTTTTTGGTGGACAGGCTTTGCACCCTCCACCAACTCTATTGTGCACTGAATGATATTGGGATCATATCCCCTAAGTTCATCGTATGACCATGCCACCACTCCTTCATATTTATCACAAAATTCAATAAGACTTTCTTTATTGTGATGTCGGACATCCTTCCTAACTTTGAGCTTTCTCCCATCTTTGACTTGAAGGTTTGCATAGTCACCTTTTGTCTACTAATTTTTTTTTTTGTCATTTCTTGCATCGTCACAATCGAAAAGGTTTTCTAGAGTGACCAATCCTTTTGGAAGCTTGTTGGATTTTAGTTGGATGATCTATCCTTCATAGGCTTCAACAATATTTGGTTGGAGTTGGTCAGAAAATTCTCCCAACTGCTAGATGAATGAGGCAATGTGTTCATCACTGTCAAACACTTGCTAGCTATGGTCGTTGTTTGGAATAGCCGGTTAGACTATTACTTGTATAGAGTGTTGGTTGTGAATGAGATCAAAGGTAGTATCAAACTAAGATCTGATTGATGCCATTTGATCCGCATCTATATTATATTCTCAGGGAACCATTTGAATGTTGAAGGCTTCAAATCCCTCAATCAGGTCCCAAACTTAGTGCTTATAGGATCGCATGTAGACATTCTTGGCCACATAAATTCCTCAGACTTGATTGATTACTAGTTTAGAATCTCTAAACATGATTAGTTGCTTTATGCCCATCCATTCTACAAGGCTAATACCTTTCACTAGTCCTTCGTATTTAGATTCATTGTTCAAGCAGGTGAACTGGAAGCGAAAAGACCTAAGTGTCTTTTTATTTTGTGGGGAGATTAAACATATCCTATATCCTACACCATTCTTGCATCTTGCTCCATCGAGGTGTAATGTCCCTAGTTCTGAGGTTTGATTTCCTTCATATTCTTTGACAACCTTAGGGAGCACTTGATCTTCATCATAGATGACATAGGTGCCCAGCCCTGTAGCATGGTAGTTTCCAAAAGGGTTAGTATCTATATGTTCACTCAAGAGAACATTATCTTGATCATTCCAGTCTTTGGTCACTTTTTCATCTTCTATTAGCTCAACACAATACATTTCTTGCTTGGTGATAGAGGTATGCACAACTTCAAAATTGATGATGGATTCATCGACTACATGTTTTGAATGCAAAGCTTCGGATTCTATCTTCATCTTCCTACCATGCTTAGTTCTAAGGATCAAATGTGACCAATCCAGGGATAGATATCTGCCCACTTTTGAAGTAAACTCTTGGGACAAACAAAGGTTGAACATGGGGGGAACATCTATGATCATAGTGTCTTGCAAAACTGTGATACTAGGGCAAGTGAATAGGGTCAAGGGAAGTACTTTGATGATGCCTACGGTTTCAACTTTGTTTCCATCAAGCTACATCACTCCTCTTTTTAAGGGTTCATAGCTGAGTCCTAAAGCTTCAGCTATTTTTTTAGGAATAACTATGGTGCTAGCACCATAATCAATCGTGGAATTGTGTAATAATTTCTCCCCTATAATGAGAGTTAAGAAAAAATGTTGAGGCTTTGACTTATCTCTTACTTCAGCTAGGGATTCTACTATGCTATTTGTAAGAACTTTGGAAAAATATGGTTGATCAACAACCTTTTCTTTGGGAAATTGCTCCATTGGTGTTGCACTCACGTCTTCTCGAAGAGCCTTCTATGGTAGTGTCTTCTATTTTGGGATGGCTAGAATATCCCACAGAGACACATTAGTAGATGATTTCTTCAATTTTTTCACCACATTGAATGGTGGCAGAGTTAAAGGTTTCTGCTCATTTTCTCTTGTTATCACAACTTCCCTTCGTGGTTGATATTACGACAACACTACGGAGTTACTAGGTGTCTAGTTAAAAGCACTTTTAGGTTGTAGACTGACTAGTTGCGGGATGACTGGTTCACTTGTAAATCTCCTCTTTGAGCAAGTGTTGTAGTTAGATTGTACTTGTGGTGTTTTAGATGCAGATGTATCATTGGAAAACATTGCTTCTTCTTCCATCCATGAGAAGAGTGTGTGGTCAGGAGTGATGTCCACTTCTTTCTCTAGTGATATCCCTTGAATTTGCACGGTGAGCACCACATTGTCCATTTGCAAAGATATACACATAGCTTTCAAGGTCTATCATTGTGGCTTGGCTTGGCTTGGTTGCTTCGCCACTTTTTGTTGTAGGTTTCTGCGCGAGAAATTTTGGGGCATATGTGAATCACCGCAAGGGAAGCACTAGGGATTGGTTTCATCCACTAAATTGTTTTTTCTTGTGGTCAACTCTCTACTCAAGCTTAGGTTAGCACTTTGTAGTGGAGTGGTTACCAGTATTATTTGATTTGTTGTTTGCACTTGTAGATTTGTGCGAGCACCTCCTTGGAACTAGTTTTGTTGGTAAGAGGACCTTCTTCCTTGATAATTCTTGTAGGTAGGCTTTAGAGGTATGACCTAATTGTGCTTGATAATGGTTATCTCATTGACTATAGTCTACAACATTTCCTTGAAGTCGCTCATCTCCTCCTTTGAAGAGCCGAATGTAGAGGCAACATTTTTCGGTGCACTTGGATATGTGTACATGGATTGAGGAGGATCCATTGTGCTAGTAGAAGGAATCTCTTGAGCAAGAACTGATATCTCAAGGAATATAGGAATGATGGGCCAAGGCGGTAATTTCCTGACATCTATCAAATTTTTCTCCGCCTTGACAGTGATGCTATCTGTGCCTAGTAGCCTAGTTCCACCAAGAAACTGGATCATCATTGAAATGTCGGGATTGATAGACTTCAAGTAGAACATGAATTCCAGATCGGGTGGTGAGTAGATATCAACTTGAATCCTCTACCAGCTCATATGGAACCGAGCATTGATGTCAACCATGGCTTTGTACGGAGCCTACTTTATGACTGAGAGCTAATAATATGGCGATGATCGATCTCTTTCATTCAAAAATATCTAATAGAAAGGCTCTATGAGCTCATCCCAAGCATTGATAGTGTTTGCTTGCAATGTACAGTACCAATCTATTGTCTTGTCCCTGGAAGAGGTGGCAAGTAGCTTAATGCCACATTTTGGGTTGTGACCCCATGTACCAGACATACATCTACAACATCTTGCAAATGTTTGGATGGTGTTCTTGAACCATCTCTGTTGAATTTAGGTATAGCATTTAGGGTGGAAACTAGGATAGCATCCCAAATGGCAAGTTCTACTAGTGCGACAAGAGGGATTTTGACATCCCATGCCACATAATTTCTATTAGTAGCAGACAACATGGGTAGCGGAAAGGGAGGACGGAGTGGAACTTTCACTAATTGGTACACAGGTTGTATTGTTCATAATGGTGGTACTAATAAACTAGGATTATTTGTTGTTTGGGACCTAGTAATAGGTTGATTACTTATACACCCTTCTTGAATTTAGGTTCATCGAAGCTTAGTCCCACTGGGCATGCCAAGAAAAGAAAAACTATTGATGCAAAAAATTGGAAAGGTAACAACCTTTTGTGGAAACTCAGTTTATGGGGGACCTATTGTGCTAAACTAAGTGACCTCTAGATTTTTAAACAATTCATCTTCTTCTGTAATTGGGTTTTTGGAATGGGAAACAAAAGTAGATATAAAAATAAAGAATCTAACTAAGGTAATGTGCCAGAATGTAGATAAAAGACACAATAAATGTATCTTTTGGATATGATCTAAGGGCCCACTTAGCAATTTACCATGTCTTAGAATAACATAAATTAAAAATTACATCATGAACAACTCATTCAATGACATAAAGTAATAATCATACCTATTTAATGAAAAGAAGAGTCAAATGACATGATCTAAACTAGCAAACATGCATTCAAATTATAGAAGTATGAAAAATAAACCATTCAAACAATAATGGCATAGTATAAAGTTTATCAATAGAATAAGAAATAGAGAGGCCAAAAAATGGCACAATTTGTGAGTTCTTTCAATAATCTAAACAATAAAAGGCCCGGTCTCTCCAAAAATCCTATAATTCTAAAACCAGTGAAGCTTGAAAAACATGTAGCAAGTAATCTTCAAACTCGTAACCTCCAACTTCTTGAACATTTTTGGAACCCTTCTTCAGAAGCAAAGAGCAGTATTTATAGCAAGCCCTCCGCTGCTTAATGAGCAAAAAAGATTCAAAATCCTGAGCAATGATGTTGAGGCAATGATTTCCCTCAGCCATTGTAACAAAAAATATTTGAGGCACAACATTTGGTCACCCTTCATTCAGGTGCATCCTCTGTGAATGATGGAAATAGTCCCATAAAAGTCCCATGCAGATAAGTGTCACCTCTTTGGATAGGTAGTTAGAACATGTGGCAACATATCACAACCCTTTGTTCACTTCAATCCTTCATTGAAGAAGCTTGCATTGAAGGGACGCATGGTTGCATATCACTACCCGCGGTCGATCTACCCTTCCTTTCTAGAAAACTTACATAGAGATGACATGTAGCAATGATATTCGATAGAAGCCACCTATGGGGCTCACCAAATATTTATACAAATGGGAGCTATGTGGCACACGGGTGAGGACTAACAAGGAAGTGAAAGGAAGCAATCAAAATAACTCATGGCGAAGACATGTGGGAGCATATTGGAGGCCGATAGATGAGCAAGGAGAAAAATCCTTCAAAGAGCGATGAGTGGACATGTGGTAGAGGCCATGGTGACAATAAAAGGGGGCCGATAAAATTCTTTTAAAGGCATGGGCCGGTACTTAGCCGAAAACCAAACTTGAAGGGAGCATGGTGAATTTCATATTCACAATATCCATGAATTTTGGGTCATTATGTGTTTCCTACAATGTTTTTATAGATCTTGGAATTGTCATCATTCCCAAAATGCTCATGAAATAGGAAGAATGACACAAAGAGAGCTAAAATGAAGAAAATCCTTTTGGGTTAACATTGAAGAGACCTAAATGTCTCAATGCCTTGCATCATCCTAAAAAGGAAAACACAAAAAAAAAAGATAAAAATTTATGGCATAGAAAAGAATGTAGGTACAAATAGAGGAATGTTACAAAGAGAGAAGTGCATCTTATAGAATGGTGTGGGGGATCACATCACACACATGCAATCACACACATAACATGAAAAATAAAAATAATGCAAAAGACTAGTAAGCCACATACGATTCAACCTATAGTAGGTTGTCCACATCCCAATCATGTTCATCATATACATAAGGAAAAAAACTAGCCAAAGGAACAACAATGAGTGTAGTACAAGGGTCATCACCAAGTTTAACACTCTTCTTAAGAGGATCGTCATTTAAGCTCATTGAAGAGGAAAAAAATGTATTTAATTCATTATGCACTTTTTCATCAATTTTAGCAACCTCATCATCATCATCCAAGTTAATCACAATGGGAGGTTGAATGATAATGTCCAAAAAATAATTTAGCTCTTATTGTGGTATAGGATCTTTTTGTTGTGGCAAAGATGGAGACTCATCGTGTATTGCTTCAGTCAAGTTTGGGTGTTGATTTTCTTTATTGTTGTCTTCATTTGATCTTTAAGCAAGAGCACGACATCTACACCTACACACCCTACCATTTCTATTTCTATTAGTATGATTTTCAAGTTGTGTTTGTATAGGACTAGGTTTATCAACCATAGGTTTTTTTCTTCCCTAAGGGGAGCAATGGAAGAAACCATGGGAGGCTATTCAACCACTTTCTCTTTAGCTTTGTAAGCTTTTATCTTAGGAGGCATGATGGGATTTTTTTCGTTGTCTCTTGGTCTTTTGTAGGAGATAGGAAAAGTATCTATCATGGGTTGGTGTTGGTTATTTGGAATGTATTTAGGTTCAATCATAGTTTTGTCAAGGATAGGAGGCTCAATCATGGGATGCAGAATGTTTGTAAGGGATAGTTTCACTATGCATTTCACCTTAAACTTTTGATAGGATTTGAAAAAGAAGTCCTCATGAGGTTTAATAAGTTCCACAGGTTCAAAACAAAATAAATCCAATGAAAAATTACCATGAAAAGACACAGGATTAAATCATTAAATCCACTATTGTGTATATTAAATATCTCATTGTCAAAGGAAAAATTTAAGCATTTATGCACGACTGATGGGACAACCTCCATGGAGCGTAGTCATGGATAATAAAGCTTTACACAAAATTGATTTGACATCAGGATGAAGGAGAATGATACATCTAATTATTTTGGTCCTATTTGTAAAGGAAGGGTGATTCATCCCATCGTAGGGAAAGTGAAATCAATATGCATTTTTATCCATGTGTAGTCACATAAAAAGTATCCCATCTACCTTTTCTGGCTTGTTTGGGGTCCTCCTTGTGAGTTTGGCTTAATGTTGCCTTGATTTAGTGTTGTAATGTGGTTGACACCTTCACATTAGGTCTTGGGCCCTTGTGAACTAATGAATTTAAATAGTACCTTGCTAAAGTGTTGTGAAGTGTTGTAACACACATTCACACTTCTCTAAGGTTTTATTAATTAACTAAACATTAAACATTAATCTTTCCTTATTTTTAAGTGTTGTAAAGTGTTGTAAAAAACTTTCACAATTTTATAGGCTTTTCATTAATAATTGGGCTTTCTTATGCTTTAATAGGCCCTATTTTGCATCCACAAGCCTCATTTAATGTATCTTTTTGAGGATAATCCCAAAACCAATCATTAGCCAATAATAATTCAAGTGTTTCAGGTTTGAATGGCCCAGATTTGGTCATCTAAGACTCATTCACCACCTTAGGTGAATGGGTCCCACCTAGATCTTTTGGTCCCAAACCTGATTTCACACATTTCTAGGAAATTTCAAAATTGGTCCAAAAAATTAAGTCTGTGTGGCCCAAAATCAAATTTCTTGTGGGATTTTATTCTCCTAGATCTAATGTTGGCTTGTATTGTTGTAATTTTGGTAATTTTTGCATAATTGAGTATAAATAAAAGGTCATTTCATTCATTTTACACCTAGCAAGTTGAATGAGCATTCTTATAGCAAATTTGAGTTCACAAAAGCATTGAAGAGCATTCAAGGGTAGGTTATCAAGAATTTCAGAGCAACATTAAAATATTAATGATCATGTCAAATATTTCATGCATAATGTTTGTTGTTGTACTAAAAATTGTGGTGTAGGGTTTTGTGATTCAAGCAAGTGTTTCATTCAAGATCAACATCATTCAAGCAAGAGTCAAAGGGTATGTGCATGATCATAATGGAAAAAACAAGCCCTTAAGTGGCAAAAAATTTAGAAAAATCAGAGTTAGGCAACTTGACGTAAAAATTTGAATGATTTATCTATATTATTTCAAAAATATGTAAGAATGGAATATGTATCAAATTAAATATAGTTTCTAAACTACTAGGTTTTAAAAAAAAAATCTATTTGGTGAAAATTTGAAATTTCATTGCAGTGGTACTTAAATTTCAGGGAAAAAATAAGAAGTATGTGTCTGTCTGACCAACCTAACCACAATAAAATGATAATATTTTAGATATAAGTAGATGATGCATGCCCCAATGCGATGCATATTTTTTATAATTTTTTTCAAGTAAATAATTAATTAGAATTTTTTATTACAACTTTTTAAAAAATATAAAAACTCGTATGTCTGACCACCTTAACTTGGTCAAAACTTCATGAAATTCATTTTTTCTTTTTTTAATCATATAGTATGCAAAGCATAGAATGTGACACATGTTTTGGATTAAAAAAATGTGATAACGTTTGAAAGCTATAGATGTTTTTCAATCAGCCTATCAATTAGGACTTTAGTTGTAATTTGAATAGAAAATGAATAATAATTACTTATTAAATTCAAAGTAAAGCATAATTTATATTGGTGGAAAGCTGAAAATCTCCTTTAAAAACCCTTTTTATTTCATCAATTTTGGGTAAGAAAATAGTTGTGAGCCACATACCCATCATATTGCCACTTTTTGGCCCATCATGATCCTACACATACCCCAAAATCTACATCCATTGCAGCTATTTCAAGCATATTTGTAGCACTTTATTGCAAGAGTTTGGTGAGTTGCAACATTGTAATTTGTTCATTCATCATTCGCTCTTCTTATTTTATTTCAATTCAAGGATTGATTTCCAAAACCATGTTTGACCAAGGAAAACCCCTATCCACTAACCCCACAACATTTTCCCCTCTCCTTTGTGTGTGATTTGTAGGTCTAGGTTGCAGATTTCCTAAGGTGCAAGATTGGAGAAAAGTTGCAAATCATTCAAAGTTGTCATCAAACCTTGGAGAACATAGGAGAAGACCTGCAGGTTGCAAATTGAAGATTCAAATCTAGAAATCACTCGGAAAGAATAGAGTAGATAGAGAAAAGAAAGATCAACCTTTAAAGCTTCAAAAAGGCCTAACTAAACTAATTTATCACTTTTGGCGAATGAGTCCTAGTTCCAGCCAATTTTCTTTTTTTTGTAGATTCAGATACCCATTTAGTAGATTCTTGTTCCTGCATAGTTTTCCAAAAACTAGAATGATTCACCCAACTTGGTGAATGAGCCCTATCCAACATTAAAGCCATATTTTCTAGTGTTCTATACCTCTAATCAATCATTTCCAAATTCCCAAGTGCACACCTTCCTGTCCTCAATTTTTTATTTCATTTCATTCACTTTTTTAGGTCATTTAGTATTACTTTGCATTCAATTAGGGTTTAGTTTTTCATCTTGCA
Organism: Sequoia sempervirens; assembly: GCA_007258455.2. NCBI lineage: Eukaryota > Viridiplantae > Streptophyta > Pinopsida > Cupressales > Cupressaceae > Sequoia > Sequoia sempervirens. The sequence continues at coordinate 51,283,835 of VDFB02000003.1, read as the reverse complement.
TTCCATTATCTTTTCCAAGTATAAAATTGGTGGTGAACCCCTTTATTAGTCTACTTTCAGCCCCTAGAACAACCCTATCGCAAGATATCTTTCTCTTTTGCATTGAGATCTCTAGGGTTATCCTTGAATAGAATAGATTTGAAAGTGGGTGTGATATCACTTAATAATCATTAGCATATATATATTACCCCCATTTTTTGAGGTTCCAATTTGGTGAACCTACCTTTACAACATTATAATTTTGATTTAGAGTGCATTATCATCCTAGATTTTTCTTGCATTAACATTGCATTAGGACTTGCATTAGTTAATTTGCATTCTAGGGTTTCAAAATTTTCATTAGTGAAAGCTCATATAGCTTGCATTTTTGCATCTCATCTCATTGAAAATAATTCAAAATCTACATTTGCATCTCATATACAAATCATAAAACATGAAAGCATAAATTTCTATTAAAATTTTCTAAAAATGTTGAAAAAAATCCCTACTTGGACTCATTCGCCACGCTGGGAAAATCAGTCCCTTTGCATATTCGACACTACATTTTTTGGCATTCAAAGTTCAATTTCTAAGTTTTTTGTTTTGTTGTTATTTCTTTCTATTTCAGTTTCCAAAATTTTTGCTATAAACATTTCATTATTCTTAGCTTACAAAACATTTGCATTCACATTGCATTTAGTAGCCCTTGTAGGTGTTGAGATTATGGATGCATAGTCCCTAAAGCTCTAGACTCTTCAATAAAGGACCTTTTCCATGAAAGATAATCAACCACAAAGGAAAGTGTTGCAACAATGGAATGTTGAATAAAGATTCTATATTGATATGATATGATATGATGATATGTTACAAATGAAAAAATTCCTGATTATATAGGAAAAAAAGAAAACCTAAGATGCAAGAGATGTTGCCATATGTCATGATCTAACATGTGAACCCTATCTAGGAAATTATTAAATGTTGAGATAAGTTATAGAAGGACAACTCATCTTCTAGAAGGAATATTATCCTTACAAACAAGGAAGGGGACATTACCCCATTTATTAAAATCTAACCTAGGAATAAATGATGCATGACCTAAATTAACTTATGCTAGTCTAATAATTAATTAATTACACTAACACCCCCCATAAGTTCAAGTTAGGAAGAAAAATTCAATTATTATGCAAGAAGAAGAAGAAGATGATGATGATGGGTCCTAGCTATGAGGCCATGTTAGGTACCCATGTACATGAAAATGCAACAAATCTCCCACAACCAGAGAAAAGGGGAAAACCCAATGGGAACAAAACCCTTCTCCAAAAAGGAGATATAAAAGAAAAAAAGAGATGGAATAGTGATGTTTGGAGGACTCAACATTATCCCCCCAAGGACTACAACCATAACATATATACAAAGAGAACAAAAAAGTATGTGGAATAGATAGCCCCCCCATAAAGGAGAGTAGTCCCCTCTAGAATTTCTTCAAGACTAGTGATGAACTGAGAAGCCAAGTTGGATATACCTGAAGAGAACCCATCCATGTACCACAAGTCTGAAGAAGTGAATGTATTCATCCTTGTTGAAGCAAATATCAACTGAGAGGTGTCTAAGGAAGAAGATGGTGCCATGCAAAGAGCCAAGTCAATCTAGCCTCCACAACCCTGGCGAGAAGGGGGTGATGAGGTGCTTCCTACCCTTGAGTTTGGAGAGTTAGAAGTAGGTTGATCTTGATCCCCAAATTTGGTAAACTTGTATACCTTGGAATGACAATCTACTTGTCCATAGGCAACAAGGACATCAAACCTATCCCTAATGATGGAAAGTTCTAAAGTGAACTCAATGCTCAAACCCTCTTGAGCAACTTGATAGATAGACAACAAGTTATGAGCAATTTGAGGAATGTAGACAACATCTTCCAACCTTTTTCCATCAAGAGAAAAATCACAGATACCAACAACATAGACAATATCTGCATTTGCGGTAAACATTTTGTCAAAGTTGGAAGGCCTCAAAGTATCCCATAGAATATGTTGTTGAGAAGAAGTGGCATACCGGGAAGCACTGGAGTCAATTACCCATCCTTCTCTATTATCAGCCAAAGTAGTTATCAAAGCATTCCCCTTACCAATATTTTCAACAGTGGCAATTCTGGCAATACATGATGATGAATCTTCATGAGAAGGGGAGTGAGGAGATTTGATTATTGTGGGAGGGAGAGAGATATTGTGATCTCTAAGTATCTGCCTTAGCTCATGTATCTCTCTGTTGAAACATGTATCCTCAATGTGACCAAGCCCATTACAAAATTTACACTTGGGCCTCTCCCTCTTCGGCTTTTCTTCCATATATGTTGTGATGATGATTTAGAAGAAGCTCCTACCTTTGATTCTCCTTTGTGCTTTCCCTTTCCTTTGTATGGTCCTGCCACCAATGCATGGTATTTTTTGGATGTATCAACCTGGTTTAGCGTGCATTGTTCTCGAGTCATCCATTCACAAAATGTCTCAAATGATGGCATAAAAAAGCTATCACCAAGATCATCCATGGTGGAATAGAAAGAGGTAGCAAAATAGGAGAAGGAACCTCTTAGCTTAGATAGGATCATGAATATACACTCTTTTTCAGATTTATCTTTTCCATACCCATAAAATCGAGTCCTTAAAGACTTGAATCTTACCAAGTAGTCTTTGATGGAAGGAAATTGATCAACAGTGAGTGAAGCAAGTTCAACTTCCAATTGCAAAGCTCGTACATCACTAATAGAACCAAAGAGATCCTTGAGCTTGTCCCAAACCTCCTTGGGAGTCTTCCACCCCTCAATATGGAAGAATAAAGAGTTGTAGAAATGTAGAGCAATGAGCCCCATAGCCTCTTCACACTTAATCGGATGTTGGAATTTTTCATATTCTCTAGTTAGATGAGGCTGATTCTCATTCAAAGTGGCCAGAGTCCCTTGGACAAGAGAAGTCTCTACATACTGACCTTCCATGTGTGATAGTTATCAGGAGTGAGAATATTGAATCTTGTGTCATCCATTATAGGAGAACAACAATCCAAAATAAAATATCTCTGACAAAAAATGTTGAAACTAGATAATTGATCAACAATCAACTGAAGTGAATCTTTTGAAATAAACTGAAAAGCTAGAAATCACCTCTAAACCCAAAATTAGGGTTTCCACTTCAAGTAATAATAATTTTTGATAGAAGAAGAATCTATAAAAACAAAGCACACCTTTGGAAAGTAGACTAAGAGAGCTTTCCAATGGTATATTGTTTTCAAATTTTTGATATCGTATGTAAAAGTTATGCTCTCTAGAAGATTTATGTCTAATTAAACTATTGCTAGCTAATTGGGTGTAAGAATTAAGCCCTTGGGGCTTAAAATTTCTTGGCCCTTGGTCACTGATATGACCGTAGGTGTCGCTTATGTAAAAGAAACACCCACCCATATGGCGGCATCAGAGTGGCGCAGAGGCGAAGGGACGGGTGGCCTAGGCGGTGGGGAGATTGCACCGCTTGGAGGTAGCGGGTCCCTCGGTTCTAATAGGACTAGGGGTGGAGCAAAGTCTGTGGTGGGAGCATAGGGTGTTGAACGATCACCGGGGACTGCGAAACCACCAGGAAGAGACTCCAGTGTGGTGACAATTCTAGTGGCAAGAGAAACGATGAACATGCTGATGTGGATGACATCGGGTGACACAGAGACTATGTGATAGGGTTTGGTCAGTGTCAAAATCTATGGAGGTCAGTTTGATGCTGACAGCTTCAAGAATGTTTTTGAATATTGCAATATTTGCAATTCAAAAAAACAAAAAATAAAACACTGATATAAAATATTATATTGCAACCAAAATATATGGGAACCCAATACAATAGCCTACAAATAAATTTTATGCTGGCTCCCTAATAAAATTGTAGGTCGCTTCTACAGATTAATTTTTTCCAATAACTTTATAAAAAAATTCCCAAAAAAATAGCCAATTTTTTGTTTTATTTTTTTATAAAAAAAAATCCTTTCAAGAGGGCTGAGAGGGGGGAATTTTTTTTTGCAGATTTGTATGGATAGTACAAAAAATGTAAACCCTATATTGTACCTCAAAGGCTCCTGGATGATATAACTTTGATTTTGGAAAATGAACAAGTGATCTTTGGCTTTTGAGGCCTTCTAGATGCAATGGAGAGGTTGGAGACAACCTGATGTGCACCAGAAATCAGCTTGGCTCCCAGGTAGAACCAACTAGCCTACAACATAAACTCCAAGCCTGCAAGAATCTTGCACTCCAACTTCCTTGATCTAGGGTTGATGTTTCACTGGACAAACTTTGATACCATGTTGAGATTATGGATGCACAGTCCCTGAAGCTCTGGAGTCTTCAATAAATAACCTTTGCCATGAAAGATAATCAACCACAAAGGAAAGTGTTGCAACAATGGAATGTTGAATAAAGATTATATATTGATATGATATGATATGATGATATGTTACAAATAAAAAAAATGACTAATTATATAGGAAAAAAAGAAAACCTAACATGCAAGAGATGTTGCCATATGTCATGATCTAACAACATGTGACAACATGTGAAACCTATCTAGGAAATTATTAAATGTTGAGATAAGTTCTAGAAGGACAACTCATCTTCTAGAAGGAATCTTATCCCTACAAACAAGGAAGGGGACATTACCCCATTTATTAAATGATTTATTAAAATCTAACCTAGGACTAAATGATGCATGACCTAAGTTAACTTATGCTAGTGTAATAATTAATTAATAACACTAACAGTAGGAGTATTTGGTGTCCTACAACTAATACGATAGTGAGACAAAGTTTGAGACTCATGTCATCCCGTGATAACACAATGGTTGTGGATCTTGGGTTTTCTAGCTCTTTCACTCCTAGTATTGACATTAGTACACTAGGTATGTGTTAAATAGGTGCAAGACAATTGAGAGGGGGGGTGAATCAGTTGTCACAAGATTCAAACTTAAGACTTCAACACTTATCAATTCCACAACCAAACTATTATGTTATTAAGTAAGAGCATGAAACACAAATAATAGAAAGTAAATCAACACAATGAACACCAAATTTTTACATGAAAAACCTAATAAGGGAAAAACCATGATGAGGGTTAACTCACAATATAAAAAGATTATAAATCTGAATACAGAGGCTCACTACCCAGAAAAGGACTCACTGTTTAAGTACAAAGGCTTACTTCCTACATAAAGGACTTACTGTCCAATAGGGAGGCTCACTGCGTACAAATACAAAAGATAACAAAACATCCACCACAACAATTAACACACATTTGTAGCTTTGAATAAGGATTGTAGAAACCTTTAGCTCACTGCCTTTAGGAATCCAACACAATAAAGAACTATTGTCTCAACTCACTCTCACACACACTTCTTCTCTTATGATTTGTGGCTCATTTTCATCACTTTACATCACATTGTCATCCAATTCTTCACAATTCAACTTGCTTTTATACCAACCTCAACCTTAGAGACTTTCTCTAAGGTTGGCCAAAAATACCACATTTCATAAATTCAAATTAGGTCAGAAACTCAACATTCCTGCGATGGAAAGGAATGAGAGTGGATCAATAAAACATTTAACCGAGACCAAAAATAATGTCTCAGATCAACCGCATGCTTCCTCAATTCAATTTTATTCTTTGAATGAAGTGTAAACACTAGGTCAGCCAAACCTAATGAGAACACAAATGAACATTGATGTACATGCTTCCCAACAAGAAGATGACATGCAAAATCCACAACATGCTTCATTATGCATGAGAATACATCTCATATTTCTTTAGATACATCCACAGTAAACATAAATGAACATTGATGTACACGCTTCCCAACAAGAAGATGACATGCAAACTCCACAACACACTTCATTATGCATGAGAATATGTCTCAGATTTCTTCAAATACATATGTCGTAAATGCGATATTCTTCAAACTCTGAACACCTTTCACCAGTTCATCCAGATTATGAAAATCCATAATAAAACACTGAAACATAACTTCCAGATCACCAAACTTCAACCTTCTTTGCCAAAACCCAGAGAACACCATCTCAAGACATATCCCAAATCCACAAGATCTGAAACAAAATAGTGGAGGACTACGGAGTAGAAATATTTCTCTCAATCCACAAAAGATCAACTCTGCTAGAACAATTCACACACCAATGAACATAACTTTCATGTACTATCATATCAGAAGCTAAAACTCATGATATATCACCAAAAGATCACCATTATCAAATCTTAAGATCTGTAGAAGCATAGGATCAACACAGGAGAAGCGCGGAGCACATATCAGAGCATATTCTAAACACATTCATCACTCTAACTTCTCTTCTTTATTAATTTTCTCAAAAGCACTTGGAAAATCATAAACACAGTACATCTGCAATGACATAAAGATAGCTCCATGTACTCACAACATCTCAACAACATCTCAAATATACATGTACAATCTACAACATACTGAACTATGTTGACATTAATGACAACACCACTAAAACTTTCTCATACTTGCAACAATCTCCCCCTTTATCATTGATTGCAACACATGATGTGAAAAACCATCAAAGACAACATCCTTCACAATATCCTGAGAGACCACCTTCACCTCTACTACAACTATTTTTCATTTGACTATCTCTCCCACTTTGGCATTGATGACAAAGACCAACAACTCTAATTACTCACCCTTAGGAGTACACTCATACTGCAACAATGAAAACCCTTTCTACTCCCCTTATAGAGTAGACCTATTTATCAGTCTAGATAAATAAAGAATCTATGAATTCGCTAGACTGATGCACCTTTATGTGCACTTAGTTTGGAGGGCCAATGACCCCCAACCTCTCCCTAAGATGCTCAAAATTATCCTTCAAAAGAGCCTTAGTAAATATGTCTAAAATTTGTTCCTTTGTTGTCACATACTCAAATATGACTTCATTCTCTAGCACTTTTTCTCTTAGGAAATGATATTTGATAGATATGTTTTTTTTCTTGAATGTGTAACCAAGTTCTTTTAAATGGTTATTGCACTTGTGTTGTCACATAAAATAGAAATAGGCTCATCACATATCACTCCAATGTCTTTCATATTTTGCTTCATCCACAAAACCTATGTACAACAGGATGTCGCAATATATTTTTCCTCTATAGTGGATAAAGAAATTGAGTCTTGAATTTTACTCAACCATGAAACTAATCTTCTGCCAAGAAATAAAGCACCACCACTGGTACTCTTCTAGTCATCTACACATCCAGCCTAATCAACATCAGTATAAGCACTTAGGGTGAAATCATCACTCTTAGGATAACATAATCCATAATCCAGTGTAGCTTTAAGATATCTAAATATCCTCTTTATAGTTGTAACATGTGCTTCTTTAGGATCTACTTGGAATCTGACAACTAAACATACTACATGCATAATATTCAGTCTAGTAGTAGTAAGATACAACAATCCACCAATCATAGATTTGTATTTGCTTTGTTCATTCTTAGCAAATTCATCATCTTTTCTTAGTTTATATCCAGTTACCATAGGAGTAAAAACCGGTTTGGAATCATCCATCCCAAACTTCTTCAACAAATCTTTTACATACTTAGATTATGAAATGAATATCCCTTTATCAGTTTGATTCACTTGTAGACCAAGGAAGAAATTCAATTCACCAATCATAGACATCTCAAATTCTTTCTACATCTCTTCAACAAGCTTTTCACACATGCCTTCTTTTCCAACAAAAATGATATCATCAACATATATAACTACTATCAATATTTTGTCACCATGCACTTTGAAGGATTGTTGTCAACAAATTCCTTGTTGAATCTTTGCTTTGTTAGGTATCTATCCAATCTTGCATACCAAGATCTAGGAGCTTGCTTCATTCCATACAATGCCTTCTTCAACTTACAAACCATGTCCGGTTTATCAAATAATTGAAACCCTTCAAGTTGCTCCATGTATACTTCTTCCTCCAATTCACCATTCAAAAATGCTGACTTAATATCCATCTGATACACTTTGAAGTCCTTGTGGGAAGAAAAGTCCAAAAACATCCTAATAGCTTCCATTCTAGCCATAGGGGACAATGTCTCTTCAAAATTTATACCTTCAACTTCTAATATCCCTTGCATAGAAGTATTTCCTTATTCCTTACAACTTCTCCACTTTCATTTAGCTTATTTTGGAACACCCATTTCGAGCTAATCACATTTTTATTCACAGGCCTAGGGACTAGTTACCATGTCTGATTCTTTTCTATTTGTTGCAACTCTTCTTTCATAGCTTTCATACAACTCTCATCTGCACATGCTTCACTCACAGATTTAGGTTTAACTTCACAAAGTAAACACAGATTTACCTCAGCTGCAACTCTACTTCTTGTCTTCACACCTTAACTTTTATCTCCAATTATCTACACCTTTGGATGATTCTTCTGTACATACTTATGAGTATTAATAACAGGTTCCAACTCGTTCTCTTCTTCTTCTTCTTCTTCCATTTTTTCTTCTTTCTCTTCTTCTTCCTTTTCCTTATTCTCCTTAGGCACATGTCCATTGATAGGATCATTAGGTTCAACTTCACTTATCTCAATAGGTATGTGTATGTTTTCATCAACTTTCACATTATCACTTTCAACAATCTTTCTCAATATTTTATTAAAGCATCTGTATGCCTTTCTAGTAGTAGAGTATCCAAGAAATATTCCTTCATTACATTTAGCATCAAAATTTCCAAGATTTTCAACTTCCCTTTTATTATAACATCTACTTCCAAATACCTTGAAATACTTCACAGGAGGAGTCTTACCAGTCCATAACTCAAAAGGAGTATTTGTGTTGTTGTATCTGATCTGAGCTCTATTAAGAACATAAACAAGAGTGTGTATCACCTCTCTCCAGTACACATCTGGTACATTTGATTCTTTCATCATGGTTCTAGAAGCTTCTTGTACTATCTCATTTTTCCTTTCAACTACTCCATTCTATTGAGGGGTTCTTAGAGTAGAAAATAGTCCTTTTATGGCATGCTTTTCATAGAATGCATTAAATTCACCATAAGTGAATTCTCCACCTCTATAAAATCTCAAACAATTGATTTTCAAATTTACTTCATTTTCCACTCTTGCTTTGAATATGTCAAACCTATCTAGAGCATGAGTCTTTTCTCTAAGAAAAGCAACCCATGTCATTTGAGTATAATCATTAATAAGCAGCATGAAATACCCATCACCATTCAAGCTTCCAATTCTAGTCGGACCATAGAGATCAATATGAACTAACTCCAACATTTCGGTAGTAGAGTGCTCTTTTCCCTTAAACCTACATCTTTTCTATTTCTCGAATTGAAAAATTCTACAAATAGCATTAGTAGGCCTTGTGATTCTAAGTAGACCTCGAACAATCTCCTTTGAAGTGATTTTGACTAGGTTATCAAAATTTACATGTCCCATTCTCTAGTGCCATAACCAACTTTCACTGATTTGAGATACAAGGAATTGACCATCAACTCCCTTAAGCTGATAGATGATTCCATGAGTTCTTCTTCTATCAACAACCATATCTCCATTTTCGGATCCATATCTGATTTCACATGTATTGTTTTGAAACAAAAGTTTAAAACCATTGCTACACATCTGACCAACACTCAGAAGGTTATGCCTCAAACCCTTCACATAATATACATCATCAGTATTGTGCACTCCATCAAAACTAATTGAACCTTTCCCACAAATCTTAGCTCCTGAATCATCACCAAACATAACTAAACCACCATCATATTTCTTAGGTTTAGTGAACATACTCTTATCTCTAATCATGTGATTAGAACATCCACTATCAATTATCCAGTAGTCTTCATCCTATCTTGCATGAAAAGTAGTAACCAAAGTGCCTTCCATCCTATTCCTCTTATTCTCTGGAGCCTTCTTGCTTACACATTTTCCAGGGTTAGTGGATACAGATTTACTTTCCAAAGCTAAGAATAAGCATTCACTATCATCAACCTCATTCTCAGATTCACCATTAGAAAATTTTCCTTCTTCTTTAACATATTATAGCTTCTTATATTTCTTATCCTTTCTATCCTTATCCTTATAATCCTTGTACTTCTTATGTATAGCTCTATTCAGACATCTTGAAGCATAATGACCAATATTACCACAACTAAAACATTTAAAGGGAAACATACCTTTATACTTTCTGGTGCCTTCCTTCAACTTCTTGGTGAATTTTTCTTCCAACTCATCATCACCATCAATATCCGGTTCGTCTTCAATCTTCATTTCCTTTATTGTCATTTCTGTATTTTCTTCTATCTTGTCTTCTTTCCAGAACTTTCTCATGTCAAATTCTTGTAAGGTGCTAAACAACTGTTCTAAAGTGTAGTTCTTAGGATCATACATTTCTTCAATAATTGAGTTCTTATCGTTGTAGAAATCTAGTAGGGTGATCATGATCTTCTCAATTATATCTTCATTTGATAGTTTCCCTCCTTGATTTCTAACTTCATTTGTAGCCAATTCAACCCTCTAAAAGAAGCTTGTAAATTATTCACCTTCTTCCAGTTTTAGATTTACAAATCTACACTTTACCACCAACTTCTTTTTCAATTTCACTCTTTCATTTCCTTCATACATGCCTTCCAAATTCTTCTAGACTTCATAAGCAGTATCCAAAGAAATAACCTTATCTCGCTCATTTTTAGATAAGCCACTACAAATAGCATACTTTTCCTTCTCATTTTCTTCATAAACATAAATCTCATCTATAGTAGTAAGACCACCAAATAGGGGTGTAGACTTTGTCTCAATAGCCTTCTAAGTCTTGAAACCAAGAGAGATAATATATCCTTTTATTGATTTCTTCCAATCATTGTAGTTAGTTCCATCGAACATAGGGATCACCAACTTATGTACCATCATATCTTCCTTAAGTAGTTGAGCTCTTCACCAAGGAACCATAGCTCTGATACCAATTGTTAAATAGGCACAATACAACTAAGAGGGGGGTGAATCAATTGTCAAAAAATTCAAACTTAAGACTTCAACACTTATCAATTCCACAACCATACTATTTTGTTATTAAGTAAGAGCATGGAATAGAAATAAAAAAAAGTAAATCAACACAATGAACACCAAATTTTTATGTGGAAAACCAAATAAGGGAAAAACCACTGTGAGGGTTAACTCACAATATAAAAATATTATTAAACTAAATGCAGAGGCTCACTACCCAGAAGAGGACTCACTCTCCAAGTACAAAGGCTCACTGCTTACAAAAATGACTCACTATCCAACATGGAGGCTCACTGTCTACAGCTACAAAAGAGAACAAAAGATCCACCACAACAATTAACACACATCCATAACTTTGAATAAGGATTGTAGAAACCTTTAGCTCACTACCTTGAGGAATCCAACACAATAAAGAATTGTTGTCTCAACTCACACACACACTTTTGATCTTATGATTTGTGGCTCAATTTTGCCACTTTGCATCACACCATCATCTGATTCCTCATAATTCAACTTTATTTTATACCATCCTCAACCTTAGAAACTTTATCCAAGGTCAACCACAAATACCTCATTTCATAAATTCAAATTAGGTAAGAAACTAAACATTCCCATAGTGGAAAGGAATGAGAGTGGACCAATAAAACATTTAGCCAAAACCAAGAATAATGTCTTAGATCAACCACATGCTTCCTCAATTTAATTTTATTCTTTGAATTAAGTGTAAACACCATGTCAGCCAAACCTAATGAGAACACAAATGAACATTGATGTACATGCTTCCCAAGAAGAAGATGACACACAAACTCCATAACACGCTTCATTATGCAAGAGAATACATCTCATATTTCTTTAGATACATCCACAAAAAATGCAATATGCTTCAAACTCTTAACACCTTTCACTAGTTCATCCATACTATACAATCCCATACTGAAACACTAGAACATAACTTCTAGATTTCCAAACTTCAACCTCCTTTTCCAAAACCCATAGAACACCATTTCAAGACATCCCAGATCTGCAATATTTGAAACAAGATAGTGGAGGAATATGGAGCAGAAACATTTATCTCAGTCCACAAAAGATCAACTCTACTAGAACAATTCACACACCGGTGAATGTAAATTTCATGTACTATCACACCAAATGATAAAAATTAAGATATATCACCATTATCAAATCTTCAGATCTGCACAAGCATAGGATCAACACAGGAGAAAAACAGAGCACATACCAGAGTATATTCTAAACACATTCATCACTCTGACTTCTCTTCTTTATTAATTTTCTCAAAAGCACTTGGAAACTCATCAACATAGCACATCTGCAATGATATAAAGATAGCTCCATGTACTCACAACATCTTAGTAGAATCTTAGATATACATGTAAATTCTACAACATACTGAACTATGTTGACATCAATGACAACATTAATGAAAACACCACCAAAACTTGATCATACTTGCAACAGTATGGACCATACCGTCAACAACTCCTTGCCTTCAAGTAGTATGATGAAAATTGAAACAAGGAATGATAGTGTCCCACAAGAAAAAATAATTCAAATTCATGAGGACCTAGAAAACTTACAACATCAAGTACAAAATGACAATATTTCAACTACTGCCATCCCTTCTATAGACAAAATTCACCAAATGCTTGAAAGTGAAGATGGACTTGACCTTGTGAAAAACATAGTTCAAATCTTTGGAAAACACCTTACCCCACTCGCTAGTTTTCCTTTTCCTACAAGCAATGTCACAAGCCAAGGAGGAACTCAAATTCCTCCTCCCACAACAATTTCCTCAATACCTACCTATACCAATCCTCAAGTCACAACAACAATGCAACAAACTAGTAATCTGATTCCTTTCATGGGTATTTCCACTAGCATCCCTAGTTCCTTTGTGGCATCGTACATCATATCTCCTATCAATTTACCACCTATAAGAATTCCATTCACTTTCCCCTAGAACACATACACTCCTTCACCATTTTCACTTCCATATCATAATCAAAATGACCCTCTCATAACTCAACTCTTCCAAACTATTTCATCCCTTCAAAAAAAAATTTCCACCATCAACCCAAATAAAAATGGCCCACCTACATATTATGTCAAAAGTAGCCAATTGTCCTTGGAGATATTGTGAACATTGATGCCGCAAGGTGTAGAGGTGCCTAGATTTAAGAAATTTGGAGGGAAGGGAGATCCTTATAACCATGTTAATTTTCATATTGCCTTATGTAGTGACTTTTTCCTTGACGATAAACTCCTAGCTAAGCTTTTTCGTAGGTCCTTGAAAGATATTGCCTTGGAATGGTTTTCTTCTTTACCGAACAACTCAATAAATTTATTCAATGAACTTGTTGAGGAATTTGTAAACCATTTCCAAGTGTAGATGAATCCTAAGATGACCTTGGCTGATTTGATGAAATGTAAGAAAAAAGAAGAAGAAATAATAAATGACTTTATCTCACGCTATCAATCACTTTATTCCCAAATTGATGTCAAGGTTCCCGATCCTCACCTTCAAATGATGTTCATAAAAAAATTTCAAGGAAAGATTAATGACAAGCTTACCGTGATGAAATTTTCATCCTTCATGCACTTGTGTACAAGCCTTAGTGATTATCAAAATTTAGTTAGTAGTCGAGATACAAAGTCCACTTCTAACATAATTGAGAAATCTGAGCCCATAAACCAAAACAATTCCCAATCCTTTAGAAAATAGAATAAAGGTTTCCTTCAATTCAATCCCCCTCAACAAACAACTCAAAATGTTAATAACCAAAGAGTTGATGTTAAATCCATGATACCCTTTAGCTATGGGGACCCAAAAAGACAATTCACTCCCTTACCCGATACCCTTCATAGCACAATGACCCAAATTTTAGAACAACAAATGATTACCTTGCCTCCCATCAAAACATTCAATCCTAATAAGCCTTTACCTTCAAGTGTTAGATAAAATGCTTATTGCCGCTATCACTGACAAAACAAACATGACACAGAACATTGCAAGTGTCATAAACATCTCATGCAAGACCTCATTGATTTCGGTCGTCTTTTCATTGGAGGTGTTAGTGATCAAGGAAATAAGTTCATTACTCCTAACCAAAATTTTCAAATTTTTACCAACCCCATGCCTACACATAACATTTCATTTGTCAAAGCTAGAAAAACTACAAAGAATGATGTGATGAATGTTGAAATAGATGATGATAATAATGATTCTATTCAACATGATCCTATCGACAATGATCCTATGGATGAAATGGTAGGAGTGATAGACGACATTCCTCCTAAGGGCCAAACTAAGAATCCTCTTGACATTTCTTTCTCCTCTAAGGATATTGTTAAACATGCACTGATGGTCCTCTTTACATATTCAGATGAATCTATTGTTATGCCTTCCATACACGCCCCAATTTTTGCTTGGAAAAGTTGAGGACCCCCTCTATTTTCTTTCATTTCATTGTTTGTTTTGTTGTGGTTGTGCTTTGTCGTACTCATTTTTTTCCTTTCTCATGCTTTGTTCATTTTATTTGTCTTTGTCATATTTGGATTGCGGGATTGAATCATCACCTGACACCCTTTGGGGTTTCAAGTTCTAGTTTGGCCCTGACTCTGATCTCTATTTCCTTTCCTTTTTGTTTTTTTTTTTTGGTTTTGGTTTTAGTATCAAACTGGAACTAGAACAAGGAATCTTTCCAAGATTCCTATTCCTAGTTCCATCCCAATCTCGATCCTCATCTTTTTGTTGTGTCATTTTCTTTTCATCTTCATCTTCCGTTCATTTGTTTTGGTCATTTTCATTGTCTTGTTTTTCCATCTTCATCCTCACCTCATCGTGTTGTTTATCTATTTTTTGGTTTTCATTTGGTCTCCTCCATTTCTTCATCCTTCATTTCTCATCATCGTTGGTTTAGTTTTTGCATTGTTTGTCCTGTTTTTAGAACTGTGAAAATACAAAAAATTCAAAAAAGTTAAAATACAAAAAATATTAATTAAATTAAAGGTTTAAAAGAATAAGTTAATCCTTTAAATTTAATTAATTAATAAACAAAACTAAAATGAAGTAAATAAATTTCAAACCAAATTGATTTTAAAATTTAAATAAATAAAGGTTTAAATAAAGAAAGATTTCAAATTTAAAGTTTAAATAAATAAATCTTTTAAAAAAAAGATTTTAAATTTTGATAACACAAAATTTTTAAATTTGAAATATTTTAAGTAATAGAAATAAAAATCTTTTTAATTTATATTTAAAAGATTAAAAAATTCAAAAATGAAATAATCTTTAAAAATCATAAAAATTTAAAAGTTTGAATAAAAATTCTTTTAATATTTAAAAGATTTAAAAATATAAAAAATATTATAAACAAAATCTTTTTTTAAATTGAAAAAGGATTTACTAAGAGGTAAAACAAAAAATGAGTGTTTTGGGTTTTTACCTGAGCTCAACCCCGCAGAGTGATAGAGAAGTAAAATAAAAAAAAGGGAATGAAAGAAATGTCCAGGGTCGAAACTCAAAAAGATCATGGAAAAAAAATAAAATTCAAAGTTCCTATCCCACATTGAACCTGATCCAACTAGTCGACATGTCAAATATGTGTTTATTGGGTGTGGAAACAACATTGAACTAGGCACCCAAAAAAAAAAATGTTCACGTCCGGAAATGGTTCTGGTTCTGCATTGGAAATGGTTCCACTCCCACATGGAAATGGCTCTGCTTCTGACCTGTAATGGTTTCACCTCCATTGCCACACTCATCATGATCTCCGATCCCTCAGTCAAAGAGAATGGAAGCTTTCTTAAGATGGTATGAACATTCATTAGAACATAAAATGCACAAGAATGTTTTTTTGAATAGGCTTCAGAAACTTTTAGAATGTGCATAAAAATTGGTTGGCATATGCAAGATGAGTGTGTGCAAGTATGGACGGGGCATGTGAACTTTTTGATAGAATGCCTCAAAGGAAGCGCACTAGGGAATGAATGGAATGCATGAACCTATGAATTATGTGTAGGGTGTGAAAGCATAGACATGGCATTAAACTATTCACCAGAATGCTTCAAGAGTTGTCATCTCATGGAACACATTGATCACTGGATATGCACAAAGTAAACTTGTTGAAAAGGCTTTAGAAACTTCAAAGCAAATTCAATTGGCAGTTGTATAGCCAAATACCATGCATTTCACTGGAAGATTCACGACTCATAATGGGAGCATAGACAATCCACATCAATTGTTTGACAAAATGCCCTAAATAAATGTGATCTCATGGATGCCATTATTGAAGGAATGTAGAGTGGATTTGTGAACATGAAAACAAATTTTCAAGAAAATGTAATTCTAGGGTTCAAATCTAGATTCCACGACCTTTTCCAAGATCTCCTTCACTTGTGAAAAAATGTGATTATTGTAGAAAATGCACAAAATGGATTAATTAAAAGGGGCGTAAGAAACTTTAGAAGCAGTTCAATTTGTTGATTTATTGAGAAATATATGCAAAATGGTGAAGCTTTGGAATAGGGCATGAATAACCATCAAAGGGTAGAGGAATTTTGTTAGTTGTAATTCTATCTTCCCTAGTAAACATTTTGCACCAGATGGAGGAGCACAAGAAGGTACCCGAATTTTCTGATAGTTTGTCTCAAAGGAAATCTTGTTTCAGAGATGTAATCTCAAGAAATGCTAATGATTGAACATGCCTTCAAAAATGTGGAGGCCAAGACAATGTGCATGAAGTTTTTTATAGAATTCCTCAGGGGTAAAATCAGATCCAACAACCTTTACTATCATTGTGTGGCCTATATGTATAAATAATCTCAAAGAGATGTCATCTTATGATGTGCCATAAATTGTGAATTGTAAGAGATGCATAGAATGAATTTGGTGAGAAAAGGTAATGCAATGATTGCATATCTACATAGGAAAATGGAAGCATCGACATGACATGCAAACCATTTGAAAAAATGTCTCAAGTAGATGAAGTCTCAATGAAATGTGTGATTACGAGATTTATGAAAAAAAATTGTTGAGATATTTGTAGTTGCAATAATGAAAAATGGGGGAAGCATGCACAATATATGGGAATCATTCATCAAAATGACATAGAGAGATGTTGTCTCATGGTGGAAATGTTTCGTAGAATGTTGTGAGGAGGAAACACCTCATGAGACATGCCATGAAATGCATTTGACGTGTTTGTTTTAGGAACTTTCAAAGAAATGTGGTCCCATGGAATTCCATTTGCGAAAGGCATAAAATTGATCTGTTGAAAGGGGTCATGAAGTTAAAAAAAAAAAAACGTAATTCATAGGTACAAAGTTAGATTCCTTACAAAATGCTTCAACTGCAACTAGCACCTTGTCTTCCACTCACCCTGCAGATGAGAGTTTTGAATGTTGTATGGAAATTAATTGAAGTAATGTTTTGAGAGAAAGGAAATGAAATAGGGTTTTTTAGAGAAGGTTTAGAAATTCATCGCTGCATAAATACATAAGTGATTTTCTGAGAGTATTGTAGTTGCAAATTCCCTAATGTTTACATTTATATGGGAAATGAGGAGACATAGAACAAGAACATGGGGTTGTTCCACCAAATTCCTAAAAGAGATGTCTTCTCATAAGATTCCATTGCAAATATGATTAAAAATGATTCTTCTAGAAGGGCCTGTGAAGACCAACAAACAAATGCTCGCACATAATTTTCTTACAAAGATGGAAACTCTAGGGTCAATGATAAGGAAATACAAAGAGAATTAGTTTCAAGAGATAAGCTTTTCCCATCATATCCAAGCTAGCATACAATCCTTTCATTAGCAGACAACATTTTCATCAATTTACTAATTAGTCTAACTGGCCACAAATAAGCATTGTAAGGTGATAATACAATAAAAATAAGTTGGGAGTGGGGTTGAAGCTAATCTAAATGAAAGTTGATCTTCCTGTCAAATTGGTGATGGCTATTACATACAAATGTGATGCAGGAGCATCTAGGATGAAAGAGCAATCTTGCATCACTCAAAAAAAAAAAACTTGATTCATTTCAATAAGGGCTAAATTTGGTAGGGTTACTATCTTTGTAAGTTTGAATTTATGCACAATTGGGCACAAAATCTCACACAGACCCCCAAAATGGTAAATTGAAGCCAATGTTGAATAAATCACTTCAATACCATTTGTCATTTGAGAGATATTAAAATTTTAATTTTTGAAAATCCTATTAAAATCTTCGGGGTCAATTTTGAGGCACTTAGAGGCTCCGGATGGGCCTGAAAATTGGTGGAAAATTAAAGTGGATGGCCTTTAAGCCCTACTTTTGGCACAAGATTTCTTGAGACCTTTTCGAAAAGATATTATAATAGAAAATCCGACAGTCGGATAAAAAGTTATGACCCCACGAAGTTGTAATACCAAAATTAATAAAATTTCAAAATATCTTCTTGAGGAAGTTACACTTTCCAGAAATTCTAGGGTGGTTACACCTTCCAAATAAAGGATGTAAAGGGGGACTATAGAGGGGAGGTGAGAGCAGAGTAGATGGTGGCTCTAATTTTGCAAACTTGAAGATTTATGTAATCAGAAAGCCCATGAGATGGCAAATATAATGTTGTAATTTCATTTTCATTTTACTGATAATAGAAAATATTTGCTTTCCTTGCATTTTTTTGTGCCATTATCTATTTTTTTGGTGAGTTTTAGATTTTAATGGGAGTTCCCTTCATCAAGTGGTATCAGAGTGAGTTTTCCTGAGTGTGTAAATACATCGCCGAATGTGAGGCAGCTTCCACCTAGACTTGTGGTTGTGGGTTTGTGAGAAAATATGCCTCCACGAAGAAACTATGTTGGGAGAAATTTTGGGGTAATAGAAGAGGGTTTTAGAGCCCTCCAAAGACAAGTTCAAACACTACAAGAGGAGCTGCATAGTGGAGCTAATGTTAGAAGAAGAGATGAAAGTGAGGATGAGGCTGAAAATGAGGAGCCATTCAAAGAGGAAGCACATGATGTAATGGATCCTAGAGAAGTCAAACTTATTAGGGCCATTTCCAAGATTGGAAAGAGGCCAAAGATATAAGTTTCTAATTTTTTTGGAAACCTAAATCTAGAGGAGTTGATCGATTGGATCAATGACATGGAAGAGTATTTTGAGTATGAGGAAATAGAAGACCCAGATAGGGTCAAATTTACAAATGCCAAATTTAAAGGCCATGCTAGAATATGGTGGAAAGAAGTCCAGTTGGAAAGAAATAGAAGAGGAAAAGAGAAAATAACAAGATGGGATCAAATGGTGGAAAAATTGAAGAGACAATTCATTCTCGGGGACTATGAGTTGGATTTGTTGAAGAAGATGCAAGGGTTAAAACAAGCAATACAATCTATTAAGGAGTATACAGAATAATTCTATCGAGTCCTAATCAGAACAGGTCATTTTGATGCCAACAAGGAGAAAGTTTCCTATTACATAAATGGGTTGAAGCTGAGCATTCAAGAAGAGCTGAGTTTGGTAAGAATTTCTACCATTGAAGATGCATATCAGTTTGCTTTGAAGGTAGAAGAGAAGTTGAATAGGAGGTTTGAAAGGAAGAAAAGAGGTGGAGGTCGTAGTGGAAGGACTAGTGGATGGTCATATGGAGGTCGAAATGAAGACCAAAAGAAGGACAAATGATCTAGTAGCAGCCAAAACTAGAAAGGAGATAACACCTATCATCCTCATAATGGAGACCAAAGAAGAAGAGGAAGATCTGGGCGAGGACTAGGGAGAGGAGGCTTCCATGGAACCTATTTCCAATGTGGAGAAGAAGGGCATAGGTCATATGAGTGTCCTCAACAATGAAGGAAAAATAGAAGACCTGAGGGTAATGCATGAGTTGCACATGTAGACGAAGATGTTGAGTCTTCACATTCTAAGGATGCAGAAAGAGGAGAGGTCCTTGTTACTAGAAGAGCCTTGTTGAATGAGGAGAAAGAGCCAACTCAAAGGAAGAATTTGTTTCGAACTAGATGTAAGTGTGAAGGTAAAGTTTGCAATGCTATTATTGATGGAGGTAGTATTGATAACCTTGTTTTAGAAGAAATGGTTAGTAAGTTGCAGTTGGAGAGAAGAAGGCATTCAAACCCATACTAGATTGCTTGGTTGTAGAAGGACCATAAAGCCTTGGTAAATGAACAATGTCTGGTAAAGTTCAAGATTGGGAATTACCATGATGAGGTATTATGTGATATTATTCCTATGGATGTTTGTCATATGTTGTTAGGCAGACTGTGGCAGTTTGATCGACGAGCAATACTGATGGGCATGCCAACACCTATTCTTTGACAAAGGATGGAGTTTTCCATAAGTAGAATCCCTTGAAGGAGGCAGAGGAAAAGGTATGTAGTAATGCAAGAATTTTTTTGGTTGATGGAAGAAAGTTCCTAGAAAGTATGAAGCATGAGCATATGTGTTTTGCATTGATCCATAGAGTTGATAAAGAAGATACTACTATGGGACCTGTAGAAGTTTTAGATTTGTTCAATGAGTTTCAAGCTATTACTTTTTGTAATGTACCTAAAGGTTTTCCTCCTGTAAGAAATATTAGCCATTAGATGGACCTAATTCCTAGAGCCAGCTTTCCAAATAAGGCAGCTCATCATATGACTCCAACAGAGAATGAAGAGTTGAACAGACAAGTGCAAGAGTTGTTGCGGAAGGGATTGATCAGGGAGAGTTTGAGTCCATGTGTAGTACCTGCAGTACTAGCACCAAAGAAGGATGGGGAATGGTGGATGTGTACCGATTCTAGAGCCATTAACAAGATCACCATCAAGTATAGATTTCCCTTGCCAAGAACGGATGACATTATGGATTGTTTGAGTGGAGTTGAGTACTTCACGAAGATAGATATGAAGAGTGGATATCACCAAATCGGGATTAGAGAAGGAGATGAATGGAAGACAACCTTTAAAACCAAGGAGGGCTTGTATGAGTGGTTAGTCATGCCTTTTGGGCTAACCAATGCACCGAGCACATTTATGCGGCTTATGAATGAGGTAATAAAATAATTTTTAAGAAAATTTGTTATTGTTTATTTGGATGATATTCTAATTTTCAGTAAGACATTGGAGGAGCACCTGATGCATATTCAAAAAGTTTTTGAGAAGCTAAGGGAGGAGAAGTTGTTGATTAATTTGAAGAAATGTAGTTTTTTAAAAAAGGAGTTGGTCTATCTAGGATTTTTTGTCTTAGTAGAGGGTCTTAAAATGGATCCATAGAAGGTTAGAGCTATCATTGAATGGCTTACCCCGAGGAGTGTTATAGAGGTAAGATCATTTCATGGCTTAGAAAGTTTTTACAGAAAGTTTATTAAGAGTTTTATTAGTATTTTTGCACCTCTAACTAAAGCAAGGAGAGGGGATATAAAAGAGTTTAAGTGGACTACAGGAGCAACAAAAAATTTTGATATGTTGAAGAAGAAAGTTACAGAGCAACCTATTTTGGCACTTCCATATTTCAATAAGGTCTTTTAGGTAGATTGTGATGATAGTGGCACTACCATATGAGTTGTTTTGATTTAAGAAAGTAAGCATGTTTCCTATTTTAGTGAGAAGTTAAATGATGCTAAGAAGAAATATTTTGTCTATGATCAAGAGTTCTATGCTATAGTTCAAGCTTTGAAGAAATGGAGACACTATTTGTTTCCAAAATAATGTGTTTTATATACTGATCACTAGGCTTTATAGTATTTCAATAGTCAAGGAAAGTTGAATCAAAGGAACTTAAAATGGGTTGAGTTTTTGTAGAGTTATACCTTTGTTTTGAAGCACAGGAGTGGAAGATCAAATAGAGTTGTAGATGCCTTAAGTAGAAGGAAAAATTTGTTAATAGAGATGAATATAGAGGTTGTTGGGTTCAATGAACTCAAGAGTTTGTATCCAGAAGATCTAGACTTCACAGAAGCTTGGAAGGCTTGTTTGGAACCTATTACATTAGATAGGACAAGATGTTTGGATTTCTTAATCCAAGATGGAATGTTGTTTAGAGGAAGCCAATTATGCATTCCAAGTAGTTCCATAAGAGAGAATCTAATCAAGGAGAAGCATAGTGGAGGATTGGCTAGGAATTTCAGTTGATATAAGACCATTTCTCTTGTTAGTGAGAACTATTACTAGCCACAGTTACAATAGGATGTGAAGAAGTTTCTACAAAGCTGCAGAGTATGTCAGATGGTGAAAGGAACAAGTCAAAATATTAGATTGTATCATCCATTACCTATACCTGAGAGGCCATGGGAGGACATTAGTATGGATTTTGTCTTTGGATTTCCAAGGACATGGAGAGGTCATGATTCCATATTTGTGGTGGTGGATAGATTTTCAAAGATGACACATTTCATTCTGTGTCATAAGGCTAGTGATGTTCATATTGCAAAGTTTTTTTTAGAGAGGTGGTGAGACTACATGGTCTACCGAAGAGTATAGTTTTAGATAGAGATACCAAATTTGTTGGTTATTTCTGGAGAACATTATGGAAGAAGTTGAAGAAAATTTTGAAGTTCAGTTCTTCTCACCATCCACAGACTGATGAAAAAATGAAGGTGGTCAATGGGAGTTTGGGTAACCTGCTAAGATGCTTAGTAGGAGATAAACTAAAGGGATGGGATTTGAGTTTACCACAAGCAAAATTTTCTTATAACAATTATGTCAACAGGAGCACAGGTAAATCACTATTCCAATTTTTTTATGGGAGTAGTTCGAGGAATGCTTCTGAATTGAGAAAGATGGATAAAGGAGAGAAGAGTAGTGTTGAGGCTAAAGATTTTGCTAAGCACCTGAAGAATTTGCATGATGAGGTGAAGAAGCATATCAACAAGATGAACTCTTAGTATAAGGCTAAGGCAGATCAGAAAATGAGGTATAAGGAGTTCTAGGTAGGAGATGAAGTCATGGTTCATTTATGAAAGGAAAGGTTTCCAGTTGGTACATACAACAAGTTGAAGATGAAGAAGTTTGGATCATGCAAGATCCTGAAGAAGCATGATTCAAGAAATGCATATGAGGTAGAGTTTCCTGATGGAATTCATATTTCACCTTTGTTTAACATCTCATATTTAACAAAATATGATGAGGGAGGAATTGATGAAGAAGCAATAGCTGCATAGTGAAACATTCTAGCACATACTTCAAAAAAGGAGGAGATAGAAGATATTTTGGATAGCCATGTGCGAAGAAGCACAAGAAATAGGCAATATGCAGAGTACTTGGTGAAATGGAAAAGAAGGATTGTTGAAGATTCATCATGGTTATATGAGTCTGAGGTTAACCATCTTGGTTTCCCTCTAACTCCTGAGAAGTGACAGGGTCACTTTTTAAATTTCCCTATGTGTTTGATGTAGGAGAATCCAGGGTGAAAGAGCAATCTTGCATCACCCAAAAACAAAAAGTTGTTTCATTTCAATAAGGGCTAAATTTGGTAGGGTTACTATCTTTGTAAGTTTTCATTTATGCACAATTGGGCACAAAATATTACATAGACCTCTAGAATGGTAAATTGAAGCCAATGGCGAAGAAATCACTTCAATACCATTTGTCATTTAAGAGATTAAAACTTTAATTTTTAAAAATCCTATTAAAAAATTCGGGGTCAATTTTGAGGCACTTAGAGGCTCCGGATGGGCCTAAAAATTGGTGGAAAAAAAGTGGATGGCCTTTAGGCCCTACTTTCTGGCACAAGATTTCTCGAGACTTTTCCAAAAAGGTATTATAATAGAAAATCGGACAGTCATATCAAACTTTATGACCTCGTGAAGTTGTAATACCAAAATTAATAAAATTTTAAAATATCTTCCTAAGGAAGTTACACTTTCCAGAAAATTCTAGGGTGGTTACACCTTCCATATAAAGGATGTAAAGGGGGACTATAGAGGGGAGGCAAGAGCAGAGTAGATGGTGGCTCTGATTTTGTAGACTTGAAGATTTATGTAATCAAAAAGCCGATGAGATGGAAAATATAATTGTGATAGGTTGAATATATGCGTTAGAAAACAAGCAACAAACAAAGTAATGCAAAATAACTCTAAACAACCTACACCTCAAGATTAGCCTAGTTGGATTCAACACAAGATAAAAACAACAAATAGAACTTTATACCTTGTCTAGAATCATTCATTTGGTTGGCCCTTCAATCTTTGATGTGTATGCTCCTTGGATGGCAAGAGATGCAAACTAGATGATGATATGAAGGTGGATGCAAGTGAGTGCAAGCATGAAAAATGGCTAAGTATGGATTCTAGGAAAAATTTGCAAGAGTTTGGCTACAATGCATGATCTCCCCAAAACAAGAGAAAAGAGGGGGTATTTATAGAGATTTTGGAAATCTCTAGGGAAATGGATGGTCAAGATTGAGCCACCAAGATTAAGATGTAGGGCCAAGGTGAGTTGAGAACTCACAATCCCTCACATCTTGACATGTGGCAAGTGATATGGCCTAAAAGGGGTGATGTGTACATGAGGTGGAGGGATAGTACATGGCATGGAGGGAGTACAAAGTACCTTGGGATTAGACATGATCTCCTCATAAAGGAGGTACTTGTCCCTATGTGGGTGAGAGGACATGTGGGGAATTACAAATTCTTCAAATATTCTCATGGGGAAGAGAGAAGGAATTTAAAATTCCTGCAAAATGCATTGGGGGATTAAATGTGAATTAAAAATTCACATGGGGAAAGAAGATGCCTTGTCCAAAAGGAGAAAGCATTTAATGAAGTTGACTAAGGACACTTTCCATAAATGATATGGGAATTAGAGATGACCTAATATGTGATTAAGGTTGTGCAAGTACTTGATTAGGTTAATTAAGGACTCATTAGAGGCAAGTGGGAAATTATGGAGGATGGGACCCTAATGATGATTAGGGGTGTGCACATCTTAATCATAAATTAATTATGACTAAGAAAGAGGGTTAGATTGCTAAGAGGGATTAAAGGTCAACTTGCAAAAGTTGGAGGATGTGAAACATGAGAGAGAAAATAGAGATTTTTAAAAGTAAATTTAAAATTCCAAAGGATAATGTGACTAAATTAAATAAAGTGATGCATTTATTTAATTTAGAGAGGAAATAGGGGAAAAATATTTATTAAATTAGATACCTTGGGGAACCTTATGCAAGAAACATAATATCAATTAAATGAATGATTTAATTAATACTGGCAAAGAGGACGATTTTAAAAGAGCAAAGGGATGATTAAGAAGACGACTTTGACCATACGAAAATGGGAAAATTTGGATGTCTACATTTTTCCCCTCTTCGAGACACTATTAGAATAATAGGGTTTCAAAGAAAAATAAAACATAGACGATTGTATGGAAGAAGTGACCAGAAAAGAGATGCCCCAACATGGAAGAGATTATGAGCTACCCGAACAGGGGAGAATTAAAGGGGACGCCCTAGTCTCGCAAGGGAAGGCCTATGACAAAAGATTGGGAGAGGATGGTAGGGTATGCCCCCTCGAGAAGGGCACTGGGGTGGAGAAAGGGGGCCCCAAGAAACTTCTCAAAAGGAGGAAGTGGTTAATGTTGTTGGAAAGGATACAGAAAATCGAGAAGATTGGCATTTGAACGGAGGAAAATGAGTCTATACTGTGGAAATGGCGGCTCCGGAAAGACAAGGGGGGGAATTAGTTGAGGCCCAAAAATGTTAAATAAAAGAAAGAAAATCCTTTTATTTGAAAAAGTAAAAAAAAGGGGGGAAAAGCTATAAAAGGGAGTGTGGGGGTCATTTCTCCTCATTTGGACAGCTGTCAAGTGAGGAGAAGAGGAAGAGGAGGAGAGAGCAAGACAAAGAGGAGACACGATGCCAGAATATGATTCGGACATTATTCACGGGGGGACGAGAGACGGCAATTTTTTGAGGAGTGTGCGGTGCCACATCAGGTGAGTTTGAAACCCCAGCTAGTGATTTCATGCAATTTTGCCAATTGTTTTCAAAAAACAAAAATATGGGTTTTGGGGTGGGGATAGGGATGAAAAATGGGTAGGGGAAATTTTTTTGGGTTGCAGTTCAGGGTAGGTGGGATGGGGAGGGGGACGCGTGGAGCAAAGCTCAAGCGGATACCCCCATCCGGGCGGGCGTTTCTGCCCCGGCCAGGCAGAGCGCCACCAGGCAGCACGGGCGGGTTCGCCTGCAAGCGGGAGGGGTCGCCCATGCTGAGGCGGAGCGCCGCCCAAGCGGCTCGGGCGAGTATGCCCGGGGGCATGGGCAAGGAAAAAGAATTCCAGGGGAGTGTTTAAAGATTGTAGGATAGGATGATATGAAAAAAAGGATTTTGACAAGCTATTGTTGTGGTGGATGTAGAAGGTGGAGAGTCTGGAGACACGAGAGAGACGGTCCCAGGTTTTGGCGAGATGTGTGGCATGGATGATAGGCGTGGAGCACTAGAGACTGTCAGAGGCAGGTTTACTGCACATGTTGTCCTATTCGACGATGAAGGTCCACAGGGCCATGCTGACAACGCTGATAGAGCACTGGGACTCGGAGACATCGACATTCCATCTACCAACGGGGGAGATGACGGTGACCTTGGAGGATGTTTGGTGGAGCCTGAGGCTCCCTATAGCTGGGCTTCCGATTAGCAAGTGCTAGTCAGAGGGCAAAGCGCTAGATGAGTCCGTACACATTTTTTTTGGTAGTGATGATCTACTGGTTTAGCGGGATCAGTTGGATGTGGACAGGATGCTATCATGCAGGAGGATGCCAGTTTTGTCCCTATACTTAGCAGGACTAATTAGTGGGATCCTAGTGCTAGATCGGAGCGGTCGATTCCTGCACCTAAGATTTGTTGAGGTGATTTGACATATCATCGAGGGTTGAGAGGGGGAGTTCGCGTGGGGGACATGTATGCTGGCGCAGCTGTACCGAGACATGCATAGGGTATGTTATCAAAAAGCGCTGAGTGTGGCCCATGTCACACTATTATAGGTTTGGGCGTGGGAGCACATTAGGGTGACCAGACTGATCATGTGCAGATTAGGAGTGTAGGATGACGGAGATGTCGTGGCCTGGGGTTGGGGGACAAAGGCATGAGCGATACTACAGTATCGGGATGTGAGCGATGTGGATGTGTGGAGGAGATGATTGGATGAGGTGTAGGATGAGATGATAGTGTGGCGTCCCTATTTTCTACGGTGCTTCAGGGGTTGGAGGGATGACGAGGTGGTGTACAACGGTTACTTTTGCATGCGCTGTTATATTATTGGGCGGATTCTGATTATAGTGGAGCTACATAGACCTGATTGAGTGATACAACAGTTTGGAGTGAGGCAAGAAATTCCCAAGGGGTGGGTTAGATTCTGACGACTGTCATGGGAGTGGCCATGGGGGGTTCCATTGAGGTTGGAGGCAGTGTGGGAGGAGCTGGAGACATTACAGTTCAGGCCATACCCCGACAAGTAGGAGGGGCCGAGGGATGCAGGGGTGAAATATCGATACCGACAGTTGTCCAGGCAACATCCACCACCATGGATTACCCCAGTAGTGCTGATTGAGGGAGCACTAGGGTTCGAGTCAGAGGATGAGAGACGGTTGAGGGTAGAGGGACTAGCACCTCGAGGCCAACAGAGAGGAGGTCAAGCAAGGGGAGGACAGCAGGCGGTGGGAGCAACCGAGGAGCCAGCTAGGGCAGCCAAGAGGAGATGACTGCACAGATCCAGAGGGGACGGAGGAGAGGAGGGAGAGGATGAGGCCAGTAGGGCTGCAGTATAGAAAGATAGGGGTGCAAAGATCCAGGGAGAGAGGGGTTAGGAGGCATGTGCATCCCCAGAGGGGCAGCAACAGGAGAGAGGGGAGGAGGCTGAGACCAGCAGAGTGCGGGAGAGGCATGAGCCAGAAATGGCTACCAGAGGGGATCAACGACAGGGACAGGATGAGGGTGAGGCCAGCAGAGCATAGGAGAGAGCGATAGGGGGAGATGGATCCCCCTTGGTGATAGATGTGGATGCGATGGAGGTGTCGGCGGAGAGCGAGGGGTACGAGCCGTGAGAGACGAATATTGATATAGATGTCTATGACCTCCGACCACTGTCGACAGTGCCACCCAGAGGGGAGGACCCTACAATGGTGCTAAGAGGGACCCTAAAAAGGCTGCACCTTAGTGAGCAGTGACTATGACAGACAGAGGCAGAGCGGGCCAGGTTAGAGGCAACGCTGAGCGAGTTACAGACACGGTTCTTCCAGGGTGAGAGAGACTATTCAGCCCTAGCCATGCTGGCGTCAGATGCAAAGCAGAGACTAACCAGAGAGAGAAATGAGGCATGGGATGAGGCAGTTGATCTGCGAGCAGAGATTGAGGTTTTGTGAGCGGAGGTAGCCAAGGAGCATGAGGAGGGAGATGCTGCGAGATGGGAGTGAGATTGCTTGGTGGTAGAGGTAGCGATATGATAGGTTGCCAGAGGGGGGACAGGGCAGGAGCCATCAGAGACTGGGACAGGGACTGGTGGGGATACAAAGGATCTACAGAGACAGCTACATCGGTTATGGAGAGAGAGAGCAGACTAGCTCCAGGAGCGGGTTGAGCTCAGAGACGGAGTGGACTATCTAGAGCAGACACTCGGGGACATGGGACAGATACAGTAGAGGGAGGAGGAGACGCAGAGAGAGGTGCACATGCTGCAGTCAGAGATAGATGTGGCACGGGTACAGGTGCAGGTCTTAGAGGGAGACATGGATTTGGCATAGGCATGTGTTCAGGCGGTTGAGAGTGATAGGCTAGTGGTAGAGGCAGAGGTTCAGTCTCTTCGAGGAGAGAGGGATGCAGCAGTATCATAGGTGTCAGGTTTGCGATGGGAGAGAGATTCTACCGAGGTGAGACTACAAGAACTTCAGAGGGATAGGGATGCAGTAGAGGCTCAGGCATAGGCCGCTCAAAGGGAGAGGGATGTTGCAGGGTGAGTGGGATGCAGCAGTGACGCAGCGGCAGTTAGCGCAAGTCAATGCTATAATGGGGACAGACATATAGGGATTACAGGGGGAGAGGATTGCTGTAGTGGCTAGGGCAGTGGCTACCGAGGAGGTGAGGGATCGGGTGCAGGCAGAGATGGCACAGTTACGACTATCCTAGGAGGCCTGCGAGCAGGAGAGGAGACTGATCTCGAGAGATTGAGATAGATACCGTCAGGAGCGAAATTATGCTCGGCTTCAGGTTATTGAGCGAGAGGAGAATGTGAGGGAGGCAGGATTTTGGATGGCCGCGTACTACCATGCAGTGCCAAACCCGACCCAGTGACTGTTCCAGTACACTCAACAGGCACCATAGATGTCAGTGCCATCTCAGTCGTTGGGGACATGAACCCGAGGTTACAATGATTCACCAGGTGTCACCCCGGGCAGGAGATCAGTACCTGATTCACCATAGAGATCAGACACAGGTAGCTCATTCGGGAGATGATAGGATATCTAGTTTTGACAGATGTAGGGTGGAGTGCGTAGCACTTATCGACAGAGATCAGAGAAGCTCTACATCTCTGGATTTTGTATTTTATTTGATGATGTATATATGCTCTACATCTCTGGATTTTGTATTTTATGTGATGGATATATGATGGACATATGACATACATTGTATTATTTTGATTATGATATGAGATAGTCCTTATTGACACTATACAATATGTTTCCCTTTTATGATGGGTGATCCTGTTAATGTATGCACATGTATATGATGTTTTTGACATATGTATATGGGTACTTTGGTTTATTTATGCACATGTTTTATGATACTACATGCTTAGGTGGATGTATGAGTTGATATGCTTATGCATATGCCTATAGATGATCTTAGTAATGCAGATATTCACATGGTGATATGATGTATGCATATGTTAGATCTATGATGACTTATGTGGATAGATACCTAGTTGATTTATTGACATGTATGTATATGTGTATGATGGATTCTATATGAATAT
Organism: Sequoia sempervirens; assembly: GCA_007258455.2. Lineage (NCBI taxonomy): Eukaryota > Viridiplantae > Streptophyta > Pinopsida > Cupressales > Cupressaceae > Sequoia > Sequoia sempervirens. The sequence continues at coordinate 51,253,835 of VDFB02000003.1, read as the reverse complement.
TTTATAACAAATATTTTATAAGATGCTTAGAATAACAAGTCGATGTTATCCCAAACAACTTAAATGATGATATGCTATGAAATGGATGAGATTGATAATGTGATATGCTATGATTATGCAATGGATGATTGATGTGGATGCTTAGACTAATAGATCTATACTATAATGATAATCTGTTGTAATTATGTAGATGTAATGATTTATGAGATGCTTAGAATAACAAATCTATATTATCCTAAACAACTTAAATGATGATGCGATGTACTATAAGTCTGACACTTTGTGATGCAGGTGGCGACATATGTGTGGTTCTAACGTGTTGTGATGCAGATGGTTATGTAGGTGCAATTAATAGAATGAACCTAATATGTGATAATGCTCTTGTAATTTATAGTGCATTAATGATGAAAAGAAATAACACATGGTCATAAGTGTCAATAAGAATTGACGTGATAATGGGAGATGGGTATGTAGTGGTTTGTGAAAAATGGGTGTAATTGGTCATCTGTCAAAACCTTTAGTATCCTAAGAAGAATGGGAGAGGGCAGGATAAAGTATTCGCACAACCAAAATCACAGGGTGAATGCAATGCAACGGGCGATGAAATGCAATCCTAATATGAGTCGCCATCTTTGGAGCACTGATTTTTGCTATAGCATAAGACACCAAGTTCTAGGGTATGAAGAACCAGGGCGTATTAGTGTCTAATGCATGAACAAACACAATAAACAAGAAGGCTATCCCAACACCCCAAATTCGTGATGACCTTGGTCAGGCCAGGTATTGGGATAACCACAAGCACAAAAGGATGCCCCAGCGTAACACAAGACCTCAGGGATCTTGGTAGGATACCACATGGGACAACCAAGAAGACAACAATCAAGAAAAGATAAAGATAAACTACTATATTGACTAGCCAAAGTACACCATGATATGATGGATCAAGGTGACCATGACAAGTGTTGATAGTGAGCTCAAACGACAAATAAATTCAAAACGTCAAAAGATCACAATCAATTTCAAAAATGTCCTTTGCCATAGGATCAAGGGGATGGATGGGATTGATGAGGTCTAGTAGGAAGGATGCATCCTATTGAGACCGATGATAAATACTAAACTAGAATGACCTAGTGTGATGCTAGATACCTTTCATTAACCAGATCTCTTGATAACAGGGGAGTTAATTGAGAACAGCGATCCAGACAAGGACACAAACTGACATATCCTACAGACCTAGGGGCTCGAGGGCCGATCAGAGATTAGCCTTGCCTACGTGAAAGCGCAGAGCCCTCGTAGTTCATGAAAAGACCATGGACAAAGTAGAAAGGTGACGGTGAAGACATAAGATAGAAAACCAATGCGTGATGGTCAAAATACCTCGGGGGTAGATCAAATGATCAGCCTTGCCTACGTGATAGCGCAGGGGTAACGTAGCTCGACAAGTGGTGCGACAGGATGGGATCTAGATGAAGATCGACATGATGGATGAACCTATGTGGTAACACAGACCGTCCGACGATGAGGTGAATGAAATAAGCTCAGAGTGGGATACCGAAAAGCTCAGGATGGGAGGATAGGTTACACGGGTCGTGCAATGCTCAAACAAAATATACCAAGCATCTAAGGATGGGATGGATAAAGATGCTAGTGCAGATGAAAGCATAGAATAACTAGGATGCTAGGTAGATAATGATTAAGCCCTCTATGGATGACGCTTGTTATCAGGTTTTCACCATCCATACTTATCCAAGGTGCCACCAAAAGGTGGTTTTCACCATAGGACGAACTTATTTCTCTTTACTATTTTTGATTTTTTTAAATTTTTTTTTTGGGGTTACCAAGCAGAATTAGGTGTAGAACCGCTTTAGATGCATGATGTTGATGGGTTCGTCAAGGGGATCTCCTTCAAGAGTAGTCAACCTATATGCCCTAGATCCATATTTAGCAGCTATGATATAGGGTCCCAACCAATTTGCTTCAAATTTTCCTTTCTTGTCTCAGTCTTGCTGAGTACGCTGATTCTCTTTGAGGACAAGATCACCTACCTGAAACTGTCGAGGGCGAACCTTCTTGTTGTAGTGGCGCTTAAGGCGATTCCAGTATGCTTGGAGGTGATCGTAAGCTTTGATTCGCCTTTCATCAAGTAACTCCAGGTGTGCGAGTCGTGCAACACGAGCGTCCTCCTCATTGATAAGATTTTTAGGGAAATTCTCAGTGATGGGATCTCACCTTCAATTGGCAAGATGGCTTCGACACCGTAGACCAAAGAATAGGGGGTGGTGCCTATAGGGGTATGGATGGAGGTGCGATATTCCCATAGGGCGGGATGAATATGGAGGTGCCAATCTCAACCGGTGTTATTGACAACCTTTTTAAGGATGCGAATGAGGGTCTTGTTGGTTGCTTCTGCCTGACCATTACCCTGGGGGTAATAAGGCATTGACCAATGATGTTGAATGTGAAAGGTATCACAGAGGTGTTTCCTGGCCTGGTTTTTGAAGGGTTTTCCATTATTAGAAAGGATGGTGGATGGGATACCATATCTGTAGAGAATGTGGTAAAGGATGAACTTTGACATTTGAATACCGATGACTTATGAGAGCGGCATGGCTTCCACCCATTTAGTGAAGTATTCAGTGGTATTAATTATGAATGTATGGCCATCAGATGATGGTGGGTGAATCTTGCCAATCAAGTCGAAACCCCATTGAGAAAAGGGCCACGGTGCTAGGAGGGGCTGAAGGTCTTGTGCTGGGGCGTGAATCAAATCTGCATGTTGCTAGCATGGGAGGAACTTCTTCACAAATTCACAAGCATCATGTTCCAATATAGGCCAGTAATATCTAGCTCGTAGGATCCTTTTGGCTAGGGTCATACCATTTGAGTGAGCTCCACAAACACCACCATGTACCTCTGTTAGTGTCATGCAGGCCTCAGTCTCATTCAAACACCTAAGGAGGATTCCATCATACCCACGACAATAAAGCGTATCACCAACGATGATGTATCGGGAAGAGTGATGAACGACGGATTTTCGTTGATTTTGTGTAAGATCTGGGGGTACAATACTATCATGGAGATAGGTATATATGTCCTGGTACTAGGGGGAGGCGGGACCTATGATATCGCACACCATATCAGTCTCTGGGATATCATATGTTGGGATTAAAAGTTGTTCGTTAAGGAACTCACATTCCGTCCAATCTTTAGGCATGTCAATCAGAGAACCGATGGTGGCCATTGCATATGCTGCTTTATTCTGAACCCTAGGAATTTGTTCAAATTGTATGGAGGCGAAATATTTTTTGAAATCATCCACCATGTGTTTATAGGGTAATAGCTTATCATCCTTTGTTAGGAATTCATCATTAACTTGCTTGATGACTAATAATGAATCTCCGAAGACCTTCAAGTGAGTTATATGCCACTGTTTTGCAATTCAGAGGCCGGTGAGGAGGGCTTCATACTCTGCGATGTTGTTGGTACATGGGAATGCTATTCTGAATGATTTTAGAATGTAGTCACCTTGAGGGGTACTTAGGAAAATTCCTACACCTGATCCATTATGTGTGTATGAGCCATCAAAATATAGTGTCCAAGCTGGTGCTTTTGTAACTGTGTAGACCTCTTCGTCTGGAAATTTAGTGTCTAGAGCGTAAGCATCTACTAATGGTGCCTCAGCCAATTGATCAGCTATGACCTATCCCTTTATGGCTTTTCCTTCCACATACTCTATGTTGAATTCACTTAGGAGCATGACCCACTTGGCCATGCGGCCAGTTAGAGTGGTTCTGGATAACAAATACTTCAGTGGATCAATTTTAGCAATTAATTTGACTGGATGGCTGAGCATGTAATGTGAAAAATTTTGTGTGCTAAAGATTAGTGCAAGGCAGGCCTTTTCTATGGGAGAGTAGTTCAATTCATAGCCGACCAATGTCTGACTAATGTAGTAGATCGCCCTCTCTTTCGATGATTCATCATGTTGTGCCAATAATGCAGCATGACTGAATTGGTAGAGATATACAGCAGGAGGGGTTTCCCTAGAATGGGTGGCATCAAGATTGGAGGATGAGCTAGGTATTCTTTGATCTTATCAAAACCTGTTTGACAATGTTGGTTCCATCGGAAGGTGGAGTCTTTCTTTAGGAGGTGGGTGAATGGCTGGCACTTATCTGCAAGCTGAGCTATGAACCGATGGATGGATTACATCTTCCCTTGGAGGCTTCTTAACTGTTTCAGATTACGCGGAGGTGGCATGTCCAGGATATCCTTTACCTTGGCGGGATCAACTTCAATGCCCCTGCAAGAGACTATGAAGCCCAACAACTTTCCTGACGTAACCCCAAAGACACACTTTTTTGGATTTAGCCGCAGCTTGTAATGCTCTAACCATTCAAAGATCTTTTTCAGGACCGTAAGATGTTCTGCTTGTGTTCTGGATTTCCCTAATAGGTCGTCGACATAATCCTCCATGATGATATGTATGAGGTCATGGAAGATGACCGTCATTTCCCTCTGATATGTTGCCCCCGCATTTTTGGGACCAAAGGGCATAACATTGTAACAGAAAGTGCCCCAAGGTGTTGTGAAGGCGGTCTTGTGTTGGTCCTTAGGTGCGATTTGAATCTGATTATAACCAGAGAAGTCATCCATAAGGGATAACATCTCATGTCCTGCTATTAGGTCGACCAACATGTCAATGTTAGGCAGAGGGAAGTTGTCTTTTGGGTAGGCTTTGTTAAGATCCCTAAAGTCTGTGTAGACCCGAATGTCTCCATTTGGTTTGGCAACTGGTATTATATTGGAGATCCACTCAGAGTAGTCAATCAGTCTGATAAAACCCGCCTCTAGTAACTTCTCCAATTCCTTCTTGACTAATAATGCAACCTGCAGATGCATCTTGCAGAGCTTCTATTTGACAAGCTTGGCGTCTGGGCAAACGTCTAAATGATGAACCACTAAGGCGGGGTCTAAGCCTGGCATGTCTGAGTATGACCAAGCAAAGTTAATGATTCCCTCTTGGAGTAGCTGCACAATGACCGGATACTCTTGCTCTGAGAGTGACTTAGCTACATAGGTTATTTTAGGATTTTCAGCTGTACCCAGATTAACTTCTTGAGTCTCTTCAATTAGAATAGATGATCGGGCAGATAACTGAGTTCCCACAAGGGGAAGATGAACATCTCCATATTCCAGCACCTCTTCGAGGTTTTCGCCATCAAATGCGTCCTTTATTTTTACTTTTTCAAGGTCAGGAAGTGCCTCAGGGAGGTTTTCACTAGATGATCGCGTTTTACTTTTCTTATTCTTATTTTTGCGACTGGAGTGTTCATCCTCCCCCAATCCCATAAGGTTGACATATGTATCTATAGACATACTGACAGGTGTGCTATTACGTAGGTCCCAATCAATAAGCTCAAGGTGACAAAGGGATAGGCTAATAGTGTAGACGGATAGGCATTCGAACATGGATGATAGGTCTGTGTGATCAACATCATCGTACGCACGTATGATGGATTCCTCCTCAGGTATGTCTTCCAATGAGCCATTGTCCACAGCGACACTATTGGAAGTATTAGACGATGTTGTAGGGCCTTTTTGCTTTGTGTCATATCTGACACCTATGTTCTTCGGTAGCTTTGTTGTATCAATAGGTTGCAATCGCCCCTGTTCTTCTTTACCTAGGCCTCTACCTTGGTAGTTATACTTTCCGCAAACTTAGCTGACTAAGGATATGCTTCTTGAAAATATTCCTTTAGAGGGGGATCTGGTTGGGGTTCTTCTCAATATACCCATTGACTTATATCCTCTTCTGGTGCATCTATCTTGATACTAGGGGACCTGAAAGTGGTGGTAGGGATGTTTTTACCACTGAAGGTGGTGGTCTTGTCTTCCTTTGGAGTAGCATGTGAAGGTTGGCCATACTCATGTGGTGATGGGGGCATGGTTGCTATATTAAGAGTAGTATGCATTTCGTATTCACCACACCCTTTGTTAATGATTTGGACTTTTGTGACTGTGGGATCAGTGGTGGAAATTGGAGTGGTTATCGTGGTGGAGGGTGGATTAGTAGATGATGACTGGGATGCCCCCATTTCAACCCCGGGACAGTAATGTAAATGGGGAAAGGACGCTTCCAAAGCCCGACAATATTCAAATGGTTGGGGGTCAGCGTAGATGGTGACTTCCTGTCTGTTGACTGGAAATTTTAGGCACTGATGGTACGTGGAAGGGACAACTTGCATAGCATGGAGCCATGGGTGGCGAAGGAGGAGATTATATGGAAAGTCTAGATCAAGGACATGACAGGTAATGTATTGAACCACAGGTCCCACTTGGATAGGAAGACTGATAATTCCCTCTGAATTCCTTTCTACATTATCATAGGCCTTGATGGTGATGATCTGATTACTTAGATCTGCTTGAGTATACCCCACCTATTTTATGAATTTTAGAGTACACAAATTGAGGGCAAAGCCATTATCTACCAAGACCCTTTTTATTTTATGATGGGCAACAACGACTTCAATATGTAAGGAGCGATTATGATTCACATCGATGTTTGGCATGTCATTTTGGCTAAAGTGCAGTTGATAAGATAAAGCCAGGTGACCTACCAAAGCTTGGAATCATGTAGGATCAATGTCATTAGGCACATGGGTTTCCTGCAGGGCTCTGTTAAGGATTTCTTGATGTATGGGAGAAGACTTAAGCAAATCCAAAATGGAGATATGAGCAGGGGTCTTCCCTAGGTGATCAAGGATGTTGTACTGAGAGCTTACATGAGTCGATTGGGCGGGTGTGGAGGCCGCAGGGATAGTAATGTGGGCTCGTCATGTAGTAACAACACACTGAGGGTCTTTGGCTTTTACATGTATCATGGATACACGAGGTTCTACTTGCTCAATGCAATGAATAATACCCTTGTAATTGAGGGGTACATTCTTATAGCTCACGTTATTTGTGTTGTTGTCTTGTGGATTACTTCTGGTGGTGCTTGGGCCTTGATTATGGTTTGGAAAGGCGTTTTGATATATCTGTAATTGAGCATTGGATGACAAAGCTTGACTGTGGTCAACCTTGATATCACCTCGATCTATGAGATCTTGGACGTATTTTTTCAGACCCTGACACTTATTCAAAGAATGTCCTTTGATTTTATGGAACTCGCAATATTCATTTTCCCTAAACCATACAGGCTTAGGTTTGGATTCGTCGAGTGGCTTGGTGATAGGGTACGTGATCGGATAGTTGATCTGTAATAGCTTATTGAAGATGACGCTCAGAGGTTCTCCTAATTGAGCATATTGGCATTTAGTGTTCCCTTGGTTATTCTGATTTGACTGTTGGGGAGGACGGGGTGCCCCATGTGGTACAGATATGGTGTTAGGTATGTATGGTTGTTGTCTTTGGGATGTGTTAGCCACTTGGATGTGTTTAGTATCAGTGACACCATCATTCACTGTGTTCTTGTTCTTGTTCCAAAAACATAGCTTATCTCCAAATGACCTTTCTTTATCATGGCTATGTATTTTGATGTGCCCCTTGGCAACAAGGGAATGCTCAAGGATGGGTCCCTTCTCTACTATCTCCGCGAAAGTGGTGACACAATGTAACCTAAAATTATGAGCCATGTCGGGATGAGAGTTCTCCACGAAGAGAGTGACCATGTCCTTCTCTTTCAGAGGGGTTTTCATTCAGCTTGCTAGCTCATGCCACCTTTGAAGGTAGCTAGTAAAGGTTTCTCCCTCGCATTGGTTCTCTTTGAGGAGATCTAAGGTGTCAGTGTCCTTTTCCAAATTGAAGGAGAAGTACGAAACAAATTTCTCTGACAGGTCCACAAAAGATTTTATGGACCCCTTTTTGAGGGTCATGAGCCACTCTAGGGCATTGCTTGTCAGGCTTCTTGGGAACAGGTGCAAAAGATAGTTGTCATTGTGCATAACCTCTTGACATTGGGAGTAAAACTCCTACAAATGGGCCTTAGGATCCTTGTCGCCCCTGTATTTGTCGAACTTTGGCATTTCAAAATGTTTAGGGAAGGGGATCAATGAAATGGAGGGATCAAATGGATATGAACATATGTCCTCGAATTTGAATGATTGTTTGCCAGCCCCTGCCTGAAGATCTCTCAAAGCAGCTTTAATTTCTAGCAAATCCGAGTTAACTGGTGGTGGGTTGGGTGGATATGGATGGTAGGATGATAGAGGATCATGTTGGGAGAGTTTTGGATTGTTGAGGTATGGGTTTGGATGGTGGAGTGATGACATGCCTTGTTGGTATGTCGAGGGATTTTGTTGATAGGTGGGTTGTTGCAAGGTATAATGTGGATGAAAATGTGAGATGGGTTGTTGGGGAGCTTGGACATGATGTTGCGTGTTGACTTGTTGATACTGAGGGAACTACTGTGATTGTTGGGAGGCCGCATAAGGTGGGTGTTGTTGGGACTGTTGTTGGTAATAGGGATACTGTGGTGGTTGCTGATGTGATGTGAGATGTTGCGTGGGCCAAGACAGGGGGTGGTATGATGCTTGAGCTCACGGTCATAGGATGGACATGAGGAAAGGGGATATGGTCTAAGTGGGAGGTCAGAACGGATTGTTTTGTGGCTGATATGGTAGTTGTTGTGAGGAAAATAGTGATTGTTGTTGTTGAGGTGGCTGGGCTAGCGTAGGGGGATTTTGCAAGGGAGTTTTTTGGGCACCGAAGGGGACATTGGGAGGGGGTAGATTAGATTGAGGCGGATATGGGGATGCATATGAAGGCGACGGTTGGTTTAGGGCCCCAGAAGGTGGAGGCAAGGTAGTGAAAGGGCTACCCCCAGTGTTGACAGGAGGCGGATTCGAGGGGGGTGGTGCCGGTAGCATTAGTGGTTGCAGTTGTGGGACGTTTTGTGGCATGCCAAAGGCAAAAGGATCATTAGGATCAATGGTTTGGGGTGTCCCTATGACCGAGATGGCAGGATGCATGGGATTGCCAATGGGATACAGAACAACGTTGCCGAATTCAGGTTGATGCCAACCTTCTACGAAAGGAACATTGGGGACGTATGAGCTACCTGGGATGTTATGTGAACCTTGGGGTACGTTAGGTGTGGAGGTGCCATACTTGGATAAGTCGACACCTTTGTCAATCAAGTGAGCCAAGATTTCCTTGCCATGTTTTTCAAGAAGGTGGTCTATCATTTTCACATTGACTGGGTTACTAAAATGCTCCTCGAATGTGATTTCAAGTTGAATGACCATGTTTTCATCACTAGGAGGTGATGTGTTTTGACCGTCTATAAAGGATTGTGATGAGGTGCCTTTGTGTGGATCCCAAGGAATGCTTGCACTGTTATTGGGGTCTTGTGAGGCATTAGTTGTGTTGTTCAGATCTTGAGGGATATTCGGTTGGGATTGTTGTTCGGCCATTTTCCTTGCTTGTGATTAGGTCTGAACGGGCATGCAAGATGATATGACAGATTAAGATGATCTTGACGATGAAATGATTCACTTGATTTGATAGTCGATTAAATGGCGTGGCTTGATGGGATTGGTTTGATTGGTCAACCGTCCAGGCTAGGGCTTGATGCGATTGATTTGATTTCCCCAAAGTGATCTAGGTCGATTGGTAGAAGATGAGTCAATCAGGATTGGATGATATAACGATTCAATTTGAATTGATTGGTTAGGATGGATGATAGGATCTGAAACCCTAGATCAAGAGTGATCCTTGGTAATGCTAGGTGTTGATTAACCGAACAAAAGGGGGATGTAGGATAACGACACCGAATCCAACTTGAGATGGAAGTGGATTGATTGGGCTGACAAGGATGACCAACTTAGGACAGATGATGATCCAAAGTTGGTTTTGATGAGTGACGATTAGAGGTGAACACCTAGGTCAATTCGAGTAAACACTCTTAACAAGGTTTTAGTGGGGTATCGATGGTTTGAAACGTGCAAATGATAACCGAAACGTAGGTTCCGTACGAGCTGAGGGGATGCACGTTTAGGATAATGAAAGGATTCTTGAAATGAGTGGACAAATGTCTGAAACGAGAAGATGAGTGATCAAGATGGCAGAACGAAGGTTCCAGCTGGTGAAGTGGATAAGAAAGTTGACCGATCAAGGGTTAGGTCCACCCCTATATAGGTCATGTCGGCCCAAGGAGTAAAAACTGATGAAACTAGGTCCAAAACAGGTTTCAAAAGACCAGTTTTTAGGGAAAGTCTACCCCTGGATGAGGGAAAGTCCACCCAAGGATGAAAAACTGATGATCCTAAATCCAAAACTGGCTACCAAAGACTAGTTTCTAGGGAAATTCCACCCTTGGATGAGGGCAAGTCTGCCCAAGGATGAAAAATTGATGATCCTAGGTCCAAAACAGGCTGCCAAAGACCAGTTTCTAGGGCAAGTCCACCCAAGGATGAAAAACTGATGATCCTAGGTCCAAAATAGGCTGCTAAAGACCAGTTTCTAGGGCAAGTCCACCTCTGGATGAGGGCAAGTCCGCCCAAGTATGAAAAATTGATGATCCTAGGTCCAAAACAAGTTTCAAAAGACTAGTTTTTAGGGCAAGTCCACCCCTGGATGAGGGAAAGTCCACCCAAGGATGAAAAACTGATGATCCTAGGTCCAAAACAAGCTGCCAAAGACTAGTTTATAGGGCAAGTCTACCCAAGGATGAAAATCTGATGATCCTAGGTCCAAAACAGATAAAGGAAAAGGACTCAAAATACAAGAATCATCAATCAAAAGACTATGGCTGAGTGAAATAAATCAAATAATCACTAGTTCCGCACAAAGAAAACAATTCAGTCAGCACAAGCCTAAGTCTAGTAAAGGGGTATAGCCGACAAAGTCCTCTAATCTAGGATGAACATGGTTACTAGGGAGTCCTCGATATACACCTGGTACATGAGGCCCAAACCGTGAACACCAACCCGTTACAAGCGTGAGTTGGGAACCAAAAAGGCTCAAACTAACTCTTCACATCATCCCGATGCTTCACCAATTACAACGTGGTTGGATTGAGGTACAACTTTCACTCTCCCCCCTTTATATACCCCACCGGTATGCGTGGTTGGAATCATCCCTTGGGGTGATGAAATCCCCAAGTAGGTCCCACTAAGAAAGATAAACTGGGTAGACTAAAAGGACGTGGTAAGTTACGATTTCTCGTCACCTAGGATCGCCGAATGGTGCAAGGGGATTGGATACGTCAAATAACTTACCCAAAAACACAACATACAAGGTTGATTGACCCCTTTTAATTAAACTATGTTCCTAACTAGGAGTTAAGAACCCTTAAAATAGTCACAAAATTGCTAAAAAACCAAAATTTCACCTTTTAAAAAAAAGTTGTCTAGGGAAAATCCGCCCCAAGGAGAGTGCAGATCTGGCTGTCTGGGGCAAATCTGGTTGTTTGTTAGGTCTGGTCCGCCTGTGGAGGGTGGGTCTGCCTGTTTATGAATTTTTTTTTTTCAAAAACATAATCTGCAATCTGGGGAGGGCAGGTTTGCCCCTGGAGAGGGTCAGGTCCGCCTTTGGAGGGCGGGTCCGCCTATCTGTTAGGTCGGGTCCACCCCTCTATAACCTGTACCTACAAAAATTCAAAAAATAGAAAACGTGAAAGCAAAAGACCCATTTGTGGGTCCCACCAGGTGTGCCAGAAATGTGATAGGTTGAATATATGCGTTAGAAAACAAGCAGCAAACAACGTAATGCAAACTAACTCTAAACAACCTACACCTCAAGATTAGCCTAGTTGGATTCAACACAAGATAAAAACAAGAAATGAAACTTTATACCTTGTCTCGAATCGATCCTTTGGTTGGCCCTTTAATATTGGATGTGTATGCTCCTTGGATGGCAAGAGATGCAAACTAGATGATGATATGAAGGTGGATGCAAGTGAGTGCAAGCATGAAAAATGGCTAAGTATGGATTCTAGGAAAAATTTGCAAGAGTTTGGCTACAATGCATGATCTCCCCAAAATGAGAGAAAAGAAGGGGTATTTATAGAGATTTTGGAAATCTCTAAGGAAATGGATGGTCAAGATTGAGCCACCAAGATCAAGATGTAGGGACAAGGTGAGTTGAGAACTCACAAGCCCTCACATCTTGACATGTGGCAAGTGATATGGCCTAAAAGGGGTGATGTGTACATGAGGTGGAGGGATAGTATATGACATGGAGGGAGTACAAAGTACCTTTGGATTGGACAAGATCTCATAAAGGAGGTACTTGTCCCCATGCGGGTGAGAGGACATCTGGGGAATTAAAAATTCCTCAAATATTCTCATGGGGAAGAGAGAAGGAATTTAAAATTCCTTCAAAATGCATTGGGGGATTAAATGTGAATTAAAAATTCACATGGGGAAAGGAGATGCCTTTTCCAAAAGGAGAAAGCATTTAATGAAGTTGACTAAGGACACTTTCCATAAATGATATGGGAATTAGAGATGACCTAATATGTGATTAAGGTTGTGCAAGTACTTGATTAGGCTAATTAAGGACTCATTAGAGGCAAGTGGGAAATTATGGAGGATGGGACCCTAATGATGATTAGGGGTGTGCACATCTTAGTCATAAATTATTATGACTAAGAAAGAGGGTTAGATTGCTAAGAGGGATTAAAGGTCAACTTGCAAAAGTTGGAGGATGTGACACATAAGAGAGAAAATAGGGATTTTTAAAAGTAAATTTAAAATTCCAAAGGATAATGTGACTAAATTAAATAAAGTGATGCATTTATTTAATTTAGAGAGGAAATAGGGGGAAAATATTTATTAAATTAGATACCTTGGGGAACCTTATGCAAGAAACATAATATCAATTAAATGAATGATTTAATTAATAATGACAAAGAGGACGATTTTAAAAGAGAAAAGGGATGATTAAGAAGACAACTTTGACCATACAGAAGTGGTCAAATTTGGATGTCTACATTTTTCCCCTCTTCGAGACACTATTAGAATAATAGGGTTTCGAAGAAAAATAAAACATAGACGATTGTATGGAAGAAGTGATCGGAAAAGAGATGCCCCAGCATGGGAGAGATTATGAGCTACCTAAACAGGGGAGAATTAAAAGGGACGCCCTAGTCTCACGAGGGAAGGCCTATGACAAAAGATTGGGAGAGGATGGTAGGGTATGCCCCCTTGAGAAGGGGACGGGGGTGGAGAAAGGGGGCCCCAGGCAACTTCTCGAAAGGAAGAAGTGGTATATGTTGTTGGAAAGGACATGGAAAATCGAGAAGATTGGCTTTTGAACAGAGGAAAACGGGTCTACAGTGTGGAAATGGTGGCCCCGGGAAAACAAGGGGGTGAATTAGTTGAGGCCCAAAAATGTTAAATGAAAGAAAGAAAATCCTTTTATTTGAAAAAGTAAAAAAAAAAGGGGGCAAAAGCTATAAAAGGGAGTGTGGGGGCCATTTCTCCTCATTTGGACAGCTGTCAAGTGAGGAGAAGAGGAAGAGGAGGAGAGAGGAAGACAAAGAGGAGACACGATGTCAGAATATGATTCAGACATTATTCACCGAGGGGACGAGAGATGGCAGTTTTTCGAGGAGTGTGTGGTGCCACGTTAGGTGAGTTCGAAACCCCAGCTAGTGATTTCATGCAATTTTGCCAATTGTTTTCAAAAAACAAAAATATGGGTTTTGGGGTGGGGGTAAGGATGAAAAATGGGTAGGGGGAATTTTTTATTTTTTTTTGGGTTGTAATTTTGAGCTATTAATTGTAATATCTACTCACTGAGAAAGAGTACAATTTTAGGAAAAGAGTTAGAACTTTTACAAGTTAGCTAATTAGAGTTAGCAATAGAATAGATAATGGGGTTTTTTGTAATTTTAGTTAGCTGAGTCAATTTGAAGACATTGGTTTATGTGCATTGGTGAATCTTTCTAGATTTGTAAATGTTGTTTATCTATTTTATTGTAATAGTAGAAGCAGCCAGATTTAAACGTGCTTTAATTTATTCTCTAGAGTGATGTTTGTTCTATTAATCATTTGATTTGGAATCTTTTAAGGAATGAAGTTCTATCTTTTCTTTTATTCGAATTATGATTTGAAATCAGCTATTAATATTTGCACTGTGAATGAATGGCTTTGTATTAATTACAGGTTAATTTGTTTTGTAGTTCTAGTTTAGGAATTCCTTGGAGAGTAACAGGTCTAATTAACTAAATGAATCAAAATTATTTTCACTCTTGCATCCTTGATCTATCTTTTGACCTTTTTTTATACCCCCTAGTTAGAGTAGATTTGGATAGGAGTTCGATCTTGCAACAATCAAGAAGCTCAATAACCAGCATGGCCCTTGAACACTATAGCCTCATTGACCACTTAGCAAAACAACATAGTTGAGAACAAACTATAGAGACCTTAGAAGATAGGTGGTTTTAGATTAGTTATCTTTTTCAGGAGAAATAGAGTAGAAATATTTTGTTTAATGTTGTTGTGTCAATTTGGCCATCAACATCTATGACAAGGCCACTAATGGGATACTAATAGATCCTTCCTATGGAGAAAATGTGATCACCAAGGAATTATTACTTTTGCATGAGCTCTATCAGGATATATATGATAAATCGAAAGCATGGATCAAGAAACACAAGGGTTTTTCTTTACATACAATGGGATCAATCACCCTTCCTTTACAAATAGGACTGAAAACATTAAATGTCTCATTCTCCATCATCCTGCAGTCGGACCAATTTCATGTGAAGCTAGGCCATCCATGGCTTTGCTCCATGAAATTTGTCCCTTTGGCTATGCATAAATACTTAAAGTTTCCCTTTTTAAATGAAATATTCACTCTCCACCATAGTGGATTTAACCCTTTGTCCTCCAAAGGAAACTTTTCCTTGTATTTTTTTTGGCCCGAGTCAATGGAACCTATAAAACCACAAGAATATTTATTTTTCTTATCCTATCAAAAGTTCAAGGAAAAGAAAATAGTAGAATTATCCCTCTAAAACATGTCCCCCCACCACCGAGCCTACTATCCTTGACAAAACCATGCTTGAACCTAAAGGAATTCCAAATGACCAAGACCAACCTAAGATAGAAACTTCACCTACCTCCTAAAAAGGACCAAGAGACAATGAAAACAACCTTGTCACACCTCCTAGAATAAAACAAGTGTACAAATTCAAAGAGACAATGGTCGAACAACCTTTTGTGGTTCCTTCCATTCCTCCCCTTAGGTAAGAAAATAAACCTATGGTTGATCAACTCACTACTACACAAATGCAACTTGAAAATAAAACTAAAAGAAATAGAGGTGCTAGAGAGCATAGGCATAGATGTTGTGCCCTTGCTCGCTAGTTACATGAAGAATTAAATAAAGAAAATCAAGATCCAAACTTAAATGATGTAATGCATGATGACTCTATCCCCTCTCTAAAATAAAACAATCCATTACAACAACCACAACAAGAGTTAAACCCTTCCTTGGATATTAGCATTCAACCTTGTAAGGGAAATTTAGGGCATCTCAGAGAAACCTCCAAGAAGATTAGTGCCTTCGGTAACTTTAATTTCGATTAGATTGCCTCAAAGACACGTACAACTATGTCCTAAAGTGGAAACAAACACAATTAATTTCCCACATTAATCCTTCTGAGAGAAGCACAAGTGAATTCAATAGCAAGCAATAACAAATTCTAGAAATAGAACCAACACAGATGAAAGATAAGATAGAAAACTAGAACACAGATTTATGTGGGGAAAACCCTTTTGGGTAAAAAACCCCACTCTCCAAAGTTTGAGCCATTGTATTATTCAGAAACAAAATGTTACAATACAATTTCAAGCTCATAGCCTTTTTAGAGATTACATCTTGTTCATTCTAGATACAACCTGGTAGCAATCTCTTCCCTTTAGATTTCCCTTATCAACCTCTTAGACCATACAATCTATGCACTGTTACAATACCCTCACACAATATACAATACAGATCAACATGAGAGATTGATCATGGCATTTGATCCTTGACCAGGAGAGATTTAGGCAGCATAACCCTGCCTCTCATTTTCTCTGCTTCAGCCTCATGGCCTCGTCCTTTTAGCCAACCTCTCGGCCCTTTCTCTATCGCTCTCAAACAATACAGTTGCTCACCTGAACATATATCAATACCAACCATTCCCAACTTAGATGTTTCTATTTCCAACATAGAAGTCTCCATAGGAACGATCACAACCATCCAACCACAAAATGGTTTGCATTCCGCCTTCTCTGATTTTTCCAAGACACACCATGTAGGATAGTCTTCCAATTGGTCAAAAGAATTCAAACAGTATTCGTATGTCGGTGAGACACTAACCATGTCTCCCCGATGCCACACGACTGATTACACATCCATCGCTATCGACAAGAGTCACTGCTATCAGAAAGAGATCATAACGATTTCACAAGTCATATCTATGTCAACACTCCCATTGGCAAGACTTACTCTATCGGCAAGATCGGCAAGACCTTTCACCGATATCCTCACCAAACCCATCGCCCAAACAATTGCTAGTCACTATGAGTCATAACGAGCCCTTAAGTCATACCGATATGAACATCCATAGACAAGACTTAGGTTGTCGCTAAGAGTCACCCCGAGTCCATCCTTCGCGAGGAGTCATACCAACAACAAACCATACCATCGGCAAGACAATCATCTGTTGCCAAGAGTTCTTACCGAGCCTCAAAGTCACCCCAATGACATCAAGTGAATAACCGTCGACAAGAAATCTCTTGTCGGGATGAGTTATACCAAAGGTTTAAGTCTCTCCTCGATAACTCCAGTCACCATGAGTCTCCCCGAAAACCATTAGACACCAACCCATTGGAAAGACAACTCCCATCGCTAGGACACATTCCGATAGGGGCAAGTCATACCGATTACTGCATCGGCCAGACAGACCAAAGGTCATGCTGATATCGGCCAAACTTTCTACCATCACTAAAACATCATTCTAACTGTCCAAGGTTACACCGAAGATTTAGGTTATACCAACCACCAAGATATTCCAGAGGTCACAACGATAGTTTAGGATCAACTAGCAGATTAGCCAGACATCTCAATAGTCACACCAAAATTTCTCACAAGAGGTTTTAGCCTATGGGATTGAGGCACACAATTCCAACAATCTCCCACTTGACGAAGATCACACAGGCACCTCCAAAGCAACCAAAAAATAAGATCACACTAGCTCCACCAGTTCAGACCTCGCAACACTCAAGACACCCTACCAACAAGTTTCCATAGAGAACAGTCCACCAAACAATCTGCAACAAAGACCAGGCATCCAACTGCAAATCATTATACAACAAAGCAACCAAAATGCAACCGATCACAGCCTTCTAGGAAACCATATAGACCTCAGAAATTCTCTCATGCTCCATCAAGAATTCTGCACCAACATCCAAGATTTCCACCATTTAGGCAACAATCCTTGTCATCCTCCAACATGCTACCTGTGGAAGAAAGATACAAGCCAAGGTGAGTAAGCACCAGTCTAACATGCACAAGAAAAAGATCCCAATGATACCATCAATGAGATACTGCTACCACTTCACTATGCTCAGATGCTATACATAAGCAATATCAACTTCAAAGCCTCAAACAGAACACAACCGTGAAGTCATTCTCTAGAAACAAGACAAAAACACCAGCTAGAACAACAATTAGACTGAATGCTTCCATTCAACTGATAAACCCACATGACTAAAAATAGCACCCACAGCTCATGCTATTCCATCCAATCCCACATACCTAAATGGTATCATCATTAGTAAACTCATGCCAAACTATAACCAACTCAATAACAACAAATACAAGCTCCAAGTGCCAACCAGTCAAAGAAGACAAAACACAATAGGAACTACCACTGCCCGAGTAATTCCAAATCTGAAAGATCAAAGACATACCAAGTCTACCAATAACAACACATAGAAAGTGTAACCATGTAGTACCAAAAATATCCACAATGATACGCACAACCTGCAACAAACTGTTACAAGAAAAATTTATCTCACCACAAGTCATCATAGTTCTCCCAAGTTCTCCACACACAATCAAAGGAAAAAGGATTAAGAACCTCCATGTCATCACCCATGAACTTGAGTGAAAAACACATGACGAAAAGAAAGTGATCACTATAGCTCCAACCAAACCTCAAACCAATGTAATGTGAAACCAAACATCCACGAAGTAAACCAAGACCAAAGAGAGAAACTCTACACATCATATTCCTATAGAACATCCTCCTACAGACACTTCTAACTGCTAGCTATGCCAAGAATGATCTCCTTCTCATCCCAAAATAAACTCCTTAACAACATCCAACCATTCAATCACCAAGATCAAGCCAACTTTAAAATCATGTAATCAACATGGATGTAATCCTCTCAAAGAAACTCAAGCTACTTCATTCCCCATTTTAGGAAATCAGCCCATACATCATCTCCTACCAATTCTCATCAGTAAATAACATAACACAAAAGCTCAAGGAGATAAAACAAGTTGTACATCTTCCACCATGAATCCTCCAAAACCATTAAACAACAATTCAAGATCCATATCATGAAAGTGAACATAAAACACATCTAAAAAATATAATGGGCCAAATACCTCTTAGATAAACTGCCGAGTAGACCAAGAGTGGGAACAAGAATAATCCTTCAAGATATACAATTTATCAAGACTAATCAAGAGCAATCTCCTCATAGGTCTCTATTGAACTTATGTTCAACCAAGGTGTAGGCTTCTCGGACTTTCTGCTGAAAAACTTCATCAAGAATACCAATCAACAACACTTCTCTCATAAGAGAAAAACAGCCTCACCTTATTCTTCATGTATCCATGAGTACTAGCAACTGATCATCTCATGCTAAATTTCAACTGCATTACTACACTATCATGAAGTATCAAGCAAATAATCAAAGCACCCAATACAAAAAAATTTACCAAACCACTGTCAAAGCTCCAATCATCTGAATCAGGAACTTATCATGACACCATGATCTACATATCCCCTTAGGAGATACCATGCTTCAAGTGAATTCACAATGGTCTCAAGTACAATGTACAATTCCAAAACTCCAGTGCACAAACAAGAGTATACCATGACATAAAGCAAATAGACTCAAAACCAACATCACCTATCAAGAACCACCAACACCTCAGCCAAAGACTCCAAGCATCCTCCATGGATCCAAGATGTTGCACATCTTCAAATAATTTCCATACAAATGTGAAAGAACCCTTCTGTAGAAATAGGATCTAAAAGCCCCCCCTTGAAACATCTACAGCACTAAAGAAGATCATTCACCACCATGTGATGAACCCACAGTTACTGCTAAAGCTCCCACTGAAACGTGACATCTAAGCTCTCCAAGCATCATGACTACTTGCTTCAGGTTCCCATAACTGACTATTCAGCTACTCAACAATATCCATCCTCTCATCTCAAAGAAATCACACCAATGCATAAGTGACCACAGACAAGGCTAGCTAACAAGTCTACACCAACAATGAATCAACCTCGTGGATAAAGAAAGTCCACATCCAAGTTATCTCATGGCAGCCAATGGGTAGCTAATCCACCAACTGCATAACTTGTAGATCACAAAAATTGAACATGCAAACCCATCATTGCATTGGAAACTGCAACACTGAGATTTCAAAGAGAATAACCACATAGACAAGATGACTCAAACACCAGATCATGCCAAACCTGATTTTCCAAACACATCCATAGCAAGCACCACCACAAGAATGTTGAGTGACAAATCACATACCAACACTCCCATGCAGAGAAGAAATCACACCTCTTCAAACCATGCATGCAGAACTGCAACTATCTCATCCAACAACACCCCAAAAGCCAGGGTCTAGAAAATAGCTTAACAACAACTCCACATAACCACAAGTTTTGCTTAACCGTGTAAAACATGTACATGCATCTGAGAAAGAGATAGGATATTTTAGAAGCTTACAAATCAACTAATGATGAACTCCATAGCCTTTATGTATTTGAGGTTAATAGGAAATAGTTCCTTCCAACACCAGGAAACACCACCTAGCATAATCACTCTCTTCCATGGCTGAGAAACAACCTAGGCTTCTCCATATCATCAAGGATCCTCTCACATAGACACCCAATATGAAATTTTTACTGCTACAAAGCCACGGAGCAAGAAAATCCACCTCATACACCAAGGTTATACTGCTACCAACCAGGAGACACAAATCACAACAAAACCAACATGATCAACTCCCTTTTCTCCATCTTCACCATCCTTCAAGCTGTGTGCTATCTCTGAATATCACAAGACTTCCAATAACCAAAGGATCAATAGAACAAACGATTCCTCCAAATTTCTTCCAGCCTAACAAATTGAGAAATCTTCATAGGAGAAATACCCAAAACCAACAACCAAAAGATGGCTCTGATACCACTTGTAAGGGAAATTTAGGGCATCTCAGAGAAACCTCCAAGAATAGTAGTGCCTTCGAAAACTTTAATTCCAATTAGATTGCCTCAAAGACACGTACAACTATGTCTTAAAGTGGAAATAGACATAGTTCATTTCCCACATTAATCCTTCTGAGAGAAGAACATGTGAATTCAATAGCAAGCAATAACAGATTCTAGAAACAAAACCAACACAGATGAAAGATAAGAAAAAAAAACTAGAACACACAGATTTATGTGGGGAAAACCCTTTCGGGTAAAAAACCCCACTCTCCAAAGTTTGAGCCATTGTATTATTCAACAACAAAAGGTTACAATACAATTTTAGGCTCATAGCCTTTTCAGAGATTACATCTTGTTCATTCAGGATACAACCTAGTAGCAATCTCTCCCCTTTATATTTCCCTAATCAACCTCTTAGACCATACAATCTATGCACTGTTACAATACCCTCACACAATATATAGTACAGATCAACATGAGAGATTGATCATGGCATTTGATCCTTGATCAGGAGAGATTTAGGTAGCATAACCCTGCCTCTCATTTTCTTTACTTCAGCCTCATGGCCTCGGCCTTTCAGCCAGCCTCTCGGCCCTTTCTCTATCGCTCTCAAACAATACGGTTGCTCACCTGAACATATATCAATACCAACCATTCCCAAATTAGATGTTTCTATTTCCAACATAGAAGTCTCCACAAGAACGATCACAACCGTCCAATTGCAAAATGGTTCACATTCTACCTTCTCTAATTTTTCCAAGACACACCATGTAGGATAGTCTTCCAATCAGTCAAAAGCATTCAAAAAATATTCACATGTCGGTGAGACACTAATCGTGTCTCCCCGATGCCACATGACTGATTATACATCCATCACTATCAGCAAGAGTTACTGCTATCAGCAAGAGATCATAACGAGTTTACAAGTCATATTGATGTCAGCACTCCCATCGGCAAGACTTACTCTATCAAAAATATTGGCAAGACATTTCACTGATATCCTCAACAAACCCATCGCCTAGATAATCACTAGTCGCTATGAGTCATAATGAGCCCTCAAGTCATACCGATATGAACATCCATCGGCAAGACTTAGGCTCTCGCTAAGAGTCACCCCGCAGGTTCCAAGTCACCCCGAGTCCATCCTTCACTAGGAATCATACCAACAACAAACCATACCATCGGCAAGACAATCATCTGTCGCCAAGAGTTCTTACCGAGCCTCCATGTCACCTCGATGAAATCAAGTGAATAACTGTCGGCGAGACATCTCTTGTCGGGATGAGTTATACCGAATGTTCAATTCTCTCCCCGATAACTCCAGTCGCCATGAGTCTCCCCGAAAACCATTAGACACCAACCCACCTGAAAGACAACTCCCATCGTCAGGACACATTCCGATAGGAGCAAGTCATACCGATTACTGCATCGGCTAGATAGACCAAAGGTCACACCGATATCGGCCAGACTTTCTACCATGGCTGAAAAATCATTCTGACTATCCAAGGTTATGCCAAATATTCAGGTTATACTGATCGCTAAGACATTCTAGAGGTCACGGCGACAGTTCAGGATCAACTTGTAGATCGGCTAGACATCTCAACAGTCACACCAAAATTGCTCACAAGAGGTTTCAGCCTATGGGATTGAGGCACACAATTCCAACAAACCTCCTATTGTGATTAACTTGGATGACGATGGTGAGGTTACGAAAATTGATGAAGAGGTACATAATGAATTGAATACACTGTTTTCCTCTTCCATGAGCTTAAACAACAATTCTCCTAAAAAGAGTATTGAACCTAGTACTTCTCCTAGTTTGACACTTGCTCTTGTCCCTCTGGCTAGTTGTCCACCTTTGATATATAATGAACATGATTGGGAGGTGGATGATCTACTTTTGGTTGACTCACTTGTTCCTTACTATTATTTTGCATATTTATTTATTTCTTTTTCATTTTATTTTGTTTGATTGCATATGTGTGATGTGATCCCCTGTGACATTCTATTTGATGTTCTCTCTCTTTATGGCATTCCTCTATTTGTATCTTCATTCTTCTCTATGTCGTAATTTTTTTTTTTTTCCTTTTTTCTTTATCTTGTGTTTTCCTTTTGGGGATGATGCAAGGCATTGAGACATTCATGTCTCTTCCATGTTGACCCAAAAATATTTTCCTTTACTTTATCTCTTTTCATTTGTCTTGTGTTTTCCTTTTGGGGATGATGCAAGGTGTTGGGACATTCATGTCTCTTCCATGTTGACCCGAAAGGTTTTTTTTTTTTTTCTCTCTTTGTGTCATTCTTCTAGTTCTATGTGTATTTTGGGAATGATGATATTTCCAAGCTCTTTAAAAACATTGCAACAAGAAACATACTGACCCCAAATCCATAGATCCCTCATGTGTTTGGAGTTTCATTTTGGGGGAAACCCCTATCTCTCTCTCTTACATGTCGTTACTTGGAAACATATGACTTGGAATAAGGATTTCCAAGTTGGTTATCATGTCTTCTTTATTTTTAGCATTTATCATTTGCTACTTTGAAGTAATTTCTCACAATATGGTGTTTAGCAATTTCTTTAAAGTGCGGGCATACATTGGCATTATTCTTTTACATTTTATTGGTTCATGGTGCAATTTTCTTACTTTATACAATGAGCTTTTCACTTTGTGGATGACATTGGGTCTGATGTATTTCAAGAGCATGATCTCTCTTAGCATATTACATTCCTCTTAGTGGCTTGATGCGACACACTACATCTTCTAAGTTATGAATTTACTATTCTTTGATTGGTCCTCTCTTGGAGAAATTAGGCACAATGTTCCCTAAGTTAAAGACCTTGCATGAACTAAGCAAGACTCCTTTGAACCTCCCTTATTTCACATTTATAGTTATATGGCCAACTTGCATTCTTGTAGAGCCATCCTATTTTTTCATGAGCCCCAAGCATACAAATTTTTTCGTCTCATGGAGCTCAAAAACAATTTTTGTGTGGCACCTTATTAAAGTTATTAGGAGGTATAAATTTGGTATGGTTTGAGTGGGAAGCCTAACTGAGGCATGAATTTTCCCATAGCCACTCACATTTCTATATGAGTGCATACTAACCATGAGTGTATTTTCTCACCTTCTTGGAATTCTCACCTAGTGGACAGCTAGGAGTTTTGTTGCCAAATAATGAGTATGCAATTTTCAGACAAACAATCTAGATCTGATCCACATCATGATGTAAAAATGATCAAATCTTGATCTAACTCTTTTATTTTTACCTTTTCACTCTTTATTCTTTGATAGTGCATACTTGTGTCTTGTTGTTTCTCTTTATATCATTTTCATGTGTGTCCTTTTGTGACTATATTGGTTTGCCATGAAATCTTGATCCTAGTGGATTGATCACCCCTCTTGATAATTTTTGCTATCATTGGTACACTTGGACCCCTCTTGATGCTTGTTTGTCTACTTTAGTGTGAGTTTTAAGTAGGTTCATCCCCTCACTAAAGTGGGGGATAAATGCAGTCATGGAAAATGTATTCCTTCTAATTTTCCTAGATTGTTTGGGGCCCTCCCTATGAGTTAGGCTTAATGTTTCCTTGATTTAGTGTTGTAATGTGGTTAACACATTCAAATTAGGTCTTGGTCCCTTGTGAACTAATGAATTTAAATGGTACCTTGTTAAAGTGTTGTGAAGTGTTGTAACAAACTTTCACACTTTTCTAAGGTTTTATTAATTAATTGAACATAATAAATTTATTTTTAATCAAAATAAACCTTAATCGTACCTTATTTTAAAGTGTTGTAACATAATTTCACATTTTTCTAGGATTTTCATTAATAATTGGGATTTATTATTCTTTAATTGGCCCTATTTTGCATCCACAAGCCTCATTTAATGCATCTTTTCAAGGATAATCCTGACACCAATCATTATCTAATGATAATTCATTTGTTTTAGGTTTGAATGTTCTATATTTAGTGATCTGGGACTCATTCGCCACCTTGGGTGAATGGGTCCCACCTAGATCTTTTGGTCCCAAACCTAATTTCACAAATTTATAGGCATTTTCAAAATTGTTCTAAAAAATTAAGCCTAGTGGGACTCATTCACCATGTTGGGTGAATGAGTCCCATGTGGCCCAAAATCACAATTAATTCAAATTTTTGGTAGGATTTTATTCTCCTATATAAAATTTCAGCTTATAGTGTGTAATTTCTGTAATTTTTGCATAATTGAGTATAAATACAAGGTTCTTTCATTCATTTTACACCTAGCAAGTTGAATGAGTATTCTTATAGAAAATTTGAGTTCACAAGAGCATTTAAAAGAATTCAAGGGTAGATTATCAAGAATTTTAGAGTAGCATTCAAGTATCAATGATAATGTCAAATGTTTCATGCATCACGTTTGCTATTGTGCTAACAATTGTGTTGTAGGGTTTTGTGATTCAAGCAAGTGTTTCATTCAAGATCAACATCATTCAAGAAAGAGTCAAAGTCTACATCCATTGTAGCCATTTCAAGCATATTTGTAACACTTTACTGCAAGGGTTTGGTGAGTTGCAACATTGTAATTTGTTCATTCATAATTCTCTCTTCTTATTTTATTTCACTTCAAGGATTGATTTCCAAAATGGGGATTGACCAAGGAAAACCCCCATCCACTAACCCCCCAAAAAATTTCCCTCTCCTCTGTGTGTGATTTATAGGTCTAGGTTGTAGATTTCCTAAGGAGCAAGATTGGAGAAAAGTTAAAAATCATTTGAAGTTGTCAAATTTGTCATCAAGCCTTGGAGAACATAGGAGAAGACCTACAGGTTGCAAATCAGAGATTCAGATCTAGAAATCACTCAGGAAGAACATAACAGACAAAGAAGAGTAGGATTAGCCTTTAAAGCTTTAGAAAATCCTAATTGGACTAATTCACCACTTCTGGTGAATGAGTCCTAGTTCTAATGAATTTTCAAATTTTTGCAGATTAGATACGCATTTGGTAGATTCTTGTTCCTGCATAGTTTTCCAAAAACTAAAATGATTCACCTAGCTTGGTGAATGATTCCTAGACAACATTAAAGCCAAATTTTCCAATGTTCTAGACCTCCAATCAGTCATTTGTAGATTCCCAAGTGCACACCTTCCTATCTTTAATTTTTTTGTTTCATTTCATTCACTTTTTTAGGTCATTTAGTATCACTTTACATTTAATTAGGGTTTAGTGTTGCATCTTGAATTTCATTGTCTTTTCCAAGTTTAAACTTGGTGGAAAACCCCTTTATTAGTCTACTTTCAGCCCCTAGGACTTCCCTATTGCAAGATCTCTTTATCTTTTGCATTGAGATCTCTAGGGTTATCCTTGAATGGAATAGCTTTGAAAGTGGGTATGATAGCACTTAATAATCATTATTATACATATATATTACCACCATTTTTATAGGTTCCACCATGCTTTCAGTTTATCATATGTTTCTTGATATAGTTCATGCACAAGTAATAATTCCTTGGTGATTACATTATCTCCATAGATGAGATCAATTAATATCCCATTAGTGGGCTTGTCATTGATTCTTCTAGCTATGTAAAGAGGACCATCAAATTCACTTCTAATAATAGATTTAGATGAGAAAGCAATGTCAAGAGGATTTTTAGTTCGGCCCTTAGAAGGTTGATTTTCAATCAATGCAATCAAACCATTGATAGGATGTGTAATAGTATCTATAGGACCTTGTTCAATAGTATCAATGTTGTCATCATCCGCGTCAAAATTCATCACATAATTCTTCTTAGTTTCATTAGATTTGACAAATGAAATGTTATGATTAGACATAGGGTTGGTAAATATTTTCAAGTTTTGGTTGGGAGGGGAAATGAACTTATTTCCTTGATCATTAACACCTCCAAGTTGAAGTCAACTAGAATCAATGAGTTCTTGCACAAGATGTTTAGGATGCTTACAATGTTTTGTATCATGCCCATTTTGTTGGTGATAAGGGAAATAGGAATTTGATCTAAAGTTCAAATGTAAAGGCTTATTAGGATCAGGTGTTTTAATGGGAGTTAAGATTATCATTTTCTATTCTAGAAGTTGTGACATTGTGCTATGTAGGGTATTGGGTGGGGGAGTAAATTGTCAAGCTGTTTCCCCAAATGTGAAAGGAGTTGTCTTCTTTATAGTAGCCACTTGGGTATCGATATATTGAGTTATCTAAGGGGGATTTAGTTGAAGGAAGCTTTTATTTTTTTTTCTAAAAGGTTTGTAATTATTTTCATTTGCAGATTTAGACTTCTCAAGATGACTAGATGTGGGTTTTGTTTCATGACTACTAGCCAAATTTTGATAATCACGAAGGGTCTAGTACACAAGTGTAAAATGAAAGGGAAATTAATCATGCCAAGATTATCTTGTATCTTAGTTTGCAAGTTCTCAATGAACATCCATTAAAGGTGAGGATTGAGAATCTTTAAATCTATTTGGGAATAAAACATTTGATATCATGAAATAAGGTTAGTAACCTTTTCATCATCCTTTTGCTTACATCTCATCAAATCAGCTAAGGTCATCTTAGGAGTTATGGACACTTGGAAATGGCTAATAAAGGTCTCAAATCATTTATTGAATGAACTAATTGAGTTATTCGGTAATGAGGAAAACCATTCTAAAGTGGTATCTTTCAAGGACCAAGGGAAAAGCTTAGCTAGGAGCTTATCCTCAAGAACAAAATCACTACATAGGGTGGTATAAGCATACACATGGTTGAAACGATCTCCTTTCCCCCCATATTTCTCAAATCTAGGAATCTCTACCTTGTGGTATTGGCATTCTCAATATCTCCAAGGATAATGGATTGCTTTTGACAGTATGTAGGTTGGCCATTTTTATTTTGGTTTATTGTGGAAATTTTCTTTTGAAGGGATGATTTTTTTTGCAAAAGTTGATTTATGATGGCAAAATTGCTTGTATTTTGATATAGAGGTGAATATGGTGGAGGTGTATATTTTTTTTAAGGGGAAGTGAATGGAATTAGTATGGGAGTTAAGTGGTAGGATATATCATGTGCAATGCAACAAAGGTACTAGGATTGCTAGCAAAAATACCCAAAGTGGGAAAGACATTACTAGTAGGTTGCATCGTTGTTGTAACTTGAGGGTTGGTATAGGTAGGAATACAGGAAATGATTGTGGGAAGAGGAATTTGAGTTCCCCCTTGACTTTGGAATTTTTTTTAAGGTTGAGCACAACTGCTAAGTTTTTCAAAAAATTGATCTAGGTTACACACAAGTTTTATTCCTTCTTCACTTTCAATCATGTAGTGTATGTTATCTATAGTGGGAATAATAGTGGTTGAAATATTTCCAATACTCACTTGATGTTGTAGGTTTGCTAAGTATTCATGGATTTGGATTATTTTTTCTTGAGGAATGCTAGTAACCATTGTTTCAACACTTGTCATGATAGATGAAGGTGAAACCTAGGAAATACGGTGCTCCACCTCTAAGGATATGAAACACGAGGGATAAGAGAGCCTATTTCACTTAGTTCATTCAAGGATACCTTAGAGATCTCAATAGAGGGATAGAATGAGGGAAATATATTTGTAATAAGATGTCCTAGGTCATGATTAAAGACTAAAGAGGGGTTCACCACCAAGCTGGGGCTTGGAAAGACAAGAAACATAAATGAGATGCAAAACTTAACTAAATGACTTAGAAATGAATTCAAATCAGAATAGTAAGTTGAGAAAGTACAAAGATGCACCTAGAAACTTGAAGAGACTTGAATGAATGTCTGAAATCCTAGAAATATTGATTTTGATGCACACTAGGACTCATACACCAATAGGGTGATTTAGTCCTAGTTTAGGGTTTCAGGCTGAAACCAAAATTTTGAACTGCTGAATTAGGATCTATAAAAAAAGTTTGAAAATAGGTATACTAGGACGCATATGCCACAAGTGGAAATTTAGTGCTCTAAAAATTTGATATCTTCTTGTTCTTTGTTCTAGCTTTCCTCCTACCAAATCTCTCACTCTGAAACACTAAATTCTGCTCTATAAGTGAATTTTCGTGATCTTGTAAACAAAGTGACAACTTTGACAAGTTGAAATTTTTTCTCCAATATTGTTCTTCAATGGATCTTCAACCTTAACCGCATAGATATGCAATCACACACCAAAGAGAGGGAAAAATTTTGTGTTCTTAGTGGATAGGGGTTTTCCTTCGTCAAAACCCATTTTGGTAATCAAACCTTGAAATGAAATCAAATAGAAAGAAGGAATGATGAATGAACAAATATGCAATGTTACAACTCGAAAAACCCTTGTAACAAGGCTATAATCTTGTATGTAATGGCTATCATGAATGTAGATCTTGAAACTTTCTTGAATGTTGTAAATTTTGACTTGAATTCTTTCTTGAATCAGAAAAACCCTACATCACAAATGTTAGCTCAAAAAACACATGATCCATGATGACCTTGGCATGATTCTTGATACTTGAATAATGATCCACAATGCTTAATAATCACTCTTGAATTATCTTGTAAGTACTCTTGTGATAATTGGATGACTTGTAAGCTTGCTAGGTGAAAAATGAGTGAAATAACCTTATATTTATACTTGTTTATGTCAAATTTCCTAAAATTACAACACTACAAGTTGACATTAGATCTAGGAGAATAAAATACCTCCAAGAATTTGAATTTAAATTAGGTCTAATTTATGTAGGACTCATACACCAGTTGTGGTGTATGAGTCCCATTAAGCTAAGCTTGGGACACATTTTTCAAGAAAGGCTTAGTTTAATGTGAAATCTAGATTCAGGCCTCGAGACTCAGGTAGGACCCATACACCCAATGTGGCATATTATGAGTCCCAGATCACTAAATTTTGGCCATACAATCCAAAATAATTAAATTCTTATTGGTCACTTGATACATATTAGGATTATCCTCGAAAAGATGCATTAATTAAGGCTTGTGGATGCAAAATAGGACAACTAAGGCATAAAGAAGCCCATTTTTAGTAGGGAGGGCCAAAAAAAGTTTGAAAATGTAGAGGGATACATTTTTCTACACTACATTTATCCCCCACTTTAGTGAGAGGAGGAAATTTCTTCAAACTCACACTGAACTAGACAAAATTGCATCAAGAGGGGTCAAAGTGTACCAATGCTAGTAGGATAGGACATGTGAATGATATAAGGAGCAACAAGATCCTATGGAAAACAAAAATAGGAACAAAAGAATACACATGTGACAAAAGAATACACATGTGAATGATATAAGGAGCAAAAACAAGATATAACCATACACTGCCAAAGAAATAAAGAAAAGAAAAAAGGGTGGATCAAGCTTCGACCGCTTGTCTCGCATGATATCGATCAAATCTAAGTTGTTTGTACAAAAATGTTTACAAGTGGAACATGATGTCCACTATGCATACCGAGCACATGCTCACAAGGGCTAGTGGAACCTTAGGCCATCCACTAGGTGAGCCTCAAAGTGAGACACATACGTAGATGGCCGATATGTGCTCACATAGACAAGCAAGTGGCTATGGGAAATTGATCCCTAAGATTGGCTCCCATACATACAACCATACCAAATTTATACCTCTTGATAACTTTGATATAACTTTGATAAGGCACCACATAACTATGAACTTCAAGCTTCATGAGGAAAAAAAGCTTCACATACTTGACACCCATGAATAAACAAGATGGCTCCACTGGCAAGAAAAGTGTGTTATGCAAGGCAGCCATACAACCTAATATTTTAAATTCAAGAGTAGTGTAAGGTATGTTCAAAGTATTTTTTCTTAGTTCATGTAAGGTCTTAACTTAGGAGACATTGTTCCTAATGTCTCCAAGAGAGGACCAATCAAAGAGTAGAAGATTCACAACTTAGAGGATGCATTGTGTGACATCAAGCCACTAAGAAGAATATAATATGCTAAGAGAGATCATGCTCTTGAAGGACATCACACCCAATGTCACCACAAAGTGAAAGATGCATCGCATGAATTAAGAAGACTACACAATGAAACATGAAATGAAAAATAATAATGCCAAAGCATGCCTCCATTTTAAATAAATTGCTAAACACCATGTTGTGAGAAATTACTTTAAAGTAGAAAATGATCAATGCTAACAATAAAGAGAACATGAGAGCTTACTTGGAAATCCCTATGCCAAGTCACATGTTTCCAAATGAAGCTACATCATGAAAAGGGGTTTCCCACAAAATGAAATCCCAAAATTATATAAGGGATCCACAGATTTGGGTTTACTATGTCTTTGATAAAAAATTCTTAGAGAGCTCAAAATTATCATCATTTCCCAAATACTCAAGGAACAAGAAGAATGATACAAAGAGAGTGAAAACAAAGAGAAAAAATTGGGTCAACATGGAAGAGACCTAAATGTCTCAATTAATTGTATCATCCCCAAAAGGAAAACATGAGATAAGGAAAAAATAAAGGAAAAGCTTTTGGGTCAACCTGGAAGAGATGTGAATGTCTCAATGGCTTGTGTCAACCCTAAAAGGAAAACACAAGACAAGGAAAAGATAAAGGAAAATATTTTGGGTCAACATGGAAGAGACGTGAATTTATCGATGCATTGCATCATCCCCAAAAGGGAAACACAAGACAAAGAAAAGATAAAATGTTTACGACATAGAGAAGAATGTAGTTACAAATAGAGGAATGCACAAAGAGAGATGTACATCAAACAAAACTGTATGGGGGATCACCTTACACACATCCATTAACATAAAAGAAACATGAAAATTAAAAATAAAGAAAATACCTATAAGGAACATGTGAATCAACCTATTAGCAGCTCATTTTCATCCCAATCATGTTTATCATATACGAAAGGTAGAAAACTAGCCAAAGGGATAATATCAAGTGTCGAACTAGGGTCATTACCAAGTTCAACACTCTTCCTAGGAGAATTATCATTTAAGCTCATAGAAGAGGAACAAAATGTATTCAATTCATTATGAATTTCTTCATCAATCTTGGAAATCTTATCATCATCATCCAAGTTAATCACAACGGGAGGTTGAATGATAATGTCTAAAGAAGTATTTAGCTCCTGTTGTGGTTGTGGTATAGGATCACTTTATTGCGGTGAAGAGGGAGACTCATCATGTACTGCTTCAGTCAAGTTTGGATGTTGTTTTCTTTATTTTTTTCTTCATTTAACCTTTGAGAAAGAGCGCAACAACTACACCTATTCTCTCTAGCATTTCTATTTATTTTAGTATGATTGTCAAGTTTTTTTTTGTGTAGGAGCAGGTTTATTAACCATAGGTTTCTAGAAGGAACCATGGAAGGTTGTTCAACCACTTTCTCTTTACTTTGTAAAATTGTTTTTATCTTAGGAGGTGTGATGAGAATTTTTTCTTTATCTCTTGTTCATTTATAGGAGATAGGAAAAGGGTCTAGCTTGGGTTGGTCTTGGTTATTTGTAATATCTTTCGGTTCAATCATGGTTTCATCAAGGATAGGAGGCTCAGTCATTGGTTGAGGCATGTTTCTAAGGGATAGTTTTGCTATGCATTTCACCTTGAAATTTTAATATGATTTGAAAAATAAGTCCTCATGAGGTTTAATAGGTTCCATAGGCTCGGGTCAAAAGAAATCTAATGAAAAGTTCCCTCAAGAAGATAAAGGGTTAAAGCCATTATGGTGTACAGTGAAAATTTATTGTCAAAGGGAAACTTTACTAGCTTATTCCTGACCAATGGGATGACTTCCATGGAGCGTAGCCATGGGTAACCAAGCTTCACACAAAATTTTTCTAATGTCAAGATGATGGAGAATGAGGCATCTAACTTTTTCGGTCCTATTTGTAAAGGAAGGGTGATCAATCCTCTCATAGGGAAAGCAAAACCATTTTGTGTTTTTATCCATGCTTTTGGTTTATCATATGTTTATTGATAGAGTTCATGGACAAGTAAGAATTCCTCTATGATCACATTCTCTCCATATATGGGATCAATTAATATTCCATTAGTGGGCTTGTCATTGATTTGGTCAGCTATGTAAAAAGGACCATCAAGTGCATTTATAATTATATCTTTAGATGAGAAAGAAATATCAAGAGGCTTTTTATTTTGGCCCTTACAAGGTTGAGTTTCGATCAATGCAACAAAACCATTGATAGGATTTTGTTCATTAGTATCTATAGGACCTTTTTTATTAGTATCCATTTTGTTGTCATCCCTGTCAACATTCATCACATCATTCTTCGTAGTTTCACTAGCTTTGAAAAATGAAATGTTATGATTCGATATAGGGTTGGTAAATATTTGAAAATTTTGGTTAGGAGGGGTAACATATTTATTTCCCTGATCATTAACACCTTCAACGTGAAGTTGACGATAATCAATGAGGTCTTGCACAAGATGTTTAAGATGCTTACAATGTTTTGTGTCGTGTCCATTTGTCAATGATAATGTCAATAGGCATTAGATCTAAAATTCATAGGTAAAGGCTTATTAGGATCTGGAGTTTAAATGGGAGGAAAAGTGATCATTCTCCATTTTAACAGTTATGACATTGTGCTATGGAGGGTATCGGATAAGGGAGTGAATTGTCTATTTGGATCCCCAAATGTGAAAGGAGTTGTCTTCTTTATACCAGCCACATGGGTATCAACATTTTGAGTTGTTTGTTGAGGGGGATTAAGTTGAAGGAAGCCTTTATTATATTTTCTAAAAGGTTGATAATTTTTTTGGTTTGTGGATTAAGACTTTTCAAGACGGCTAGAGGTGGGTTTTGTTTCACGACTACTAACAGAATTTTGATAATCACAAAGGGAGGTAGGAAAGTGTACAAAGGAAGGAAACTTCATCATGCTAAGATTATCTTGTATCTTAGTTTGAAATTTCTCTATGAGCATCCATTGAAGGTGGGGATCAAGAATCTTTATGTCAATTTTGGAATAAATCAATTGCTAACATGAAATAAATTCAGTAACTTTTTCATCATATTTTTGTTTACATCTCATCAAATTGGCTAAGGTCATCTTAGGAGTCATGTGCATTTTGAAATGGTTTATAAAGGCCTCAAAAAATTTATTGAATGAAAAAATTGAGTTGTTCACTAGCAAGGAACAACATTCTAAGGTGGCATCCTTCAAGGACCTAGGAAAAATATTAGCCAAGATCTTATCCTCAAGAACAAAATCACTATATAATGCAATATAATCAGAAACATGTTTAGAAGGATCCCCTTTCCTCCCATATTTCTCAAACCTAGGAATCTCTAGACCTTTTGGTATCAGCATTCTCAATATCTCCAAGGATAAGGGATGTTTTTAACATAGTAGGTAGGTTGGCCATTTTGATTTTGGTTTATGGTGGAAACTTGCTTTTGAAGCGATGAAATAGTTTAAGTTGGTTTATGATGGTGTCATTGGTTGTATTTTGAGATGGAGGTGAATATGGTGGAGGTGTATATGTGTTAAAGGGACAAGTCAATGGAATGCTTATGGGAGATAAAGTGGTAGGAGATATTACATGTGATGCCACAAAGGTACTAGGAATGCTAGTAGAAATACCCAAGGTAGGAATGACATTACTAGTAGGTTACATGATTGTTGTAATGTGAGGATTTCTATAGGTAGGAATAGAGGCAATGGTTGTGGGAGGAGTAATTTGAGTTCCTCCTTAACTTTGGACATTGTTCGAAGGTAAAGCAGAGCTAGTTGTTGAGGTAAGATGTTTTCCAAAAATCTGAACTATGTTATGTGCAAGTTATATCCCTTCTTCACTTTAATTCATGTGATGTATATTATCTATGGTAGGGATAGTAGTGGTTGAAATGCTTTCATTACTCGATTGATTTTGTAGGTTTGTTAAGTCTTCATGGATTTAGATTATGTTTTCTTATGGAATACTAGCAACCATTGTTTCAACATTTGTCACACTACTTGAAGGAAAAGAGTTGTTAAGGGTATGGTCCATACCTACTAAACTAGTGTCAACACTAGTAGTGAAAAGGATAGATAACCCAAGATCCATGATGATTATTCTATCGCGGGATGACATGAGTCTTGAACTTTGTCTCACTATAGTATTAGCAATGTGACACCAAGTTGTAAAGCTCATGCAAGGGTAATATATGAATGCAAGATAAATGCAATGAACACAAGATAAATGTTATTCTCTAATTTTGATTCAAATGAAATTAAAATAAGTACAATGAAATGAATGAAACAAAAACTCTACAAAATGAAACATAAATGTAATAACAACAAACAAAAATATAGGAACATAGTTTTTAATGCTAGAAAATGTAGTTTAAAATCTAAAACAAGACTAAATCACCCAGAGGGGTATATGAGTCCCAATCAAAGTTTTTTAAGGATTCAAATGTTGATAAAAAGTCAACACAAAATACCCAAAAATCAGACAAAACCACCAGTACTAGGACTAAATCACCCATAGGGGTGTATGAGTCCCAAATTAATGTTTTTGCACAAATTTTAGAAAATTATGATTGAAGAGTATGCTTTCTAGTTTGAATAATGTCTTGACTAAGTGAAATTAAATATTTTAATTGAAATTCAATGAAAAAAGAGGCAAAAAAGCAACCTATATGCACTTTCACTAATGCAAGATTTTGAAACCCTAGATGTAAATTAACTAATGTAAAACCTAATGCAAAGTTAATTCAAGCTAGATCTAGGACTATGATACACTCCAAATCAGAAATAAAGTGTTCTAAAGTCTAGGCTCACCAAAATGAAACCTAGGAAATAGGGTACTCCACCTTTTAGGAGATGGAACAAAAGGGATAAGAGGGCCTATTTCACTTAGTTCATTTGACAATACCTTAGAGATCTCAATCAAGGGATAGAATGGGGGAAAGATATTTGCGATAAGTTGTCCTAGGGCATGATTAAAGACTAAAGAGGGGTTAACCAACAAGCTAGGGTTTGGAAAGACAAGAAATGTAAATGAGATGCAAGACAAAGGTGAGAAATGAATTCAAATCACAATAGTAAGCTAAGAAAGTACAAAGGTGCATTTGGAAACTTGAAGAGACTTGAATGAAGGTCTAAAATCTTGGAAATACTGATTTTGATGCACACTAGGACTCATATTCCATTAGGGTGACTTAGTCCTAGTTTAGGGTTTCGGGTTGAAACTGGAATCTCGAACTATAGAATCAGGATTTACAAAAAAGTATGAAAATAGGTATACTGGGACTCATACACCACAAGTGGTTATTTAGTCCTAGTATTAGGGTTGCTCCAAAACTTTGATATCTTCTAGTGCTTTGTTGTAGCTTTCCTCATGCCAAATATCTAGCTCTAAAACATTGAATTATGCTTTGTAAGTGACTTTCCATGATCTTGTAAACAAAGTGACAACTTTGACAACTTGAAATTTTTTCTCCAATATTGCTCTTCAATGGATCTTCAGCCTAAAGTACATAGATCTACAATCAAATAATAAAGAGCGGGAAAAATGTTTTGTTGCTAGTGGATAGGGGTTTGCCTTGGTCAAATCCTATTTTGGTAATAAAACCTTGAAATGAAATCAAATA
The DNA here is from genome assembly GCA_007258455.2 of Sequoia sempervirens. Taxonomy (NCBI): domain Eukaryota; kingdom Viridiplantae; phylum Streptophyta; class Pinopsida; order Cupressales; family Cupressaceae; genus Sequoia; species Sequoia sempervirens. The sequence continues at coordinate 51,217,818 of VDFB02000003.1, read as the reverse complement.
GAAACAAGGAATGATGAATAAACAAATATGCAACGTTGCAACTCACCAAACCCTTGTAACAAAGGCTGCAATCTTGTATGTAATGGATAGCATGAATGTAGATCTTGATTCTTGCTTGAATTTTGTAGATTTTGACTTGAATGCTTATTTGAATCATAAAACCCTACATCACAAATGTTAGCTCAAAAACAAACATGATGTATAATGACCTTGACATGATGCTTGATACTTGAATAATGCTCCAAAATGCTTAATAATCACTCTTGAATTCTCTTGTAAGTGCTCTTATGATAACTTGATGACTTGTAAGCTTGATAGGTGAAAAATGAGTGAAGTAACCTTGTATTAATAGTTGTTTATGCCAAATTTCTTGAAATTACAACACTACAAGCTGACATCAAATCTAGGAGAATAAAATCCTACCAAGAATTTGAATTTAAATTATGTCTAAGCTAAGTGGGACTCATATGCCAGTTGTGGCATATGAGTCCCATTAGGCTAAGCTTGGGACACATTTTTCAAGAAAGTCTTAGTTTAATGTGAAATCCATATTTAGGCCCCAAAACTTAGGTGGGACCTATACACCTAAGGTGGCGTATGAGTCCCACATCACTAAATATGGGCCATACAATCCAAAATCATTAAATTATGATTGGTCATTTCATACATGTCAAGATTATCCTTAGAAACATGCATTAATTAAGGCTCATGGATGCAAAATAGGAGAAAATAAGGTATAAAGAAGCCCAATTTTAGCAGGCAGAGCCCAAACAAGTGTGAAAATGTAGAGGGATACATTTTTCTACACTATAGAAGGTAAAGAGTTATTAAGGGTATGGTCCATACATAGTGAACTAGTGTCAACACTAGGAGTGAAAGAGGTAGATAACCCAAGATCCATGATGATTGTGCTATCACAAGATGAAATGAGTCTCAAACTTTGTCTCGCTATAGTATTAGAAATAGGATACCAAGTTGTAAAGCTCATGCATGGGATAATCAATGAATGAAAGATAAATACAATGAAAAAAAGGTAAATGATATTCTTTAATGTCAATTCAAATTAAATTAAGCTAGATGCGATGAAATGAATGAAACAAAAATTCAGTAAACTAAAATAGAGATCTAACAATAGCAAACAAAAGCGTAAAAACAAGATTTTAAATGTTGAAAAATGTAAATTTAGATCTAACATGGGAGTAAATTTCCCAAAGGTGCATATGAGTCCCAATCAGGGTTTTTTAGGGATTCAAATACTACAAAAGAGTCCACATGAAGTTCCTATAAAATAGGTAAAATAACCTATACTAGGACTAAATCGCCCAGAGGGGCATATGAGTCCCAGATCAGGGTTTTTTCCCTAATTTCAACAAATTCTAAGTGAATTTTAGCTTTTCTGGTTTGGATGATTTCTAGAATAAGTGCAATTGTAGATTTCTAGGGAAATTCAATGATGCAAGATGCAAGCTATATGCATTATCACTAATGCAATATTTATAAACCCTAAATACAATTTAACTAATGCAAGACCTAATGCAAAGTTATTGTAAGTTATATCTAGGACTATGATGCACTCCAAATCATAAATAATTTGTTCTAAAGGCTAGGTTCACCAAAATTAAATGAGGGGAATAGGGGTTTCACCTTCGAGGAAATGGAACACATGAAAGTGTTTACGACCTTTCTCCTATTTCCTTCAAGTTTCATTCAATGAAACCTTAGAGATCTCAATCTAGGGATGGAATTAGGGAAAGAGATTTGCAATAAGGTGTCATAGAGGTGTGATTGAAGTCAATAAGGGGGTTCATCACCAATAAAATGCTTGGAAAAACAAATAATGAAAGTAACATGCAAAACCTAACTAAATGACCTAGAAAATGAACTTAAATAAGAATAACAAACTAGAGATAAACAAAGGTTCACTTGGAAAATAGAAGAGGCTTGAAACAAGGTTTTCAATATTGAAATTATGAATTTTGAAACACATTGGGACTCATATTCCAATAGGAACAATTTAGTCCTAGATTAGGGTTTTAGGTCAAATCTAGAATCTAAAACTACTAAACCAAGATCTATAGAAAATGCTTGAAATCTGGTATACTAGGACTAATATGCCACAAGTGATGATTTAGTTCCAGTATCAAGGTTGATTTGAAAATATGATATCCTATAGTGATCTTCTATAGCTTCTCTCCCTTCCAATCTTTGAGTTTGAAACACTAAATTCTAACTTGTGGGTGACTTTCTATGATCTTGCAAGAGATGACAATTTTGAAAATTTTGCAACTTTGACAACTTTTCTCCAATCTTTCTCTTCAATGAGTCTTCAACCTAAATTTGTAAATCACACATAAAATAGAGGGAATTTTTTTTTTTTTTTAGTAGATAGGGGTTTTCCTTGGTCAAACGCCATTTTTGGAATCAAACCTTAAAATAAAATGAAATAGAATGGAGGAATGATGAATGAACAAAATGTTATGTTGCAACTCACCAAACCCTTGTAATAAAGGCTACAATCTTGTATGAGATGGATAGAATGAATGTAGATATTGAATATTGATTGTATGTTATGGATCTTGACTTGTATGCATACTTGAATCATAAGATCCAGCATAAAAAATGTTAGCTAAAAAAAAAACATGATGCATGATGACTTTGACATGATTCTTGAATCTTGAATGATGCTCCAAAATTATTGATGATCAAATCTTGAGTACTCTTGAATTGCTAGAATGTTTGAATGCTTAGATCACACTTTCTCATGAAAATTGCTAGGAGAAAATATGTGAAATAACCTTGTATTTTTACTTGTTTATGCTAAATTTCTTGAAATTACAACACTACAAGCCAACATCAAATCTAGGAGAATAAAATACGACCAAGAATTTGAATTTAAAATGGGTCCAAGACAAGTGGGAATAATATACTAGTTAGGGCATATGAGTCCCAGTAGGCTAAGATTAGGACACAAATTCCAAGAAATGCTAGGTTTTATGCTAAATTTAGGACTAGGCCTCTAAACTTAGGTGGGACCCATATTCCCAAGGTGGTGTATGAGTCCTAGATCACTAAATATAAGCCATACAATCCAAAATCCTTAAATTATGATTGGTTATTTGATATGTGTCTAGATTATCCTCAAAAAGATGCATTAAATAAGGCTTGTGGATGTAAAATACGATAAAATAATGCATAAACAAGCCTAATTTTAGCAAGAAGGGCCCAAACAAGTGTGAAAATGTAAACAGATGCATTTTCATACACTACATTTTGTATGTGAAATGGTCACTTTTTAGTGATGATAGCATACATCTCCTAGGAAGTGTGACCTTGGCAATCAAATTGTAGCCTTATCAAACTATGTTGTAGTGTAGAAAAATGCATCCCTTTACACTTTCACACTTGATTTGGGATAATTAATGATAAATTGGACTTAATGTCACCCTAATCTAGTGTTGTGAGTTGTTTAATGCATCCACATTAGGTCTTAGGCCCTTTTTAAGCTAAATTAACTTAACTTTAAGCTAATTTAATGTTGTAAAATGTATTTATTTACATCTTCACCTTAAATTTAGAAGGCTTGTAAACAAAGTGGACCTAATATAGTGTTGTAATGTGTTTTACACATTCACATGAGATTTAGGGACCTTCTAAGCTAAATGGACCCAATTTTGACTTAATTTAGTGTTGTAAAGTCTATTTATTTACATTTTCACAATGGATTTTGGGCCCTCTTGCATATATGACCTTTATATCATCATTAATAGGAACCTATGACCCCATATTATGCATCCTAAGGCATATTTTGATAAAAAACCTAACAAAATCAACATATAAGCTTAATTTCTTAACTCCCCAACATTCTAGCTGGAAAAATAGCCCCTATGGAACCCATTCACCACTGTGGGTGAATGAGTCCTATCCAAGTGGGACTCATTCACCCAGCTTGATGAATGAGTCCCATTTCAGCTATTTTCAAGGTTTGAGTTGGAAAAATTGGGTTTTAAGTTCAAATTTCTCTTATGTTAGCCTTGGGGATCAAATTAACGGTCATTTCAGTGGATTGCCTATATAAAAAAGCTTTCAAATCATTATTTCACATAAGAAACATCATACATTCATGTTATCAAGTCAAGAAAGCAAGAGTTAAGCATTCCAAGTCTTGACAAGGTCATTAAGATAACTTTCAAGACCATTTCTAAGGCATTCAAGGGAAGAATTCTTCATCAATTGTTGCAAAAATTCAAGATCCATCATCATGGCATAGTTTTAATTGCATTACTTTATATTCATGCTTCATTATCTTATTTCATCCTTTGGTTTAATTTTCTAAAAGGGATTTGACCAAGGCAAACCCCTATTCCTAAACAATCAACTCTTTTGCTTTCTCTCTTTGTGTAATTGCAGATCTAGGTGCTTTCAAGACTTGAAGATCAATGAAGATTAGGTTGTAAGCTTGTTGGAGTTGTCTCCCAATTTTCAAGGTCATAATCTTCACTAAAAGGTCATCTACAACCCTAAGATTAGAGTTTTAGATCTAGAAACCTAGAGGAACAAAAAGAGCAAACTAAGAGGTGCAAATTTAGACTTTGAATTTCCAGAAAATCCAAATTGGACTCATTCATCATAAGTGGAAAATGAGTCCCACTATAGGAATTTTTTAGAGATCTTTGCATAATAGGATACTCATTTGGCAGAACTTTCTCTTGCATAGAAATCTAAATTTTTGGGATTGATTCACCCAAAATGATGAACGAGTCCCACTAGGCCTAAAAACAACATTTTCAAGATTTCAGAGCTCCATCCCATCTTCTAAGTGCATACTTTTAGTTTCTCAGTTTTCTATTTCATTCCATTTGCTTTTCTAGGCCATTTAATTCAAGTTTGCATCATATTATGGTTTTACATTTCATCTTGCATTTCATTATCTTTTCCAAGTTTAAACTTGGTGGTGAACCCCTTATTTAGTTGTAATTAATCTCTAAACATATCCTAAGATACCTTATTGTCAAATATCCTTCTTCATTCTTCATTGGGTTGAGATCTCTAGGGCATCCTTGAATGTTAGTTGGTGAAAAGTGATGTTCTATGTCTTAAACCATAAAGCATCCATTTTTCAACTAATAATTTGTCTCCTTTTGTGGTGATATTAGGATTGATATCCCCTAATTGTGTGACTTTTATTGGCATATTATGTTCCCCCTTGTGGTAATACTATGGTTAGTATTCCATAAGGTGTGATATTTTTATCCCTTAACTTGTCCTCTCTTAGTTGTGATGTCATGTGTGATTTTCCCTAAGGCGTGACCTTTCATATTTTGAGTAAAGCCCCTTTGTTATTTTTATAAATTACATTTTGTGTTGGTGTTGCTACAACACCCCTTTAGGTTTTGGCATCATTTTTTCATTTTTGTGCCACCTTAGGTGAGTTTTTAATTTTTGCTTCACTTTGTTCACAAGTGTTGAAAATAGTGTTTTGTCGGAATATAATTGATTATTTAATAGCACCTTATCAGAGTTATTAGGGAGTATAACTCATGGTATGGTTGACATGGGTGCACACCTAGTGTGTTTCTCATTTTTCTCCCTTGTCTTATGGGATCACCTACTAAATATCAAACTTCACTAGCCTATGTGCCTTGTAGTTTTTGATTCACCTAGCCAATATCAGACTTTGGTATGGTGAGAGTCATGGGAACCTTTTAATATAGCCACCTAACATAACATAGATTGCTAGCCTTGTTTGTTGAAATATTATTTCCTCGAATGTATTGGCAATTGGGTCTAAACCTTATCAGTTTGACAATGTAGTGTCAATGGAACTTTGAGTTGAATCTCATCGAAATTTTTATAAGGTTTGGTCACTGTACTAAGTACATTCATAGTTTTCATTGTAGTGATACATTGGCAGTTATGATAAATATTCTCACAATTTGTGTTAGCTGTTAGCTGACTATCGGTGAGATAGTGCCATGTCGTTGAGACAATGAAAGGTGTCCCACCAAACTCCCAATAGGTAATGTTAATAACTATAATGTTTGTCATATAATTGGTGAGACTATGCTATGTTAGAGGGAGTCTCTAAGGAGTCTCACCAAAGTCCCGATAATGAGTGCTAACAATAGTGAACATATGCAAAGATTGTTTAGTTGGTGGGAGTTGAAGACTTCACTGGGACCTTTAGAGATATTCCTTTGAAATTCCAATGACATGTTGGATGTAAGCTAGTTGTATGTTGTCATGGTAGAATACTTGGCGAAGGCTTGTTGACGTAACATTAAGAGTTTGGCGAGAGATTGATTATTGTCTCATTGATGTTCCTATGCTAACTACTAGTGAAGGAAGTAACAAGTAATAACCATATCAATGTAACATTGGATGTTCAGTGAGAGACCGTTTGGAGTCTCTTCGAAGTTCCAACAAGGGAAGTGAATACTAACAATTATGTTTTGTGTGACGGTTTGGTACCAATGAAAGTTAAAATTGAATGTTTCCGAGAAATGATTTGTCTCTTGAATGTTTTTGGAAAAAGTCTATAATGTGAATACTTAGAATGTATGCATTGTAACAACAGATTATTGTAACAGAGAGGTGAATGAATCAAATAGCTATGTAATCGAATGCTACTAGAGTTGTACTACAAATGAACATATGAAAGTATAAGTTTTGTAACTTTGCATGTAATTGCATTTACTATAACATAAAGTGATCTTTACTTGATGTGTGGGTTTTTCGCCCATAAGGGTTTTCCCACAATAAAACTAGTGTTCAATTATGTGATGTTTTAATTCTTTGTTATGTTAATTTCACGAAATGTGCACCTTAAGTGAACTATAATTATGAAAATTGAATGAACTTTCTATATCTCTCTCTATACAAATTAGTGTGTGGAAGTCACTTCCACACTTGGATTTCTTTACAAGTGGTATCAAAGCTAGGCTAGTTGTGTTATCCTTGTCGGTGAGTTAGGTTTTTTGTGCTAATTTTTTCAAGTGAGAGTTTTGTAGAGAGAATCAATTTGAAAACTTGTTATAGTTTTGAGATGGTGAGCACATTTGGAAGAATGGAAATTGATAAATTTAATGGTGGAAATTTTGAGTTGTAGAAACTCAAAATGGAGGATTTACTTGTTTATCGAGATCTCAAGGAAGTAGTTTATGGAAATAGACTAGTAACAATGTCTCAAATTGAATGGGATGTAAAGGATTGAGAAGCCAAAGGTTTGATCAAATTTTCCTAGCTGATTTTGTTCTCTTGAATGTCCATGAGGAGAAGATAGTTAAACTTCTATGGAAGAATTTGAGTGATATTTATTAGGGAAATTCACTGGTGAATAAGTTATTCTTAAGGAAGAAGCTATACTCTTTGAAAATGGAGGAAGGGGCATCTATAGAAAATCACTTAAATACATTTAACATGATAGTTGCTCAGTTGATGTCTATTGGTGTGAAAAATGATGATGAGGATTGTTGTATGCTTTTGTTATGTTCTTTTCTTGAAAATTGGGATCATTTAGTAATGGCTATTAGGAGTACAAAACCACTTTCAATATGGAAGATGTGGTTGCTTCACTAATATTAGAAAAAATGTGAAGGACATTTTCTAAGATGGCCAAGGAGGCTCTTCTTGTTTAGGGAATATCAAAGGAGAAAGGAAAGGAAAAGGACAAGAAATCAAAATCCAAGTTAGAGGGGAGATCAAAGTCTCTTGGAAAGAATTCAAAGGTGAAGTGCTGGAATTGAGGGAATATTGGACATATCTAAAAATATTACAAAGAAGAGAAGAAGAAGAAAAAAAATTCTTCTGATAATGAATATTCTCAAAGTGATGCAGATGCCTTCATTGTAGCCTTGATGAATTAGGAATTAGATGATGTTTTACAGATTGAATCAGGTGCATCCTTTCACATGGCCTCTCATAGAGGTTGGTTCTCTAAATACAAAAAAGTATGATGGTGGAAAGGTATATTTGGGAGATGATTCTCACCTTGAAATTTTGGGCCATTGCAAAGTTGGAATTCAATTTCCTAATGGAAGAATCAAAGGAATAAATGATGTAATGCATATACCAGTTCTGGCTCATTATTTTTTGTTTGTAAGTAAGTTGAATGGTGTTGGTGTACAAGTTTCTTTTTTGAACAATATATGTAAAATGACTAGAGGTTCTATGGTGCTAGCTAAGGGTACACGAATTGGCAATCTATATAAGTTGGATGCACATGTTGTACAATGTAATAGTGCTTCTATGAAGTCCTATAATTTAGACCAAGTAGAGAAGGAAAACGTTGTACTTGTGGGTGCAAACTCTTTAGAGGTGAAGCTCCCAGTAGAGAAAACTATGTTGTGGAATCAAAGGCTTAGCCACAATGGTGAAAAAGGCTTAAAAGCATTGAAAAATAAAAGCCTGGTTGAAGGGCTTGATGATTGTAACCTTGAATTCGAATTTTGTGAACACTATATATATGGAAAGCAACATCGTGCTTCTTTTTATTAAGTTCTCATAAATCTTCTAGAATTTTGTATTATATTCTTACTGATGTATTTTTTCCATTAAATGTACCTTCATTGTCAATTTTTTTGTATTTTTTCTCATTCATAGATGACTATTCAAGGACATTTGTGTATTTTCTAAAAAATAAAAATAGAAGTTTTCAGTTGATTTAAGGAATTTAAAACCTTGGTAGAAAATCACACTGGTAGAAAAATTAAATGCTTGAGGACAGATAATGGAGGTAACTTTTGTTCAACAAAGTTCAATAAGTATTGCAAAGACCGTGTAATTAAAAGACATAGGACTACTTCTTACACTCCACAACAAAATGGAGTTGCTAAAAGATGAATAGAACACTGATGGAAAGGGTGAGAAGTATGTTGAGTAGTGTTGGTTTGGAGAAGAAGTTCTAGGATGAGGTTGTAGGTACGACATGTTATTTAATTAATAGATCTCCCACTTTGGTGCTCTTGGATTAAAAACCCATGGAATGATGGTCTAGTAGAAATCCCTCTTTGAGACACATTAGAGTCTTTAACTATGAGGCATATGCATATGTGAAAAATGAGAAAAGATACAAATTAGATAACATGGCAATAAAATGTATCTTTGTTAGTTGTGGGATTGGTGTGAAAGGGTACAATATTTGGAATCCAATTAATGAGAAGGTATTGTATAGTAGAAGTGTAATCTTTCATGAGCTAAAATCTTCTACATTTGATCTACAATCATAGGTGAAAGAAGCAGAGAATGAGGTAGTTGAAATTTAAATTACTCTAGAGAAGGAATAACTACACACTCCTGGTGGACTTGTTAATGAGGAGAGCTCAAGCAGATCTAAAAATTTTGATCATGAAGAAGAACCTCAGTCTCATCCTATGAGGAGGTCTACGTGTGAGAAGCGACAACTTGAAAGGTTTGGGTTTTCTATGTTATATTCCAGTTGTTCCTATGGTTTGATTTCTAACATTGATGACCCTAGGACTGCTAGGGTTGCATTGGAAATGTCTAATTTAGGTTCCTAGTTGGAAGCCATGAATGAAGAAATGGCATCATTAAAGAAGAATGAAACTTTGGATTTGGCACCTTTTCCTGAAGGTAGAAAGCTTGTTGGGTGAAAATGGGTATTTAAAAATAAAACTAGTCAATATGATAGTGTTGAAAAGCATAAAGCAAGGTTGGTCATGAAAGGGTATTCCCAGGTGGAGGGAATTGACTATGGAGAAATATTTTCTCTTGTGGAAAAGTTGACATCAATAAAAATTCTATTGTAACTTGCAGTACCGTATGACTTAGAGATCAAGAAGATGGATGTGAAGACACCATTTCTTCATGGTGAATTGGATGAAGAAATTTACATGTCTTAGCATGAGAACTTCATTGAAAAAGGTAAGGAAAATCTAGTTTGCAAGTTAAAGAAATCTTTGTATGGTTTAAAATAGTTGCTTAGAATGTGGTACCAAATTTTTTATAGTTATGTGTTGTCTTTCGGATTTGTGAGATTGAAGTCTGATCATTGTGTGTATTTCAAGACTGAAAATGGTTGACTTATTATTATTTCCCTATATGTGGATGACATGTTATTCATTGGGAATAGTAAGGGTATTATTTCTGATTTAAAATATTAGTTGTTAGCACAATTTGAAATGAAAGATTAAGGAGAAGTTAAGTATATTCTAGGGATGGAAATCATAAGGGATAGAGGAAATAAAAAACTTTGGCTTATTTAAAGAAAGTATATTAATGTTTTCCTATAGATATTTAATATGATAGATTGCAAGTAGCTAGTTGTTCCAATGTTGCAGGGAATGAAGATATATGTTGAAGATTGTCCAATATCTCCTCCTGAGATGGATGACATGACCAAGGTGTCTTATGCGAGTGTATTTGGATGTTTGATGTATGCAATGGTCTATACAAGGCCAAAAATTTCCCAAGAAGTGGGAGTACTTAGTTGATTTATGGCTAATCTAGGAAAATCACAATGGGATGTTGTGAAGAGAGTTTTCATATATTTGAAGGTTACTGTTGAGTACACCTTGTGCTATCATGGTTACTCTACTAGATCTCAAAGTTTATTTAGCATTCATGGATATGTTGATTTTGATTGGGTAGGGGATATTGATAGTAGGAGATCCACTAGTGGGTATGTGTTCACAATAAATGGTAGTGCAATTAGCTGGATGAGAAAAAATAGGCTGTAGTCGTTTTGTCCACTATCGAGGCTGAGTACATGGAAACAACTCATGTTTGTAAGGAAGTTGTTTGGATTATAAATTTATGTTTTGAAATTGGTTTTGATGCAAGGTGGATTGTTATTTGTTGTGACTATCAGAGTGAAATTTTTTCGGTGAAAAATCCAACTTTTCATGCCATGATGAAACATATTGATGTATATTATCACTTTGTTTTTGATATGTTGGAGGATGGAAAAGTTAATCTAGAGAAGGTTGATACTCTGGTGAATGTTGCTAATGAATTGACAAAGCCTTTGAACACGGATAAGTTCAAATGTTGTTCCTTTTTGATGGGCCTTGGGGCCTGTGACATTTAATGACTTTGAGCGTTGGGAGGTGCTAGTAAATTCTTCATCAAGTGGGAGAATGTTGAGAAATTATTGCCTCAAATGTATTGGCGTTTAGATCTAAACCTTATTGGTTTGACAATGAAATTTTGATGGAACTTTGAGTTGACTCTCATCGAAATTATGATAAGTGTTGGTCACTATACTAAGTGCATTCACAATTTACATTGTAGTGATACATTGACAGTTATGATAAATATTCTCATGATTTGTATTAGTTGTTAACTCACTATTAGTGAGACAATGCCATGTCGCCAAGATAGTGAAAGGTGTCCCACTGAAATCCTGATAGGGAATGTTAATAACTATAAATGTTTATTATATAATTGGCAGGATTGTGCTATGTCGGAGGGAGTCTCTAAGGAGCCTCACCAAAGTCCCGATAAGGAGTTTTGAAAATAGTGAATGTATGTGAAGAATGTTTAGTCAATGGGAGTTGAATACTTCATTGAAACCTTTGAAGTTGTTCCATTGAAATGTTGATGACATGTTGGACATAAGCCAAATGTATGCTATAATGGTAGAATATTTGGCAGAGGCTTGTTGAGGTAACATTAAGAGTTTGGCCAAAGACTGATTATTGTCTCATCAATGCTCCTATGCTAAGTGTTGGTGAAGGAATTAACAAGTGATAATCATATTGATGTAACATTGGAAGTTTGATGAGAGATCATCTGGAGTCTCTTTGAAGTTTTGACAAGGGCAATGAACATTGATAGTTATGTTTTGTGTGATGGTTTGGTACTAATGAAAGTTGGAAATTAATGTTTCTTGGAAATGACTAGTCTCTTGAATGTTTTTGGAAAAAGTCTGTAATGGGAATACTTAGAATGTATGCTTTGTAATAGAGGATTACTGTAACAGAGAGGTGAATGAATCGAAGAGCTATGTAATCAAATGCTACTAGAATTGTACTATGAATGAACATCTGAAAGTATAAATTTTGTAACTTTGTATGTAATTGCATTTACTATAATATAAAGTGATCTTTACTTGGTGTGTGAGTTTTTCTACCGTAAGGGTTTTCCCATGATAAAACTGGTGTTCAATTGTGTGATTTTTTAATTCTTTTTTTTATTAATTTCATGAAATTTGCACCTTAAGTGAACTGTAATTGTGAAAATTCAATGAACTTGAAATGAAAAAAATTATGGTCCATCTTTCACCTTTAGGGTTTTGGACCTAAAAGGAGAGAGTCAATCTTCACACACTTCACTCAAGAACAAACCCTTGAGATTTATTTGCAAAGGAGAAAGAAATCTTGCAAGAGGGTTGTTCTAGGGATTGAAAATGATCCAATGAGGGATTTAACACCAAGTTAAGTCTTAGAAAATATAATGGCATGCAAGATGTAATACTAAACCCTAGTTTGATGTAATGACCTAGAAAAGTATGTAAAACAAATTAGAAAGTTGCAAAATAGAATATGTTCACCTGGAAACTTGTAGAGACTTGAATGGAGACTAGAAATTTTGTAAATCCTAAAATTTTGTCCTACTAGCACTCATTTTCCATTCTAGGTGAATTAGTCCTAGTTCTAGATTTCTGCACCGGAGCAGGTTTTAGGGAAATGGATATCCAAATCTATAAAGATCACTAAGAAAAACCTATATTGGGACTCATTCACCACTTGTGGTGAATGAGTCCAATTTGGATTTTTTGGAACTTCAAAGTTCTAATCTGCACCTCTCATTTTACTCAATCTTATCCTCTAGGTTCTCGGATTTCAAACCCTAATTTTAGGGTTGTAGGTGACCTTTTAGTGAAGATTATGACCTTGCAAACAAGGGGACAACTCCAAAAAGATTGCAACCTAATCCTTGATGATCTGCAAATCTTCAAATTACCTAAATCTACAATCACACAAAGAGAGAGAGAGAGAGAGAGAAAGTCTTGATTGTTAGGGAATAGGGGTTTGCCTTGGTCAAACCTCTTGTAGGTAGTTAAACCAAATTATGAAATAAGATAATGAAGCATGAATATGAAATAATGCAATTAAAACCTTGCCATTATCATGGATCTTAAATTGTTGGAACAATTGATGAAAAATCTACCATTGAATTCCTTATAAATGATCTTGAAAGCTATCTTGATCTTGTGAAGACTTGGAATCCTTAACTCTTGAGTGCTTGACTTGATAACATGAATTCTTGATTTTTATTATTATGAAATGAGGATTTGAAAGCTTTCTTATATAAGCAATCCACTCAAATGACCATTAATTCAATCCCCCGGGTTGACATAGAAGAAATTTAAACTTAAAACCTAGTTTTTCCTACTCAAACCTCAAAAATAGCCCAAATGGGACTCATTCACCCAAGGTGGTGAATGGGTCCTACAGGGGCTATTTTTCCAGCTAGAATGTTAGGGAGTGTGAAAATTAAGCTTATATGTTAATATTGTCAAGTTTTTTTTATCAAAATATGCCTTAGGATGCATAATATGGGGTCAGAGGGGCCTATTAATGATGATATAAAGGTCATAAATGCAATAGGGCCCAAAATCCAATGTGAAAGTGTAAATAAATACACTTTACAACACTAAGTTAAGGAAAAATTGGGTCTATTTAGCTTAGAAGGGACCTAAATCCCATGTGAATGTGCAAAACACATTACAACACTAGATTAGGTCCACATAATTTACAAGCCTCCTAAATTTAATGTGAAAGTGTAAAAACATTTTACAACACTAAATTAAGGTAAAGTTAAGCTAATTTAGCTTTAAAATGGCCCAAGACCTAATGTGGATGTGTAAAACACCTCACAACACTAGGTCAAGGTGATATCAAGTCTAATTTATCATTAATTATTCCAAAATTAAGTAATGGATACTTTTTTCTACACTACAGAACTTTCTATATCTCTCTCCTATAAAAAAATTTTTAGGAAGGAATTTCTACACTTAGCTTTCCTTACATTATGGAAAGCTAGCATAACACAAATTACTAACCAGTAGATCCATGTAGCCCATGAGTTATGTGGCATAACTCTACTTGCTAGTCCTCATGTGAGAAAATATTTATTCTATGGATGAAATTTTGTATTTGAGAAAATTTAATACTGAGGTCTCTTTTCTTTACCAACTCAAATCCTTTAGCACTAACCTTGTGTTTTTTTGTGTGACCTTTGTGCATTCTCTTTGATTCTACATCATGTTGTAGTAATGGAAAAAGCAACTTTTTTCCCTTGCTTGTTCAATAATTGACATTAAAGTTGAACTAATGGTGTCTTGGAGTGGTTTTGTAATGTGTTGTATAGATTCACATGATTCTAGGACAAAAAAATTCCTTAACTAATCCTTTGAAAGGGTGTTGTAAAGCGTTGTAGCACACTTTCACACTTTTCTAGGATGTATTTGCTTAATTAAGCCTAATGGGCCCCTTTCTGAATAAAATATACATAATGTGTACCTTGTTTAAGTGTTATAAAGTTTTTTAAGTAATTTTCACACTTATCTACGTGGTCTTAATTAATTGTGGTTAATTAGAGTTATTAACCCTCTTTTAATTCAAATTTAGGCCTTAATTTTGACACCTTCCAAAGATCTATCTCGACAATCATAAGTTAATTAAAAAATTATTTAATTGGGAAAAATTTGGTCTTGGTAAGTTTAGTCAGGATCCATTCACCCTTGATGGTGAATGGGTCCTCCCTTAACAGTAACCCCCTTTCTCAGCTAAACCAAAATGATTTTTTAGCCCTCTTTCAATCCCCTAGGGTTTGGTCTTGGTAAACTTAGCCAAGACCAATTCGCCCAAGGCGGAAAATGGGTCTTCCCTTAATTAAACCTCCCGTTTTCAATTTCATTATGGTTGGAATTTAATTATCTTTCTTTCCAAATCTAGTGTCATCCTTATTTTTATGAATTTCGTGGTTAATCTCTAAATTTAGTATAAATAAGGGGTTAATTCACATTGTTTCTCCTAGAAAACTTGTGTAACTTCATGAGATCAAGAGCAAGAGCATTATAGAGCATTTCAAAGGAATTGATAAGGCATTTCAAGGTAGATTTCAAGTGTTTATTGTAGCAATTCAATATCATATCATCATTTCAATGGTTTGATGCATGCATTCATGTTGTTGAGCTAAGAGGCGGATGTACCATTGAAGATCTACTTGCAACTATTGTTCACATCATATCCAAGGAACCAAGATCTACATTCTTCATGGCCACTACATGATAGTTTCCATATTTGTTTCACAAGACATCATCCAAGGGGATATCATTTACATTATTTCATGTTCATGCTTCATTTCATCATTTGGTTTAATTACCTACAAGGGGTTTAACTCAAGTAAACTCCCATTTACTAAAAAACAACAAGTTTTTCTACCCTTAAGTGTGTGTTTGCAGATTTATAGGTTGAAGATCAAGTTGAGCAAGATTTCAAGCAAGATTGTCAAAATTGCAAAGTTGCTAAAGTCTTCATTCAAAGTGCAAGATCACAAAAAGATCTCTGCAAAATTGAATATAGACTTCTAGAATTTGATAACACATATTTTAAGAGTGTAGACATCAAGGAACATGATCTTGAAATCAGTTTTCTGAAACTCTAAAAGGAACCATTCTCAACTAAAGGCGAATGTGTCCTCCATAGATAAAAAAAAATAACTTTTTGGCCAAGTACACAACTTTTTATGCTCTAAAAACATCCCCCATAGTCGCTATAATAATTGGGTTTCATTTCTTATTGTTATTTGCATCTTATTTTATATAATTATAGGTGAAACGGGCCCTATAAAAATTAGTAGTCCATCACTTCAATTCATTTTGGTGGACCCTATTTTTTCCCTCATCTTTTATTAGTGAACCTGATGCATTTAACATTGCAATTTTATAATTTTTTGATTCTTTCATTGCATCTTAAGTTAAAATCTTGCATTCATTGCATTTATATTTGCATTGAATTAAGATATCATTTAGGGTTACTTCTTTTACACTTAAATCTTGCATATCATATAGGGTTTAGATTTTCATTATTTTGCACTTATTAAATATGAAAATTACAAAAAAAAATCAGTCATTTTGCATCCCATTTAGATCTCATTCAATTACATTTGAAAATCAAAACAAAATTGCACTTCAAATTAGGCCTTGCATTTCATCTTTTCAAACCTAGAACTAAAAGACATAATTGAGATCTTGCAAATCATTAAAAAATAGTTTTAAAATACCTAACCATGACCCATTCACCTTTATTAGCGAATAAGTCCTTGATTAGGTCTGATCTAAACCTTCTGGCAACTAAAAAAGCATCAAAACTCACTCTAAAATCCACAAAAAAATCCAAAAACACCTAACAAGGACCCATTCGCCCTTACTAGTGAATGAGTCCCTGCTAGCTATAGATCTACATTTTTATGACACTAAAATCATAGTTTTTAGCTTCTTTTTGGTGCTATTATCTTGCTATTTTAGTTTCTTGATTTGCAGTTTCATCAATTTCATTACATTTAGCTTAAATTGCTTCATTTTAGGGCATTGTTAAAAGTTCAAAATTGCATAAAAACATTTCATTTTCAGCTTATTGCATTTTATAATCAATAAATTGTATTGCTTAGACTTTGAAAAATTGCATTTCATTCTAGGTTATTGCATTTTCCATTTGCTATTCTAGGGTTTGCACACTAGGTTTGTAAAAATTTCATGAGATTTACAACTTGGTGTCCTATCCACAATACTATTATATGATGTATTTTGAGGCTCATGTCATCCCATGATATCTCTCTTGCTATGGATCTTGGGTTTCCTAACTCTCTTTCTAATAGTGTTGAGAGTCAACCCTACATAACTCATAGTTTTCATACCTCATTTCCTATGGCTTCACCTCCTATAATCAATGTGCATGATGTTATTGACAAGCTAGATGAACTACTATAAAAATTACAAGCCCATATCCTTGGTGAATGCATTAAAATTAGCTTGGTTCCTATCATAAAAATTCTAAGGAAAGTGCTTAAAACTTAAAATGAAACAAAAATCATCTATATCCTTAGTTACTTCCTTCAGGAGTACTTGAAAAAATAAGACAATAGCAATATACATGCCATAATCAATTCTCCTACTGAAACTAAGAACAATGTTAACATAGATCATGATCACAGTACAATTACCTCCCACAAAGAAAGTGATAACATTTATCAAAGCTAGACCTCATAAGGCTTGACTAGACAACCTCTTGATATTTCTTTCTCACAAAATGACATACCTAAACATGCACCTAATGGTCCTCTTTACATAGCTGGTTGAATCAATAATAAGCCCACTAATGGGATATTGGTTGATCCTATCTATGGAGAGAATGTGACAACAAAATAATTTTTTATATGTGCATGAGCTCTATCAAGAAACATATGATAACCTGAAAGTATGGATCAAGACACATAATAGATTTTCTTGCCCTATGATAGGCTTGATATATATCTCCCTTTAAAAGTGAGACCAAAAACATTAACAATCTCATTCTCCAGCATCCCATAATCAGACCAATTTCATGTGAAGCTAGGCAATCCATGGATTGGCTCCATGAATTTCATCCCTTTGCTTGTGCATAAATGTTTTAAGTTTTCATTTGGAAATGCAATCTTCATCGCACATCATAGCAGATTCCATGCTACCTCAGCAAAAGGGAATTTTTCACTAGATTACTTTTGGCCTAAGCCTATGGAACCTATCAAGCCTCGTGAAGATTTATTTTTCAAATCATATAAAAAATTCAAAGAAAATATAATATAAAAACTATCCCTTCAAAACATGCCTCATCCTATGGCCAAACCAACTATCCTTGATGACATAATGATTGAACTAAAAACACTTCTAAACATACAAAAACAATCTATAGAAAAAAATCTTACAATTTCCCACAAGAGACTACGAGATAGTACAAACAATCGTATTTTCCCTCCTAGAGTCAAACACGTTTACAAAGTCAAAAAGAAAGTGGTTGAGCAACCTCTTGTCATTTCTTCTAGTCCTCCCAAGGAACATAAGGATCCTATGATTAACAAACCCACTCTTACACAAAAATAGATTGAAAATAAACTAAAAAGAAATCGAAGTGATAGGGAGTGTATACATAGATGTTGTGTTATTGCTTGGAGATTGCAAACTCAAGAAAACAATAATAACATAAAAAATTAAAATCCAAACCTACCCAAAGCAATGCATGATGACTCTCAACTATCATTGCAACATAAACAAGAACATTGCATGGACATTGTTATTTTCCTCCTACTATGATTTAGATGATGACATTGATATTACAAATATTGATGAACAAGTGCATGATGAGTTGAATACACTATTTTCTTCTACCATGAGCTTAAATGATAAATATCCTAAAAAGAGTGTAGAACTTGGTGCATGTCCTAGTTTGGAGCTTTATGTTGTCCATTTGGCTAGTTGCTCACCTTCTATTTATATCGACCGAGATTGTGAAGCGAAAGACTTACTTTAGGTTGACTCGCCTATGCCTTAATAGTATTTTTCATTTTCATTTTTCATTTTTCTTTATGTGATTGCATGTGTGTAATGTGATCCCTCATGCCATTTCATTTGATGTGCCTCTGTCTTTTGTGCATTCTTCTATATGTACCTTCATTCTTTTCTACGTCGTAATCATTTTTCATTTGTCTTGTGTTTTCCTTTTGGGGATGATGCAAGGTGTTGAGACATTCATGTCTCTTGCATGTTGACCCAAAATATTTTTCTTTATCTTTTTCATTTTTCTTGTGTTTTCCTTTTGGGGATGATGCAAGGTGTCAATAAATTCAAGTTTCTTCCATATTGAACCAAAAGGTTTTTCTTTTTTTTCACTTTCTTTGTGTCATTCTTCTAGTTCTATGTGTATTTGGGGAATGATGATATTTCCATTCTCTATGAAAACATTATAGCACAGACATACTAATACCCAAATCCATAGATCCCTTATGTGTTTGTGGGGCCAACAATTCATTCCTATTTCATGACGTAGCTTTCTTTGGAAGCATATGACTTGACATAGGTTTTTCCAAGGAAAGCTCTCATGTCTTAAGGGTATGTGCAGGATCATCATGGAAAAAATAGGCCCTTAAGTGGCAAAAAATTCAGAAAAATCAGAGTTAGGCAACTTGAAGTAAAAATTTGAATAAGTTATCTATATTATTTCAAAAATATGTAAGAATAGAATTTGTATAAAATTGAATGTAGTTTCTAAACTACTACGTTTATTTAGAAAAAAAAAATATATATTTTGTGAAAATTTGAAATTTCAATATAGTAGTACTTAAATTTCAGGGAAAAAATAAGTAGGTGTCTATCTGACCACCCTAACCACAATAAAATGATAATATTTTTTTATAATATTTTAAACATAAGTAGAGGACTCATGTCCAGATTTGATGCATATTTTTTTGTAATTTTTTTCCAAGTAAATAATTAATTATGAATTTTTTTTTACAACTTTAAAAAAAATATAAAAATCGTATGTTTGACCACCTTAACATACTGTAGATGTCCACTAGTCTTTGCACTTTTGAACTTTCTGCCACCTTGATAGTGCCCCATCTTTACAAGCTCCCCTATTGTATACCCTCTTATCTTTTCCTTATCATAAACTGATGTAGAACATGTTTGCATACTTGTAGCATTCCCTTTTTCAAATTTCCTCTCATTTACCCTTATTGCATAATCAAACTCATCCATTTTTCCTTTCCATTCATCTTGTTTCATTCCATCTTTTTTCCTTCATCACTGTCCTCAAGTTCTTTGCCCCTAGTATCACTATCTTATCAAACTTAGAAACCTCTATACTGACCACATAGGACTGATCATGGACCTCTTTTGCAACCAAAGGACAAATAATTGTCCCTATTATAATCTTATTGTTCTTTTCCAACCCATCTTTCATTCTCACAACCAATTCATCCTTGACCTTCTCTATTTCTTCCTTTGTCATCAAATCAACATCCTTTCTTCCCAACATTACATCATTCCTCAAATTTACTTCCCTAACATCTTCAAGCCTTGAAGTGGTTGCACACTCTTCATTTTTGTTTTCCTCTAGCTTCACAAATTCCTTGCCAAACATGATCACTTTTGCTGCCTTGGTATGCTCCTTCACATCTTCCTACAATGGTGTTAAAGTGGAGGTATTTCCATCCTTTTCAATAGTGTATGTATTATCTCTTTTTATCATTTATGGCATGTCTATCAAACTACCATGGTATTCCAAGCAATAAATGACAAAAAATCATTGGAAAAACATCACAAATAATGCTATCCTTGTATCCACCAATGTTGAATTCAACCAAAGTTTGTTCATTCACCATAATGGATTGATCATCATATAACCAAGACACTTTATATGGTGTTTCATAAGGAATTTTCTCTAACTTCAGTTTATCAACCATTTCATTTGAAACCATGTTGTCAGTACTCCTCGAATCTATCACTACCTTACATACCTTTCCTTTGCATTTGCAGGTAGTCTTGAATAATGTTCTTCTTTGAGTCATTTCCTCTTTTGATGCTTTTACGAGTTGTCTTCTCACCATCAATGACTCTCCCACTTTGGGAGAAACAACTTGATTAGGAGAATGTACACTTTCACAATCATCCTCTTGTACCAATTGCACTCTTTTTTCATGACCACTTGAAGTAGAAGCTTGTTTCTCAAGACACTTAAATATTGGATGCCCAAACTAATTACAATGATAAAATCTACCTAAAAATGAACTTGAACCTCTACCTCCACCAAATCTACCTCTTGCTTGCATCCTCTTGCTCTTCATAAGTCTTCCCTATACCTCTTCCTCTATTAGTGTTGCCTTTGCCTCTTCCTTTTCTTTCTTGCCTTCTTTTCAGTTTCTCCTCTTCCCTAGAAGTCAATTGAAAACATTCCTCAACTATTCTTGGTGTAGCCAAACTCAATTCATCTTGGATTTGAAATATCAACCCACACATGTACCTTGCAATATTTTCATTCTCGTCTTCAATTTGACTATACCTAATACTCAACTTGTGAAACTCTTCACTATATGTCATGGCATCCTTGTCATTTGGTTTTAAACTCTACAACTTCTTGAAACTTTGAATAGCTTGATCACTTGGAAAAAAATGTGCTTTCACCTTTGACACCATCCTATCCCATGAACTAATTTTTTTCTTTCCTTTCTTCACTCTTTCCTCTTGAATGTAATTCCACCATGTCAATGTAAGACCTTTCAACTTAGTTTTAGTAAACTTCACTTTCTGATCATCAACAACCTCCTTAGACTCAAATAAATTATCTAGTGCATATATCCAATCTAACACCTCTTTAGCATCCAATTTACCATTATACATTAGCACATCTACTTTCACATCAAAAGAATCTCCCTTAACAACCTTGAGCATATTTATCATCCTTCTCTCATTAGGATCCCAATCAACATCTTGGGTTCTTCCACTTGGAGGGTTTTCATCTTCGCCCTCTACCTCTTCCCCTTGGTCACTTTCCTCTTCAATGGCCTTTCATCTTCTTTGCTTTGTCTCCATTTCTGAAAATCTGGCTAAGATTGCTTCTTGTGACTCTTTCAACAACTTTATCTCCCTTACAAGTACTGCACTACCTTAGGAGGCATTTTTTCTTTTCAACTTCCCACTTTACCTTCGTCAATCTTCATATTTTCACCCTCAAAAGACCTAATACCAATGCTTTGATACCACTTGATGTAGAGAAGGAAGGCTAACCACAAACAATCACAATACAAAGTGATTCAAACAACCTTTCAAACTCCAAAACCCCAACTCAATGAACAACTCACCATTCCTTCAATTTGTCTTGTAGCCATCCAAATAGAGAAAAATAGACATATCTCCCAAAATACTCATCAAACCCACAAACGAAATAGCATTCCAGATATCCATTTGGACATTCTTTAACATCTCAAGATATCATGGAATTGTTTTAGACCTTCCTTCCCTAAAAATGACTAGTACATTGAATAGAGCCCCAATTAGCCCTAATTTACAAAACAATACCAACTTAAAAACTATTTCAACCTAAAAACTCTATGGATAGTCCTCAACTAGGTTACAAACACCTAAAATCCACAACTTTTATCAAATAAAACAACCCAAAACTCTCCAAGACATAAAACCCTCATTTAGGCTTGTTTGAAGAGGGTTTATTGAAACTATGGTCTCTAGACCTTCTCGCTGCAAACTAACATTTAAAACACCCCAAAATATGTCTTGACATGCTTATTCAACCTTTACAAATCACTGCCCAAGAGTTTATCAATCATTATTAACCTCTAGCCACCAAATTGCCCCAAAATCAATGGAATACCAACTATGGCATCACACAAAATCACTTAAACGAACTCCCCTACTCTTGAAACCTCCATCCACATCTAAAACCTACTCTAAGTACACATTCCACCAAGTTTTGAGAAATTTTATAGGTGGAATGGGTGGCTAATGCATTTTTTATGACTTCAAGCCCTCAAACAGAATTTACAGGCCCGTCCACATAAAATTGCTCACTAAAACATTGAAACTTGATTAAAATTAATCAAAAAAATTCCAAAATGCTAATAAATTTCTTCACAAAATACAACACACTTCAAGTTATAAGCTTCCTGTACGGGAAAGTACAATGATCTAGAACAACAAACTTGACTTGTAAACACATAAAGTTTGGAATTTCTTTATTGATATCTTCAACAAAACTTCAAAAAAGAGTTTCCCTCCAATTCTTACAACATATTTAAACTACATAAATCAAAAACTAACCAAACAAACTAACACAACTATCAAGTAAACTTCCTTGACCGTTGGGCTCCCAAAGTTTTCATTTTTTCAAATTTACAATATTGTATTTTGACAATTTTTTCATAATTGACACCAACCTAACAACTTTACTCTAACCACCCTAAGATGACTCAAGCTACATCACAAATAGTCTATTATGATTATTTAAACAAAATAAGACTCAACACCCTACATTCTATCAAATGACCTTACTTGACCAAATTTCACAAAATGAACTTGGTGCCCCTGCACCACAAATTATTTCACTGGGAAAAATTTGTTCCTGGTAAGTTGAGCTAGGACCCATTCACCCTTGATGGTGAAAAAGGGTGAATGGGCCATACCTTAATAGGACCCCTCTTTCTTAGTTGATCTTCAATGGGTTTTTTTCCCTCTTTCAATCTCTAGAGGTTTAGTCCTGGTAAACTTAGTTAGGACCCATTCACCCAAGGTGGTGAATGGGTCCTCCCTTAATGAGACCCCCCTTTTTGAATTTCATTTTGATGGGAATTTAATTATCTTTCTTTCTAGTTCTGGTGTTGACCTTAATTCTTTGAATTTCATGGTTAATCTCCTAATTTAGTATCAATAAGGGTTTAATTCACATTGTTTCTCCTAGTAAACTTGTGTGACTTTATGAGATCAAGAGCAAGAGCTTTATAGTGCAATTCAAAGGCATTCATAAGGAATTTCAAGCTAGATTTCAAGTGTTTATTGCAGAAATTCAAGATCATATCATCATTTCAAGGGTTTGATGCATGCATTCATGTTGTTGAGATAAGAGGTGGATGTAGCATTGAAGATCTACTTGCAACTATTTTTCAAACCATATCCAAGGATCCAAGATCTACATTCTTCATGACCACTACATGATAGTTTGTAGATTGTTTTCACAAGACATCATCCAAGGTGATATCATTTAAATTAATTTTCATGCTTCATTTCATTCATTTCATCATTTAGTTTAATTATCTACAAGGGGTTTGAAAAAGGAAAACTAGCATTAACTAAAAAACAACAAGTTTTTTTGCCCTTGAGTGTGTGTTTTCAGATTTACAAATTGAAGATCAAGTTGAGCAAGATTTGGAGCAAAATTTTCAAAGTTGCAAAGTTTCTAAAATCATCATTCAAAGTGCACGATCACCAAAAGAGCTCTACAAAATTGAATATAGACTTCCATAATTTGATAATAGGGATTTTAAGAGTGCAGACATTAAGGAACAAGATCCTGAAACTAGTTTTCCAAAACCCTAAAATGACCCATTCTCCACTGAAGGTGAATGAGTCCTCCATTGCTCAAAAACAACAAATTTCTAGCTAGGTACATAGCTTTTTATTCTCTAAAAAAATCCCCCATAGTTTCTATAACAGTTGGGTTGCATTTCTTATTGTTATTTGCATCTTATTTTACATAATTTTAGGTGTTAAGGGCCTTAGAAAAATCAGTGGTCCATCACTTTAATTCATTTTGGTGGACCCTATTTTTCCCCTCATCACATGTTTACATCGTGTTGGTGTTCATTTTTTTTCATTTAGATGTTATGATATGCCATGTGTGTTTTCATTTTGTATGCTTCATGTTTTTTGATATGTATGTTTGTGTATGTTGTCTTTCTATCATACATTATTGTGTTCCTTTTTTGCTTATGTTCATTTTCCATGGGATATTGGATCCTAGGGGCTTCATCACCTCCCTTGATCCTTAGTCACCCTATCTCGTAAAAATTTGGACAATCAAATGCTCTTGACATAGATGATCTAATTTAGTGTGACTCTGAGTGTAAGTTCATACTCTCACTAAAGTTAGGGTTAAATGTAGTGTTATAAATTGTCACCCTTGATAATTTCACACTATGTTTTTCTCCCCCTAATTTCTTAAATTATGCATTATATAGCACATTTGTACCACTTTCCAAGAAATTACAAGAATTAAACAAATGCATTGAATTAATATTTTTTTCGATACTTAATTTCCTAGAAAATAGGGCTAAGACCCATTCGCCCTAGGGCGTATGTGTACCCCATTTTTTTAGGGACCAATTTTGGATATGTCGGTGTCAATATGATGAGGGAGAAAACCCGAGACACAAAAATAATGCACAAAACTAAAAAAAATTATTATTATTCAATAAAGGAAATCTTACATTTAGAGGATCTCAAATCCTCGAGCTCTGCAATACATGCAAATTACAAAAGTTTCATAAATTACAGAAATCACAAAAGTTCCCCTTTCGCAGCATGCAAACTCTTTTCCCCAAAAAGCTACCCCAAAAATTAGAAACTAGCCCATAAATAGCCCCCTTTTGGTTTGGAGCCAAAAAAAAAATCGAGATATGAGTTTTGGTGGTTTGGCACCAAAAATTACAATTTGAAATTCAAAAATTGAGTCCTAATTCGAAAATTGGCAATTTTCCAAAAATCGGCCAACTTTCGGAAGCCTTAACTTTCGATCTGGGACTCCATTTTTTGAACTATTTGCACCGTCAGAAAGGTCTCGAAGTGAAGAACGTACCACAAACTTTCTCCACTAGTTCTAACATTTTCTAGGCCCATACAAGATGATTTAGTGCCTCAAACTAGACTTAGAAGGTTTTTCAGGGCAAAAAGTAGAAACTGAAACTTGAATAACTTTCAAACCGTGAATGATCTTGACTTGATTCTTTTTCCAAAGTGCTTATTTTTCTATCATGAACCTTCCCATAAATTTATATCTTCCGACACCTTCAAATTCACACTGGCTAAAAATAGTAGTTGAGCAGAAAAAGCAAAAAAGTAGTTCTGAAAGTTGGAAACTCTTATTCGATGAAAAGGGTATCCAGAAATGCAAAAACATCTACAAAAGTCAAACAAAAGGAACATAAATGGAAAGAATATTTTTGGGTGATGCAAGATTTCCCTCACACCACTAGATTCTCCTACATCACAACATTTGAACATTCAAAATTCTAGTTGCAAGTGTTTGCTATCAGAATTTAGTTTTCAAGAAATTAGAGAAATCCCTGTAAATACGTAGTTATTGCATCCTTTGAAACCTAACAAGAAAAATATTGGTGAACTTATGGTCAAGAGCACTATTAATAAAGTTAAGAGAAACATTTCAAAGCTTTATTGCAATAATTCAATATCCTAACATCATGTCAAATCCTATGTGAGTTTATGTTTGTTCATAATATCATTGTTTTTTAAAGGCTAATACTTTTGTAGGTCTCTAAAGCATTCAAGAAAATAAAGAAAGCAAGATCCAACACCTTGAGGTTATTTGTATGAATTTAGTCCATGAAGGAATCCATTGAAGGGTGGTGATTTGCAACACTAACATGAGGTTTGACTACAACAATCCCATAAATGGCACAACATCTCTTCTCTTTGTGATGTGCAAATTTTAGGTTTGAAGTGGATTGAAGGAATATTGAAGAATTTTTTTTCATTCTCACAATTTAATCCCTAAATATTGGAAACTAATGGAAACTCACCTATATAGTTAACTAACAGTGTTCGAACAACTCTACAACCAAGAATTAGAAGCTTAGATCTATCATCAAAGGACCTCAAAAACAAAGTAGAAGAGGCATACAAGGACCCATACACCCTAAGGTGACTCTATCCATCTAAAATGGTTAGAACCTAATTTTTAGGATAGGTACATAGTCCTCTGCACTTCCTAGATCCACCTGTAAATTACTGTTTCAATCTTTTAATTGTTGGATTATTGAATTTTACATATTAGGTCACATAGTTTAATTATGTTAATCATAGAAAATCAAATCTAAATCATTCCAAGGCTCAATAGGATGGAGATTCAGGTCTGATTGGCTCACCTTCATGGTTGAAAGTCAATATAAACACCTTTTGATCTCCATCTTAATGAAACAATGGAAAAAACTGCAACAAATACAAGCTTGAATCCTAGGTTTACACATTAGACTTAGGGTTGCCATTTTCCTTTGTTTCAATTCAGTACTATACTTAGGAGAAAATCATAATCATTACAAAATAAATTAGTACATATTGAATTCTTATGTTTTTGAATCTTACAAATTATAGAAATAGTAGCTATAAAGAATATATAAAAATATATGGCGAGTCACCTTCTTGGATTATAATATTAGAAGATTCTTGAATAAAAGAGGCAGGGTCAACAATACATTTATATTTCCATTTAACGTATAAAAATATTCTTCCAAGTAGAAAAATAATATTCAAGGAAAGATTCCATCTACTTATATTTTTCATGCAATGATCTATCCAATAACCTCATCAACATGTCATTATCTTCATGCCAAATTTTCTCCATATAATATAAAAAATACATGAACATGTGCTTCCCCTTGCAAGTTACCATGCTTACTAAACCATGACATTTTCATAGACTTTTTTTTAATATGTTTGAAATCATAGGTTACCCAAGACAAGTCTTAACTACTCATATGTATTAGTAAGAAAGATATTTGGAGGCTTACAACAATGAGTTGTAGAGGTTGCAAGATAGGATGTGGGTCTAGTGCAACAAGTTCAAAATACTTCATCTCATGATTTGTATCTAAAACATGAATATTTTTTAACTCCCCCTTTGTTAATTTATACTCATTATAACATATTTATTGATATACAAGCATATTGTAATTGAATTCCATGTTGAATTCACCCTTGAATGTCTCATCATAAACTTCAAATTCATTTTATTCACTTGAACTTATTCCTTTTCACATTCTTCATAAAGATATTTACAATTTGGATACCACAATTTTGAAAACACTATTTTAAAGTTCAATTTTTTCATAGTAATAATTTTCATTCCCTTTAAGGAAGTGTATATTCAAAGGGAATGAAATATACAACCCTTAGGTGAGTCAATTCTATGGAAGATCCGCAATTTTTCTTTATGTGTGGGTGAGGTAAATATGATTGAAATGCACTCTTGGGAGACAAATTAAAAATAGTAAATCAACTAAAAAATGAAAGATAACACTTGGATCTTGTAGATTAAGCATAAAACTAAGAGAATCCACAACTTCCCTTCAGATTTATGAAATATAAATCATTATAAACATGTCATCAAAAATGCTATGAAGTGTTTTGACAAAAATAGTGAAAAAAGTGATTGAACAAGGGTTTTGGGAAAAATATTAAAAATACCAAATGCACTCATGCATGGCATGTAAAGGTTGAATTTGGTAGATGAAACATAGAACTAATAGAAACAAAAAACCTTTGGCAAATCTAAGAAGGGGAAAATGTTGTACACCTATTACAAAATATTGTTTCTAGAAGTTGTCTTGGGACTCATTAGCCTATAAGTGAATGGTTCTTTGTAGGGATTTCCAAAATTAGTTTATGGGTCCTCTAATCATATGTCTACACTTCCATATTCTCTATGTTTCATAGTCAAATAGTCAAAAACAATTTTAGGATATGATTTTTCGTATCTTGACAACAAAGGTAACAACAAATGAAACTTTGTAAAATTTCCCTTTTGAGATATTCAACTTTTATTCAACCTATGAACTTGAAAATCTACAACACAAACACAAGAGGGGAAAATTATTTATTTTCAGTGAATGGAGGTTTACCTTGGTCAAACCCCATTTTGATAATTAAATCTTTAAATGAAATTAAATAGCATGAAAGGAATGATGAATGAGAAACTCAATATTGCAACTCACCAAAACCTTGAATAAACCTTAGGGTTGCTGAAATATTAATGTTGATCTTGCATGAAATGGCTTCAATGGATGTGGATCTTGATGCTTGAATCTTGCTTTGAATCTTTGACTTGAATGCTTGGATTAGATATTGAGACCTACATCACATTGTTAGCTCCAAAAACATGCATGATTGCAAAATGTTAGAGTAATAAGTTATTATTCTTAATTAATTACATCACATTGATTAATTAATTAAGTCACTTATTCATCTTTATTACTTAAGCTAAACTTAGGCACATTAATAATTAATTAATTATTAATTATTAAGTGTGCACACTAGGGTTTCATTTAGGGTTTCCCTTTTAGGGTTTCTTGATCTCCTTCATAAGGATTGATCACTTTGTAATAATCGATTCTCTTAATGCATTTTTTAACTGAGAGGTTTACAGAGCATCTTTTTGGTTCTTCATATCTTTTGCATGTGACAGGTATCCATCTTGCATGCAGGTGATCTTGGATTATAACATGGCATAAGAGCTCCAGACCTGTAGCTGCCTGTTCGTGATCTAAAGATATGGCCTTTCAGTGAGTTTCAAGTGCAAGGGTTTCCACAGGCATCTTTTATGCAAGATCTGGGGGTAGCCATTTTTTCGGGACACTATGGGCTCAAATGGACGTCACCATTGCATTCGCAGCATCCCAAAACCCTAGAAACGCTTGTCAAATCGTCTATTTTGGTGCAGTTGATCCGGGAGGCAAAAAAAAATTATCTGGGGGCCGTACGGCCTCCCCAGCACGCAGATCGATGCACAAAAATCGAAAAAAGGTCAAAAAAAGGGCTTTTTCGGACTTCGCGCTAACACCTCCAGTAATAATGAGTTTCGCCACTCGGCGGCCACTGGGCGGCCACCATATTGCCGCCGCCGCCGCACTGCACCGCCCATCCGCCGCCTCTGTCCAGCGCTTCCGGGCTCCGGTCGCTTTCCCCCGGTCACATGGAGGACCGGGGGCCTCCTGTCTAGCCCCTGTAGGCTCTTCTGCACCAGCCGGCGGTCATATCCGCGACTAGGCGCCAATATTCAGCCCCTGCCGGCTACAACAGATTCAGGCAGAATATTCCGGCCAAATCGCATATACCGGTGAACTGAAAATTTTTCTGACAGGGGGGCGATTTTTTTCCCTAACGGCCAGACGGCCGTCAAATATAAGCTCGTGAACTGATGACGTCAGCATGACGTCAGCATACAGCTGGCCCCTCTTTGCCCTCCTAACCCCAATTTTCCCTAAAGAAGCAGTTTTTTTCTTTTGGTCATAACTTGGGCATACGGTATCAAAATCGGGCAAACGAGATATCGCCGGAAAGCTGGTTCCGAGCACTTTCTAGTAGTGCTGTTTATTTTTCAGTATTTTACTGTTTTCTTGCATTTATTGCTGTTTGAAGTCAGATGTACTTTTTATGCTTCTGAGCTCATAACTTTTTGCCACGATCTCCATTTTTCACCTCGTTTGAATCGTCGGAAAGGTATTGAGCAGCTCTAGGTTGCTGTCCATGCAATTTTTCTGTATCTGTCTCAGGTTTATCAATTAGTCTAGATTTGGCCCGATGGGTTGTTTGGCGATTACTTGGATGTTTTGGCAGTTGGGAGAGTGCATCTTGCATCTTTGCACTTCGTTTTCAGTAATACATCATTCAATAATTGCTTGTTGCTTCATAGATTCCAGAGTTGTTCCCGTTTGGAGTTTTTGAGTGTTCCGTGGCATTGGGTTTTCTGTTGCTTTATCATGATTCCTTGAGTCAATCAGTGACTCTCATCCGGTTTCAGTAGTATACAGAAGAATATTTCCTTGCTTGCCTATATCAAGTTCCAGTGTTACTCTACAGAGTTCTTCCAGTGCTTCTTTGCAGCATGTTATCTCATTGTAAGGAGGGTTTTGTCCCACTGGGTTTTTCCTTCTCTTACTCCTTATTGCATTTGTAAATGGGTACCTGATCAGGCCTAGTTGTCGGGACCCATCTTTGCTTCATGCATCTTATTCTAGTGTTTTAGCTTCTTCCTAAGTTCATCTTAAGGGGGGGTGTTAGAGTAATAAGTTATTATGCTTAATTAATTACATCACATTGATTAATTAATTAAGTCACTTATTCCTCTTTATTACTTAAGCTAAACTTAGGCACATTAATAATTAATTAATTATTAATTATTAAGTGTGCACACTAGGGTTTCATTTAGGGTTTCCCTTTTACGGTTTCTTGATCTCCTTCATAAGGATTGATCACTTTGTAATAATCGATTCTCTTAATGCATTTTTTAACTGAGAGGTTTACAGAGCATCTTTTTGGTTCTTCATATCTTTTGCATGTGACAGGTATCCATCTTGCATGTAGGTGATCTTGGATTATAACACAAAAGACTTTCAAATGATGCTTGAGATATTGATTGTTGTGATAAACTCTTTATAAATATTCTCTTTAATGCTCTTGACAATAATATTTTCTCATATGAAAGCACTCTTGAAAATATCTTGAAAACATCTAGTTGATTTGATAAAATAACCTTGTATTTATTGAAATTTATCCTTAATTTCCTGAAAATTAAACATTACAAGCCAACATTTGAATTTGGGATGATAAAAATACCACCAAAACATGTTTTAAAAATGGGTTCCAAAGGCTAGGGAGGACCCATTCGCCCATGAGAGAATGGGTCCCTAGTCCCTATTCTTAGAACAAACATTTCTCAAGGTATTTAATTATGTATTGGCATTAATTGTTGTTGGGTTTCCCTTTTGAAAAATATAATTTATTAGGCTTGTAGATGTAAAATAGGGTTTATTAAGGAATATTAAGTTCAATTTAATTAAGAGGGGCCAAACAAAGTGTGAAAATGTAAAGGGGTACATTTCTCAACACTAAATGAAGGAACTATTAGGTCCATTTTGATTAGGAAGGCCAAACAAGTGTGAAAATATAAAGGGATACAATTTTAGACACTATATTTAGCCCCCACATTAGTGAGAGGATGAACTTGCATCAAACTCACTCTAAATTTGAAATATACATGTCAAGAGGGGTCCAAGTGTACAAATGTTAGTGAGATAGGATGACAAAGATCAAAGAGGTGGCCAAGCCCCCAGGATCAAGATCCTATGGAAAACCAACATAAGAAAAAAGGGACACACACAAGATGTATGATATACAACAACAATACAAGATGCACAAGCATACAATTTCAAAGACTAAAGAAAGAGAAAAAAAGAGAAAGGGGTGGATCAAGCCTTGAATCTTTGTCCAACTTGATATGGATTGATCCTTAGCTATTTGTCAAAAGAATTTTTACAAGTGAAACCCATTTTCCACTATGCAAACAACCATGCACACTCACATAGGCTAGTGAAATCCCTTGTGACTAGGTGAGCCCTCAAAATTGGTAAATGATAAAATCTTATTAGGCTCCCATAACCATACCAAAGTCATACCTCCTGATAACTTTGATAAGGCACCACACAATATGAATTCCAAGCTTCATAAGGCTTAGCAAGCTACGTTATGCTAAACACTTACAAGAAAAATTAAAATGGGATAATACATGTTTAGAGGGGTTTTTCTTAGTTCATGTAAGGTCTCCTCTTAGGGAACGCCATTCTTAATGTCTCCAAGATAAGACAAGTATAGGATAAAAGACTCAACTTAGGGAATCCAATGCATAATATCACCACTAAGAGGAATGCCATATTCCAAGAAAGGTTGCACTCTTGAAGGAAATAAAACCCAATGACTCCACCAAGAAGAGGACACATTGTATGAAGTAAAAGAATGCACTATGAAAAATAAGTTATAGTCAAAAAATTTAAAATGATAATGCCAATGTATGCCCCCACTTTAAAGAAATTTCCAACACCATGTGTGAGAAATTAATTTAAAGTAGAAAATGATAAATTATAACAATAAAAGAGACAGGAGAGCTTATTTGGAAAATCCTATATGTTTCCAAATGAAACTACATCATGAAGATGGGTTCCCCCCAAAATGAAATGCTAAAAATATCATAGAAATAAAGTACATCACATGCAAGGCAACTTAATGCATGTCATCCACGTCCCAAGATTTCTATTATATATACATGGAAGATGGAAAACTAGAAAAAAAGAGACAATGACAAGTTCCATACTAGGACAAATCTATCTAGCCCCTTGCCCCCCAAGGGAAAAAGGTGAGCCAAAAATAGATGATGATATGGTACTCCTTGCGAAAGGAAATTATGATTGCATAAAGCCAAGTTTATACACTCATGCATGGTAGTGAATATGCTATGATACTACAAATACCACATGAAAAGGGGTGTCAACTAATGTTATTGATTATAATGAGTAGAAAAAGTATCAATTTTTTGCATATCTAATGAGATATTCCCACATGTATCTATTAATTTAGAATGTACCAAAGTTAAAGTTATCTTAGAAGAATATTTTGTTAGAGTGTTGATACTAAGTGAAGGCTTGTTTGATGCTTTTGTTTCTTTGAAGGGACAATAACCAAGACCACTAGTTGTTTCTTTTGTGTTAGGATTTATAGGGACACGTATACCTTGTTCTTTAGCACCACATCATTTTCCACTATAACCAAGTTATTTCAAAGGTTCATAACCTCTTCCATAAAGAGTTTCCATTTATTTTGTATTTATTTGTTTTGCATGATCACACTCTTCATATGTGGATGTATAACTTGTGTACTCTTCTTCATGTGCTTTTGATGGCTTAGGTTGTGTTGATACTATGTTTCTTTCTCTTTTCTAGTTTTGTGTGTAATCTTGTATTCTCCCATGAATGTAGGTGTGAAATCGAAGGAACCCCAATCATCCTCCAATAACTTTGTGACTTTTTCAATATGCTTCTCTTTCTCTTGCACAGGTTCCAATTGTGTATTTGGTGTCAATGATTTCAAAGGACTTTTCTTGTCTTTCTCAATGTGCAAATAAATTTTGGGTTTAGGGTCAACTTTGATTGTGTACACTTTGTTGTAGATATATTTCATTATACAATGAAGAGTTGAAGGTACCCCATTCATTTCATGAATCAAAGGTCTACCTAAGATAAAATTATATGAAATATTATTGGGCATGACATGAAGAAAATTTTTCAATGTGAACTTTCCAACTATAATAGGCAATGTTATCATACCAAGTGCTTATTTTCCTACAATATCAAATCCACAAATAGATAAATATTCTGGTTGTATTTGGATTTTTTCTACTCCAATATTATCCACAAGGATTATGCTACACACATTAAGGTTTGATCCATTATCAACAAGGGTTCACTTTATCCCAGTCCTATTATAAATAGCCACTATCATAAAGGTTTCATTTTTCTTTTGCACTTCCAAAGGAGGCAAATCAATTTGGTGAAAAAAAATGTTTGCATTCATTCCTTGAATTAGGGATACTATATCATTTGGTTGCACATTAGGAGGGATAGGAAATTGTAAAGCTTTTTGAAGCATACTATGGTAATTAGGTGAGACTTGAATAAGGTCCCATAAACAAATCTTAGCAAGAGTGTTTTTGAGTTGTTCTAAAAGATCATACTCCTTTCCACTATGCTGCAAGATATTAGGTGTAGGTGAGAGGTATGGTTGAGGTAATGGAAGGAATATTAGAGTTGTTTGTGGTTTCTTACTATTCCTTGTATTATATGTGTGAGCAATAGTATTGTAACTTGGTTGCTACAAAACATTGTGTTGAGGTGGTCTTAGGATTGTAGTGTAGAAAAATGTATCCCTTTACATTTTCACACTTTATTTGGGAATAATTAATGATAAATTAGACTATCACCCTGATCTAGTGTTGTGAGGTGTTTTATGCATCCACATTAGGTCTTGGGCCCCTTTTAAGCTAAATTAACTTAACTCTGCCTTAATTTAATGTTGTAAAATTTATTTATTTACATCTTCACATTATTTTGAGGAGGCTTGTAAATTAAGTTGGCATAATCTAGTGTTGTAATGTGTTGTTCACATTCACATTGGATCTTGCACCCTTTTAAGCTAAATAGACCTAATTTTTCCTTAATTTAGTGTTGTAAACTATATTTATTTACACTTTCACATTGGATTTTGGGACCTATTGCATTTATAACCTTTATATCATCATTAATAGGCCCCAATGACACCATATTGTGCATCCCAAGGCATATTTCAATAAAAAATCTAACAATATCAACATATAAGCTTAATTTCTTGACTCCCCGACAATCTAGTAGGAAAAATAGCCCCTGTGGGACCCATTCACCACCTTGGGTCAATGAGTCCCATCTAGGTGGGGCTCATTCACCCAAGATGGTGAATGAGTCCCATTTGAGCTATTTTTGAGGTTTGAGCGGGAAAATATAGGTTTTAAGTTCAAGTTTCTCCTATGTCGGCCTTAAGGATCAAATTAACAATCATTTGATTGGATTTTCTATATAAATGAGATCTCAAATCATTATTTCATCATACATTCATGTTATCAAGTCAAGCAAGAAAGAGTTAAGTATTCCAAGTTTTCATAAGGTCATTAAGATAGCTTTCAAGACCATTTCTACGGTATTCAATGGCATAATTCTTCATCAATTGTTGCAGTGATTCAAGATCCATCATCATGGAAAGGTTCTAATTTATTTACTTCATGTTCATGCTTCATTATCTTATTTCATCATTTGGTTTAATTACCTAAAAGGGGTTTGACCAAGAAAAACCCCTATTCTGTAACAATCAACTCTTTTGCTCTCTCTTTGTGTAATTATAGATCTAGGTTTTTTGAAGACTTGAATATCAATTAAGATTAGGTTGCAAGCTTGTTGGAGTTGACTCCTCATTTTCAAGGTCAAAATATTCACTAAAAGGTCATCTACAACCCCAAAGTCAGAGTTTTAGATCTAGGAACCTGGAGAAGTAGAAAGAGAAGACTGAAAGGTGTAGATCATTAACTTTGAATTTTAAAAAAAGAAAAAATGGACTCATTCACCAAAAGTGGTGAATGAGTCCCATTGTAGGTGTTTTTAAGAGATATTTAAAGATTCAAATACCCATTTTCCCTAAACTTGCTTCTGTGCAAAAATCTAGAACTGGGAATGATTCACCCAAAATAGTGAATAAGTCCTAGTAGGTCAAAAATTCATATTTTTTAGAATTTCAGAGTTGTTCCTATCATCTTCAAGTTTCTAGGTGCACACATTCTATTCAATAGCTTTTTGTTATGTTCATGTTGCATTTGTATGTCATTTAAATCAAGTTTGCATCATATTAGGGCTTTGCATTTCATCTTGCATTTCATTAGTTTTCCAAGTTCTTACTTGGTGGTGAACCCATCTTGTAATCTGAAATCATATCCTAAGATACCCTATTGTCAGATCTCCTTCTTCATTCCTCATTGGGTTGAGATCTCTAGGGAATCCTTGAATGTTAGTTGGAGAAAAGTGATGTTTTATGTATTAAACCATAAAGCATCCATTTTTCAACTAATCAAGGATAAGCACAAGTTTGTTTTGGACTTGGTGTTGGTGTGAGGGTGGGTAGAGGGTAAGAAGTGGCTTAGGAGATGACTTAGGAGGTCTAATAATTAGAGGATGTGTAGGAGGACTCAAGGGATATCTAATGTTCATAACCTCAAAATATTTATCCTTATTTTGATGATCTTTTAGTGAAGGAGAGACTTGTTAGCTCTATAAAACCCTGGCTGAATGCCTTAAGAGACTGCTAATCTCTCGATACACTTTAGGGTAACAGACAAGGTCAAGAGAACTCAACCTTCTACTCTTTAGGTGCTGCAAACCTGGGCGGGTGTACTTTTCTAAATAATGTAGACTTGACTTGAGATTATCTTCTTGAAACAATTTGTTCACAATGGCAATGGGAGGTGAACAGATGAAATCCAACTTGAAGACATTGATAATACTCTAATCTAAATCCTAGAGTGAATGCTTGACTAATAGATGTGAATAAAGCTGAATAAGTTCAAATAATGAAGTGTAGAGACTAGTGCCTTGTTGGGTATGCGGAGTCAAATGAGATCAAGATGAACAACACTTCTCTTAGAAAATTCAAGTTATCTGGCATAGATTATGCTTACAACTAGTATACACATGTAAGAATATGATTACTAAGCTCTACTTGAATAATCCAATTCAACCTCTCTGATTACTGTGATTAACTAAAAGGATTTAATCTTTCTTGAAAGAACCAATCAATCGATCACACAAGTACAACAAGTGTGCACTGATAAATTGAATACAAACTTGTCATATCAATTTAAACAATCAGAGAAAGACCATCTTGGAGACAACTTAGCAATCCTTTTATTAAATTCAACAGATAACTGATACCAGACATGTGCAGCAACATCAATTGAAATTCATAAATACCTCCATCTTAGAACATGCATCATAGGCTCTGATTTGATAAATTTACTATTTTGTATCCATATAATTTTCCTACTCTATCGAATAATTGATAACTAGTTCCCTTTTTACAATTGCAAAATTCCTATTTATACACAAGCATTTGAAGAAAATATCATATTTAGATCTCATGTCGGCCCAACACAAAATTCAGGCACAAAATATGTCAGCCTGCAACGGTCATCCAAGCAAACTCATGTTGGCCTCAATGATTTGTATTATGTTATTCACCAGTGAACAGTCGGTGAGACACAACAGATAGTCATGCCGAAGGCAATTCACTCGCCATCATCCCGTAGACCAAATTACATTTCATCGGAAGCCCATATTGTTTTCCCAGTCGCCAAGACATAGGAAGATTCTCATCAAAAAGCACTTTTGTTTTAATCACAATCACTGTGACCACACAACCTTGGAGAGACCTCTCATAGATTAGACCTTGTTTCACCGAAGATCCTCATTCATTTCGAGTCGTTGTGACATCCTGTTTGTTACACTGAAGTCACGGAATTTTCCTATGTTCCTTCATTGTAACACTGTGGTATCGAGGAGACCATATACTAAGATCATTATGTCAAGCCAAAAGACATTCATTATTCCCAAGTTGCCAACACTCTCACTGAGATATAATCCTTAGACACCCTCACCAAGACAACACATGTTCGGGGAGAAGTTACATAGATCATTTTAAGTTTCATCGAGCAATACCCTTTGTAGTATTCAACTTCGTCAGGACCACAAGAAGTCTCCAACCAAAAAGAATTTTTCATTTGACACTGTCGCTATAGCACATAGATATCACAGAGACCCTATGTCGACCGCCTCATGTTATACCGAAGCATCCCTTGTTTCGCCAAGAGAAAACAAAACCTTCACCGAAAGCCATGTGAATAAACCTTTATGCACCATCGGTGAAACACCCTTACCTCGCCATAACCCTTTGCCGAAGCCACCACAGTCTCACCGAAAGAAACCCATATATGAAGTGGGCGAGACACATTAAACTTGCTATGACATTACTCCAAAGATACACGGTCAGGCCGAAACAAGTCAGGCACACACGATCGGCAAGACATGAAATATTTTGCTATGACCACTCGCCGAAACCTTTAACCTTGACTGATGAACCATCACAAGCATAGTCAGGGAGACATACTTGATTCGGTAAAACACTACCCTGATAGCCGAAACTAATGCTGATAGAAGCCACCACAGTCGCCGAAACAATAGAAAAGTCCTGCCGACATATCTGCAATAAACAAATGTCAACATAAAAGTAACATGGGTCAGGGAGACAATGGGAGACTTACGCCAATATAGACAAAAATGTAGACAACGTATAGATAGATGATTTTGGGGACAAATATGAGCCAAAATATGAGCAAACAAATTATGAAATGAAGGAAATATGCATAAGGAAAGACTCATATGGAGACTCAGGGGACATGAAAAATATGCAAAAGTCATCAGATTTTAATAATTCCAACAGTGGCTCCATCTGAGGATGAATGATAGTTAGATCATTGCAAGGATCTAGAATCCTGGGTGAGCAGACCAGACAGAAAATGATGAACCAGTGAGCAGCAATGGAATGAATGGCAATGGAAATGAATGCAAAGTGAAAGTGAATGGAAAATGATAGTGAAATGGAGATGGACAAAATCCTAGACTACTGTGCATGGAAAATAATTTTAAAGAGGATACACAAGAGTTGTCTATGCACCGACAACCCTCAATCCTCTGTGTTGCTCAAGAGAAGAAAAGCTTCAAGAATTGCCCATGAATAGGCAATTCCTGATCTTCACCAGCCATGTTCTATAGATAGTATGAGTCTTCACGCTTATTTACAACAACAAAAAAAGGCCCTAGCCAAAGAGCTTCAAATTTACCATGCTTGCCTTTCTCCTAACACCTTGCATTCCACATCAACACCAAATCATTTTCTTCAAATTTTCTATTCTTTGCCTTCTTTTCAAATAGATACTTCATATGTTCCTGTAACTTCATGTTTTGACTTTGGGCCCCTCTCCTTACTTCATCAAGTTTAGCAAATTGTTCCATTCTGTCCTCTATAGGCTCAGGGACATCCAGATCTTCCTGAAGAATAAATTTATAGACTGGCAACAAATTCTACAGAGGCATCCTGGCTTGTGCTCCATACACTAATTCAAATGGGGATTTTTCAATTGCCTTTTTCACAGTGATCCTATCAGCCCACACAGCCAGTTTTAATTTTGAATCCCAAGCCTTCTTGTTTTGTACCAACATCCCTTTTATAATCTTCAAAAGACTTTTATTGCTAGACTTTGCTTGACCATTGGCTTGTGGATGATAAGGAGCTGCATAAGAAATAGTAATGCCATACTTATTATAAAAGCCTTTGAATTCATCTGATCTAAAGCACATCCCATTGTCTATGATTATTCTCAATGGTGCACCAAATCTGGTGATAATATTATCCATCAGGAAATTTTTTACTACCTTACTTGTAGCCTGCTTGGTTGGGACTGCCTCCACCCACTTTGTAAAATAGTCAGTGGTAACTAGTATCCATCTATGTCCTCCACTTGACTTCTCCTGTATCTCTCTAATAAAATCAATTCCCCATTGATGAAAAGGGGCATCAACCTGCAAAGGTCGAAGTGGCAAAGAACCCTGATACCTCAATTTTCCAAAAAACTTTTGGCAAGCCTCACATTTTCTCACATGTGTAAAAGAATCATTAAAAACCTTTGGCCAAAAATACCCGGCCCTGAGAATTTTGTGTCCAGTTGTCTTTGTTGAATAATGACCTCCACACACTCCTTCATGTGCTTCTTTTAAAACATGCTTGGCCTGTGACTCATCCAAACATAACAATAATATGCCATCCCTATTTTTCCAAAATAGATCGCCATCCATAAGAACATATTTGGATGCCTGCAACTTGAAAGTTCTCCTCTAGCTATCACTCAATCCATCTAGACATTTCATGTATTTAAGATAATGCATAACATCAGTATACCAAGGAGTGTGATCAATGCTTGCAATTGCAGTTCCTTCTTCTACATTACATACTTGACTTGCTTCAATATTTGATTCTGCCATCAGCTTAGCCAAGCCTTGACCTCTTACTAGCTTAGTGATCTATATCTCCATGTCAAATTCTTGAACCTTGTTGATCCATCTGCATCTTTTCCCTGTAACTTTAGATTGTGTTAAAATGTCTTTGGCAGCTGGATGAGGGACATAAGCAATTACCTTTGCTCCAACAAGATATGGCCTGAATGCCTTTGTGGCCTTGACCAATGCAAATCCCTGCTTTTCCATTATGTCATACTTCAATTCAGACCCTTGCAATGATTTACTAAAGAAAGAAACGAGATGTTCATAACCACCCTCATTCTTCTGTAACATAACAACAACAATAGTATTCATTGAGGAAAATGAAAAAATTTGAAAAGGCTTTGTAAAATCTAGAGATTTAAGAACAATAGCCTCTTTGATAGCCTTCTTGATAGACATAAAAGCATCCAAAGCTTCAGCAGTCCAATCCATTTTTTGTCCTTTCTTCAACATTTTAGATATGGGCTTGATGATCTCAGCAAAATTAGAAACAAATCTTCTGACAAAATTAATTTGTCCAAAGAAAGATTGTATTGCCTTAACAGTCTTGGGAATAGGAATTTTATCAATAGCTTCAACTCTCTCAGGATCTATTCTAATTCCCTCTTTTGAAACAATATGACCCAAGAGCTTACCTTCTATGACTGCAAAATGACACTTCTTTGGATTTAAACTAATACCATATTCAAGAGCTTTAATAAATACCTTCTCAAGATGTTGCACATGATCTTCAACCCCTTTT
The DNA here is from genome assembly GCA_007258455.2 of Sequoia sempervirens. Classification (NCBI taxonomy): domain Eukaryota; kingdom Viridiplantae; phylum Streptophyta; class Pinopsida; order Cupressales; family Cupressaceae; genus Sequoia; species Sequoia sempervirens. The sequence goes on along the minus strand of VDFB02000003.1, from coordinate 51,177,044 downwards.
GAATAAGCAGTCAAATCATCTTGGTACACCACCATGATAACATTAATCAAATCAGCAAATGCTACGTCCATGGCTCTTTGGAAAGTCGCTCTAGCATTGGTGAGACCAAATGGCATTCTTATGTATACATATGTTCCCCAAGGAGTTGTAAGTGTTGTCTTGTATTGCTCAGATTCCTTGACTTTAACCTAATTGTATCTAGAAAACCCATCCATCATGGACAACAACTCATAGCATGTCACCTTATGCAATATTGCTTCCATGTTGGGTATAGGATAATTATCCTTGAGAGATGCCATGTTCAGATTCCTGAAGTCCACACATAATCTGATGTCACCATTCTTCTTTCTCACAGAAACCATATTTGACACCCATGTTGAATGTCTAATTGGTTTAATAATTCCTCCATCCCCAAGCTTTGTCAATTCTTCTACATCTTAGGCTCTAGTGTTGGGTTTATAGGCCTTTGCTTCTGTCTAAAAGGCTTGGCGTCTAGCTTCAATGGTATTTCATGCTGAAATAAATCCTCCCTGTATGCTTTCAGATCCTCATAAGACCAAGCAAAAACATCTTTATATTTTCTCAGCAACTCTATCAACATTCTTCTAATTGCTGGGCTTATTTTCTTCCCAATGTACACCTTTCTTGGTGCAATTTCAGTCCCAAAATTAATTTCTTCAACATCTTCTCTTCTAACTGGCGTTTGTTTCATGAGAGATCTATCACTTCCATCCTATAGCCTCTCCAATGCCACCATACCTTTGGGCAATTTATTTGTTTTGAGCTGCAATATTTCCTTTCCGAACACTGTTTTCTTCCCATCCACTTCTTCAACAAAAGCATTGAAGTCAATTTCATGTGCTTCATATTGGTCTATACAGTGCAAAAATTTCAAAAGATCAGCATCATCATTAAAAACTTGCCAGCTGGAAATGTTATCAAGCACAGCAGGCCTTGTCTTAAACTCAATTTGTGATACCCCAGCTAGTGTGATATCATCTCTTTTCAGTGTTACATTTGCTAAAAAATCAGCCATTATGTTTTTTGACCTGTTAATCTACTCAATTGAAAATGCATCAAATAATTCAATTGTGTCCTATAAAAAATTCCTATATTGTTTTAATCTTTTGTGCTTTGCTGCATATTTTGATTTAATTTGTGAAACAACCAACTCAGAATCGCCCAAAACAGCAAGCAACTTGATTTTATGTTTCAAAGCCATGTTCAAGCCTATAAATAAAGTTTCATATTCTGCCACATTGTTTGTACATTCAAAGGCTAACAGAAAAGAATATTTAAAAGTAATACCTCCAGGTGAAACAAATACAATCCCAACTCCATTACCCTCTTGACTGCAGGCTCCATCAAAATACATCTTCCAAACGCCATTGCAATTCTGTGCAATGTGTTTTTCAATTGGATCACCATTAATTAATTCTGGCTGAGCTAGTTCTATTTTAAAACTCCCCAAATCAACATCACAGAAACACTTAATTTGATCTTGTGGTACGAATTCAACAAGCTGGCTCATTCTTGGCTCCCTATGTAACTTCACTTCCCGGCCATTCACTAGTATTGTAGCATAAGATAAATCAAATTGAACATTTCCACCTATAGCTGTAGTCCACTGCCTTGACAAAAGCATCCCGAATTGAGGAGGATTATCAATGACTATTATATCTATATTATATGTTTCTTGTGGATATGTAGCCAATTTGACTTCAACATCTTTTATAATACCAACCACAGGAATAAGTTGATTATCCATAGCATAGCACTTGCCTCCAGTGATATCAACCCACATGCCAAGTTGTTTCATGACTCCTACAGGCATGATGTTTATAGTAGCACCAAAGTCTATCATGCAGTTCCTTAACAATTTGTTATTGATAAGCAACGTAGTGAGAAAAGGATCAACTTGAGGAGGAGCTGATAATATATCACTCAAACAGACCTCATAATTATTTATTTTCTCTTGCCTATTGACTACTTTAACAGTTATTTTATTTTCAATATTCACATGTTCTCCATTCATTATCAATTGAATAGTAGTATCCCTATATTCTTTAATTTTCATCATCTCAAGTAGTGGAACAAACATTTTTACTTGGGACAATGCCTGGGTGAAATCAAAAGAGGAGCTCTCCACCTTGACATTCTTCTTTAATTATGGCGTTTCTCTTTTGTTTTCTTCTTTTTCTTTTTTACTAGACTGGCCAGGCATTTGTATTTCTTTATTTAATTCCTTCACTTCCTCTTTTTGGCCTGGTTTCTGTTCAATTTTATCATGCTACTTGTTTCCTGGCTTTTTTGCAATTTCTTGTGTTGTCTTTTGATCTTTTATAAAAATTCCCCCAGAAACTCCATCTAGCTCATTTACTTTTATGTTTCTCAACCAGTATTTATTTCATGCTTCCTCAACTGCAGCAACAATGATTCTTTCTATTTCATCTTTAGTAAGTCTCCTCACATTGCATTGAGCAGGAACCTCAATAGGATGTGGCTCTCTGTAATCTTCATCAGAATCATAAAAAATCTATTGTTCAACCATATGGACATTATACTTCTGATTGGAAACACCATATTCATAGTCTTCATCCTCAAAAGATGAGTTTCTTTCCTCAGCATGGTGAAAAACATTTGAAGTCAAATACACTGTGTGATCCTCTCCACTGTTTTCCATCATCATTCCCTCCTCTTGCATCCTTTGAGCCACAACACAATAGTCTAGAGAATGTGGCTGATTTCAAACTTCACAAAAGTATTTATTACTCACCATGTAAGTTCCTTTCTTGCTCAATGGATCAAGAGTCTCTTTGTTTCTTGGCCGAGCTGCTATAGGTTTCCCATCTTTCCAATCCATATTGTAAGGCATATCATGCAACCTTGGCCTTTCATTTTTGTTCTCATTTCTGTATGTATTCTCTTGTCTGTACTGATAGTTATTGCTTTGCTGAGGAGGCCTCGGGTTGTCTCTTTTACTGATCATACCAGCAGCCTTCCTATTGTTTTCAATTGTCAGTGCTATCTTCTGTGCTTCAGCCAAATCTCTTGGGGATCTACTTCTCAGTTCATACCCTATCTTAGGATCAAATACATTTAAATAAACAATCAATGCAATAGAATTTGGCAACCTTGATCTAGGAGGTACTTTAGTATGCAACTTATTGAACTTTCGGTTGAAGTCATAAATTGAATCATTTTGATTTTTCTAAATTCTCATTAATTCATGATGAGCTGCATTTGGAGCATTTTGATTCCCATATTGCTCTAAGAGTTTGTCTTGAAATACTTGGAGAGAATTAATTGATAATGCTGGCAGGCTGTTGAACCAATCCCTGGCATCTTCAAGAAGTGACATCATGAACAACTTCATGTGTAAATCTTCATAAGGCATATCTATGTCTTGGATGAAAATATTAAAACTCCTTAAATGTTCTTCAGTTGTGATTGCATTACTCCCTATAAATTTGGGCACCATATTCCTCCAACTGCCATCCATAGGGTAAGGATATAACTGAAAACTAGCTAAATCAAATTGTCTAGTCATGGTTGCATGTTGGTGAGGGGGAGGAATAGGCGGATGTTGATAGTGATGCATCTGATTATTGTACTGTGCGTTATGCTATGGGATATAATGTTGACCAGGAGGTGGATACATACCTGTATGTTGTGTGGGAATGTGAGGTGGATGATTTGGCTGCTTGTAGTGATTCCCTATCTGATTGTGAGGAGCATTTTGTTGATTGGAGGGCCCTGTGCCATGATCACCCTGCTTGTGAGGTGGGACATACTTTGGGCCACCAGCTGTCTGATCAGTAATTTGGGCTTTCTGCAATTTAGCCTCTAGTTCCTTTATCTTCTTTTCTTTTAGTTCCAATTGTGCTTTTACTTCATCTGGAATCAAGAGCTCATGGTTTCCTTTAGGAGTTTCATGATTACCCTCCATCCTTTGATCATATTCATGTTGAATTCTAATTCATTTAGACTCAAGTGCAGCTTCAAACTCAACCTATTTTTGAGGATCAATAGAAGGGAAGGGATTTCTTTGATCTTCAGGGGTACAAAGTTCTACACTTGAATCATCTCTCCATGTATCAACACAATTATATGTTTCACCCTGTGATCTTGGTGCTTTACCTTTGTTTTTTATGCACATGTCCTCATTTATTCCTTTTCCTTTATCAGCTCTGTCATCTTTATGTGTCCACTTACTGCTACTAGCAGGAGCTCCAATATGACCTCCCTTGTACTGAGATCTTCTTCCATTCATGATGAACAGCTGCAAAAATTATGTCAGAGTCGCCACTCACTTTTATCAAAAAATGAGAAAAGTTTGATACTTTTTATTCCCAGCGGAGTCTGTGCAAGATTTTCGACTCTATGATTAAGGCCTTGATTCTGATTGTTCTCCAGCAGAGTCGCCAATTTGTTAGCTCTCAAAAACACTGAATGAATGCCTCAAGAGACTGCCAATCTCTCAATATGCTTTAGGGTAACAGACAAGGTCAAGAGAACTCAACCTTCTACTCTTTAGGTGTTGCAAACCTGGACAGGTGTACCTTTCTGAATATTGCAGACTTGACTTGAGATTATCTTCTTGAAACAATTTTTTCACAATGGCAATGGGAGGTGAATAGATGAAATCCAACTTGAAGATAGTGATAATACTCTAATCTAAATCTGAGAGTGAATGCTTGACTAATAGATGTGAAGAAAGCTGAATAAGTTCAAATAATGAAGTGCAGAGACTAGTGCCTTGTTGGATATGCGGAGTCAAATGAGATCAAGATGAACAACACTTCTCTGAGAAAATTCAAGTTATCTGGCATAGATTATGCTTACAACTGGTATAAACATGTAAGAATATGATTACTAAGCTCGACTTGAATAATCCAATTCAACCTCTCTGATTACTATGATTAACTAAAAGGATTTAATCTTTCTTGAAAGAACCAATCAATCGATCACACAAGTACAACAAGTGTGCACTAATAAATTGAATACAAACTTGTCATATCAATTTAAACAATCAGAGAAAGACCATCTTGGAGACAACTTAGCAATCCTTTTATTAAATTCAATAGATAACTAATACCAGACATGTGCAACAACATCAATTGACATTCATAAATACCTCCATCTTAGAACATGCATCATAGGCTCTGATTTGATAAATTTACTGTTCTATATCCATATAATTTTCCTACTCTATTGAATAATTGATAACTGGTTCCCTTTTTACAATTGCAAAATGCCTATTTATACACAAGCATTTGAAGAAAATATCATATTTAGATCTCATGTCGGCCCAGCACAAAATTTGGGCTCAAAATATGTCGGCCTACAATGGTCATCCAAGCAAACTCATGTCGGCCTCAATGATTTGTATTATGTTATTCACCAGTGAACAGTCGGCAAGACACAACATATAGTCATGCAGAAGGCAATTCACTCGCTATCATCCTGTAGACCAAATTACGTTTCATTGGAAGCCCATATTGTTTTCCCAGTCGCCAAGACATAGGAAGATTCTCATTGAAAAGAACTTTTTTTTTAATCACAATCGTTGTGACCACACAACTGTGGAGAGACCTCTCATAGATTAGACCTTGTTTCACCGAAGATCCTCATTCATTTCGAGTCGCTGTGACATCCTGTTTGTTACATCGAAGTCGCAGAATTTACCTATGTTCCTTCATTGTAACATTGTGGTATCGAGGAGACCATATATCGAGATCATTATGTCAAGCCGAAAGACATTCATTATTCCCAAGTCGCCAACACTCTCACCGAGATATAATCCTTAGACACTCTCGCCAAGACAACACATGTTCGGGGAGAAGTTACATAGATCATTTTAAGTTTCACCAAGCAATACCCTTTGTAGTATTCAACTTCGCCAGGACCACAAGAAGTCTCCCACCGAAAAGCATTTTTCTTTTTGACACTGTTGTTGTACCACATAAATATCGCAGAGACCCAATGTCGACCGCCTCATGTTATACCAAAGCATCCCTTGTTTTTCCAAGAGAAAACAAAACCTTCATTGAAAGCCACGTGAATAAACCTTTATGCACCGTCGGTGAAACACCCTTACCTTGCCATAACCCTTCACCGAAGCCACCACAGTCTCACCGAAAGAAACCCATATATGAAGTTGGCGAGACACATTAAACTCGCTATCACATCACTCCGAGGATACACAGCCAGGCCGAAACAAGTCAGGCACACACGATTGACAAGACATGAAATGTTTCACTATGACCACTCGCCGAAACCTTTAACCTTGGCAGATGAACCATCACAAGCACAGTCGGGGAGACATACTTGATTCGGTAAAACACTACCCTGATAGCCAAAACTAATGCCGATAGAAGCCACCACGATCGCCGAAACAATACAAAAGTCATGCCGACATATCTGCAGTAAACAAATGTCAACATAAAAGTAACATGGGTCGAGGAGACAATGGGAGACTTATGCCAATATAGACAAAAATGTAGAAAACGCATAGATAGATGATTTAGGGGACAAATATGAGCCAAAATATGAGCAAACAAATTATGAAATGAAGGAAATATGCATAAGGAAAGACTCATATGGAGACTCAGGGGACATGAAAAATATGCAAAAATCATCATATTTTAATAATTTCGACAAGACTAATGTTACCTCATTATCTTCATATAATGAAGCCACATTACTATTGTCAATTTTGTCATTTTCTTGTACCGTGATATTTTTCCCTAGTAGGAGAGTTTTTAGGGGAGAAAAAATCTAGATGTTCATGACATTCAATGGTTGGATCTTCTAAAATAACTTCATCACAAGTAGGGGAGTCATTAATTGTTGGGATTTCTTTCTTATCAATGATGGAATTCTCTTGTATCAATTCATTCTCACAAATAGGAGAAATAGGAAAAATGATATTAGGGGATGTGTCAATGGTCTCATTTGTGTATCCAACAATGTCTTCCCAAGTGAGAGAGGTAGGGGAAGAGAAAAAAATAGGATTCTCATAACCCATTGATTGGATCTTGTAACACCAAAATATCTTCTTAAAAAATAGGAGAGATATTGGGAGAAGACCAAATTTGATCGCCATGATTGTCCACTATTGTATTCTCTTTCACTAGAACATTGTCACAAGTGGGAGAGATGTTGGGAGAGGGACTAACATGATTTTTAATGAACTTTTTCTTGGAATGTATGGAAAGGAAATATACTGTAGCATTATTTGTCCAAAAATGAAAAGTATCAATGTTTTAGCAATGTAAACATTATGTACCCAAAAATATCATCTTCGCCTTTATCTCTCCTACTTTATTATTCTATTTTTCCCATCGAAACCTACTAGCTAGGCTGCTAATTATTTTTTAGGTAGTTTGTATTGTGTTCACTATTTTCTGATCGTATAAATGCCAACGTGTCATGCTGTCATCCCAAAACCATGCTACCATCCTCGGACAAAGAGTTGTTTGAGACATAGTACCGACTCTAAAAACTAGCTTGCCTATCCCAAACCTAAGTTCAGGATCTGCATAGTGATATAATTACATTATATTCCTCATCATTCTTGATTCTTGTCTCAAAACACCTTTTAGAGTGAGGCAAGCCCTTTGCTCTCAGCTCTCCATGACCTAGAGCCTTGACGTGGTTGGTCCCCCTCTCTTACATTTTTGGTGAACCTGACATGAACCATTTTGGTTCCACTTGGAAGTATTAAAGGCTCCTTTCCTTGTGTCCTAGGAGCATTGTAGGTGTGAGTGTTGTGAGGCTTTTCACCTTACAACCCAGCCTATGACCCCTAGTAGGTGGTGTAGTTGGAAGGTACTGTAAGTATTGCAGAGTGAAACCTTAATTGGGTCACCATCCTATTTTAAACCTTTGGGGAGATTTATGAGGGTATTTTTTAGTGTGCACAATGGCCTTTTTTTTCATCTATCTATCCCCTCTACATAGCTTATGAGTAGTAGTACAAGAATAACCTTCACCTCACAAGACCTGCTAGTGGGCTTTAATATGGAACCATCTCCTCTTTATATCCCTCTATGAATCAATGAGAATATTGTAGTAGGTGTTTGTATTGACGTAATGTCTCAGGTGAACATTATAACTAAGGAGATCATGTTAATTAGCTTCTTGCACAAGGATGGGTATGACACACCTATGAGCACCATCTATACACATAACAAACTTTTCGTACCTCCTCTTGGTAGTATCATTTTGTCAATCCTTGTCATACCTAAATCTGTAAACCTATTGCTTGACATAATCTCAGGGTCTGAACTCTTCAAAGTGAAGCTAGGTATCCCCTAGCTAGTAACTATAAATGCAGTTCCCTTAGTTGTGCATAAATGTTTAAAATTTATTCATGACGGTTCCATGGATGTGATCCATGACACTGGTTATAGACCGCCGGTTGTGTGTGGAAATTATTCCTTAGATCACTTTTTGCCTACAACCATTGGTACTCTATCACCTAGAAAGGACCTCTTGTACCAAACATATCAAAAGTACAAGAAAGGAAACTTAACACCTAGAGTGAGGTACCCTCCATCACCTTATGTTGTTTCGCATAGGGCTTGTTTAAAATTTGACAGTGATGTAACCAAGGCTTGAAGAAGAGAAGAAGAAAATCCCTCTCAAGGTCCCTCTTCTTCCTCTTCCATTGTCTAGCCTAACGCTTCCTCTTGCCCCACCTTAGCACCATCAGATTTTGTTCCACATTTGCGAGAGAATCATATGGTCCATGCTTGATGAAAGCCCAAGCATCTTGTGTTTGAACTTCCTATTCTACACACAGAGCCTAGGCTCATCTGATAAGGTAGAAGGAAGGTTCCTCATCAGGAATCCTCTATGTCTCAACCTCCATGGCCTCCCACCACTTCTACTCCCAAAGAAGTAAATGGGAAGAGGCCCACTGTCAAGGCATTGGATCTGATTCCCCCTGTTGTTTCTCAATCTTTTCCTCCTGCTCCCATTCAAGCACCTGTCCCTCCCTGAAAAAATTGTAGTGGAAACTCCAATGGCTGAGTAGAGCCTTTCGTCCCTTTGTAACTCCCAATCTCTAGCTTGAAGATTCATAGAAACCACCTTGTGCATGAGCGCAAGTGTTGGAAAAAGACTCTCACAGCTAAGTAGGATGCATTGTAGAATAAGGATGAGGAGCCAACCACCACTATTTCAGGGCTTCTTGATGCTCCTCCTCTCTCCTTCTCTCCGCTTCCATTCAATCTAGTTCAATCTCACTCCCAATTATTTTTGTGAGTGCAAGTGCACCTGACCCCAAAAAGGTGCAGGTGTTTATTGCTCATTTGGTTGAGCCACCCCTATTGATGTCCCTTCCGGACATCCCACCATGCCCTCAAATCATAGATATGCCAAATACTTTGATGGTATCTACCATGGTTTTCTCTTCCTCCTCCTCTTTTGCGCCTCTTGCCTTGTCTATGGGGAGTTCACATCCCCTGATGAAGTAGAAGGTAGAGGATGGACCTTCTAGCAATGGAGTCCATAAGAGTACCCCACCTTCTTAAAAGGGTGGTCCAGTGTTGGCTTGTTCTGTCTTAGCGATAGAACTAGTTCTGGCTTACCCTAAGTTGGTCATCGTTCTTGAATTATTCAGTGAGCCAAATGATGAACCTCAGGTGTAGCCTTCTTTGTATGCTGAGGTATGACATGTCACTCCAATAAAGTGCATGCTTAACTCTTTGGATGAAGTTTTGGCCTTCTCAGTGATCTTCACAACATTTCTGACCATAGCTCCACAAGAGCCTAGTTGAGAAGACCTTACGAGGCCTTCTTCCTTAGCCCTTGTTGTGGGAGGGTTGGAAGCTCATCCTCCTTCCCCTTAGAATGATCTAGATTTGGAAGTGGATGACCTCTTGGTTGATGAGTGTTAGGGGGAGGCCTCTTCTTTATCTTTATATTAGATATGTGTGCTTTTTGATGTGCTCCCCCATAATTGTGCTATGTATTTCTGGATGACCCTTGTCACCCTTGTTGGTGCTTGGATACATGAGTGATTTTGTGTCATGAACCTTCTTCTATCTATATCATCATTCTTCCATGTTTTTTTTTTGGGGGGGGAAATTAGGGATGATGCAAAGTGTTGGGGTCATTTAGGCTTCCCTTCCATGTTGACCCTGTAATTAGCAGAAAATTAGATATAAAACTAAAATAGAAATATATCAAATCCTAACTAGCACAATAGAGTACGAGCAAACATGAAAATCACAATAACAAACGAATGCAAACCCAAATCCACACTAAACTCGATTTATCTCCATTACTCTTCTCCACCTTCATGAGAATGCAATATTTTGAAGGATTGATAATGGAGGAATGTTGGTTGCTCAATTTAGTAGCATAGCAACCTGATGAAAATGATAAATGGAGAATGATAGAGACAAATGGAAGAATGAAGAATGATTTTGACAGAGTGGGGATACTTAAGAATCGACCCCCTTAAATGAATTGTGAGAGGTTGTATTTATAGAGCCTTGATGTGGATGGAGATAAAATTTGATAAGATTCAATAAGGATTTGATTTTTTTGTTTTATTTGATCAAGGAGGAAATAAAACAAGATAAGATAAGATGTGAAAAGATAGAAAGATTTTGATTCTCTTTTAAAGGAAATAAATCTGAAAAGATGAGAAGGATAATTGATGAATTATCTAATTAAATAAATTAATTAGATACACATGAGTTTCAATTTTGGAAAGAAAGCGAAAAGATCTTTTAAGATTTTATTAATTAAATAAATATTTGATTTATTTAATTAATGATTTCATCAATTAAATAATATAAATTATTTAATTAACATTAGAAGAATTAATAGAAATGATTTAATTAATTAAATAATATAAATTATTTAATTAACATTAGAAGAATTAATAGAAATGATTTAATTAATTAAATAATATAAATTATTTAATTAACATTAGAGGAATGGATAGATTATGCATAGGAAGGGAATAAATGAAATTAGTCAAATAAATAAGATTTATTTAACTAATTAGGTGATGGCATGGGTACCTAGGGAAAAACATGATACAAGGTGTCTAAATGATGGGATGTTGTGACAAGGTATCATAAGAGGGCATTTTTTGGTGTCTACATTTTTCCCCTCTTTGAGATGATGTTCGAGTTGATGAGATTTGTGTCGAGTAACATCATTTCAAAGAAGCTAAGGTGTGGATAGAGGAAAATGGGTGATGATATTAGAATATGATGGTGATGGAATGATGATGCCCCCTCGAGAGGATAGGTGGGTTGGACAAACACAGGTAGGCTCTCGAAATGAAAGGGATGGGTCAAGAACTAAAGATGAAGGAATGGATAGAAGAAGTGAAGGATGCATTATGCTGCACAATGAAAGTGAGCAACCATGATGTTTGATTTAGCACGAGACATTATGCACCAAGGTATAAGGACCAAAGTGGCAATGTCTCTTGTGCCCCAATGTAATACAACCTTGTCTAGACATATGAGGAAGTAAACTTAGAGAACTCAAACCCTAATGCAAAAAAGGTATGATATGACCTCAGATGCAAAGGATAGTGCAAAAAGCTACTCCAACATACACAAGATATGAATATTAGTTGGAAAGATATGGATTTTTTACAAATGCAAGATAAAATGATAACACGCAAAATCAAGCAAGCATGCATGCACAAATAATTCAAAAACAAACAAGGTATTGCCCCTTTCAAGTTGTAAACCATTGATTGATTGATTGATTGATGATGATGATAGTGTTGTCATTGAGGGGAACGATATATCCCTAGATCAACATAAGGATGACTGATTGACTAATTGATTGGTTGATTTGGTTTACAACAAGATTAGGATCAAGACCAAAGGATGCGATTGGATGATTTGACAAGATTGATTAACTTGATTGGTATGGATTAAGGATTGACATGCATTTGGATTATTGCTTGGATTGATTTGATTGAGTTGATTGGATGAAATGGTTTTGATGAAGATCATTGATTTGGTTGAATGGTTGGATGATTGGATTGAGGTGAGGGATTGAATCGATGAAATTGGAAGAAGTAATTAGATGGATTGATTTTATTGCTTGGATTTTTGTTGGCTATTTGATTTTTTTTGTATTTTTGGGAATATTTTGATTTTTTTTTTGTATTTTTAGAATATTTGATTTTTTTATAGATTTTTTAAAATATTTTGATTTTTATTTGAATTTTTGAAATGTTTTTTTTGGATTTTGAAATGTTTTGATTTTTTGGATTTTTTTGGGGATATTTTGATTTTGATTTTAATTTTTTTGAAATGTTTTGATTTTATTTTAATTTTTGAAATGTTTTTATTTTTTTGGACTTTTGAAATGTTTTGAGGTGTTAATGGATGAAAATTTGGGTAGCCTTTGTGCTAGATACAAGGGGAAAACCAAGTCTAGGTGCAAGGGTGAGTGATGGGATAAGGGATAAAAGGCTCATGATAGATGGATGGATGGTATGGATGTATGATTCATAAGAGAGCAAGGATGTGATCTCTAAAGACTATGTTGCATAGGAATAACATGCCGCATTCTAGGTACAAGACTTAGGATTTTTCTAGACAAAACTTATGACAATAGGATAATGATAGGCTTCTTTAGAAAGATGAGGTATGCCAAGAGATACCCAAAGCATGTTTCAACATTTTCCCCTATATCTTCATAAAGATCAAAAGAAGAAGGGTGGATGGATGGACTCAATATGATAGGTATGCATGATGGCTAAAGATGGTAGGTAGGATGGAAATGATATGACATGAAAATGATAGGTTGGATATATAAGACATTGTGCCCGCAAGTGTAAGTGACATAGAAGATCAACTTACACATGACTCCTATTTGCTAGGTTTTCGTCATGGTACTTATCCAAGGTGCCTGTTTACCAGGTTTTCATCATTCGACGAAGGGATTTCTCTTTACTTTTTTTTTCTTTTTCACTTTTTTTTTTGACTTTTTCATTTTTTTTGGTGGATAGGAGAATGGGAATATGGATAGGAGGGACTCAAGTGTCTAGTTCCATGAAAGGTGATAGTCCCACTAGATGGATGTCATTGCATGGACCATGTCAAGTTCTCATAGATGTTGGTAAGGAATGGCATGAGTGTGAGATGGATTAGGTAGATGGTGGATTATGAAAGGCTTATGCAAGAATGTATGGAGAATAGTGGATTATGATGTGGATTGTATAGGACTTATGCAAAAGATGAATGGGGAGGCTTAGTCAAAAGCATGGACCATAGGAAGATGGTGGGGGAGATATGTGGGATAATGAGTGAAGGATGAGGAGATGGAGGTATGTGGAATTCTTGTGAAATGGAAGGGAACCATGACCAATTGTTGCACACATTGTGATAAACTTTGAATATTTTGAAGTGGATGGGTTGTAGGAAGCAATGAAGATGTTTGCTTAGGAGGTGGTGGATGTAGTGCTTTTGGTACCCACATAGACTTAGTATTTTTATGAATTTTATTTTGCTTGTGGGATGAAATATGAGATTCTTGAATAGAGGGGGAATGTGGGGTGGAATTGGATGGTTGGGATTTTTGAGATAAGGATGCTTCATTTGACTTGCTTTCCTTTCTATTAGGGACCCAAACAAACTTAGTTTTGTCCTTTAATTTTGGAGGTATGGGTTTATATAAATTTTGTGATGTATTTTTCTTTGAATTTTTGTACTGATGTCCTAAGGCATGGGGACCCTTAAGATTTTTTACTTTATAGGTAGAGGCATTGAAATTATTTCTTTTGAATCCCATGGGTATGGTGGAATGGGTGGAAGCTTCATGTTTATACAATGTGTGCATTTGTTGATCATGATTAGGAATGTTAGGGTATTTATGGATAAATGGATAAAAAGGATTGGATGGTAGGGATAGTAGGTGTTGGAAGTAATGGTGGTAAAGTGGATGGAGGGATATTAGGATTTGGAAGTAATGGTGGAAAAGTGGATGGTGGAAGGTGTATGGTCACATGCTTTTGACATTTGTAGGATGATGGTTGTGGAATTGCAACATATGTTTTGGGTGTATGATAGGGCTAATGATGAAAGGAGGTGGACTTAGGATGGATGGAGGAAGTACCAACATCTTGATATTGGTGTCCTTGGGGTGTATATCCAAGGGTATCAGAGTGTGGAGGGACTTTGACATGGATGGGATCAAACATACCTTGTTCATGAAGGTCTAGAACTTTACCTTGGTGGTTCATGTTTTGGATTATTCAATGGACAACAAGACTAGGTGCAGGTGGAACACTAGACACGAGTTCCTTATTGGATGGAGAAAATGAAGCAAGGGAAGATAATGGTTGTTTTTGTTCTAAGGAGGAACATTCATGAATGAGGGTGGAAAGACCAAGTGGATATGATGGACTTGCAATGGGGTCAATAGTGGGTGATGGAGGATCATTAGGATCTTGATTAGCATTATGTTCACTTAGATCCAAGGTATTTGTTTGATCTTCTATGTGTTCTTCGGAAACACTTGTCTCATCATGGGAAGTGGGTGTTTGTGTATCATTGATGGGTGAGGTGGCAAGCTCTTGACCATGGAATTCATAAAGTTGGCTAAGGGAATCATCTTGGTCTTCTTGATCATAAAAGGGGTCTTGATCAAAGATAAAAGTTTGATCATGAATAGCATTAGGTTTGTTATGAACATAATCATTAGGAGGATGTTGATCTTTATGTGTATGAGCTAGTAATGTTTCCTCATGTTTAAGATTGTGCTCTTGACATATCTCGTGACTTATTTGAATGGAGGTGGAAGGGGATGACTCTTGAATGGACTCAAAATGTTCTAGATGGCCAACAACATGGAGACATGATGGAGGTTGACTTGGACTTAATGGGGAAGACTCTTGAATAGGCTCAAGGGGGATACTACATGATGGGATTGGAGGAATAGGCATGGTGTTTAAAGACTCTTTGGTAGGTTCAAAAATATGAGTTGGATGACATGGCATTGTTTGATTCCTTGCTAGGAGCCCTTGGGTCACATCCTTTGTAGGTGTATGGGTGGACTTAGGTAGTGCCATAGGTTTAATTTTGAAATGTTTGAATTTAGGGCATAGATTTGATGGAGGATTAGATGTTAGTGGGGGTAATGAAGAGTTTGATGGATTAGAAGGTGGAGAGGCCAATGGATTAGGACTAGGACATAATGGCTTAGGGATAGGAATTTGAGTGGATAGTGGTATGATATAATTAGGGGGTGCATGACCTAGATTAGTGTTCCCCTTGTGAATGGTTGCATTAGAACATGATGAAGTTTGACCTTGTTGCAAGGTAGAACTTAAATTCACATGTGTTTTTCGTGTTGTGGCCTGATAGGTTGACGCGGCATTGACATACAGAGAAGTGGATGGATTAGATTGGTATGAGGTACAAGGGGATGGCACATTAGGTTGAGGTATCATTGGTTGATAATGAATGGATAGGGGATGATGTTGTGGTTGTTGAATTTGAAAAGTAGCAATGAATTGATTGGCTTGAGCTAGGAGGTGTTGGATTTGAGGTGATTTAATTTGTTGAAAATTTTGGAAGAGGGTTTGAAGGCTTTGTATGGGATGGTGGTCTAGGGGTTAGGGTATTTGGTGAAGTGTTTGAAGGAGGTTGTGAAGTTGGGATGCTAGGTCTTCTAACATTGGCATGATGTTGATTGGATTAAAGAAATGATGTTGATTAAGATATGATGTGAAATGAGAAGATTGGATGATATGGCAAGTGTTTATTGGAAGTTTGACTTGGGCAATATCAAACAAAAGATTTCACATGTAAATGCATGAACAGACACATCAAAAATGATAAATTTGTCTTTCAAGATTAAATGTTATGATTAAGCAAACACTTGAATACACACCAACAAGCCTAATGTGATTCAAGTGGGTATGGCCAATTAGGTCTCAAGCTAGTTTGCACAAGGTTGACTAAGGAATGATTTGAAAACAAAATCTTGCCACACAACTGGGAGAAAGGGGTAACCCACCCTTCACCTTCACTTCCCAAAGGTATAAAGTTTTTTGGGGCTTAGCCAAGAGTGACAAAATTTTAACTCCCAAAAAAGTGTCTTTTGATTCACACTTTGAATAATGCAGACTTATCTTATGATTATCCTTCTGAAATACTTCATCCACAATGGCAGATGACAGTGAACAAATGAAACCAAACTTGATAGCAATCTTCAGATCTAAATACTAAAATGCTTAAATAACTGATATAAAGAGATTGAATGAATTCAAATAATGAAATTGCAGAGACCAATGCCTTGTTGGGTATGTAGAGTCAAATGAAACAGAAGTGGGCAGCTTATTCTAGCATAAAATCAAATTGCAGGCATATGATTTGTTCATAACTTGTATAAACAATGCAAGATTATGATTATTGAGCTCTTCTTTAATAATCCATATGAATCTTCCTGATTACTGTGATCAATGAAAAGGATTTAATCCCTACTTGAGAGAACCAGTTAATTAATCACACAAATGCAGCAAATGTGCACAGATAAATTGAAAATAAACTTGTTATTCCAATTTAAACAACCAGAAAAAATCAAATTGGAGACAGCTTCAACAATACTTTTCAATAAGCTTAACGGACAATTGATACCAAAAATAACCTGCCACACCAGCTGGTTTTCATTGGATTCGCCAGTTTAAAACATGCAACATAGTCTCCAGAATAAGAACTTTATTCTACTGTGCTCATTCCTAATCTACTATATCTAATCTAAAATCTGATTCCTTCAATTACAATCTGGGTGCAAATATATACACCAGCAATTAGAAGAAAAATCGCTTCCAAATCAAGTCGGCTACCGTAGAACTGGGGAAAAACCATGTCGGCTTCCAACGGTATTTAGAATTTCACATATGTTGGCCAACAACATTAGAAAATATTTAATCACCAATGGAACAGTCGCCAGGACAGTCAGCAAGTATGCCAAAGGAAAAATAATGTTTATCGCAGCTTGGGTCCCTACCCTACGTTCCCCTGTTCTCTGCTATTCTCCATCGCTGTGACTACCTGTTCGCTATGCCAAAGATAAGAAATTTCGCTATAGCCTATTTCCCTTAGGAAGATGTCACATAGATTTGATTATGCTTTGCTGATACATACTTCACTTCCCATATGTTGCTGTAACCCAAGATAACTCTCACCGAAATGCACCTTGCTCTAACTCACTGTCGCTATAACTTAATGGTGTCGAGAAGACCTTATAGAGAATCCACCTTGTTCCACCAAAAGTTCCTTTATCCCCCCAAGTCACCGAGACAACAGCAAACTCCTGCCAACAAAGTCCCCCTGTGCCCATCGGCGAGACTGGGCACCTCGCCAAGACACTTTGGTTTTCACACCGATGAAATAAGTCTTACCGATGAAGCCATTTATCAGCAAGACAATGAGCCTTCGAAGAGACTCACACCGATGCCAAATGTTATACTGAACTCATTCCTCCACTTTATTTGCTGAGACTTATCCTGATGCGCACAGTCGGTGAAACACCTTGATTTCATTGCAACTCTCACTGAAGACCATCTCTCCTACCGATCGCCAAGATAATAAGGTCTCACCATGACATTACATCAACGCCTAGACCTATGCAAAAATGTGTATCATCCATCATACCGGTCGGCAGGACAAGGGAGCCTCGCCAAGACCAAATGCCAATAACTCCAAGCTTGGCCGAAATGAAACCGTGAGACCCAACCCATTCGGGGAGACCTCACCCCGGTGAAAATACTTATGCCGATATACCTTTCCTCTATCACCAAAACAATATGAGAGTCATGCCGATAACTGCCAGTGAGTAAAATCCATTTTCCACGACACAGGAAATGTCTTGCCGATAGGCAACTCAGACATTTACAAGAAGAAAAGTGGATCAGGGAGACCTCAATGCTGTCACGCTGATACAAACCTAAATGTGAAAAATACACGACATGATGGAAACACGGGAAGAAATATGCAAAATGTAAGCCGAATGTCACGATGGAAGGGAGAATGTGCTTACGATAAGGACTCATAAGGGACTTAGGGGAATGAAAATTTGTGAAATCAGGTAGAAATTTACAGTCCCAACAATCCCTAGGGGTGATGAAATCCCCTAGCAGGCCTCCTATGAATGGTTTGAGAAAAGAAAACCAAGTGAGGTGTTTGTGATCACACACACACTTGATTCACACTCGTAGTTGTTAATTGACTTTCGAAATGAAATGTGTCTATGCAAACAATGGAAGCACTTGTTCCTTTTAGATCCCCAAATCAAAATTTGATGGAAGACAATGGTTAATTTTAGACCTAATTTTTGAAGTGTGATTGAAGACAAGATTCGTTTTAAGAGCCCAAATCCAAATGTGTTGCAAACAAGATTAAGAGATGAAAGATTAAACAAGTGCACCTAGAAGTTTTTTCTTTCCAATCTGCTATCTATGACTGATATTTCTGCTACTATATCTCCTTATGATCACCTACAAGATCAAAAAATGATATTATAATGCAGCCATAAAAAAAATAAGTTCATCAGAAAATTGCAATTTTAGATACATGTTTTTAACATAGCCGAATTAGATTTCATTATTTGAAGATGTTATTGATCTGAAAAATAAAAAATCAAAGAAGAGATCCCTACTAATTGTTTGAGAGCTTTCCATAAATGTAAAGAAGTAAAAAAAATTCCTTGTTTTGCACTCTGAAACATGGATTTTTGAAACCATACAAAAAATGAAGATCAGATTTTTTCGCATTATATTTGACCTCTAAATTAAATTTGTAAAACATAGAACCCCATTATAATTGTAATATTTTTCTAAAAATATAAAAAGTTATGAAAATTTTGTGGATTTGTGTCCAAAAAATCAATTGTATGAAAAAACATAAAATTACAATACCTCCTACAAAAATAACGATAAACCCTCAATTTTTTTTACTGTAGCCTCTTGAGATGATGCAAAAGGCTTTGTGAAAATATTGTAGAAAAATTTGTAGTTGTGTAGAAGATATGAAGAAATTTGTAAAACATGGGGTTTTGTCCAAAAAAGGGAGATCTGCAACAAAAAGTCAATAAAACCTACAAAGGTAGATCAAAGGATTCACATCGGGTTCACCAATGTAATTAGGAGAAAATCATATATAAAACTAAAATAGAAATATATCAAATCCTAACTAGCACAATAGAGTACGAGAAAACATGAAAATCACAATAACAAATGAATGCAAAACCAAATCCATGCTAAACTTGATTTTTCTCCATTTCTCTTCTCCACCTACATGAGAATGCAAGATTTTGAAGGATTGATAATGGAGGAATGTTGGTTGCTCAACTTAGAAGCATAGCGACTTGATGAAAATGATAAATGGAGAATGATAGAGATAGATGGAAGAATGAAGAATGATTTTGACAGAGTGAGGATAATTAAGAATCAACCCCCCTAAATGGATTGTGAGAGGCTTTATTTATAGAGCCTTGGTGTGGATGGAGATAAAATTTGATAAGATTCGATAAGGATTTGATTTTTTTATTTTATTTGATCAAGGAGGAAATAAAACAAGATAAGATAAGATGTTAAAAGATAGAAAGATTTTGATTCTCTTTTAAAGGAAATAAATTATGAAAAAGATGAGAAGGATAATTGATGAATTATCTAATTAAATAAATTAATTAGATACACATGAGTTTCAATTTTGGAAAGAAAGCGAAAATATATTTTTATGATTTTATTAATTAAATAAATATTTGATTTATTTAATTAATGTTGAATTTATGATTTCATCAATTAAATAATATAAATTATTTAATTAACATTAGAAGAATTAATATAAATTATTTAATTAACTTTAGAGGAATGGATGGAAATGATTTAATTAATTAAATAATATAAATTATTTAATTAACATTAGAGGAATGGATGGATTATGGATAGGAAGGGAATAAATGAAATTAGTCAAATAAATAAGAGTTATTTAACTAATTAGGTGATGGCATTGGTACCTAGGGCAAAACATGATACAAGATGTCTAAATGATGCGATGTTGTGACAAGGTATCATAAGAGGGCATTTTTTGGTGTCTATAGACCCAATTTTTTATTTTCACTTTGTCTTCTTGTGCATTCTTCACATGGTCTAATATAGTAGGGGCTTGATGACAGTTCATTTATATAATATTATTATACTTATATATATATTTATGAGCAGCTCTGACCCAAAAATATTAAATCACCCCTATGTCTTCTATTTGTGATAATTTCTTTTTCACTCTCCTTTTATGTTTCTCTCTTCTTTGCTTGAGTTTTCCCTTTCATGTGTGATAATGCCATTCACTTTGATTTTCAAAAAATGCATTCATTTCCAACAAATCTTTTCTTGAGAATCTTTTCAATATTTTTCAAGAATCACATTCTCAACTTAGACCCCTAACGGAATGTGTTTCCTTCATCATGGGTTCGTAAAGAAAGAACTTCAGAAATTTCCTTTGAGGTGGAAGTAGTCTTGACCTTCCCCTCACAAGGGGAATTTTCTTCCTTTTGAATTCCTTGATGAAGTGAACATCTTTTAAAAGGATTCCTTAATGATGAATTGATTTGATAAAAAACATCTCTTTCGCACTTTCAACAACTCATCCCTTGAGTGGACCCCTCTTCACACCAGGTTCTCAAGGGACAACTTTGAAAGCTTTCCAACTTATTGATGGTTTGTGTGACTATTCACTTATTTTCCTATGTGGCTACTTTGTGTTTCCTAGCATGTTTTATCTATAGGTAAATATGTCGCTTTGTAGGTTCACCTGTGAAGCCACTGTGTGACTCTACAAAGTCCCTTTCTTTGGGTTTCTTCCATGTGAGAGATCTTAGGGATCGCCTCCTTGTAGGTTTGCAGGACTATAAGGAACTTACTTTTCTAGGTTTCTTCCATGTGAGAGATCTTAGGGGTCACCTCCTTCTAGGTTTGCAGGCCTGTAAGGCACTTACTTTTTTGGGATTCCTTCATGTGAGATATCTTGTGGGTTTCCTCCTTCCAATTTTGTGGGCCTGTGAGACACTTATTTCGTGGGGCTTCCTTCATGTGAGAGATCTTGGTGGTTGCCTCCTTATAGGTCTGCAGGCCTATGAGATGCTTTCATCTTGCAGGATTTGTCCATCATTGGTCTGAGCACCTTCGGTGTACTTTATGTAGCTTCATAGTTCTGTGGGGCTATAAAGTCTTTTGTTCAAAGCTCCTCAGGGAAAGTACCTATGGAGTCCTATGCTTTCCCTATGATTTCAAGTTCACTAGATCATGGTATAATTCCTCGATAGTTCAAGTATAAATGTCTAACCTTACTAACTCTTTGATCTACTTTATCGAAGCACTCATTAGTATTTGCTCACTAAAGTGGGGAAAAATGTAAAGGAGTGAATTTTCACCCCTTACGAAAATTCCCCTTTTACACACCCTCACCTTAGAAAATCAAATCTGATGGTGAAATTACACATCACCCAATTGTGTTCCTTCCACTTGACATTTGTCCTTTGTGTCAAGGAGAGAATATTTTTCGGGGACGCACACACATCACATAGACATCGATGTTCTACATTTTCATCCTTGACAGATTCTTGCATTTGAAGTTGGCAGATGCATTACTCTATTGATTGGGGATGAATTGTAATGTCTCTTCAACCAACTGACCCTAAAAATGGTATATTCTCCTTCAGTATCCTTCAAATTCATTCATCTTTCACTCAATTTATCCTCTTTTTGGATATCTCTCTTGCAATCTACACACATTCTCAAGCCATCCCTTAGCATTTATAGCATTCATTTCACTCTCAAGTAGCATTTTCAGCACTCCATTGCAGCAACAGTAGCACTCCATCAACTTCACATAGCAAGTGTGAAGCAAGCCATTGAAGCGTAGGCTTGCATTCTTGTGAGACCTCCTTTCATTGCAATTGTAGCTATGGTGACCTTGCCAGGTCCATATTCTCCTCCATTGGCTAGTGAGCTTTTGGGTGGAGGTGATAACATTTCACTCCTATCCTTTGTGATTTGATTGAGTAGCACTATATTTTTTTGTAGTGTGTATTTCTCTCTCTTCTTTCCTCTATCACATATTTCTATTTTGTTTCTTTTTGGTTGTTCGTGGAGGTGGAAACACCAAAACAAGGGTCTGACTGAGGTGGGCCCCTATACAATCCCAACAATTTTCCCTCTTGCTTATGTGTAGGTGTAAGTACATATGGAGCTAGCTGGTGAATAAGCACTTTTATGAAATTATCTTCATCACCTCAACTTTTATCTACCTGCTTTATCATCTTTTTCTTTATCTCTCCTACTTTATTATTCTAATTTCCCTTTGAAACTTACTAGCTAGGTTGTCAGTTAGTTTTTAGGTAGTTTGTATTGAGTTCGCTATTTTTTTATTGTACAAAAACTAGCATGTTGCACTGTCATCCCAGAATTGTGCAGGTGTCCTTAGATAGAGAGTTGTCTAAGACACATCATTGACTCTATAAACTAGCTCATCTAGCCTAAACCTAAGTTTGAGATCTACAAAGCGATAGAAGTACATTATAGTCCTCATCATCCTTGATTCTTGTCTCAAAACACCTTTTAGAGTGAGGTAAGTTAGGGAAGCCCTCCGCTCTTAGGGTATGTGCAAGATCATCATGGAAAAAATAGGCCCTTAAGTAGCAAAAAATTCAGAAAAATCAAAGTTAGGAAACTTGACGTAAAAATTTGAATAAGTTATCTATATTATTTCAAAAATATGTAAGAATAGAATCTATAGCAAATTGAATGTAGTTTCTAAACTACTAGGTTTATTTAAAAAACATATCTATTTGGTGAAAATTTGAAATTTCAATGTAGTAGAACTTAAATTTCAGGGAAAAAATAAGTAGGTGTATGTTTAACCACCCTAACCACAATAAAATGATAATATTTTTTTTATAATATTTTAGATATAAGTAGAGGACTCATGTCTCGATGTGATGCATATTTTTTGTTTTTTTCCAACTAAATAATTAATTATGAAATTTTTTATTACAACTTTTAAAAATGTAAAACTTGTATGTCTAACCACCTTAACTTGGTCAAAACTTCATGAAATTTTTTTTAATCCTATAGTATGAGAAGCATAGAATGTGATGCATGTTTGATTCAAAATGTGACACCGTTTTGAAAGATATAGATATTTTTCAATCAACCTATCAATCAGGACTTTAGTCGTAATTCAAATAGAAAATGAATAATAATTATTTATTAAATTCAAAGTAAAGCATAATTTATATTGGTGGAAAGTTGAGAATCTCTTTTAAAAACATTTTTTCATTTCATCAATTTTGGATAAAAAAAAAGTTTTCAGCCACATACCCTAGACATACCCATCATATTGCCACTTTTTGGCCCATCATGATCCTGCACATACCCCTCAGCTCTTTGTGACCTAGAGCCTTAGTGTGGGTGGTCCCCCTCTCTTACACTTATGTCGACTACTAAATTTTTTGATGAATTCAATAATTAAGATAAATAAACCATTATCAATGCTTTCACTCAGTATATAGTTATTAGTAATGTGAGTATGGAATCTATCCAGAACAAAGTGACTATCAATGTTTGGAAATAATTAGTGCAAAGAGGGTACAAAGCTTTAGATGTTGATGATAAGATGAAAATTGATTCCTTGAATTCTTATGGTTCCTCCCTATCTGGGGAAGAGGCTTCTAATTTGTTAAAAGAATGTTCTACATTCTTTAGAGTCAAACAAAGAGTAAATATTCTTATGAATAAGGAGAAAGATAGTATAGAAAAGATAAGACAACAAACTCTAGACACAATCAAAAATTTGGAAAGGAATTATGGGACAAGAACCAGTTCTTCATCCCATACAACTCAGGCATAGGAGCATGTTAATATCATAGAAGCAATGGATCATCCAATTTTGGAATGTGTTGGTGAAATACATGATGTTCTAGAGGCACTTGCCCCTCTAAATGATACAAAGGAGACTACCAACAAAAAAATTGAAGATCAACACAAAGATGATACTTTTAATGAACTAGAAGAACATCATGAATCTATTGGAAACAATGGTAAGGAAGATAAAAATGAAGGTGAAGGAAGCAAGGATAAAAATAACAATAATGATAAGGGTGATGAGGATAAAAAGGAGAAATAAAACAAAGATAAATCTTCTGGAAAATCCTCTGAAGAAGAAAAAGAGGAAAGAAAAGAAGAGGAAAAAGAAGAAGAAAAGAAAGAAGATGAACATAAGAAAGAAACTTAGGCTAGAAAAGAGTTGAAGAAGAAATCCCCAAGGCTACTAAGTTATCAAAGCCCACCGAAGAATCATTCAAAAGCACTCTCAAAGGTCTACTAACAAGGAAAACAATACTTTAGCCCATGCTACCACCTTAGTTAATTAATCTACTATCGCATCTAGGCTATGTAGATTTAACTAAGATTGCACCAAGTGAGAAAATAAAAATTTCTAGTACTTTTGTCAACTTTGTTACATAGGAAACTGTTAAAACTTATTAGAAACGAAATGAATTAATAAATGAAGCTATTAGAACTTTATAGGAGATATCCCCCAATGTCACCACTAATGATTCCCTAGCAATGATTGAGAACTTAAAGTTTGTAGTTGATTTTTTCATGGAATATACCTCCAATCTTAAGGTACACACTGTTAAAGAAGTGGAGTCAACTCTTATAGAGAACAGGTTACTGATTCTATAGGATAAGCATGCAATTTCACATGAAAAATTGTTACAAAGGTTGAAAGAGGTAAGGGACTATAATGAGGAAGCTTATATGTTATTTACCTATTGCATGTGGCAGGCTGATGCCACTCGAGGTATCAACAACTTAATGGACTCTATAGAGTTTCAACCTGTTGATGCCTCCAAAGACTATAAGGTTGCAAATTATAGTGTAAGATAGGGGGAGCAAACACACCAAGGCTCTAGGTCATGGAGAGCAGAAAGAGGAGGGCTACTCTAACTTACCTCAAGCTAAGCAGGTGTTTTTGATCAAGGATAGAGAATGAAGAGTGCTCGCAAGTGCTAATGTCACTCTACTAATCCAAAAGTTTGGATGGGACGAACAAGCCATTTTTTGGAACCCGAACCATACCTCGAACAACTCTCTACCCGATGACAATATTGTGGGTCAAGGATGACAGCTCAACACACTGGCGTCTCTCTGGGGTGCTAGCATTCGTATGGCTAAAAGTGAAAAAGTATAGTATTGAATTCCAAAAAACCTATTGAGAGTTTAGCTAATGAAGTTCTATGTATTAAAAAAAATGGTAAATGATAGAGTACAATAAATGACTATAAAGATGATAAAAGAGATGACAAAATGAAAATGTGAAGATCAATTCACTAAGAATCTAGTTTTCCAACAAGCTCCAAATGTACATGTACCTACACAAAGAAAAGAGAGGAAAAATGTTGGGGTTGTATATGGGTTTACCTTAGTCAAAACCCCACTTTGGTGTTTCCACCTCCATGGACAATCAGATAGATAAGACAAATAGAAATATAATAAAGGAAATTCTAAAAAGGAGAATATTCAACACTATGAAAAATGTAATGCTACTCTATCAAACCACAAAAAAAGAAGGATAGTGAAGCAATACCACCTCCACCCAAAGGAACTCAAGGCCAATGAAGGGAGAATGCAAGAATACAATATTGGAAAATTCGACACAACCACAACAGTGAAAAAGGAGGTCTCACAAGACACCAAAATCGTAGCTTCTATGGTAGCACAACATGTTCTCAATGGAGTTGATGGAGCAACCAATTGCTAAGCAATGCTCAAGAGTACTAGGTAGTGTGCATAATTTCCAAAAGGATGGTAGAAGATGCTAGAAGATGGAATGGAAATGAGATAGATGCATTTGAAGATCAAAATGGGAGGGAAAGAGCCATTCTCAAGTAGACTAGAAGGTGCAAAGAAGTTACACTTCATCACAAATGAAGAATGTAACATCTCTATGGACTGCAAAGGTAGGAATGTATCATGGATGGTAGTGTTCCATGTAGACATCTATGCACAATGTGTGTCTCCAACAAAAATTCCCCCACTGACACAAAGGACAAGCACCAAGTGGATGCATTGTAGGTAGGTGATGGGGAATTTCTTAGTTGGGTTTGATTTTCTAAGGTGGAGGGATGCAAAAGGGGAATTTGCAAGAGCGGTGAAAATTCACTCCTATACATTTTTCCCCAACTTTAACAAGCATGGGTGTTAATGAGTGTTCAGTAAAGTAGTTCAAAGAGTTTAGAACTATATACATGAAATGTTAAGGAAGCAAGCCACAATCTGGTGAGCTCGAAAGTGTAGGGCAGGAAAAGAACTCAACAGGTACTCTGTCCTGAGGAGGTTCGAACAACAGACTTTGTAGATCCTTAGAACTAAAAATTTGAATGAATTACATCAAATGATGGAAAAATATTGTAGGATGCAAGGACTTCATAGATCCTTGAACCTACAAAGAAGGTACCCCTAGGTACTCTCTCTTGAAGGAAGCCTAGTGTATGGGACTCCATAGAGTCAGATTGGAAAGAAACTTCATAGGTGCACCTGCAAAGCAACATGTTAATCCATAGATAAAACATGTTAGAAAAAAAAAGTGGCCATGTAGGAAGGCAAGCAGAAAATCATGCAGGCAATCAAAAAATTGAAGGAAGAGCTTCCAAAGGGGTCCCTCAAGAACCCTTTAAAAGAAAGGGGGTCCACTCAAGGGACATAGTGTTTGAAAGTCCAGACCTTTTTTGTAAATCAATTCAACATCAAGGAATCCTTTCGAAGATGTTCGCTTCATCAAGGAATTTGAAAGGAAGAAAATTCCCCCTCACGAGGGGAAGGTCGAAGCTTCTTCCATAGAAAATTTTTCTCCCTTCTCTAAGGAAAGTTCTCCAAGTTCTTTATTTTTGAACCCATGACAAACGAAACATGTTCCACTAGGGGTCCTTGTTGAGTATCCAATTTTTTGAAAAATGTTTTGAAGGGATTTTAGAGAAAAGATTCATTGGCCACCAAATGCATTTTCTGAAAATAAGAGCGACATGATAGCCTACCCCTAGGATGGTGCATGCTAAATATAGATGCATGTGAAATCCTAAGGAGGTAAAAGTAAGAATGCAGAAAGTGAAGTTATGTCCCATAGAAAATAGCGAAATGTACCCATAGTGAAATGTACCCATGGTAATGTTGTCACACACATCAGGGATTACACATAAGCACCATAACATCATAAAGCAATCACAAAACATAAGAGAACAACAATTTAAAAGAGAAAATAACATAACAAACGAGGGACATAGGGGTGATTTGATATTTCAGGGCCAAAGGTACTCATAAATATATATAAGTATAATAATAGTATAGATGAACTGTCATTAGCCCCCTACTATATTAGAACATATGAAGAATGCATGAGAAGATAAAATAAAAATAAAAAGATTGGGTCAATATGGAAGGGAAGCCTAAATTCCCCCAACACTTTACATCATCCCTAATTATCAAAAATCAATACACATAATAGAGGAAGAATGATGCAACAAATAGAGGAAGTTTTATGACACAAAAACACTCCTATATCCAAGCACCTACAAGGGTGACGAGGGTCATCCATACACATGAAACACAAGCATGGGGGAACACAAACATACACACAATCTAGTCTACAAATAAATAAGAGGAACCCCCTAGTCCTCATCAACCAAGATGTCATCAACCTCCTAATCTAGATAATTATACTAGGAAGGCGAATGAGCCTGCAAGGGTAAAATATCAAGGGGGGAACCCTTCAATCCCCCACAATGAGAGCCAAGGAAGGAGACTCTTTAGGGTCACCTCCACTCAGTTCCCATGGGCTAAAAGTTAGCGACTTCGCAAAGATCATTGAAAGGGTTGAGAGCTCATCTCGAGAATTCAACATGTAATTCATAGGAGTGTCATATGTTAATTCTATGGGTGAGGGAGGTGGTGCTCGAGATTCACTACTAGGCTCACCAAGAGACTTGGGAGCACTAAAAAAATCCAGGGATGCTGAAACTTCTTCTATCACTAGGATGGCACATGATAATGCAAAACCACCGTCTGAAGAAGGTGAACTCCTCTTTCGACCTCCTTTACTAGCAAGGACATCCTCCATCTTCCACTTCATTAGGGGATGTGAGACCCCCACAGATGAGGTAGAAGGTGTGAAAGAGGAGACTGTGACATACACCACCAAAGTGTTTGGTATGTCCACGGGCTTTGAAAATGTTAGGATGTCTAAGAGGGACATCAAAATAGCTGGATCAATTGAAGGAGTAATAAATACCAACACCTTTTTTGGGTGAGGATCATTTACACTCGTAGCGGGAGCTAGAAGTAGCACTGAGGATGATGAAACTAAAGTAGAGGGGATATGAGAGGAAGATGTGGTAGAAGGTTCCAGAGAAAAAACTACCAACTCCCCCTCATTCCTCTACAAAGCAACCTGCTCAGTGGCTAGAGCATTTTTTTGATGCTTGTGCTCATGTACAAGGTGGTTCCTGCAACTCCACGAGCTGGGAGGGGATAAAAGGATCCTACTTGGCCATAAAATTTTCCATCATGGTCATCTCCATTAGAGGATGAGACTCCTGGGTAGGAGCAGGAGGGAGATATTGAGAGGAGGTTAGAACAATAGTAGGGGGAGTGGGATCCAATGCCTCCGTGGTGGACCTCTTCCCATTCACTACCTTGGTGGAAGGAGTGGTAAGAGGTCACGAAGGCTAAGACATGGAGAAATACCCATGAGGACCCTTCCCCTTACCATACCAAATGAGCCTAGGCATCATGGGTAGAATAGGAAGTTCGAGCGTTTGATGTTTAGGCTTCCACCAAGCGGGCACCATCACATTCTCCAGCAAGCACCTAGGAAAAACATTTAATGTCACAACAAGGCAAGAGGAAGCGATAGGTAGGACAATGGAAGAGGAGGAAGAAGAACCTTGAGAATGCTTCTCTTCCTTCCTTCTTTGGGCCAAGGTGGCATCATTTTCCGCTTTCAGGCAGGACCTATGCAAGATGGCATAAGGGGAAGGAGGGTACCTCACTTTAGGCATTAATCATCCACTCTTGTACTTCACATAGGATTGGTACAAGAGGTCCATTATAGGAGGAAGAGGACCAATGGGCACAAGCTAGAAGTGATCCAACAAGTAGCCACCATGTGCAATCGATGACTTATAGCTGGTGTCATGGACTACATGCACTATACCCTCATGGATGAATTTTAGATATTTATGCACTACTAAGGGAACTGCATTCATAGCAACCAACTAGGGGATATCCAATTTAACTTTAACGAGTTCAGATCCTACGATTATGTGAAAGAGTAAACTCACTAATTTAGGTCCAACTAATACTGACAAAGTGATGGAGACAAGGGGAGGTATGGAAATTTCATTATGTGTACAAATGGTACTCTTCGATTCGTCATACCCATCTTTGTGTATGAAGTTAATCAGCAAAATCTCCTCAATAATGACATTCACTGGACACATGGGGTCAACAAGAACACCTGTTATAGTGTTTCCATTGATTCATGCAGAGATGTATAAGGGAGATGGCTCGCTGTTCTATTTCATTAGAAAGTCCTATAAGGTGAAATTTATACCAGAGGAACTACTTATAGGCTACACAAATGGGATGGGTAGATGTAAAAAGGAGACCATCGCGTATACTACACAGAACTTTCACAGAGCCCCCAAAGGTTTTGCAATTAGATAGTGACCCGACTAAGGTTTCATTCCACGATGCCTATGGGACCTTCCAACTACACTACTAAGGGTTGTAGGTTAGGTTGCAAGCAAAGACACCTCACAACACTCACACCCATAACACTCCTAGGATATGAGGAAAGGGCCTTTCATCACTGCTAAATAGAAGAAAAATGGTTCATGTTAGGCTCACCAAAATGTAATAGAGGGGGACCAACCACACCAAGGCTCCAATTCATGGAGAGTTGAGAGTGGAGGGCTGCCCTAACTTACCTCAAGCTAAGAAGGTGTTTTAGGTTAATGATAGAGAATGAAGAGAACTCTCAAGTGCTTATGTCACTCTACTAATCTAAATGCTTGTATGGGACTAAATGAGCAAGTTTTTGGAACCCAAACCATACATTAGACAACTCTCTTTCTGAGGGAAATAGCATAGGTTAGGAATGATAGCGTGGTGGATTGGCATCTCTCTAGGGAGCTAGCATTCATATGGATAGAAATTGAAAAAGTACAATACCAAATGCCAAAAAACCTACTAACAATATAGCTAATGAAGTTCAATGTATTAAATAGAATGGTAAATGATAGAGTACAAGAAATGACTATAAAGATGATAAAAGAGTTGAAAAAATGAAGGTGATGAAGATAAACTCCCTAAGATTCTAGTTCACTAGAAAGATCCAAATGTACACGTACCTACACAGTCAAAAAAGGAAAAATGTTGGGGATGTATAGGGGTTTGCCTTAGTCAAACCCCTACTTTGGTGTTTCCAACTACACAGATAGCTAGATAGTTAAAGAGAAATAGAAATACAATAAAGGAAATGCTAGAAAGGATAATATTGAACACTACGAAAAATACAATGCTACTCTATCAAACCATAATGAAAGAAGGATAGTGAAGCAATACCACCTCCACCCAAAGGAACTTAAGGCCAATGAAGGGAGAATGCAAGACTACGATCTTGGAAAAGTTGACATGGTCATAGTCATGATGACGGAGGTCTCACAAGACACCAAAATCACAACTTCTATAGTAGCACAACACGTTCTCAATGGAGTTGATGGAGCAACCGATTGCTAAGAAATGCTCAAGAGTACAAGCTAATGTGTGGAATTTCCAAAAGGATGATAGAAGATTGTATAAGATGGAATGAAAATGAGATAGATACATTTGAAGATCAAAATGGAAGGGAAAGAGTTGTTCTCTGGTTGGCTAGAAGGCACAAAGGCATTACATTTCACAAATGGAGAATGTAACAAACCTATGGATTCTAGAGGAAGGAATCTGTTAGGGACTACAGTGTGGAGTGCAAACATCTGTGCACTACATGCACATCTCTGATAAAAATTCCCACACCGACACAAAGAACAAGTGCCAAGTGGATGCATTGCAAGTAGGTGATGTAGAATTTCTTGGTCAGGTTTGATTTTCTAAGGTGGAGGGATGCAAAAGGGGAATTAGCAAGAGGGGTGAAAATTCACTCCTATACAAATAGAAACTACATTGGTTGGACTTCTATTGTAAACCTTCAAAACAATTTTTTCATTCTACAAAGGAAAAAATAAGATGCCATAAGGTGATTTGGACAACTTGGAGATTAGGTCATGTCTAGACATATTTCCATAATAAGTGCCTTGGTAGATGTAGAAAAACTGGCGAAGATGAACATAAATCATTCCACTCTAGAAGAAGGAGAAGAGTTTCTAGTGGAACTAGAATCACTAAATAAATCTTAGCAAAGAAAAAGGGATTTGGGATGATCGAAAACCTTCTTGGGAAGCAATTCTCAAGGAGTTAAAAGGTTCCCCTAGCTCTTGTTAAAATTTTCTATTTAATTTTTCCTTACCCTTTGTCCCTAATGTCAAAGGGGGAGAAGGTTCTATAGGGAGAAGGATCTATGTGAAGGAAGGTCCAGTGTAAATAATTTTTTGGTTTTAAAAATAGTTTTGTGTTTTTGTATATTTGAAAGGGGAAGTTGAATAAAATTTTGGCTTTGGAGTTGAATGAGTTGATGTTGCACAAATTTGGTTTTGAAGTAAGCTTCATTTTTGTCACATGTTGTCATCAATGACAAAGGGGGAGATTGTTGCAAGAATGAAGAAGGATACCTCTAGTTTTTTTGTATTTTTTATCATTGATGCCAACATTGTTTGGTGTCTACATTGATTCGGTAATTTGGTTTGGAATCACTCTAGGTAGAATATCGGATCATATGATTTTGGTATGTTAGGATTGCTAGATGCAGCTGTAGTTAGGGATTCAACAATTTTGGTTGATTAAGTTGAAAATTGTAAATGACAATTGTTTAGCTTATAGTTTTTGTTATGATATTCATCTAGCCAACTTAATCAAGTGGTATATGTTTTCTAGATGCTTAATTTTCTTGTGTTTTGGTCTAGGTTTACCTAACTTATACTTGCAACATTTTGTTTTAAGCATCAAAGATGTTTTTTCTTTGAAGCTGAAAAGACATTTTTAGTTAGGTATTCTTACATCTAATTAGGCTGACCTAATTTATTTATGGAGATGTAATCATGTATATATATATATATATGGAACGTCCATATACGATTTAGATATACATATAGAAAATGTGATAGTGCGAATATATGTGATAGAATGATATTGTGAAGTTGTTGATAGTTGTTGATAGTTGCTATATTCCTACAAACTGGTGCAAGACTTTAGTTTTCTAGAGCTTAATTGGAACTATACTCAGCACACAAAAGATGCATTTCATCAACTCATATTTTGGAAATGAGCCACACTCTTTTGTAATCATTTTTAGGCTATGAGCCTTTCAAGGATAGTGTGCCTTGGCAGTGTACCTTGTAATATCTTATGACCAGTTATAATATATTGTGATTTAATCCTCACTATGGTTTTTTCAACTTTGGGTTTTCCACGTAAAAATCTTGGTGTCTATGAGTTGTGTGATGTTATGATCTCTTTCATGTTTTTACTTGAAGTTGATGCTAGATATGTTTAAATAATTGGATGGTTAGTAATCAAATGGTTTTTTAGAATATTGATTCACCCCCCTCTTAGTATTTTGTGTGTTTAGTCAACTTGAAATACTTTATCAAAATCAAGTAGTGCTAACACAGGTTGCTTTCTCACCTTTTTCTTCAACAATTCAAAACTTCTTTGTGCTTTGGATGTCCACTTAAAATATTTCCTATCTCCTCTCATTTTTTTTTTCATGGGTGTGCAAATGATACTAAATATCCTAATGAACTTCCTATAGAAACTTTCTAGTCCATGAAATGATCTTACGTCTTCAATGTTCATTGGTGTAGGCCACTCAACAATTACTTGAAACTTCTTAGGGTTCATTTTTAATCCTTTATAAAAAATGAAAAACCCTAAATACACCAACTCCATTTTCATAAATATACACTTCTTGATGTTTATTAAAAACTTCCCCTCCCTCAGCCTCTATAATACTTGTTTGATGTGGTATAAATTTTCTTCCCTAGTCTTACTAAAAATTAGAATATCATCAAAATAAACAATAAAAAACTTACCC
The DNA here is from genome assembly GCA_007258455.2 of Sequoia sempervirens. NCBI lineage: Eukaryota > Viridiplantae > Streptophyta > Pinopsida > Cupressales > Cupressaceae > Sequoia > Sequoia sempervirens. The sequence goes on along the minus strand of VDFB02000003.1, from coordinate 51,143,736 downwards.
AAAAATTGCTCTAGTACCTTATTCATCAACATCATGAAAGTGCTAGTTGTGTTGCTCAATAAAAAATGAATCACTAACCACTCATATAATCCTTCATTACTCTTAAATGCAGTCTTCCATTCATATCCTTCTCTGATTCTGATATGATGATACCCACTCTTTAGGTCAATCTTTGTGAAATACTTTTCTCCACTCAAACAGTCCATAATGTCATCCATTCTTGGCAATGGGAATCTATACTTGATTGTGATCCTATTGATTTATTTTGAGTTTTTACAATCCTCCACTCTCCATTTTTCTTTGGTGCCAATACAATAGGTACCACACATGGGCTTAAGCTCTCTCTAATCAATTCCTTCTTCAACAATTCATGTAATTTTTAGTTCAACTCTATATTTTCTATAGGTGTCATCCTATGTGTCGCTTTGTTAGGAAAACTGATCTAGATATTAGATCTATATGATGACTGATGCTCTAGACTAGTGGTAATCCATCTGGTATATTCTCTGATATGATATCCTAATGTTTTGTTAATAGTTCTGCCACTTCTATTTATGGTGGATATCCTCCATTTGTGATAGAATTTACTTCCTCCTAATCACTACACTTCTTTGGAATTAATGCAAAACACATGATCTCATGCCTCAATCCTTCTACAAAATTCCTTCCATCTACCAAACATATTCTAGAAGTGATACAAACTTCACTTTTGTCCTCTTCTCCCAAAGGTATCAATATGTCTCTTTCCATTTGAAGTCATAATATAGGTATTCTTCCTCCCATCATGACTTTCTTTCCTATCATATTTCCATGGTCTTCCCAATAATAAATGGGATACATCCATAGGAATAACATCACATCCTAGCAGCTTCTTTGTATTGTAAATGGTTTTAGGTCCCTTAAAAACCTTCTTGTATTGGGTTTTGGGTCCCATCAAAACTTGGTTTTCCTCATCAAAAAACATCACACAACACTTCATCATTATATGACCCTATATGAAATTTCGCCAAAAATTGGTCACTCACCAATATCTTATGTTCATCCTAAATCCATGCTATCTTTTAGGGCTTTGGATGTTCCTAACTTTTCAAATTCATCTTGGTTACCATCTACTCAAAACTAATTAATCAGTACTACCACTATCAATGATAACTTTACATACCTTACCTCTAGATTTACATCTCATCTTAAAAAAATTCTTCCTTTGTGGAGGTTCCTTGGTCGCTTCTTCATGCATGAAATCTCTCCACATTACTAATGACTCACCATTTTTTGGTTTCCCAACTAAACTATGGGATCCAACATGTTCTTCATCCACATAATTTGTTCTTCTTGTGTTCTTAGTCCTCTTTTTCATACTTCCTTGATAAAATTCAAATGCTCTATGTTCTGTGCCTCCACACTTGAAACAAGTTCCTTTGATAGTCTCTTCTAAAATATTACTTCATCCCTCTTGTATCCATCATTTTAGTATGAATTATGACCTCCTCTATCACTATGGTAGAAATTATTGTCCTCTCTTCCTCTACAATATGAATTGTTGTCCTTCTCTTCATCATGGTAGGGTTATACATCATTTTTTGTTCCAAGTATGGTCTTCTCTCTTTGGATTGTGATCAACCTTTTTGGGGTCTTTCTCTTGCACTTCTCAGTATTTGTTCAAATTTCTTATTCAAATTTTTCTCTACCTTCAGTGCGAATTGGTATTCTTCTTCAAATATTGTTATCATCACCAGGCTCAACTCTGCTTGGATGTTTTCTCTCAATCCATTAATGTCCCACACAACCTTCTCCTTTCTTACTTCACTATGACCAACCCTGATGATCATCTTGTAAAATTCTTTGGTATACTTTTTCACAAACTTCTCCTTTTAACTTAGATTCTATAATCTCTTCAACAATTGAAACTCATTACTAGCAAGTATAAATTGATTCTTCAACTTTGTCACCATCCTATCCCACTTTGTGATTTTATCCTTTCCCCTTCTATTCCTATATAATTGAACTTCTTACTACCAAATAGAAACATAACATTTTAACTTATTTTTTTCAAATCTCACCTTCTCTAGATCTTTAATTTCTTCATACTCAAAGTATTTTGAACCCCTATTCAACCTATTTGAAACTAGAGACAATAACATTAAACAACATAAAAATTTAGTATTTTAGTTTCTTGAACCCTCGTTAGGGACTCAAAAACCCCTAACCATCAAAGTCATACTATAGGTGTCTTAGGACAATTCTTCATAGATTTTTGTCTTTGTATGTTCAGTCCATATCTACTTACAACTATCTAATTTGAAATTCTAAAAGGATGTTATTTCCTATGTGAGAAATATATCATTTTTCTTAGCTTCTTTCAAAAAATTTAAAGAGATTTATGTTTTAGGAATTGAAATTATTAGTTGTGTAGGATAATTGTTTACATCTTTTGAAGCATTGCATAATTTGGGTAGTGTAGTTTTCATTTTTGTACAAATTCAAAACCCTAGGTTGTTACAACACATTGCAAAATCCATAAGGCTAGAAGAGGCATGTTTCCTTTTCAAACATATGGTTTTCATTGGGTATCACATAATTTGTATGTTTGTAACCTTCCTACTTATGATCATAATCTAAGGAAATAAAATGAAATATTTGGAAAGCATGTTAATCACTCTCCAAATATCTCTCCCATTTATGAGAATTCTTTGGTGCAAGAGGATACAATCATAGTTTTTCTTCTCTCGATACCTCTCCTACTTGTGAAGAAGGTAACTTGGTGTTAGAAGACCCAATCATTGAGTATCATGAGAATATTTTTTGTACCTCTCTAAATATGTATACCACTTGGGAAGATATTATGCCACAAGAGAATGAAATCATTGACACATTTCTTAATATCACTTTTCCTAGTATCCATTCATATCCCAACATCTCTCCCACTTGTGAGAAATTTTCAGTGTAAGAGGATACAATCATTGAAAATCATGATAACATAGTTGTTCTTCTCCTGATTCCTCTCCTACCTGGGAATATATTGTTTGGAAAGAGGATGAAATCACTTATACATTTATTTTAAAAGATAGTAAGATGGCTTTCTTAAATGAAGATGATAAGGTGACCTTAGATCCCCCTTGTTATAAAATCATCAACAAGAGATAAAATCCATTGAGGTTATGGATGCATAAGTGAATATTAGGTCTCCTTTAATTATTGGGCCTCCTCAAACTCCTTTTAGACCTCTTAAGATTCCTATAGCTATTGAGCCTTCTAAAAATACTTATGGACATCCTAAGAGTCCTCTAATTATTGGACCACCTAAAAATCCTTTCCTTATCTTGTTATAGGACCTCCTAAACCTCATGGAAATATCCTAATATTTTAAAAGAAACTTACTTTTGGATATTTTTGATATGTGGTTGTCATTGATGTCAACACTATTGGAATTAATGTCTTTAAGGTTGTATATGTCGAGGATATTGATAAAATTGTAATAAAATAAGTTGCAGGTTGTCAGTGATGTAGTGAAGTTCAGTATTGCCACCATGCTATTGGCTAGCTCAGTCTATTGATGATAAGAGGTTGTGTATTAAAGGGTTTTTTTTCAAGTACATCTAGTTTATCCGCATGAGGTTTAAGAGGTTCACATGAAGATTTGACTGAGTTATCAGTATTTTTGTTCTGAAAGTTGTTTTGTTGCTTCAGTTGGTGTTCTTGAAAGAAGATAATATGATTCTAGTAATTTGAGTTGTTGTAGATGCTTCTATAGTTATTCAAGATGCTTTTGGGTGTTTCTAGATCATGCTTTATCTATGTTGTTGATCTGTATTGATCATTGTGGTTGCAATTGGTGATTTTCTTCTGTATGTTCATGTTTTACATGATCATGGTCGACAAGGTGATTATAGCATGTTGTGGATCTTCGAGGAATAATTGTTTAAAGTGTTTCATATTCAAGGATGTTGTTTTGTGTCATTACTATGTTTTGGCCAACATTGTTTGATGTGCATTAATAATTGTTTATTGATTTGGGCCAACATTTTGTACACATTTTATATTTTGTTAGAGCCGACATGTAGTTGATGTTATCCCTAGTTATGGATATATATATGATCGATTGTTCATACCATTTGGAGGAATGGTGTAAGTGGTGAGAAAAGTGTGCGATTGTTGTGTGCGAATAATGTTATGATCTTTCAAAGGCAGAAGTAAAGTGTGAAGAGGAGTGAGCAGGTGTTTATGTGCTTAACTTGAACTATAATTAGGAATTAGCAAATGCTATTTTCTCAGTTCAAAATATTTTGAATGTAATCCAAATGCTTCTGTAAGATAGTGAGTCTTCCTTTGGGTAGTAAGCATTTTGTATTTGAGCATGAGCTCTAGGCAGTGTGCCTGAATGCATGTGCATTCCCCATTTACAATTCTTTTATACTTTTAACAAAGTATAATCTTGTGGATTAGCCTCCACCGTGTTTTTTCCCCTAATAGGTTTTCCATATAAAAAATATTGGTTTTATGTGTGTTTCTGATGTGGTGATGGTTTATGCTTTCATGTTTATTTATTAGATCTAAGAATAAGTTTAATATGTATAATTTCTGTGACAATTGATTCACCCCACCTCTCAATTATCTACCCTTGTGTTGCCAACAATTGGTATTAGATCTTGTGTGGAGAAAGATAATCTATATCTTTGTCATTGATGTCGAAGGGGGAGAAGATTCATGTGAAAAATTATGGAATAGTTAAGGAGAAAAGAGTCAAAATCTAAGGGGGAGAAAGTGCTAATAGAAAGTTGTGTTGATGGTGTTTTTCACATCATGTGTTGCCATCAATACCAAAGGGGGAGATTATTGGATATTGTTGATATGTGGTTGTCATTGATGTCAGCACTATTGGAAATAATGCCTTTAAGGTTGTGGGTGCTGTCATAATAGTGGTTTACAATTCCTGAGAGGAACGGATTTTAGCTGAAATCACATATCTTTAGAAAATATAATAATTTAATCCTTAAAAAGTTCCATTTTAAGGATTCCAATTGAAGAGGGTTTGATCAAATCACCTTAGATCAAACCCCCTTGGATAGAACCTCGCTAGTTTCAAACCATACCTATAAATGCGTCTCCTTTACACCTATCAAAATGCTAATAAAAAATCACTTTTGATTTAGCTTTTGGGGGATCAAATGAATTGATTTAAAATTTATTTGAAATGATTATGGTATTCCTCAGAACAAGCTATCCAATGAATATAATTTTAATATGTTTTGGTTTTGTTATGTATTTGTTTTTTAAGTTTTATTAAACATAGGTTTTTCATCGAAAATGAATTTCTTTGTTCTTCACATGTGGAAAAATAGAAGATTATCAATTTTTTTTGAAAAATATGACTACACTAGATATTGAAGTCCTTGATCCAACAAAAAATAAAATAAAATTTTGACATATACAAAAAAAGTTACGCGTTATCTCGTCATTTGATTTATTTGACTTTGAAACTTGATTAAGGAAAAATATTCAATAAAAACTATCTAACCAAGTGGAAGCACTAGATATCAGAGTTACAAATCTAAATTTGAAATAATTAGAATTTTATCCTTCATGGAAAAAAGTTATCGTTATACGGTGTAAGTCACTTTTTAAAAATGTTTTCTGAAAAAAATCTATTTTCGTGGGAGATGGAAAAAGAAGTGCAATTTGATTCCAAAAATTTTGAAAAAAATATTCTACAGACAAAATTTGATGAGACTCTAGTTTGCACCATCTTCAAATTCCTCACAATTTAGCCACTATAGGTGCCCGAATGTGAAGATTTAGTTAAAAATAATAATTTTAGTGTCCAGTTTGGCCAAAAATTGTAAACCACTATTATGGGATCACCCTTCAAGTATATGTCGAGGATATTGAGAAAATTGTAATAAAATAAGTTGCAGGTTGTTAGTGATGCAGTGAAGTTCATTATTGCCACCATGTTCTTGGCTAGCTCAATATATTGATGATAAGAGGTTGTGGATTAAAGGGTTTTCTTTCAAGTACATCTAGTTTATCCACTTGAAGTTTTGAGGTTCACATGAATATTTGATTGAGTTATTAGTATCTTTGTTCTGTTAGTTGTTCTATTGCTTTAGTTGGTGTTCCTGAAAGAAGATAATATGATTCTAGTAATTTGAGTTGTTGTGAATGCTTCTATAATGATTCATGATGCTTGTGGATGTTTCTAGATCATGCTCTATCTATGTTGTTGATATGAATCGATCGTTGTGCTTGCAATTGGTGATTTTATTTTGTGTGTTCATGTTTTTCATGATCATGGCCGACAGGGTGATTGTAGCATGTTGTGGATCTTTGAGGAATAATTGTTTAAAGTGTTTCATGTTCAAGGATGTTGTTTTGGGTCCTTACTATGTTTTGGCCAAAATTATTTATTGATTTGGGCCAACCATTTATACACATTTTATATTTTGTTAGAGCTAACATGTAGTTGACATTATCCCTAGTTGTGGATATATATGATCGATTGTTTATACCATTTGAAGGAATGCTGTCAGTGGTGAGTGAAGTGTTTGAGTGTTGTGTGTGAATAATTTTCTGGTTTTTCGAAGGCATAAGTGAAGTGTGAAGAAGAGTGAGTAGGCGTTTATGTGCTTAATTGGAACTATAATCAGGCATTAGCAGATGCTATTTTCTCAGTTCAAAATATTTTGAATGTAATCCAAATGTTTCTATAAGATAGTGAGTCTTCCTTTAGGTAGTAAGCATTTCATATTTTAGCAATGAGCTCTAGGAAATGGCTTGAATGCATTTTCATTCCCCATTTGCAATTCTTTTATAATTTTAGTAGAGTATAATCTTGTGGATTAACCTCCACCGTGGTTTTTCCCCTAACAAGGTTTCCACGTACAAAATATTAGTGTTATGCCTGTTTCTGATGTGGTGATGGCTTATGCTTTCATGTTTATTTATTAGATTTGAGAATAATTTTAATAAGTATAATTTTTGTGACAACTGATTCACCCCCCTCTTAGTTTTCTACCCTTTTGTTGCCAACACTTAGTAGTAACTATGTGTCATAATAACTAAGTTATGATACTATAGCTCACACATATAATACTAGGAACAATAAGAAGCCAAGAAAGTACCAACACCCATTCCATTTCCTCAACCATACCTCCCACCTATACCTAGTATCCAAGAGTGTAGTGGTAAACAATATGATTTTGTTGAACACCTTTCTAACACTCCTACTAAGATATCCTTAGAGGATTTAATTTAATCATCACCTATGTAGCATGACATGCTTCAAAGTAATTTTAAAAAAATTATGATCCCTCCTAGTGCACAACCAAATGAGGTGAATGCTTTGATTGAGAATATGAAATCACCTAATTTGGACATTGTCTTTCATCAAAATGAGTTACCCATTTGGAAACACAAAAATAAAATGATACTTTGATGATAATGGAAATTATTAATAGAGTTGGGATTAGATGCACCCTTATTGATAATGGTTTAGGGATTAATGTGTAGTGTAAATCTTTTGGATAAATTGGAGTAAAAAAAATTTAATTCAACCCGCTAATTTTTCAATAAAAGGTTTTGATTACATGGAAGGATAACCATTGGTTTTGATAGCGTTACTATTAAAGTTGGTAAGGTTGTGTTGCAAACTCTCATCCATGTCATGCCCCATGATCTTTGATATAATCTCTTTGGGGTAGAACATAGATTCATGAGATGAATGAAGTACCTTCAATGCTTCATCAGTCAATGAAGTACATATAAAACAATAAGGTTTACACAATAAAATCTAATCCTAAATTTGAAAATTGTTTACAAACTAAATTAGGAAAAAAGGATCCTCTTAGAACATTGACACCAACTACAAAAGTGGAACCTTTACAAGTTGAGGATAAAGATGAGATCCTTCCATCCATAAAAAAATTTCTATTTGATTATTGGTAATCATTATATTTTACACCTATATTCATGGGGGAATACAAGGTGATATAATCCAAATCAAAGAAAGAGAAAGAAGTAACAATGATATCAACAGAACCTATCCCTTAATCCTCAAAAATATGTGATTTTGCAACTTGTAGCAAATAGGAAGATACAAATAACACATTTAATTATGATAAATATGATCATAAATAACCACCTTATTCAAAAAAATGGAAGCCATTTATAGAAGAGGCTATGAACTTTTAAAACAACTTAGCATTTTCAACATTATCGAGTGAAGGTCACCATGCAAAAAAGTTATTTTATAGCATAAAAACATTATTTTATGCTAAACACCTTTGAGAGAAGTTGTTTAGATGCATACCTTCACTTGAAGGTCCTTTGAGTGAAGATTTTACTTCAATTGAAGGTGCTCACTAAATATGTCCCTCTTAGCCCGAAAAGGTTCATTGTCCTAGAAGTGAGACACAGTATTGTGATTTCACCCTTTGGTGCATATTTTATGTACCTTAGCATGTATATTCTTGTAGTTTCATAAGCTTACTAAGTAGGAGGAAAATATAATATAAATTGCATAACCTTGGAATTTTATATTATATTTTGGACTCACTTTGGTGTTCATATCCCCTAGTGTGTTTAAGGTGAAAATTTTATCCCTTTTCTTAGCCATTTCCCCCTATGGTGCCAACACCATACCTCCCATAATCCTTTTGTCAAAATTAATGTTTCATTTGTGTTAGTATTTTCTTTGGTGTTTGGCCCTTTCTAGAGATGAATCTATCTAGACACTATCATGGAACATTATTTTTTGTGCTATTTGCTAGTATCCCATAATAATATCATATTTAGCAATCATTTTTTATAAATTTTTTACCTACTACCTAACCTAAGTTAGTGATCACCATTGTTGAATGAACAAGACAACTAAGATGGGGGGTGAATCGGTGGTAGCAAATTAAAACATCAAATGCCTTAACAATAATCAAATCCACATGCATTCATTAAACCATTATTCTATTAAAAAGATTAATGATGCATTGCAGATAATAGAAACTGAAATAACAACACTATACACAAGATAACACCAGATTTAGATGGAAAACCCAATTATGGAAAAACCATAGTGAGGATTAGTTCATAATATAAGTAATTAAAAAATTAGTACAAGGGATCACTACTAGAATAGGACACAATATCTAAAAAGGCTCATAGCCAAGGCTCACTACCACATAAAGAAACAAAGAAGATAGAAGAGAAATGTTGCATAGAGAAAAAATTCTCAATGCAACAAGGAATCCACCACAAATGCTCCAACACTTTTGCAGCCTTGCATGAAAGATTGTAGACACCCTCAACTCACTTCCTTCTAGAATACAACACTTTGAAATTCATATTGCTCTACTCAAATTCACATCACATACATCACTCTCATCAATCTTACATATATGTTGCTTCTCTCTTACATCTTAAATCAAAACCTCTCTTATTTATATCAACCTCAACCTTGAAAACCTTCTCCAAGGTCCAAAACTATTTGTTACATTCAAAATTTCAAATTATGTCAGCCTAAACATTCCTATGGTGGATAGGAATGAAAGTGGACAAAAAAAAACACTTAATTGGAACCCAAATTAAATCTCATATGCCATGCTATTCCTTCATTAATACTTGAACATCTTTGTATGTAGTGTAAACACTTGGTTGGTTGTTACCCATGAAAACACATTAAACTTTAAGAATGTATGCTTCCTTAAATCAATATGAAACTTCCAAACAACAAAATTCACTTGAACACAATCTAAAAATATCCTGAAAACCATTAACTTCCTTCACAAAAAATCTCTCCTAAAGATTATAATCATACTATTTATCAATAAAATACTACCAGATACTACAATACTCTGTAACTCAAATAAATTATTCCAATATTCCTAATCACACATCCTCTTCACATAAATAAGAGAACAACACCATTAAATATCATTCAAAACCACAAGTCCTGAAAAGAAACTACGAAGAAATGTGGAGAAAATACATTTCTCCCAAACACCTTTGTACAACAATGCAAAACCAGTTCACATACTAGTGAACAAAACTTCCTCTGACCATCAATCCAAAAAGCCCAAATTCACATATATAAACTTTGAACAACTCTAACCAACATATCCAAACCAAAAAGTTAGATCGTCAACCTGAAAGAAATGTGAAGCAAAACCAAAACACCTCTACAAACTAGAAGGCCTCGTTTTATCATTTTTCTTGGTATCCTAAACATTTTCATCATGCAACAAACTTTCTCAATGCATATTTGACATCAATGATAACACTAGCCTATATACATTCCTATTGACATCAATGACAACACCTTCATACTTGGAAAAATCTCTCCATTTGTCATTGATGGCAACACAAGATGTGAAAAACCATCAAAGAAAACTCTCATTTCTTTTTTATTGATTACATAGCTTACACAACATTTGTCACTCCCCCTTTCAACTTGTTCTTTTTCACTTGCTTCACTATCCCTTTGACATCAAATTTCTCCCTTTGATACCTTGCACTTTTTCACATGGTTCTCTCTCACCCTTGACATCAATGGGAAAGGATAAAATGTTTTGCATTGTTCTCCCTCTTTGACAGTAAACTAAGATACTTGATTTGAATACTCCTCCTTAGGAGTATACCCAACCAAATCAACAACTCTACAACAATGACAACACATGACACTACCTACTCCCCCTAAGAGGTAGCCCCTAACATCAGTCTAGAATAGAGATGAATCCATAGATCCACTAGACTGATGCATCACCATATGCATCTAGTTTAAAGGAGGGGCAATAACCCCCAAATTCTCCTAAATATACTCAAAAGTACACTTAGGAAGAGCCTTAGTTGATATGTCAAAAATATGATCCTTTGCAGGTACATACTCCAGCTTCACCTCATTCTCCATAACCTTCTCTCTCAAAAAGTGATAACTAATTGGTATATGATTTTTCCTTAAATGCATCAATGGATTCTTTGAAATGTTAATTTCACTTGTATTATCACAAAAGATAGATATAGGCTCATCATACACTACTTTGATATCCTTCAATGTCTATCTCATCCAAAAAACTTGTGGACAATAAGATGTTTCTGCAATATACTTAGCCTCTACAATGGATAAGGGAATTGAATCTTTCTTCTTACTTAACCATGACACCAATCTACATCCAAGAAAGAATGCACCACCACTTGTGTTTTTCCTATCATCAACACAACCAATCTAATTTGTATTTATATAAGCATTTAATGTGAAATTAGTATCCTTAGGATACCATAAGCCATAATTCAGAGTGCCTTTTAAATATCTAAATATCCTCTTCATAACTACCACATGTGTTTCTTTTGGATCTTCTTGGAATATAGCCATAAGACAAACTGCATGCATGATATCCATTCTACTATCAATTAGATAAAGCAGACCACCAATCATAGATCTATATTCGCTTTGATGAGCCTTAGGTTAATCATTATCCTTGCTCAATTTACAACCAGACACCATAGAAGTACATACCAATTTGGAGTCTTTCATTCCAAACTTCTTCAACATCTCTTTAACATAATTTGAATGTGGAATGAATATCCCTTTATCTATTTGATTCATTTGTAGTCCAAGGAATAAATTCATCTCCCCAAACATTGGCATCTCAAACTCTTTTTGCATCTCTTTATAAAATTTCTTACACATAGCTATTGAACAAGACAACTGAGAGGGGGGGTGAATTATTTGTAGCAATTCTTAAACTTCAAACCCCTCAATAGAAGTTAGATTTATAAAAAATCATATAACCTTTAATCTGTTAGTTTGATTAATCATTAAATGCAAAAACAAAAACTAGAAACAACAAAACCATACAAACAATAACACCAGATTTACGTGGAAAACCAAATGAGGGAAAAACCACAATTATGATTAGCTCACAATATAAAGAACTACAAAACCAAATACAAACGCTCACTACCAAGACAAGAATTACTATCTAATGAGGGCTCACTACTTGGAGGGCTCACTACCACATAATTACAAATAAGATGGAAGAGGATTGTTATAGAGAGAAAATTGTCTCAATACAACGAAGATTTGACCACAATTTCTCACACACTTTTGTAGTCTCACATAAAAGATGACAGATGTCTTCAACTCACTAACTTCAGAACCCTAACCTGAAACTCACACTACTCTACTCAAATACATTTTTCACATCTATCTCATATCTATCTTGCATCTATCTCTACTTTCACAAACATGTCAACTTGTACTTATACCATTTTCAACCTTGAAACCCATCCAAGGTTGGACATACACATTTTGTACTTACAAATTCAAATTAGGTCTATGACAAAACATTCTATAGTGGAATTAGAATGATGGAAACCCAAACATATACTTAATGAGGACCTAAATAAGTCCCAACATGCCTCAACATACTTCCACGATTTTCATAAGTAGTGTTTAACACAAGGTTAGCCAACACCAATGTAAAACATATTAAAAAATTAAGCACACACATCCTTAACTCCATCCAATCTTTTTGAAATTTTTTTTTCACTTGAACATGACCTCATGAACTTATTCTCAAAACCACAAGTCATGAAACCAAAATTTAAGGAAATCCAAAGTAACTACATTTCTCTTGGACCATAGCTAGACATACCAAAATGCATAGTTCATATACTGGTGAAAATATCTCACACTGTACAACGATCCAAAAGCCAAAATTTTGGATACAACAACTACCAATAACGATAAATAATATGTCAGGAACTCACAAGCATGGGAGAAATACAGAGCACATCCTAGAGCATACACTAAATACCTACAAACGTTCTTTATTACAATTTTCTCAATATCTTCAACATATACAACCAATAACTGACTATCTTGACATCATTGACAACACCTTCATACTTGCAACAATCTCCCCCTTTATCATTGATGGCAACACATGATGTGAAAAACCATCAAAGACAACACAATAGCTTTGAACCATCAATCTCCCCCTTTTCCAAAATGCTTTCTCTCCTCACTTTTTCACATGATACTTCCTCCCCCTTTGACATCAATGGAAAAGGAAAAATATATTTTACATTGTTTTCCCCCTTTGTCACCAAGATCTTTACCAGTATTGAATACTCCCCCTTAGGAGTGTTAGAACTGGAAAAAAATCACATTTTTTCATTAGCCTTCACCTACCTATTTCCATGTACCACATAAATTTTCCACACCTTAATTTCATGATCAATAAATATTGTTGAAATTTGTGTGAAAAGATCCATTTTACAACCCATATTAACTAATGATCCTATTAAAATGGCCTTTGACATATAAGCATCTTTCTTATCACTGTTGAGAAAAATATTTGAGAGCAATTGATCCTTATCGGGATGATCATGTGCATATCCTTCTAATAAACAAGTTGTAGCCCTTCATTTGAACATTTTTTGTATATCGGGAAGACATGAATCAAGTTACATTGATCAAGGATCCCAAAGATAACATGTGTACATAATTGGGAAGACAATGCATGTCACTTCACTAATGAAAACCTATTGGTAGGAGAAAGGTAATTAGAGTAAAGTATTCAAATCATACCGAGTTTGTGTATCATGCCAATGAAACCTCATCAGTAAGAAACATATACACTTTTGCTGATGAAGCTAGAGAACAACTATATCAGGGAGAGATGTACAATTGAAGTAAGTTCCTAAGATCTCCCCAACCATGTGGGTTATGTTGATGAGAGAAGTTTTCAGGGAGAGTCTCATTGACTTATCCCAATGAACAAAGTGGTAGATGAAATACATCAGGGAGACCAAGATCATCGGAAAGACGTTTTGTTCTCTCAGTGATAGTACATGTTAGCTTGATGGTAACATGGAATAGCCATAATTTGTTAGAAGGACATTGGGTGATGATCAAAAGGTTTTCTAATGGTCAAGAACACCTTGGCATCAGGAAAACTTCATAATTTTCTCCCCAAAGTGATAGAAGTTGAAAAGCAAGAGAAAGGGCAGTTGTACAATATTGATGAGATTATTAGGTGGTCTTCCATACTAAGAATGTGAATCAAAGGGACACTTCATATTGAAGGGACATTCAGTTATGCCTTGATGATAAATTATGAATGTATAAACAAAGGTGGCACCAAATAAAGCACACAGATTGGCCTAAGATTGAAGGGGTTTCACCGATGTAATCTTCTTGTATTGCTTTGAAATTTTGAAATTTGAAAAACCTATTGCATTCATTTCTAGTGGTAGATATTAATGGAAGCATGAATGTACCTTATGTAAATTCTGATTGAAAAGAGATTGAACTAAAAGAATTTTTAGAAGTTGCAGCAAGAAGGATGAAAGATTGAACGAGAGTCAAGGAATTCAGTGCAAACAGAAAAACACAAGTAAGCACAAAAAGATTCCCTACAATTGATAGATTACAATTCAATTTCTCCACCTTGTAAAGAATTAGAAATGGAAGGTTCAAGTTCTGTAAAAACAAAAGGTAGGAAGCAACAAGGTGAAAGGAGCCAATCCAAAAGTAGGAAAAAAATTTGAAATAGGCCTAGAATTAAAAACAAAAGAAAATAAATTGAACCAAGACCTCATAGATCAATTGCCTGGTTCAAGGCCAGAATCCAAAAGGTCTATACAATTAAGGGCTGATGTAGAAATACTAGAAAAGAAATGAAAACATATAGGTGATGTGTGGACTCCCATCAAGGGATATGAATTGTTCATGTTCCATTCTTGTTGGAGAAGTAGATTTGAACAGGTTTGCAACCCTTGGAATTTCAATTTGGGAAAGATGGTTGTTCCCAATGTCTTCGTGAATGTAGAACCTATAAAAATTCTGGCCAAGCATTATAACCCAGACCTTAAGGCCATTTGCAAGCCGCAAAGAGAGCCTTTCATACATATATCCAAAATTTCACTTGGTGAAGTTTTCAACCTAGATGACACATGTGATGAGCCCATTATGCATGAGGATTTAGAGAGGTAGTAATAAAGAATGGATACAACTCACAAAGGATGGAGGTTACCATTACACAAGCCTAGAAAAGATGGAGACCTAATTCCACTTGAAGATAATGATGGACCTCCATTTCATGTTGATTTGTTTGAGCCCTACCTAAAACATAATTACTTCTTGGTATGCCCAGTAATGGGAACAAAGGTCTTTGAATTCATGTCCATAGGGACAATGGTGATTGTTGCAGACATACAATGCCACAATGCAAGACCTTTTGATTATGCCTCACACATTTCTAGAGGGATTGACTTAGGGTTAATGGCCATCAATAATGGATCTCCCATAATGCACTTTAAACACTATTCACTCTCATGCACATGATATTGTACTATGGAAAAGATTTAGGAATGTGGCCAAAGAAATTGAGAATTAAATAGTTTGATAAGGAGGATCAACCATTACTAATGCAATTCTAGACTGCTATTTGGGACAATAGGTTTATCAATTCTAGTTATGTCTATTTTGAAGAATACTTTGTCAATATATTGTATAGGTTTTATAATCATCCTTGTGATTATTCATTGTCTGATAAGATCAAAATATTCTTAAGGCCCAAGGATTTCAATGGACTACCAAATGTATGTCATAATTGGGGTGTCGGGTATTGTTATATTGATTCCACTATGATCAGAGTGTATGGTTTTGAAGGAACACCTTTCCTATTACAAAAAATTGTGCCAAATAGGATTGCATATCTTGAGATTGTTAGGAAATTGGATTATTCCAAAGTCATGAACTTGAGTGCCTATGAGAAATAGTAATTTATTCCTATTACATTATGTTTTGGAGATTTCAATGTGGTGTCGAAGGAAGGATATGATCTTATTTTACATAAATTATCACATTTCAATATGAAGAGGGCTGCACCAAGGAAGGGATTTGATCTTGAGGTATATAATGGTTTTGCAAGAAAAAAATAGAATCTAGGTGGGTATGATCATATACCATATCCTCATGATGATATAATTAGGAACATGGAAGAAAATGAGGTTGAACTGACAATTGATAATGTTGACGCCAAAAATTGACGAAGTAATAGTGTCTTATGGGAAACTCGGTTCAAAGGGGACCCTTTGCACCAAACTGAGTGACCTCCAAATTTTAAAAGAAGTCGGCTTCTTCTATAATTGGTTTTGGAAAGGCAAAAGGAAACAGATATAATGAAGCAAAATCTAATCTAAGGCGATGTGCCAAAATCTACTAATGGGCACGATAAATCACAGATTTAGGGGCCTGAATGGTGTTGTTACATTCCAAAACGTCAGAGACTTAAGATTATAGCATAGACAATTCATTTATTGACATAAAATAATATTGCATACATCCTCACTACTAAGAAGAGTTATTAGACATGATTTAGGTAAACAAGATTGTATCCAACATATATAGAAGTTCTTCAAATGAAAATTTTAAGACTGTATAAAGCACAGTTTACGGTTTAATCAAAACATGAAAAATAGAAAGGCCGAACAATTGACACAGTCTGAAAGTTTCTTGCAAATAAAATAGTAAAAGAGGCCTGGTGTCTTTTGCTAAAACCAGCATGTTTTTCTCAAATTTTTGGACCACTTCTCTTCGACAAAGAGAGTATATATAGCAGGAAAAGAAACCTCCCACCGCTTTGGAGAACTGCAACAGAAAATATTTTGCAATCCTTTGCAATGATGCCTAAATCAGAAGATTCCCAAGGCCGTTACAACGGCATTGAGCCGGAACACAGCATCCAGTTGCCCTAGGTACAGGTGCATCCTCTGCAATGATGGAGGTGGTCCTAGCAAGGATTAAGCAGACAAATGTCATCCCTTGCCGTGAATGGTTATGACCAGCAGCAACCAATAGCGTTGTTTAGTTCATTTGGCCCATTGCCCGCATAACAGATTAGCATTTAGGCATGTGGCAGCCTCCCGCTGCCCGTATGAAAACCTCTCCCATCGCTGTCGAGGATTTGCAAAAATGCAACACGCGTCAAATGGGTTGAGATCCTTATCGCAGTGGAGAGAAAGCTGCATCAACTGGGTGTGAAGGACGTGTGGTAGCATTTTGCTTCCCGTGGTTATTTATTTCCTTGCTTCATTGAAAGGTTTGCGAATGGTTGCCACCAAGCAGAAAGTGGGACCCACCAACACCTTTTAAGAATAAAAAAGAAACCCTGCAGAAGTATTTTGTAGCCTGCCGAGGCCTCGAGGAAGCAAGCAACAAAAGCAGCCCGTAACCATGACACGTGGAAGCCCAGCGGAGCCTCCTAGGGACCGAAAGGAAAGCTGATACCCGAAGTTGCAAAGAGGAGATGCGCAAAGTGGCAAATCAAAAACTTGATGGAAAGCTGAATAAACTCGGCGATGCACAGGCCGACGCACACATAATATAAAAAGAAACCCGAAGGGAGCTGCTCAAATATATATTTTAATAGCTTTGGCGACTATCAGGGGCATTTCAAATAAGGAACAGAGAACCCAAAAAATCTCTCTGGTGCTGCAAACCAGAGCCTTATCCATAGGGCTAATAGAGTCAGAGTTTGGAAAGAGTCGCATGCAAAGGCGACCATTCATTTTCGGATGGCTTTGCTATGCTGCACAAATTTTTCTATGCTCCACATAGATCAATAGCTTCCTTGTGAGGTAGCATATCGGGTAGACCTGTGCCTACTTGTATATGGAAAAGTAGCTGCGAGAGTGGATGAATGACTGCCTCAATGTTGGCTGCCGTTGGGGAGCTGCTGAACTCCCTAAAAGCCTCCAGGTCATTTTCCTTCTGCTTAATAACTTCAACAATCTATGTAGTTGTGGCAATAGAGCTATCCTCGAGAAATGGGAACGACAGCCTCATCTTGGCTAGTTTGGAGAAACTTCCCCATATTCCATCTAGTGCCTTGCTTAGAAAAGCTGCGGCTGCCTTAGTGCCTTGGAAAGCAGAGTGACAATAAATGAATTTATTTGCCATTTGGGCAGCAGCGTCCCGATCTTCAATACCCGCTTCGGCAAGGATTTCATCAGAGACAGAGTATAGCTTGTTGAGCAAGTCCCTCATCTTAGGAACCTTCTCTAGGATGAATTGTGTGAACTGCTCAATTGTATCGTGGGCCTCTTGATTGAGTCTTGATGCCTTGTCGGTAAATCAGAGGGTAGGCTGCAGTATAAGGCAAAAGGTCTTGATTTTCTCCCAGTGAGAAATGTATAATTGCCTAACCAGCGGAATGACATCAGGTTGGGCAGGGGAAGGCAACAGAGAGGCTTTAAGCGAAGTAATCTCCACATCTCTTGAAATAAGGGCCTCAACTAATTCTATTTTTTTCCTTTTCTCCGACGCCAACTGCTCCGCATAGTTGCTCATTTCTTTATTCCAATTCTACTCAACTCGAGAGTGATTTGCTGATTGCTCCTCCAGAGAAGCCTTTGTCTCTCAGAGCTCTTCCTCCAGTTGAGCCTTTAGGCCTTTAAATTCAGCCTCTTTCTCTTGTATTCCTTGCTCGTATTGAGCCCATTGGCATTCCAACTCTTCACCTTTTTGTGTCAACATCTGATTATGCTCAAGGCAGAGGCGCTCAAGCTCTTCATCCTTTAGCTGTAGGTTTTGTTGTGCTTCCTTGTTCCTACTTTGCAGTTGTTTTATTATGCTCGGATCAGCAATCTGACTCTTCGCAATTTCATCCTAAAGCCTATTCCTTTCATCTTCCGCTACCAATGCCCTTTCATTCATGTGGGCGATATTTGCTTCTAAGGACTTCTCCTTCCTTTCCAGAAAACTCACCCTATCCTTGGCTGTCTTGAGCTGCTCATCCTTCTTCTTTAACTGGCGACCAATTTTGAGGAAGTTGGAAGTGACTACCCATTGCGTCTCCTCCATGATTTGAACCTTGTTTTATGGTCAGGCTACCTTCATGTGGAGTCCTACCACATATATCTCATAGTCTTCTGGTTGCATTTCTCCCTAAGGTTTGCTTACCCTTGGATACATGGTTGCGAACTTCAATTCTTGTCAGGATTCATCATACAGAGCTTGCACTCTTGGCTCAACGGGACCATTGTCATATTTTTCCTTGTGTTTCCTCATTCTATTCGCACGTGCTTCCTTTCTGCAATCTATCTATGCTATGAATTCGGCCGATGATGAAACTAGTCCACCTGCGAAAGGAGCATCAGAAGGCGAGGCATAGGGGTAGGTAACCTTCATAGGTGCAGGCATCTGCTTCTTTTGGAGAGTGACTATTTGCAGAGAAAAGTGCGACATGTTCCATAGTTTGGCTTGGGAACTAACAGCTGGGCTAGGAATTTGTAGCGACTGCATCAGGGAATCAACCGTAAGGCTCATTGGTCGAGAAAGGGGAGTTGCTAACGGGGTGTCAGCTTGTTGCAATGGAAGAGGATTTGTGATCAAATCAGAGAAAGAAAGGGCACCTACAGGGGGAACACCTTCTGATGACGGTGTGAGGGAGGTCTGAGCGGTGGTGGCAGGGGTGAGTATACTCGGAGGAGTAATTATAAGTAGGTGGGCCAGGGGTAGATACAAAAGAATGAGATGCAAGAGAAGAGGGAGAAAATTGTACCTGCTGACTGGTTGTTGGCATTTCCAGAAATGTTAGAGGCTCCATGATTTCAACCTCCAGTTCCTGAGTAGCAGCGAGTACTCTTGCTCCGACGGGGTTCTTGCGAACCCTCACCGATAACACACTGCCGCTTCATAGGAGGAACATCCCTAGCTTCGACAGTCATCTCTTTCTACTGAAATGATAGCCTCGCTAGTTTAGAAGCCCAAGTAAGTGTATGCGAGCCTCTTGATATATTGAAACATACATTTGTGGCCACATAGGCGAGCTATCTAGGGACTTTCTCCTTTTGCGCAGAGGAAACCGATGTCACCGCTTCCTCTTCCTGCTCTTCGGATTCCTCCTCCTCTTCGCTCCTGTTAATACTAAAACTCAGGCTGGGATGGCCTTCATTCCACCACCTTTCAAATTCCTGGTCATCTCCCAGTTGATTGTAAGGAGCATCTAATTGTGCAATCTCCTAGCGATATTTCCAGAAAGCCTTTATTTTCTCCTCACTCCATTCTTCCTCCCTCTTTAACCTGTTGTACATGTTGTGCTCCATAGGGACATTATCCTGTGTCACAGCCACAAGAAAGTAGAACTTGTGCCATGGGCCTCTAGTGTCTGGCGTAGGGATTTGTGCCAATTCAACAAAATCCTCATCTTTGTTCATTCGGGGGTTACGCCACTTCTCCCAGTATGGTTGGGAAACATCGGTAACTCTCATATGTGGCTCCGACAAGTCGTCGAAAGAGTTGTATTCCCACTTATCATTTACCAGTACCAACCCTAGATGTGCTAGCTTATCTTCTAGCAACTGGTGCGATTGTTTTTTCAGAAGAGTTATCAACTTGAAATTCTTTGGACAAGTGAAGAATCCCTTCTTCTTGACCCTTTCACTGCTGCAGAAAGTAAAATCAATGACACAAACCTATCGGAACATTTCCAGCACGAGCACTCTATCCGTGATGCAAGCTGGGAGCAGGAAATGTTTTCCAATAAAAACCCGCATTCGAAGAATTGTAAAATTCTTGCCCAAGAACCAGTCACAAGCAGGGGTGAAACTCTGCATAAATCCAGCTTGCTCCCTATCGAGCTGGATAATATCACCTTATTTGATCAAATCATTCAAGACCGGGACTATAAAATAGTCTGCAAATGCATAATAATTGTATGATGCGGAAAGGAATGGTGTCCATATGGACACCGACTTCCTTTTATTTTGCTCATCAAAAATTGATAGTGGAAAAAATCAGGCGAAGAAATCCGGGTTCTGATGCAGAAACATGTGGATCAAGAAAGAGAAATACCTAAAATTTTTCTCTGCCTGATAATCTTCAATTTGTTGTTTCAGTTCTTCAATCAAAAATTCAGCAAAATCATACCAGAAGAGTTCATGTTGCCTGCGAAATTGCATCGCCGGTCCCAGTTGAAAGGCCTCTACCTTCTCATCAGAATCTTGGCCACATACAAAGGCTAGCATGGACATGGCATCTTGGAGATTGTCGCAAAATGCATCATGAGACAACATAATACTTGGCGCTTTAGTGGTTGAGATACCTTTCTTACCAGTCTCTTCTAACAAGAACTCCGAGCTAGTTTTTATCTTCCTCCATATTTTCTCTCCCTTGCTCGGGTGAAAAGGCTCGATAGTCTCCTTCCTTTTACTTGGATCTAGGATACATAACATATGCTAGATGGCCTCTGGAGTGATATGCACCCTTAAGTTGTGACCTTCAATGTAGTGGGTATCTGGATTATAGCGCTGAATAACAACATCAATCACTTCTGGGCAATAGTGCACCAATGGGATCATGTATTGAGAAAGACCACTATACCAAACTCTACTCGCCGTAGATTGGTCTGCCTTTGTTGCCGATAGCCTTGCACAAACTGCCTCTCTGAGTGACTTAGGGTTCTTTGCTAGCATTGGGTCATAGATATTGTCCCAGCTTTCCTCAACTTTTTTCTGGTTTCTCCATTTCTTGGGTCTATTCAGCTCCTCTCTGTAAGCTCTCCTTGTACTTCGGGGTATACCAGGCATAGTATACGCCACATCCTCATAGACATATACCTTAACTAAAGAACGAATAGCTGTGAATAGCTCCTGGCTAATTTCTTCCTGTATTGGCTAAGTTGAAGATTCTGACATTTTCCTTCTCTAAAGATTTTTGTAAGCTCCTGGTCTGCGACTATGCTTGGCTCTAGATAGACAGACAGAAAAAAACTCTATACTTTTCCTTGCATTTGTAAAAAGACTTTGAAATATTAAGCCTTTTCATGTAATAATAACAACCCTTATCAAGGTGGTAGGCGAAAATAAGCCTTTTGTATTTAATTCGGCATGTACCGGTAACCCTGCAAATTGTGTGAAATGAACTGATTACTATTTAGAGGTGGCTGGAGTTCATTATTGCATTTGGGTGATCGTGTGATATGCCCTGATCTCCTTGGAACTTGAGCCAACAATTGGCTTGCTAACCCTAGGCTAGCATGTGCTGGCAATTAATATCCCGGTCAGAATGATTACGCCAAGCAAATGATCACAGCCTGAAAAGATATGAATATCGCCTTGGGTTCTAGGACACGCTTGAGAGATGACACAATAGCCTACGACCATACGTCTCACTGCCAACAAGTGCCACCTTTTTAAAACTAATTTAATCAGCTTCATTTATTTAAGCATGCATTGAGCCATGCTATCACGGATGTAACCAGCTCGAAAATGTAAACAAACACATGCCCGCCTTTCAAGAAAGCAACTACCATAATATCACATTTTTTTGTAGTGGATTGGCATGTGCCTTGTCAATTTTTCTATAAATAGGCCAATAGATAGTGAGCAAAACATACTTAGCATTTGAGAAGTGATAAGTTAGTAGCAGAGCGTTAAGCAAGTCTTTTCATAGGTTAGGTGGTAAACAAATTTGGCATAAGCTCAGAAGCCTAGGGACAGTGTCAGAACAATGCATACTCCAATTCGTCTAACCTCGTATAAGTCACAGACAACATTCCTATGGGAGATTTCAACTAGGAGACTGAAAAGGATGATGAAGAACAAGCATTCTCTGGTTTTGGTAGCCATTAAGTGGGTCTTAAGCAAAGATTGCATAGAATATGAGGATAAGTATAGTGTGAATACCAACGTATGCTCCCACTTTGTAGTGTCCATGCTGGACATTTGCATTCCTCGGCCACTGATCCTAAAACTGGTTAAATAAATCTTCCCAAAGAAATAACTGAATGGTCTTGGTGAGGTCGTTGCGCATGCTGCCTATGGGATAGGTCTGCCAACAACCAGTGACCTGCGTCGCTTTATTGAGGAAGAAGCTGTCGTCGTTTGGCTGCCATTCCTCAGCGGATTCTTCCTGCAAACCCGTGACCAGCACCAGCAGAGAGTTACTTAGGCCCTACATTTCCTGTTTCAGAGCTACAACGTGATACCTTTCTACAACATAGAATGGTATACTGACTTCAAGAACCTGGTGTTTCCACCGCCAATGGCAGTTGTGCCAAATGATGTTGCCAATGCTACCGAGGCACCTGTGGATGAGGAAGAAGTGGATGCTATAGTAAATGCGTCAATTGCCGCTAGTCATGCCTTCAAATAGACAACCCCTTTGTCTATTGCTCAAAATGTAACTCTCCTGTTGTATATAAGCCTGATAAAAGGCTATCATATATAATATACCTCAATACTTATAAATTTTGAAAAACGGCTTCCCAACCATTTTGTGATGAAAAGAACGTATATAAATAGATATCTATCATTTTAAAGAAAATCCATACTCTTTCCTTCATTCTGTGTTTAAACTTTTCTGGGTTTGCAAGTTTTATATGCTATTTCTCCGCACATAGGTGTATTTTGTGTAAAACAACTCTAGTATTCCACCCGTCAATAATAATGGGTTACTTCCATAGAAATACAAACTGATTTAGAAAAAGACCAGCCAAACAAACGGAAAAAAGAAAATAAAAATGCTATTTACATATGTACAAAGTAGAGCTTAATGCCTAATGGAATAGTTTAAGATGAATCCCATTGATTGGGATTCCTAACGGCTCTTGTTCCATATTCTCTAGCTCAAAAGCGTTGTGTTCCTTGCAACGAATGACTTTAAAGGGACCTTCCCATAGGCAGTCAAATTTACCATGCTGACCTAGCTTTGCAGCCTGACTATCATACTTTAGCACTAAGTCTCCACATTTTAGACCCTAGTCGGAAGCCTTCTTGTCAAACCATCGTTTGACCACCTGTTGATGGCTTGTCATTGCCATCAGTGAATTCTCCCTTTTTTCTTGCACTTCCAATAGTTCGGCGAGCCAAACCTCCATGGCTTCATTTTGTTCTATCTCAAGAGATTTCAACAATTGTATTGCCAGAATCTCCATGGAGATGGGTAACAGTGCTTCTTTCCCTTATACCAAATCATAAGGCAAAGTCTTAAGGACTTTCTTAGGAGTTATGCGGTTTGCTCAGAGCACTGTTTGGAGGTTTTTATTCCATTCCCTCTAGTGTTATGAGCCAATCCTTTTAAGAAGTCAGACTAAACTTTTGTTCATCAACTCTGCTAGACCATTTCCCTGTGGGTAATAGTTTGATGATGTTTTAAGGAATATGCCATTCTTTAATGCAAAGTGACATACCTTTGCACCTAGGAATGCTCTGGCAATGTCCGAAATGATAGTTTTCGGAGGACCGAACCTTGTCACCTATTCCTCTAGGAAATCTACAATTTCTATCTCTGTTGCCCTTTTAAGGGGAATAGCCTCCGTCCACCTTGTGAAATAGTCCATAGTAGTTAGAATCTACTTGTGTCCGGCACTAGAGACCAGGTTGATCATTTTGATGAAGTCCAGGCCCCATTGCGCAAATGGTTTGTCTTCCACTATGGGTCTGAGGGGCATTGCAGAATTCTTCCTTCTGTCGGCGAAGAACTAGCATTTTTTACAACCTCTTACCAAGGAGTGGGAGTCACTGAAAAGTGTAGACCAATAATAGCCAGCACGCATGATTTTAATTGTGGTGGTTTTGGTAGAGAAATGTCCACCTGCAGCACTATTGTGGAATGTGTCAAGGATCCTCTTTGCCTGCTCTGATGTAACGCATCGCAATAGAACACCATTGAAATTCCTTTTGAAAAGGACTCCTTCTATTAGTGTATATCTGCAATTCTGAAGCCGGTAATACCTCTTTTTTTGGGATGAGAGGCTTGGTGGATACCTTCTGGTTTGCATGAAGTTCATTCTATTAGTCAGCCAATCATCTTCCGATCTCGATCCATTTATCAAGACGAGCTCTGACTATTCCTCCTTGGCAGGTACTTCCTCATTCTGTGTCATATATTCACACAGTCCTCTTCCTTTAATAGTCTTAGTAGGCCTGACTTCGATGTCATATTCAAGGATCTTGGTGATCCAATTAGCCCTTTTTTATGTGATATCTCCTTCCATGATGTATTCACACACACTAGAATGTGCGACATATACCAGAATTTGTTGCAAGAAATTAGATGGAAATTTTTTTAAAATCCCTTTACTATTGCAAAGGCCTGTCTTTCGACAAAGTTATAATTCGCCTCATATTATTTTAGGGTCTGGGAATAGAATGCCACTAGATGTTCTCCCTTTCCTTCACTATCCTTTTGGGTTAGAACAGTAGCAATACTGGACTCGCTACTGAAAGCATACATTATAAAATCTTTGCATTGATCTGGATTAACCAGCACCGGGGCTGTGGAGATTGCTTCCTTGACCCGTTCAAAAGCCTCCCGAGCTTCCGTTGTCCACTTGAAAGCTTGATCCTTTCTCAGCATTAGGGTGATTGGCCTAATCATTCCCGCGAAATTAGAAATAAACTTGCTGACGAAATTTACTTTACCCAAGAAAGAATGGACACCTTTCTTATTTACCGGAAGGGGAAGTTCTTTGATAGCCTTTACTTGTTCGGGGTCAATTAAAATACCTTCTTTAGACACAGCATGCCCCAACAGCTTACCCTGTGGCACTCCAAATACACATTTCTTTGGATTCAGGGAAACCCCAAATTCCTGGCACTTTTGAAAAACTAATTCCAAATGATCAAAATGATCATCTTTAGATTTAGAGAACACAGTAAGGTCATCCAAATAGATTAGAATAAACTTATTGATTAGTTCGTTGAATGCAATGTCCATCGCCCACTGGAAAGTTGCCCCGGCATTAGATAAACCAAAAGGAATTTTAGCATATGCAAATGTTCCCCACTTGGTGGTGAACATAGTCTTGTGTTGATTTTCTTCTTTAATATGAATCTGGTTATAGCCAGATAACCCATCCAGTAGAGAGAACATTTCCGATCCTGCCACAGTTTGTAGGATTGCCTCCATAGAGGGCAACAGATAGTGGTCCTTTAGAGATGCTCTGTTTAGGTCTCGAAAGTCCACACATAAGTGGATATCACCATTTTTCTTTCGAACTGGTACCAGATTTGATACCTAAGTACTATGTTTGATTGGGAAGACAATGCGTGAATTAATGAGCTTGGTTAGCTCTTGTGCCATTAGGGCCTCAACTTTAGGGTTGACTGGCCTCTGTTTCTGTCGGACTAGTTTCGCACATTTTATTAGCTCAATAGTATGTTGAATGATGCTAGGATCATAACCCTCAAGATCATCGTAGGACTAGGCCACTATTCCATACTTTTCACAAAAACCGATGAGCCTTTCTTTATCACAATGTGGGACATCTTTTCCAACTCAGAGATTCCTACCATCAGAGATCAGAAGTTCCTCATAATCACTTTTGTCCACCATGAACTTTCGCCTATCATTTCGAGCGTCATTACGATCGAAAAAGTTTTCGAGAGTAACCAACCCTTTCAGAAGTTTATTTGATTTGAGCTACATAATTTTTCCTTCATAAGCCTCGGCGATCTTTGGTTGAAGTTGATTAGAAAATTCCCCTGAGTGCTGGATAAACGAAGCGATGTGTTCATCGCTTTCAAAGACTTGCCAACTCTGATCATTGTCGGGGATCGCTGGTCAGACTAATACCCGTACTAAATATTCATTCCGAAGTAAGTTAGAGACAGGATCAAACTGAGTACCAATCACCGCCGTGCGATCTGCATCGCTATTCTACCTTCGGGGAATGGTCCAGATGTTGAAAGCTTCGAAACCCTCAATCAGGTCCCAGATTCGATGTCGATAGGATCTCATGTGGACATTCTTCACTACAGAAATTCCTCGGACCTGGTTAACTACCACTTCAAAATCTTTGAACACAATCAATTGCTTAATACCCATTCGTTCCACAAGGCTTAGGCCTTGGACTAACCCTTCATATTCAGCCTCATTGTTTGAACAGGTGAAGTGAAAGCGGAAAGACCTCAACAATTTTTCATTCTGTGGGGATATTAGACATACCCCCGCTCCAGCACCTACTTTGCTTCTTGCTCCGTCAAAATACAATGTCCATAGCTCATTTGCTTGGTTACCGTTGGAATTTTTGACGACCTTCGGAAGCACCAAGTCTTCGTCATAAATCACATATGTGCCCAATCCTGCAGCATGATAATTCCCAAAAGGGTCATTGTTTATGTGTTTTCTCAATAGAGCATCTTCCTTATCATTTCGGTCTCCGCTCACCGTCTCTTCTTCTAGAAAATCAACACTATACATTTCTTGCTTGGTGATAGAGGTATGCGCTGCTTCAAAATTGATCAACGCCTCATCTGCGACATGTTCAAAATGTAGAGCCTCTGATTCTATCTTCATTTTTACGCCATGTTTGGTCCTAAGTATCAGATGTGACCAATCCAAGGATAGGTATCCTCCCACTTTTGAAGTAAATTCGTGGGATAGATAAAGACCAAACATAGGAGGAACATCTATGATCACTGTGTCCCACAAGACTATGATACTTAGGCAGGTGAATAGAGTTAATGGAAGTGCTTTGATGACACCTACGGTTTCAACTCTATTTCCATCAAGCTGCATAACCCCTCTTTTCACTGGTTCATAGGTGAGGCCCAAAGCTTCAGCTATCTATTTAGGCATAACCATCATACTAGCGCCAGAATCAATCATAGCGTTGTGTAATAACTTTTTTCCTACAATAAGAGTCAAGAAGAAGGGTTGAGGTTTCACCCTACCTCTGTCATCGGTAGGAGATTCCTTTGTATCGTTTGTAAGCACAGTTGATGGTGGTATGTGACAACCGACCTCTGCACTGGCCGAAGCCTCTGTTAATGTTGGGTTGACCTCTTCTTGAAGCGCCTTTTGTAATAGTGTCTTTTGTTCTGGGATACCTAGAATGTCCCATAAAGACACATTAGCAGATGATTTCTTCAATTGCTCTACCACATTAAAAGGTGGCAAACTCAGAGACTTTTGCTCTTTGGTTCTTGCTATAATAATAGCCTTCTGTGGTTGAGAAGATGAAGGGACGGTCAGAGTACCAAGAATTTGATCGGACGCACCTTTGCATTGTGGATTGTCCGGATGTGAAAAAGCAAGCTCACCTATGAATCTCCTCTTTGAGCGTGTGTTATAGTCAGATTACACTTACGGTGTTTTAGATATGAATGTGTCATTAGCAAACACCATTTCTTCATCTTCCATCCAGGAGAAGAGCACATGATCAGGAGCAATATTAGACTCTTGCTCTAAGGACATTCCTTGCATTTGTGCGGTAAGGACCACACTCTCCATTGGCGAGGCATATACGTATCCTCCATTTTCCATTGTAGTACCTTGACTGCGTTGCTCCGCCACCTTTTGTTGTAAGTTTCCATGCAGAAAATTTTAGGGCATATGTGCATCGCTGCAGGGGAAGCACCACAGATTGATGTCATCAATAAGATTGTTTTATCTTGCGGTTAATTCCATACTCAAGCTTGAAGATGCACTCGTTAACGGAGAAGGCACCGGCACTATTTGGTTTGTAGTCGAAGTTGGTGGATTAGTGTGAGGCACACCCTAATATTGATTTTGCTAATAAGTAGACCGCCCACCTTGATATTTTTGATATGCGGGCCGCGGGGGCGTTGCTTGGTTCCGCTTGAGAGTTGTTATGTCGTTTTCCATGGTTCGCAATATCTCCTTGAGGCCGCTGATTTCATCTTTGGAAGAACCTGGCGTAGAAGCAAAGTTTTCAGGAGCGGCAGCATATGAGTACATCAACTGGGGAGTTGTTGCCGTACTAGTGGATGCAACCTCTTGTACAAAGATTGTTATTTCAAGAAATATTGGCATAATAGGTCGGGAAGGCAATTTTCCGTAATCTATCAAATGATTTTCAGCTTTGATAGCGGTAGCATAAGCATTTGGTAGAGTGGCTCCTCCCAAAGACTTGATCATCACATAAATGTCAGGATTAATGGACTTTTGATAAAATATGAATGCTAACTCTGGAGTCGGGTGGATAGTCACAAGGATCCTTTTCCAATTTGAGTGAAATCGGACATTGAAGTCCGTCAGAGCCTCCTAGGGGGCTTGTCTTATGACAGATAGCTGATAATATAATGAAGAACGATCTCCGTCGTTTGAGAACCTTTCATAAAATGGATCTCCGAGCTCATCCCAGGTGCGAATTGAATTAGGAGTCAGCATTCGGTACCAATCCAGAGCCTTGCCTTTGAAAGACACGACGAGGAGCCTCAGGGCTACATTCTGTGTTGTAATACTGTGTACAAGACAAACATCCGCTACATCCTGCAAATGTTCTGCTGGCGTTTTTGAGTTGTCTCTAGCAAATTTGGGAATAGCTTTCAGAGCTGAAACTGGGATATCACCCCAAGCAGCGGGTGCTACCGAGGCTACCAGGGGACTTCTAGCATCCCATGCTACGTAGTTTCTGTTTGGGGCCGGCAACATGGTGAGAGGAAAAGGTGGTGGAAATGGAACAGTTACCAGCTGATTTGCAACCTGGACTGTCCCTAGCGAAGGTACTAGTAAACTTGGGTTATCTGCAGTCTGGGATCTAGTTATAGGCCGATGGCTCATACACCCATCTACAATGCTTTTTTGTTAAGTTGCGGTCCCACTGGGCATGCCAGAAAAAGAACAAACTGTTGATGCCAAAAATTGACAAAGTAACAATGTCTTATGGGAAACTCAGTTCAAGGGGGACCCTTTGCACCAAACTGAGTGACCTCCAGATTTTTAAAGAAGCTGGCTTCTTCTATAATGAGTTTTGGAAAGGGAAAAGGAAATAGATATAATGAAGCAAAGTCTAATCTAAGGTGATGTGCCAAAATCTACTAATGGGCATGATAAATCACAGATTTAGGGGCCTAAATGGTGTTATTACGTTCCAAAACGTCGGAGACTTAAGATTATAGCATAGACAATTCATTTATTGACATAAAATAATATTGCATACATCCTCACTACTAAGAAGAGTCATTAGACATGATTTAGGTAAACAAGCTTGTCTCCAACATATATAGAAGTTCTTCAAATGAAAAGTTTAAGATAGTATAAAGCACAGTTTACGGTTTAATCAAAGCATGAAAAACAGAAAGGTCAAACAATTGGCACAGTCTGAAAGTTTCTTGCAAATAAAATAGTAAAAGAGGCCTGGTGTCTTTTGCTAAAACCAGCGTGTTTTTCTCAAATTTTTAGACCACTTCTCTTCGACAGAGAGAGTATATATAGCAGAAAAAGAAACCTCCCACCGCTTTGGAGAACTGCAATAGAAAAAAATTCGCAATCCTTTGCAATAATGCCTGAATCAGAAGATTCCTAAGGTCGTTACAACGATATTGAACCAAAACACAGCATCCAGTCACCTTGGGTATAGGTGCATCCTTCACAATGATGGCGGTGGTCCTAGCAAGGCTTGAGCAGACAAATGTCATCCCTCGCTGTGAATGGTTATGACCAGCAGCAACCAATAGTATTGTTTAGTTCATTCGACCCATTGCCCGCATAACAAATCAGCATTTAGGCACGTGGCAGCCTCCCGCTACCCTTATGAAAACCTCTCCCATCGCTGCCGAGGATTTGCAAAAATGCAACACGCGTCAAATGGGATGAGATCCTTATCGCAGTGGAGAGAAAGCTGCATCAACTGGGTGCGAAGGACGCGTGGTAGCATTTCGCTACCCGCGGCTGTTTATTTCCTTACTGCGTTGAAAGGTTTACGAACAGTTGCCACCTAGCAGAAAGTGGGACCCGCCAACACCTTTTAAGAATAAAAAAGAAACCTTGTAGAAGCATTTCGTAGCCCGTCGAGTCCTCGAGGAAGCACGCGACAAAAGTAGCCCGTAACCACGACACATGGAAGCCCAGCGAAGCCTCCCAGGGACCGAAAGGAAAGTCGATACCCAAAGTTACGAAGAGGAGATGTGCAAAGTGGCAGATCAAAAACTTGATGGAAAGCTGAATAAACTCGGCGATGCATAGGCCGACGCACACACAATATAAAAAGAAACCCGAAGGGAGCTGCTCAAATATTTATTTTAACAGATAACTACAACAGAGAAATAGAACATAAAATGAAGGAGATACAAGAAGCAAAAATGTCCTCTGGAAGTGAGGAATCTTTTGATGAAAGAGAACCCCAAGGCTAAATTGACAAAATTCCCAAACTAAGAATTAAAGAGTATCAACCTTCAAATAGAGAACAAGAAGTTGAGGAATCATTTGATACAAATACTAGGAAATTGGCCTATAAGTCCTTTGTTTTTTATGATCAATTTATAAAGTCTCCCTTAATTTAGATCTTTCTTGTACAAACAAAAAGGAAAAACAATAAGGGAATCGGTTGTAGACATCACACCTAGCAATGAAGGTTAGTTACTAAACACCTTGAAAATGTATGTGGAAAATGAGATGAAGAACATGACTCTGGAGAGAGGAAGAAAACTATTAGAGGAGTCTGGTGTGATGATTTTTCCTAGTTTAGATTTAAATTTTTCTCTTGTTTTTATATTTTTTACATAATAATGGTGCTAAACATAAGATCAGTCCAGAAGGAGTAACAGAGGTATACATTGGGTCGAGATACAATCTCGATGAGAATTCTCTTATGATATGGGATTTGTATCCCCCACATAAGAAATATGTGATTATTGATACTGAGAAGGAATTTGGTCATGTGATGACACTAAAAGTAGGATAAATTGATCCTATGGTCATAGCTAACATTGGCATAAATGTAGCCCAATTGAACAAGGCTCAGATTCAAATGTTGATCAAATAATGAGATATGTACAAGTTGAACAGTGAGAGAATGCTCAAAGAGAATGATTTCCTGAGAGACACGGTCAAGGACACATTTAAGGGATCCACTAGAATGTTAGCTCAAGGATAAGGTTCCCAATCAAAGGAAAAAAAAAAAGGAATCACAAATACAAGCTCAAGTGAGCAAGGCCAAATTTGACACACTTTATGCAGTATTCAAAAAAAGGCACACTAACCTAATGGTCTGGATGGAAAAGTTCTAGGTGAATCACTCCAAAAGTTACAATTCCATTCAAGAACATAAGAGGATAAATGATAGGCTCCAGGAAAAACTCCAAGAGATAAAAAAGAGAAGCACTTCTAATACTAGAGCCATTACAGCTGTTGAGGACATGGTGAGAAAACATAAGGACTATTATAAGGAACTTCAAGCAGATGTCAAGGAATTTATTGATGCTTCGAAGGAAGGGGTGCCTACAATATTCAAAGATGATGGAGAACTAAAGAGTTAGAGTGAATGGATGAAAGAGTGTAGACTAATACTTCATGGAGCCTTGGAGGTAGCTAAGAATGAGGATTCAACACTGGAAGTGGCTTTTGATCATTTGGAGAAGATGATCATTATGGAGATTTCTGCAAGGAATGCTTCAGATGATGCTAACACACACTTGAGTCAAGAATATTTAGATCATATAACACAAGTTCATTTGTGGCTCATTAGAGCATAATTGTAAATGTTTTATTTTTAATTATAAAAGACACTCATGAAGAGGTCTACCCTCTTAAATATATTGATATATATGTTGGACATGCAATGATTTTAAAATAAAAAGAGCGAATATGGAGAGAATAGATATACAAAAGATGACTTTCATAATATATATCATATAGCTTATACTGTAAAGGACCATGATGCATGCATGAATTTTGGCAGAAATCAATAGAAGATCTTTGATGCTATGTGACTTCATATTGGTGTCTATTTTTTTTTTTTTTTAAAGCAATCATTTGGTTGTCTCCACATTGTTATTTCTCTTATATTTGAATTTTTGTATCCAAGTTGATATTCAATTTCATCAAGACACATTTTTTGTTATTGTGTAATCAAGTTGATTGGTTTCCATTAAAGAATTAAAATCCTTTTAATTGATTACAATAACTTGGAAGTAACTTTTGGATTAGTAAGAAGAGTTAGGTAATTGATAAGATTGTCATACTCTCTCCAACTTGATGTTGTCTTGTTATTCAAATTGAGGATATACTTAATTTATCAATACACATTTGTTGTCATTGCATGATTCTTTTAATTGGTTCCTTCAAGGAAGGATTAAAATATTTTTAATAAATCATAGTAACATGATAGGATTGATTGGATCAATAAGAAGAGTCTTTCAGTCACATTCTTGCACATTTATACAAGGTATAAACAAATATAAGTGCCAAACAATTAGAATTGTAACCAATAATAGTCACCCATCATAAAATTTCATTAACTCTGCTTACACAATAAAGAATTGGTCCACTTCACATTTCATTTATACATTACCTATCCACTTCACATTTCATTAAAACTTGTTTATCAACTTTCATATTCTAAATTTCTAATTGTCACACTAGGAATAGGAGTATTTAACAATCCATCATTTATCCCACACTTTATGCCATTGTGGATAGATCCTTAGATCGAAATAAGCTATACAATCTACTTCAGCTATCAAGGTCCACCCGCCTAGGTTTGGCAGAGCTTGAAGTGTAGGGAGTCATCAACTATATAGGTTAACTATGTTCATTGGTTCAAAAATGTTGCAATATTGATCATAGAGCCTGACATCCTCTTAGGATTTGTAACTTGCATTTTTGAGATCCAACAAGGAGTACACCCAATCAACTACACAATGAAAACACCTGACACTACCTACTTCCCCTGAGAGGTAGCCACCAAAAATCACTCCAAAAGAAAGATAGATCCATAGATCCACTAGTCTGATGCATCTCTATATAAATCTAGTTCAAGAAAGGAGGGGAAATGACCCATACCTTCTGGAGATACTCAAAAGTATCTTTTAGATGAGCCTTAGTAAATATGTCAACAATTTGATGCTTTGTAGATACATACTCAAGTTTTACTCCATTCTCCATAACCTTCTCTCTCAAAAAGTGATACTTGATAGATATATGCTTTGTCCTTAAGTGCCTCACTAGAATCTTTGAAATATTGATTGCACTTGTATTATCACATAAAATAGATATGGGATAATCATACATTACTTTGATATTCTTCAATTTCTATCTCATATCTAACTTATGCAAAGCTTCAAGAATGTAAATATTGTGTACCCAAAAATGAAAAGTACTTTTATCCAACTTATGCAAAGATTTGGGAATGTAAACATTGTGTACCCAAAAGTGAAAAGTACTTTTATCCATATTATGCAAAGCTTTAGGAATGTAAACATTTTCCCTAAAAATTTGATGGTTTTCACTACTGAAATAATTTTGGAATGATTCAAAATGGCTATACTAAATGGATGACTTAAACCCAATGCATAAAAAAAAAATCCAAAAATTTCTAGAATGAAATAATGTATTACAACTAGATTTTGGGAAGTATATAAAACCACAAAAAGGCTCAAAAAAGTTGGTTTTTATAGACCATGAAGGACTTATTCGCCCATGGGTGAATATGCCTTTGTTCAGTGTTTTTAAAAATGAAAAATGCACTTTCTGAATTGTTCTATGTGTTCTTTGTTCCAGGTTGCAAACTAGGACTTATGGTTTAAGAATTCTAGAAAATCTAAGTTGAATACAAGTGTAAAATGATGCTAGATGACAACCAAAAGGACCTAATTTAAAATAAAATTTTGATCTAATTTTTTAATTTAAGTGGCTAAAAGTATGCTATTATGTAAATACTATACAAAATCAATTAACATTATGTGATTGTTGTTGAATTTTTAGATTTAAAATGAATGAAAAATGCATGTTTACACCTAAAATGCAAGGCAACTTTAAGCCAAATTAGAAACCCTAAATGCAATTAATTAATTCAAATCCTATATCTACATTTTGAATGCACTCCAAATCAGAAATTAGAATGTTCAAATACTCAGGTTCACCATAGTGACACAAAGAAAAAGAGCGTAGGGTTCAAAACACATAGGGTTTTACACTAAATTTGGAATGTTTCACCAAAATTACTATAAATAGAAAGGGAAAATTGGGGTGTAATGAACCTACCTATTTTCTATTTCACTCAGGAAATAAGATCCTCCAAGATAGAATCAAATTTCATCCCTTAGGTGAGTCAATTCTATTGAATGTCTACAAATTTTCTGTGTGTGGATGGGGTAAATATCATTGAAACACACTCTTGGGAGACAAAATAAAAATAGTAAATAAACTCAAAAGTGCAAGCTAACACTTGGATCTTGTTTATTAAGGATAAAACTAAGATAATCCACAACTTCCCTTTATATTTGTGAAATCTAAATCATTATAAACGTGCCATCAAAAATGTTGCAAAGTGTCCTTATGATAAAAACAGTGAAAAAAGTGATTGAAAAGGGGTTTTAGGAGAAAGATTAAAAATACCAAATGCACTCATTCATAACATGTAAAGGTTGAATATGGTAGATGAAACATAAAGCTAAAAAAAATAACAAACCTCTAGCATATATGAGAAGGGGAAAATGTTGTGCACCTATTACAAAATGTTGTATTTGGAAGTTGTCTTGGGACTCATTTGCCTATAGGAAAATGGGTCTTTGTAGGGATTTCCAAAATTGGTTTCTAGGTGCTCTACTCCTGTGTCTACACTTCCAAATTCTCTAGGTTTCATAGTCAGATAGTCAAAAATAAATTTGGGATCTAAGTTTCTATATCTTGACAACAAAGGTGATAATAAATGCAACTTTATAAATTTTCCCTTTTGAGATCTTCAACTTTTCTTCAACCTATGAACCTGCAAATCCACAACACAAACACAAGAGGGGAAAAATTGATTGTTTTTGGTGAATGGGGATTTGACTTGGTCAAACCCTGTTTTGGTAATTAAACCTTGAAATTAAAAGAAATAGCATGAAAGGAATGATGAATACACAACTCAATGTTGCAACTCACCAAACCCTTGAATAAATCTGAGGATTCCTAAAATATTGATGTTGATCTTGCATGAAATGGCTTCAATGGATATGGATCTTGATGCTTGAATCTTGCTTTGAATATTTGACTTGAATCTTATGTTAGCTCCAAAAACATGCATGATTGCAAAATACTTTGGTCACATGATGCTTGAAATCTTGAATGCTACAATAAATACGTGATAAATATTCTCTTCAATGCTCTTGATAATAATATTTTCTAATATGAAAGCACTCTTGAAGATCTCTTAAAATCCTCTAGTTGATTTGATAAAATAACCTTGTATTTATAGACATTTATCCTTAATTTCTTGAAAATTAAACATTACAAGATGATATTTGAATTTGGGATGATAAAAATACTGCCAAAATGTGTTTTAAAAATGGGTTCCAGAGCCTAGGGAGGGCCCATTTTTCCATGGGAAAATGGGTCCTAGGTCCCTATTCTTGGAACACACATTGCTCAATCTGTTTAATTATCTGTTGAACTTATGCTTTTATAATCTCTCATCATTTTTAGGATAAATTATTTAGACACTAATGCATCACATAGACGTCCATGCATCACAATAGCATCTAATGATTTTTTTTAGTGGATATTTTTATCTTTTTTTGGCTTGTCACCTTCCTAGGTTAGTGGAAACATTAGAACAAATCCAAATGGCTCACCAACGACCTTATCTTTCCTCCTATTCTCAATTTTGAATGAAACTTTCCATTTTTACTCTCTTAGTTCTCTCTTACACTCTCAAGATATCTAGTTGTTTCAAGCTCTCTATAGTTCATTTTGAAATAAAGAAAAAGTTGGGCTTATCAAAGTGAATTAGCAAGATGATAAACCACATGTTTTTACTAGTTATTTCATTCAATTATGCATAGAATAACATCAAAAAACAAACTTAATTGTTATAACAGCAAATAGGAAGGTTGTAAGATGTTGAAACAATGTGTATCTTGTTGAAAAAGTGTTGTTTTAGGGGTCACTGAGGACTCATTCGCCCAATGGAAAATGGGTCCCTACTAGGGTTTTAGAAAAGTATTTTCTAGGTTTTGTTCTTCAATTTCTACATTCCCATCTACGTGATCAACTCCTGAAAGTCAAAAATAAATTATGTAGCTTCGTTTCATGATCTTGCAAGAAAGGTGACAAATTTTGCAACTTTACAACTTTGACAACTTTTTGCAACTTTTGTTCTCCACTTGATCTTCAACCTAAAAACCTACAATCACACATCAAGAGAGAAGAAAAATTGTTGATTTTTATGGGATAGGGGTTTGCCTTGGTCAAACCTCATTTCGGTAATTAAACCTTGTAATTAAATAATGCATAAAGAAAAGATGAATGAACAACAATGTGTAACAACTCACCAATCCTCAATTGAAACTTGGAATGCAAATTTGAAACTTAGCATGAAATGGCCTCAATGAGTGTATATCTTGATCATGAACTTGACATAAGATAATAGATTTGAAGACTTGAACTTGATCACCAATGCTACAACATCACATTAGCTCAACAACATGCATGACTTTGACATGATTTAAGAGATCCTTGATTGCTGCAATAAAACCTCAATAATTTTCCCTTGAATTCCTTTGAAATGATCTTGAAGTGCTCTCTTGATCATAAATTTTATATAATGATTGAATACTTGAATGCTTAGATCTTATAGCATGAAAATTTATGAATTTAACTTATATTTATACTAACTTAAGATTTAATCCCAAAGCTCAAATAACACAAGCTAACATCAGATCTAGGATTCAAAATCATTAAAATCCCACCACAAAAAAATTCAAAAAGGGTTGTCCTTAGTTAAGGAGGACCCATTCGACATAGGGTGAATGGGTCCTAGCACAGTCAACTAGGACATGCTTCAGGGAGGTGAAATAATATGTAAAAAGGGTGTCCTAGGACCTAGGAAGGACCCATTATCTAGGTGGAGAATGCATCCTAGGTCACTAGCCTAGGACTCAAACCTTGCCAAATTGAGTGTTGTGAAACATTATTAATGAGTGTCAAGATTTATCCTTCAGAAAACACAATGGATTTAAATTTATGGGGCCAACTAAGCTCTAATTAACCTCAATTAATTATTAAAGCCCTAGATTAATGTGAAAGTGTAAGGAAACACTTTATAACACCCTAAATAAGACACAATTAATTCTATTTTATCATTAATTAATTATTCCCAATCCAAGAGTGAAAAAATCTTACTTTTTTCTAGGCTACATTTTTTCCCGACTTTAGTGAGAGTTTTCCCCATGTCAAACTCACACTAAATTAGGCATTCAAGAAACTTATGTATGCAGCAATGACAAAGATACACAATCATACCCTATCAAATACCAAGAAAATAAAGGATCAAGCTTTGACCATTCCAACATGATGTGGAATGTGACTATTTGTCTAAGAAAAAAGGATCAAGCTTTGACAGTATGTCCAACACTATATGGATCGGGTTTAGGTTGTTTTTTTGTAACATGCATGCTCACTCTATGATAGTGGAACCTAAGCCATTCACTAGGTGTGTATCCCAAAGAGGTGAAAAATGAGAGAATCATATTAACCTCCCATACCATAATTTTCAAGGTCATAATCTGATGATTCATCAGAATAATTGTCATAAAGTGAAAAGTAATTTTAGGGATCTAAGGTGGGGTGTAACATACCACCTCCTTAAGAATCATTGTCCCCGATGATGTAAAGTATCATAACATATAACAAAGTAAAAGAAAATTTCTTAATTTTCTAATTTCAAATTCAAAGAGGATATTGGGGAAAATCTCTGTTTTAATCCCATTATATTTTTCACTCATAGCTCCACCCTCAGAAATCTAGACCTACTGGACCTTTCCCTAAGAGACCTTTCTATTAATATAATGATGGAGATTGTGTGATTCAAGCATTATTTCTCTTACTAAGAACTGCCTCATTAGTCACTTAACATCAAAAAAGCTTTCTTGTTTGACATTAGCTCTCGTTAACCTTTCTCTTGATCAACTTGATTTGCGCTTCCATTTCTGATAACATTTTTGGACCAAGGAAAATCCTATCTTCCAGCTTTCCTAGCTTATTGGAATTTGATACTTTCTTCCATGCAATGCTTCAAATGGAGTCTTTTTATCTTATAGAAGGTTATGAGTTTTCAAACAAAAAATTGATAAGTGAAAGATAATTCCTTCCACTAGTATTACTGACCCAACTAATACACACACAATAGGTTCCCCCCTAATGCTTGCTTTACTATCTCAATCTAACTACCTATCTCAGGGGAATATTTTTAACTTATGTTCAACCAAATTCTAAGTGAGGTGAAAAGGCTTCGTCATTCCTTTAAGTTATATGAGTGTCCTTATCTGAGATAATCTTCTCAAGAACACCATGCAATCAAACACTACTTTACATAAATTTGCAATTATGACTAGTACCCCTCTTGTCTTTTTTTTAAAAAAATGAAATTTTCCACCCTAGTGAGCTTATCCACCACTATCAAGACTTTTTTGTGGCTATCCATCACTTTAAAACTAAAATTATGCCAAAACTTTGACATAGAGAGATCAAAACTATACTAATGATCTACCACTTCCTCTTTAGAATTGCATGAGGATGTAAAAGTCTTGCCAAGTGATGACATATTGCCTTCACCCTTTGGACTTTTGAACAAATTGCTACATACTTGCAACATCTCTTTCTGTTTCCTTCTAGAATATAGTGGTTTCACAATTAGTCTATTGTTTTGTCTCTCCCGATTATCTTGGCTATGGCATTGATTAAACTTATTATCACACCATATTCGCTAACTCCTTTGAGTCTGGTACTTAGGTTCTTTCTTGGTTTCTTAGAAGTCCATTCGAATCAAAATAAATGTCTTCCTTGGAATTTTGTCACACTTATTTCTTGAAAATGTAATTATTAAGTGTCACTGAGGAGATATGTCCCCTTCGACACTTGGGGCATCCACAATTTGGTTTTCCTTGCCCCTTTTAATAATTAATTTCAAATTCATAGTTTAATTTCAGCTCAAGCCATTCCCACTAATGAGCATTTAAATTGGTTGAATAACAATTATTTTTAGAACCTACTAGTTTTTTAATAACTCCAAAAAATTTCCAACATTTATTACATACATAATTACAAATCATGAATGATTCCTGATAGCTCAAGATCATGTGGGGTATGGTTTTTTTTATTTAACTTCAATCCCCTAAACTCATAGGTGATAAATCGCCCTTCTTAAATAAGCATCTTGCCTAACCTTTTCTCAAGGTATCAAAGATAACTATAAATTAATCTTCCTCACCAGGAACTCATAGTATTGGTGTCATGATTACTTCACTCTTATTTGTTCAAAGACCTCTAAATTTTCCTAACCAATCTTATCTTTTAGTAATAGCTACTATAGCTTAGTCTTCAACTCCAACAACCTTGTTGTGGTTATAATAAACTTTGGATATAATATTTTGATCCGAAAACCATACCTTGTGGAGAAGTCAATAGTTTGTCTCAATTTGGAAATACATCAAAAATTTCCATAGAATGGGATACATATCTCTATCTAGTCTTTTCTAGATTCAAATACTTCTCTTTTTCTCCACCCTTGGTGTTTTCAAGACTTATTAAACATTAAATCATGTTAGAAGTTGAATTCATCATATTCTTCTATTTTCTCCAAATTGGTCAAAATGATTTAACATTATTGATTGGATTTCTATAGTTGAATGACTATTGCTTGACTTATCTTACCCTCCTTGGGATATCTTGCAAATTATTTTTGTTCCAAGGTTATTTAAGTATTCTTCTGATATGAAAATATAGCCTCTTCCATATCCAATTTACCCTTGGAACATCTTCAAATGATCTTTAAAAAGAATAGCACAAATTTAATTTCATTTGTCAAACTTAGGAAGTTTAATCTGAACTTCAGTTAAACACTATTCTACATGAGCTCTTGTATGGTTGGCTTCCTTTAGTGTCCAAGTTTTTTCCTTGCAACCATTTTTTATAAGAAATGTTCATTAAAAAATTCTTGGTGTTTTCATTCTTTTCATAACCTTAGAAACTTCCAAGGTTCTTCAGTTTCTTTCCTCATCTTTTCCTTTATGAGTTGCTTCTTTTCTGACCCATTATGGTTTCTAATGTTTACTCAAAGATACCAACTCTCATTCTTGGTTTCAATTATTATTGCCAGATTTTATTCTAGTTTTAAATCAAGATTATCTAAAGGTTTTTCTTTTGTGCAAAAAATTGGTTTCTCCAATTACCATGGTAATAATTGACACATCATTGTTTCTTCCCCAAGTGCATTCCTTCAACAATCTAAGGGAATTTCTCTAAAAGTTGTTGA
The DNA here is from genome assembly GCA_007258455.2 of Sequoia sempervirens. Lineage (NCBI taxonomy): Eukaryota > Viridiplantae > Streptophyta > Pinopsida > Cupressales > Cupressaceae > Sequoia > Sequoia sempervirens. The sequence goes on along the minus strand of VDFB02000003.1, from coordinate 51,102,538 downwards.
TTCAAGAGTTTTAACCTCCAGGGATGATTCTTTCCTAGTCCCCAAGTTGGACAAGTTTTGAGAATTTGAATTTCTTACTATTTCCCTTGTTCTTCTTTTCCCTATCATCCTAACATAAGACCTTTTAAAACATCTACTATTGATAATGTTTTAAGGAAAGGATTATGTAATGAGCTCATAGGCCCAAGTACTAAACTCAGGAACTTTGATACCAAATGTAACAGACTACACCTTCTTACAAAGAGTTGCCATTAATTATTCACCAAATAGTAAATAACTAAAAACATAGATGAAAAGAGGTACATTTTTTTTCTATAAATATGGAACATGCTCATGCACAACTATTACCATAAGGATATAACAAATAATTTACACAATATTTTCTAACTAAAAAGAACAGAGATCTATCACTTTTGTATTTCAATTAAATGATTATATTTGTTTAAGATAAAACAATAACTTATAGGATTAAGGTTAGAGATCTCGCATCTCGATTCTTTTTGTCTTCCAAGACTCAACATGCTATCTATAGGAGGGAGAGCATCACTTGGGTACTTTACCTCCAATCATGGACTTAAGTGGTCCCCCACACACCTTCCTAACTAGAAGTGGCCCTACCATTCAATGTTAAGATAAAACAATAACTTATAGGATTAAATCTAGAGATCCCGCATCTGAATTATTTATGTCTTCCAAGAATCGACATGTCATCTACAAGAGGGAGAGCATCACCCAGGTGCTTTTCCTCCAATCATGGACTTAAGTGGTCCCCCACACACCTTCCTAATTGGAAGTGGCCCTTTCCTTCAATGAAGGGATTAGTAGAGAACCCTATTAGTTCTTCCATCTGATCTTTGGTGTTGTGCCCTACTTAACTAATACTATTGCAAAACTATGGATATCTTCAACTATGTATGAAATCTCTGACTAGCTAAGTATCTAGGCATGGTGAACCGACAAGTGCATGTAGAGATATCTGCACTCACTATGGCCATAGTATTTGTATCATGGATAAAATTTCTAATTAAAGTGAAGTTGTTTGTTCACCCACCCTACTCGACTTGGAATACCCTTCCTGGCCTAGGGTATACTAGAAGTAACTATTTCACACAATAAACAATAAAAAAGAATATTAAACTCGATATAACTTGTTTTACTAATCATAACTCATATGAGTTGATAAGATGTTAGATCTTTCTCAAACCCATATGCTACTTGGTGTAACTAATAGGTCTTGGCAACTACCATTGGTTCAAGATAAGAAAAACACAAGAAGAATTTTGTCCGCTTAGCAGTTTACCTAGTATTTCCTTGCCAATACACACAACTAACTTTATCAGACTGGTCAAAGACTAACAAGAAAAATTCCTTTACATAATACCCTCTACTAAGGGGTATTTGTCTATGTACCAAACCCTAGAAAGGTTTGTTCTCTCACAAGGAAACAATTTTAGATTTCAAAGGAATAATTCAAATCATAATTCATTCATCAAAAGGGAGCAAGGATTCTATCCTTTAATTGTTTAGGAAATCATGCAATTACAACACCTCATGTACTCATTAAATCATTAATCATAAACACTAATAGATTATACCCTTAAGCTAAAGACCCCATTTTTCTTATTATATTCTTGAATGTTTAGTAGTTTAACTTTGTTATATAGATGTTCTTCAGAAAGTGAGGAATCATTAGGTGAATAATGCATCTTGGTTTTTGGTTATTTCTAACTCAAACACCAAAGTTACTTTCATGTAACCACTTGGGTCTTGGATACAACCACTTGCTCAAGTCTTAATCCTAACCCATTGAGAGTTTCTACTCTTGAGATACAAACTTAAAACCACTCTTGACACTAAAAGATATCTTCTTGACCTTCCTAGTCACATTATGACATGAATAATGCATAGACAAGTATACATAGTGATGGTTAGATCTTCATCAAGAATATAAATTCCTTAATGTTTTATTCCTTCATACATTTTTTTGAATTCTTGTTGACTAAGGATAAACACATTTGAAGACCAAATGGTCCCATCTTGCAATAATCTTGCATAAACATAAATGCTTACTCACTATGTTGTGATTTGATTGGTTTGATAGAATACCCGAGGCATTGAATTCCCTTGTTATGCATTTGTAACATCTAGGGTCTAGGCTACTACCTCTAATTCAATCCCTAACATGAATCAAAAATGTTTTACCTTCTCACTATTGTTAGGCCTCTTTAGCAACATCCACTAGCTCAAGATATAAATAATATAAGTGAGTATCTACTCTTGTAGTTAGTATTCCTTGACATTATTTTTCCAACAAAACAATTATCTTGACTCAACTGGTTCCAAGTACATTTAGGAAGTCCTTTCATAAAATACCCTCATAAGGGTGGTTGACAATTAACTTTAGAAACCCTTGAAGGGAATTACCCATTCATGACAAGTGTAAATCTTTATTTCAAGGAAATGAATCAATCCAAAAATAAATAAATCTTTCCATAAGAGGGCAAGCAAGTAAATCAAGATCAATAATAAACATGCATTCTTAGCATTATCTAGCTTCTAGTTGTGCTTAATGCTCTATTTCTTCTTCCTTACTCGCAACCTTTCATTCTTGACTCAAGCCCTCAACGAAACAATGGTTTAGCATTTGTTGATTTTGATCTCATTTAATAATTCAATTCATATCTATTTGCTTCCAATAAAATTTCACAACTAACAAACCACTATCTCAGCCTAGCTGATTACAAGAATCTATTAAAGAATTACTCAAGAGAAAGAATGCAGCCATAACCACTTGCGAGTTTAAATACATCATTTTCAATCTTTCACAAATAATGAGGAATTAGAAAGGTGAATAAAGATGCACTTCCCTACGCATTAGCTTGGTAAAATGTATGTGACTATTCCTTTGCTCCACGAGTTTCCCTTGCTAGATATATTAACTATAGTGGCTCTTTCTTGTTGGAAATAATTCCAACTCCTGTCGTAACCTTTTCCTGCCTTTATCGCCATACCACTTACCACTCATCAACTTTTGGCGGTACTACAGTGACCACCACCATACCACAACCTTATCTCGTGACTATGGTGGTTGTGTGGTGTCTACCCCAGACCCACAACCCCTTCTTTAGTCTTGTGCAGTGGAGTGGTTCCGTCGCAGACTTGTGGCCTCCTAGTCTGATCCCTGTGGTAGTGCAGTGACCCTGTGGTCCCACAAGTGTCTCCATTCCTCTCAGTTGTAGTATGGATTATGCATTCTCCTAGTGCAATTTTTGGCATGAATATTTTGTACAGGCATTTAATATTTGAAGGAAAATGTTTAATATGCTTAGGACAATTTGTTAGACGATTAAATATGGGAAAATATCAAGTCTTTATTATTGTATTAATGGTATTTATTTCACCTCTTTCCTAGTGAATTTCTCTCATGAATTTTTAAGTCTATTTTAGTGTTGGATGGATGTAATTTTAAACAAGAAGAAATAGAAGAAAAAATAGTAGCGTGCTCTGCAAAAGAAAAATTGTGGTAAAATAGAGCAACAACTCTTTTTGTGAAATCAATTATATTTTGAATGAATAAATGCAAATTTTAGTTTCTGAGTTATTTGCGTGTGTGTTATTATCAATTTTCTTTTAATTCAGTTTTGAGTCAATTTTAGTTATCTGTTATGCTCCTCTACCTTTGGCCTTCATGTGGTATTAGAGCAGGTTTATCAAAGTAGGGTCATTAGTAAAACATTTGTTTCTAAAAGTTTCATTGAAAGAATGGAATCAACCACAAGCTTGACTAACCTCAAATCCCACAGTTTAATGGGAAAAATTATGACTACTGGGCAATCACAATGAGGGCATTATTTTATTCACAAGATTTATGGGAGCTAGTAGAGAATGGATTTCCAAAGCCAGCTGATGCAGTAGCATATAATGCTTTGACTCAAGTAGAGGACCTATTGAAGGACAATAGGAAGAAAGATTCAAAATCTCTTTTTTTATTCTCCAAGGAGTGCATGAGAGCATTTTCCCTAGGATTGCAGCAGCAATAAGGTCTTGACAAGCATGGGACATACTTCAAACAACTTATTAAGATATGGAAAAAGTCAAAATAAAAAAGTTACAAATACTAAGATGGGATTTTGCAACTATGTATATGAAGGACAAAGAATTAGTAGATTCATTCTTCACCCAGGTCATTGGACTGGTAAATCAAATTAGATCACATGGTGAGACTCTTAAAGATAAAAGAGTGGTTGAAAAGATTCTAAGGAGTTTTCCCAAAAAAATTGAGACAATTGTTATAACCATAGAGGAAACAAAGGACCTCACACAGTATTCAGTTGATGAGCTCCATGCATCTCTCATTTCTCATGAATAGAGGCTGAGCAAGTCTACAAACACTTCATTGGAGCATGCTTTCAAGTCACAAAATTCAATCAGCCAAGGAAGAGGTAGAGGAAGATCAAGTTTCAGAGGAAGAGGAAGAAATTTTTACAGAGGTGGAAAAACCAACCCTTCAAGCTCAATTGGAAGAGGTAGTAGTCAAGATTCAAGCCAAAGCCCCACTCAAAATTTGTCACAAGGACAAATGTATGATAAGTCTCAAATCCAATGTCACTATTGTAAAAAATTTGGGCATTACATGAATGAGTGTAGAAATAAATAGTATGATTATGGTAAAAAAAATGCAAATTTCACAAAAGAAAGTCAAGACCAAAAACCAGAAAAGAGCACATTGTTTTTGGCATGTAATGTTGCAAAAGCAAGTGAAAAATATGTTTGGTTTTTAGACTCATGTTGTAGCAACCATATGACAGGAAATCTAGAAATGTTTTCAAGTTTAGATAAAAATGTTAAATCTGATGTTACATTGGGTAATGACAACAAAGTGTCAGTTAAAGGAAAGGGAAATGTCAACATTCTAACTAAATAGGGGGAGAAAAAGAATATCTCAGATGTGTATTTTGTGCCTAGCTTAAAACACAATTTGATGAGTATAGGACAACTTGTTCAAAAAGGGTATAGAGTAACTTTCAAAAATGGACTATGCACAATTTTAGACAAATACCCAAGTAATTAGCTTATTGCTAAGGTCAAAATGATGAGTAATAGAATTTTTCCCCTAAAGATACAACTAGATTTGAATATAGATTATTTACAAGCATAAGAAATCACTGTAGTTACTCAAAATATCTTTCAGGTAGAAGTAAAAGATGAAAAATGGTTATGGCACTTAAGATTTGGGCATCTTAACTTTGGGGGTCTAAATTTTCTTCATAGGAAAATTATGATCAAGGGACTACCTTTAATAGAAAAACCTGAAAGATTATGTGAAGGATGTATCTTAGGAAAGCAACATAGAGAATCTTTTTCCAATAGGAAAGTCAACTAAAGCAAAATCCCCTTTGGAAATTATACATTCAGATTTGTGTGGACCTATGCAAACACCCTCAATTGGTGGAAGTCTCTATTTTCTAACTTTTATTGATGATTATTCAAGGAAAAAATGGGTCTACTTTCTAAAGCATAAGAGTGAAGTGTTTGATTTCTTTTGTCAATTTAAGTCTCTTGTTGAAAAATAGAGTAGTCATTATATCAAAAAGTGTTGAGGATGGATAGAAGAGGTGAATATATTTCAAAAGAGTTTTTAAATTTTTGCAAAGATCATGGGATTCACAAACAGTTTACTACTAGATACAAACCTCAAAAAAATGGGGTAGCTAAAAGGAAAAACAAAACAATTATGGAAATGGCTAGAAGCATGTTGAAATCCAAACATTTGTCAAATGAATATTAGGCAGAAGTTGTATCATGTGTAGAATATATAATGAATAGTTGTCCAAAAAAAATTGTTATGAATATCATTCCTGAAGAAGCATGAACTGGAAGAAAACATAATGTTGCTCACATGAGAGTTTTTGGTTGTGTGGCATATGCACGTGTCTGATGAATTAAGAAGGAAGCTAGATAACAAAGGAGAAAAATGTATCATTGTTGGATATAGTGATGAATGCAAGACTTATAAACTTTATAATCCAACAACTAACAAGGTTATAATCAGTAAAGATATATAGTTTGTAGAAGATAAAGCATGGGATGGAACCAGAGAAAAAACAATTAATGTATCAACAAGTATACCTCAAGAGGAAAATGAAATTTCTGTACCAACAAATATTTCTTCTAATGTGACTCCTTCCATACCCATTCAAGTTTAACCAAATGGTCAAGTGACACCATCATCGAATGTAAGAGCAACAACAAGAGGACAATATATGTCATCTATAGTAAGAAGTTTTGGTGCTGGACCATCAAGTCCACATTCAACAAGTTCAATTGATTTATCAAATCCTACATTGGGAAGCATGAGGACGAAAAAAATTAGACGTATAAGGGATATATATGAACAAAATGAAGGTGAGAATAATATTGATCAGATTTATCTTTTTACATTTTATTCACAAATATATGATCCAACACATTTTGAGGATGCAATTAAAGAAGATAAATGGATATGTGCAATGGATGAAGGAATTGATGCAATTGAGAAGAATCAAACATGGGAGTTGGTGATTCTTCCAAAAGAAAATGATGTAATAGGAGTTAAATGGGTTTATAAAACAAATTGAATGCAAATGGTGAAGTGAAAAAATATAAAGCAATATTAGTGGTAAAGGGTTATTCACAACAGCCCATAATTGATTATAATGAGACATTTTCTCCTGTAGCACATCTTGACACAATAAAGATTATTCTTGCCATTGCAGCACAAAACAAATGGTTAGTTCATCAACTAGATGTAAAATCGGCATTTTTAAATGGCTATCTTGAAGAAGAAGTTTATGTGGAACAACCAACTGGGTATGAGATATTGGGACAAGAAGACAATGTCTACAAGCTGAAGAAAGCACTGTATGGTCTCAAGAAAGCCCCAAGAGCTTGGTACAAAATAATTGATAGTTATCTTTTACATAATGGCTTCATTAGATGCAATAGTGAGCCTACATTGTATACCAAGATGAATGATAAAGGTGAAATTCTAATTGTATGCCTGTATGTTGATGATTTAATATTCACTGGTGATTTATCAATTGATCTGTTTAAAGGAGCTATGAAGAAAGAATTTGAAATGATAGACTTGGGACTCATGAAATACTTTTTAGGCATTGAAGTGAATCAAAATGAAAATGGTATCTTTATTTCTCAAAAAAAGTATGCAAATGATAATTTGAATAGGTTTAACATGAAAAATTGCAAATCAACACCAACACTTATAGTTACAGGTTTGAAGTTAAGTAAGGATGACAAAGGTGCAAATGTGGATCCAACTTTGTATAAAAAAATTGTTAGAATCCTTATGTATTTGAAAGTCACAAAGGCAGGCATAATGTATGATGTAAGTTTGATTTCCAAATTTATGGAAGCTCCTAAAGACACATTGGAAAGTTGGGAAAAGAATTTTGAGATATATAATTGGAACAAAGAATTTTGGGATTCAATATTCAAGTTTGGATGAATTCAAGCTCATAGGGTACATAGATAGTGATTGTGTTGGAAGTATTGATGACAAAAAAAGAACTTTAGGCCATTTTTTTCATTTTGGCACCGGTGTAGTTGCATGGAATTTGAAAAAGCAGCCAATTGTCACTCTTTCATAAGTAGAAGCAGAATATGTAGTAGCAACAAGTGCCTCATGTTAAGCAGTCTGGATGAGAAGAGTGCTAAAAGATCTAAAGAATAAACAAGTGGATGTAACAAAGATATTTTGTGATAACAATTCAGCCATAGCATTGTCAAAAAATCCAGTCTTCCACAAGAGAAGTAAACATATTGACACACAATATCATTTTATTAGAGAGCTAATCAATAATGGAGAAATATTTTTAGAGTTTTGTAGGTTTGAAGATTAGTGTACAGTCATTTTTACCAAAGTGTTGGGAAGAGACAACTTCATCTATCAGAGAGATCAAATGGGCTTCGTCAATTGTAGCAGTTGTAATTAAGGGGGAGTGTTGGGAATAATTCCAACTCCTACCACAACCTTTTCCTGCCTTTACCGCCATACCACTCACCACTCATCAGCTTCCGGCGGTACTGCAGTGACGCCTGCCATACCAAAGCCTTATCTCATGATCGTGGTGGTTGTGTAGTGTCTACCGCAGACCCACAGCCTTCCAGTCTAATCCCTGTGGTAGTGCGATGACCCAACAGTCCTGCAAGTGTCTTCATTCCTCTCTGCAGTAGTGTGGTTTATGCATTCTCCTAGAAATGTTTTTGGCATGAATATTTTTTACGGGCATTTAATATTTGAAGAACAATGTTTAATATGCTTAGGACAGTTTTTTAGATGATTAAATTTGGGAAAATCTCAAGTCTTTATTATTGTATTAATGATATTTATTTCACCTCTTTCCTAGTGAAGTTCTCTCGTGACTTTTTAAGTCTATTTGAGTGCTAGATGGATGTAATTTTAAACAAGAGGAAATAGAAGAAAAAATAGTAGTGTGCTCTACATAAGCAAAATTGTGGTAAAATAGAGCAACAACTCTTTTTGTGAATACAATTATATTTTAAATGAGTTATTTGTGTGTGTGTGTGTGTTATTATCAGTTTGATTTTAATTCAATGTTGAGTCAATTTTAATTATCTGTTATGCTCCTCTACCTCTGGCCTTCATTTCTTTCATTAATATGCTCAAGATTGGTATACTATTCTTCCTCGAGCTAGCTCTCTCTCTCCCTTTCAACTTACAATTCTGGCTCCTTGAACAAGAATGTGCAATTTCCCTTCTCTAATATGCCTTTTTTTTTCTCTATAGATTTTTGGCAGGTAGGTTCTAAACATCATAATTTTTAATGTAAGCCATGAATTATGGTGGCATAGCATAATATCTTATCAATTTATTTGGGGCTCCTTATCACCATTCCCTTTAGAACTTCAATGCATCCATGGCCATGTGTGTCCATCAAAATAAGTGAGACACTATAGATTTTAATCTCTGATTGCCCAATGATGTTGTAGCATAAAACTTCAAAGGTAGCAACAATGAAAATGGGACTACATTGGGTTTTTTCCTCTGCTCTTCCTCATTCTGCCATCCTCCATCTATTAAGGAAAGAAAAAACAAATATTTGAATAGATAAGAATCGGTTATATGAGTAGCCAAGAATTGGTTTTTTTTTTTAAGATGATGCTGACTTATATATCTTATTCCCCGTCCACTCAAGGAAAGGCCTCTCCCCAATATCCACGGCATAGCCCTCAGCAAGAAATAGTTGCAAAGACCATTGTCAAGGTAGTTATCGAAATCAATTTAATGAAGTGGTTGAAGGTATATACATTCCAAAATCTTACTTTCTAATTATAAAGACACGATCCCCAATTGAATGGTTCAAAATAGTTTTGAATACCACACACAACGATTACATGAGGCATATGCACATGGTGAATATCACGGAATACATTAATAGGTATATAAATTGCTTATTAAAAGACACTTTCCACCTTCATGGATCCCCCTCAAGTATTGGAAAATAAATCTGGTAAGATTACACTCAACCGCTACCTCATAGAGGTTTTCCTATGCAACCAAATAAGGTTAAAACTTGGCATCAAAATTTTCTTTCAAATCCTTCCCAAAATGGTGAGTTTGGTCCACTCAAATTAGAGTATTTCATCCTCCTATCGTGGCTTACTCAGTCGTCCAAATGCTTAATTAAATGTAATTTTCATTTAGTAAGTTGGTGTCCAAAATATATAGTGAAAGATTACACATTCTTGTCACTATTTGGCATTTAAAATATTTAATAATGAACTTTGAATTTTTTAAGAAAATTTAACAATATTTAAATCAAATGCATAAATTATCATCAAGTTATATACTTCACAAGGTTATAGAATTTTGAAGTCATTATAAGGTGGAACACAAGGTGGTAATTTAAATATGCTATGCCACTATATTGACATTAATTGACATTTTATGTATATTGACACCAACAAAATCATTTATCCATTGCCATGGTCTACAAAGCATGCAACTATTAGATAACATATATTTATAACCTTCTTCTATAATAAAAAAATGTATAAGTATATAAGTTCATGAATGTATTACCTTGTTTTCTCTAGCATTTTATATGCATACACTTATATTAATATATACATAAGTGTTAACGTGTAACTAATGTAGATGTGTACTCATATATCATAGAAGCACATACATACATATATTGATGTATATATATACAAGCACATCTTTGCATATTATGTGCAAGATGCTTAATGTATAACTTAGCAGATCAGCACTTAGATCAAACACAAAGATATCTAGGTTATATATAGGGATAAGGTAAAACTTACCTGAGACACAATTTGGAAACCCTAGTATTATAAAGAAATAATGGTATCCAAAACCCTAATCTTCAAGGTGACAAGAGACTCAAATGGAATTGCTAGTGACTCTTATCTTTACCCTTCTCCCAGGTTATACTCCCCCTCTCTTTCTGGAGGTGCTCCAATTGTTCTTGCATTTCTACTCAGGAAAACAAATGGTAGTTAGCCAAAAACCATTACATCAAGATCATATCATAGCATTTTCATAAAATTCATAAGATCAAGTAACAATCATCATTCTATTGAAAGCAATAACATAACATTTCATAATTCCATCATAATATATAATTTTCAAGGTTTCATAATCTCATGATTCATCAGAATAATTACCATTAAGCGAAATGTAATTTTAGAGATCTAAGGTTGGGTGAAACACAACCTAAGGAAGGTACAAGCATTATTGAGGCTCATTTTGGTGATTAGAGGTCTCTCAAAGTGTGTCATTCATTTTCATGTCTTCATTCATGCATCATATTCTTGCACATTAGAATAGGGTTGCATTATGTTTCAAATTTCCTAGTCTTAGACACACTTAAGGCTAGGGTTTATGTTCACATTTACATTCAAATTTCATTGTTTCTATCAAGGTCTAATTACCAAACTAGGGGTTTGGCTGAGGAAAACACCTCTCTCCCACTCTCTTCCACCCTTTGCCACCCTCTCCCACCCTCTCCCACTCTCTCCACCCCCATAAGAAAATAAAGTCTTTTTTTTTTGTAGGTATTTTCTCAATTTTGGATCCGAAAATCAGCTTGGAAGGGAAGGTTAGAGATTGGAGTATAGATATAAACTTGAAATTCTCAGAAAAATAAAACAAGACTGATTCACCAAGAGTGGTGAGTGAGTCCCACTACAGGTGTTTTCCAGAATTGTTTGTAGATTCAAATACCCTTTTCCCCAAAACTGGTTCCTATGCAAAAATCTAGATCTAGGACTTATTCGCCTAGATTAGTTAATGAGTCCCAAGAGGTCAAAAAGTTAGATTTTTTAGCATTTCAGAGCTCCATTCCAACCATCTCCAAATTTCTAGGTGCACACAGTCCTTTTTGTAGCTTTTTGTTTTGTTTCATTTTCATTTTTGTTCATTTAGTGAAGCTTTACATTGGATTAGGATTTTTCATTACATCTTACATTTCTACTTGCATTGCATTTGTCTTTTCAAGTTCTTACTTGGTGGTGAACCCCTTACTAGTTTACAATCAGCCCCTAGGACAATCATATTGCAAGATCTCTTTCTTCTTTGCATTGAGATCTCAAGGGTTTGTTCTTGAATGAGAGAGAGAGAAGATTGTCATTCTAGGTCCTAAACCCTAGAAAAGCACATAATTTTCCACCTTTCATTTTAGGGAACCTAAATTTAGAACATCATAATTCTAATTTGAGTACACCATCATCCTAGATTTGATTTGCATTAACATTGCATTAGGATTTGCATAATTAGTTAATTGACATGGTTTTCAAATTTTGCATTGGTGAAAGTTCATATAGCTGACATTTTTGCATCTCATTTCACTGAAAATCAAACAAAATCTGCATTTGCACTTAGCTTTTAGATCATACAACATAAAAAGCATAAAAAAACAATTGAAAATTTTGAATAAATACCCCTTGGGACTCATTTGCCACCTTGGGCGAATCGGTCCCAATGTAGATTTTGCATTGTGTTTTCCAGAATTTAAAACCCTATTTTTAAGCTTCTATTTGTTGTATTTTTGTTTTAGTTTGCATTGCTTCTATTACATTCAAATCATTCAAATTATCATAGTTTACATTCATTGCAATTGTGGATAGAATTAGATTCTTACACTTTTCAATTTCAGTATTATTTCATAGTTCAATTAGACTAGATTACATTTGGCATACATTAGAAAAAAAAACCAAAAGCACCCATTTATTGATAAGCCACTTCAGTTGACTATGTTAAATCTCTTCTTCCAAGTTAACCTAACCTTCAAGCCTTTTAGTAGTGATGACTTCGACATGTTATCTGAAGCCCTTGAGGATTTCATCTCACAAGGTTCATCTATTAAGGCTTGTCATGAAGAGCCAAAACCAAGAAAAGTTAACATGATTCAACCCCAACTTATCCTTTACCCACCTTCACACAAGCCTCAACCTCAAAAAATGCCTGAATTTACCTTTTACCCACCTAGAAACAATTTCTTTTAGCAATCAAATAATAATACCATCGCTCATACATACAACACTCAAAACAATCGACAACCAAAACAACCAACTCTGAAAACCTTACCTTTTCCTAATCCCAATTTTCCTAGTGCTCCTCATTTAACTTCGCATAGTGAAAAGGAGTATGACCTTGTTGAAAAACTTAAAAATACTCCTGCAAATATTTCCCTATGTGACCTAATTTAGAATTCACCTAATTATCTCACCATGCTTTAAAGAGATTTACAACAAGTTGTGATCCCTCCTAATACAAATTCAAATGATGTGGTAGATCTAATACAAGGAATTTATATAGTTAATGTATACATTACCTTTCATCAACATGAGTTGCCTCCTTTGGAGTTGAGAAAGAAAAATGATGCCTTCATGATAAAAACTGGATACAACAAATTAGGAATAAATAGAACCCTTGTTGACAATGGTTCCACTCTTAATGTGTGTAGTATCACACTTTTGGATAAACTTGATGTGGATAAGTTAAAATTCAACCTGATTCCTTGTCAATTTGTGGATTTGATAACATAGGAAAATAACCGTTGGTTGTTACTACTTTACCTATATTGGAAAAGCAACCTTGCAAATTCCTATTCATGTAATGCCTGATAATATTTCATATAATTTCCTTTTAGGGTAACCTTGGATTCGTGAAATGCATGCGGTCCCTTCAACCCTTTATCGTATAATGAAGTATGTCTACAACAATAAGGTATATCAAATTGAAATAGAACTCGAGCATGAAAATTTTCCTACAAGTTGAAAAAGGAACAAAAAGTCCTCTAAGCACATTAATTCCAACATCAAACATAGAACCTATGAATAAGGAAAAACAAATGGTTGAAACAATTTCAAAATTATTAGATGATGATTGGGGTTCCTTGGAGTTCACACCTTCATTCATAGGAGAGTACACAATCACAAGTAAAGAAGATGAAAATAAAAAACAACTAATGGTGATGTCAACGCAAAATTCAAAAGAAAATTCAGAAGCATCTACCTCATCCACTCTTGAAGAAGACACAAGCTACACAAAAAACTTTGATGAGATAGATTATCAACAACCACCAAACCCAAAAGAAATGGAAAGAATCTATGGGAAATGCTATTGAGCTCATGAAACTTGGTTATAATGGAAAATAATGTGGAAAGAAAGAACAAGGTATTTGTGTTTCTATAAAACCTAATACGTAAGAAACAAAAGGTGGTTTGGAATATTTCCCTTTTAAGACTATGCAAGCAATAAAGAGACCCTCGCTAAAAATCAACACCATTATGTGTAATCCTAAAAAAAACTCTCAAATTGAAGCATCCATAATTGATTGATACAACTTGTGAAGAATCATTAGATTTTTTTGAAGATGATGAAGCCTTGAAAGAAATGTTGGGAGTTTATGAAAATATATTCACTCCTAAAAAGAGGCAGTTGACATGTGCTATGATTAGTACCAAGCAAAAATATGGAGAAGAAGAAAGAAGTGATGTTGAAATGAACAAAGAAGAATACAACCCTAAATTTCCAAAACAAAATGTGCTTTCTTTGGGAGATACCATGGATATACCAATGGATATTAATAATGAAGACAAAGTGATTAAGATAGGAAAGTTCCTTGATGATGATGAACAAGAACACCACACAACTTTACTCCATGACTTTCCTAAAAAAATTACTTGGACTTACTCAGATATGCCAAGAATTGACCCTATGATTGTAACATACAATATAGTCCTCATAGAAAATGCTAAGCCCATTAGACAAAAGATTCAAAAAATCAACCCTAAGATAGCCTTATTAGTCAAAACCAAGATTGAAAAACTCCTTGAGGCTGATTTTATAAGACCTATAGATTATTCTCCTTGAATCTCAAACACAGTCACAGTCACAAAACCTAACAATCATATTAGGATGTGTATAGATTTTTTTGATTTGAATAAAGAATCTTTGAAAGATGAATTTCCCCTTCCTAATATCGGCATGATAGTAGATTCTACTATGGGACAGGGTATGTGTAGGATCATCATGGAAAAAATAGGCCCTTAAGTGGCAAAAAATTCAGAAAAAAATAGAGTTAGGCAACTTGACGTAAAAATTTGAATAAGTTATCTATATTATTTCAAAAATATGTATGAATAGAATCTGTAGCAAATTGAATTTAGTTTCTAAACTACTAGGTTTTAAAAAAATAAAATCTATTTGGTGAAAATTTGAAATTTCAATACAGAGTACTTAAATTTCAAGGAAAAAAATAAGAAGTAGGTGTTTGTCTAACCACCCTAACCATAATAAAATGATAATATTTTTTTATAAGATTTTAGACCTAAGTAGAGTACTCATGTCTGGATGTGATGCATATTTTTTTGTAATTTTTTTCCAAGTAAATAATTAATTATGAATTTTTTATTACAAATTTTAAAAAATATAAAAACTCGTATGTCTAACCACCTTAACTTGGTCAAAACTTCATGAAATTAAATTTTTTATTTTTTTAATCCTATAGTATATGAAGCATAGAATGTGATGCATATTATGGATTCAAAAAATGTGATACCGTTTGAAAGCTATAGATGTTTTTCAATCAGCCTATCAATTAGGACTTTAGTCTTAATTAAAATAGAAAATGAATAATAATTATTAATTAAATTGAAAGGAAAGCATAATTTATAATTTAAAAACCCTTTTCATTTCATCAATTTTGGGTAAAAAAGAAGTCGTCAGCCACATACCCTACAAATACCCATCATATCGCCACTTTTTGGCCCATCATGATCATACACATACCCGACATGCTCTTTTGTCATTCAAGGATTGATTTTGTGGGTACAATCAAACCTTTATCAACCCTCAAGACCAATATAAAACAAAATTTACAACATCTTGGGGAACATTTTTTGGGGTCATGATTCCCTTTGGATTGAAGAATGCGGGAGCAACATATCAATGAGCCATGGAATTGATATTTCATGATTACATACATAAGATTTTGGAAGACTATGTTGATGATATTCTAACGAAATCTTTAACAAGACAAGACAATGTAAATGTTCTTCAAAAAATCTTTGAGTGAATGTGAAAATACAACATGAGATTGAATCCAAGAAAGTGTGTCTTTGGCGTAGATAGTTGAAAACTTCTATGTTTTATCATATCTCACAAAGGCATCGAGGTAGACACTAAGAAAATTGATGTTATAGTTAACATGCCACCTCCTAGAAACATCTCACAGTTGTTCACAATACAAGGAAGAATTCAAGCTATCTATCATTTTGTAGCATCTTTAGTTGATCAGACGTTACCATTTACACATATCATGAAGAAGGATGTGCACTTTGCCTGGAACGAGGATTGTAAATAGGCTTTTGAGAGTTTGAAGGATTATCTTGCAACTCCACCCATTTTACAACCCACCATGCAAAAAAAATGGTTCATCATTTACATAGAAACATCAGCCCGTGCTCTCATAGCATTGTTGGCTCAACAAGACGAAAACGGTAAAGAGCATCCTATTTATTACATTATCCAAACTTTGATTGATTATGAGAAATGATACATAGTAATAGAGAAACAATGTTTAGCTCTTGGATTTTTTGCAAGTAAACAGAGACATTACTTACTGAATGTGGAAATACATGTGATGATGAAATTTGACCCACTAAGATATCTTTTCACAAAAAATAGACTTATCAGGATGCTTAGCTAAGTGGGTGATTTTGTTAACTAAGTTTGACCTTAAATTTGTTTCACTAAAAGCAATTAAGGGCCAAGCCTTGACTGACCAACTAGTTGATGCTCCTTCTCCTTTAGCGTTACCTAGTAATGACTCTTTCTCTGATGACAATGTGTTGACAATTGAAGCTAATACATGAGAATTATATTTTGACATATCCAAGTGTAGAACTGGCTCCAGTGTGGGGGTTATAATAATACTGCTTGTGGGAGAGCCTATTCCCTTGTCGTATGAGTTAAAATTCCTATGTGCAAAAAACACTACCGAGTATGAAGCATTGCTCGCTGGATTGTGCATCGCTTTAATCATGGGCGCTAGAGACATTAAGATATTTGGTGATTCAAAATTATTCATTAAACAGATAAATGAAATGTATCAAGAAAAGCATGAAAATTTATCAAAATAAAAGGATATTACAATGAATTTGTTAGAGAAGATCGAATCATTTACCATTGACAACATCCCTTGAAAGGATAATCAACATGGGGATGCAATGGCTAGTACACCTTCCCTTATATCTCCTCAAGATCCTTCAAAAAACTTCACCTTCATTGTGTATATAGTTATGAAACCATCAATTGAAGATAAATTAGATGAAGTATTAGAAACAACCATGGAAAACTCGATTGAATGGTATGATATGATATTCAACTATTTGAAAGATGACACCTTTCTCAAGCCAACAACTAAGAACATGCGATCCCACCTACAAAAAATCACATCTAAGTATATAATTCTTGTCGATGTGTTGTATCAAAGATCATTTAATGGTATTTTACTTAGATTTCTCAAAGAATCTGAAATCCCCATAGCACTTGAGGAAGCTCATGCAAGTTCCTATGGAGGTCATTTTGGAGGAAGATCATTATTTCAAAAACTCATTCACATGGGATACTGTTGGAGACATATGGAAAAATATTACTTTGAGTATGTTAGGAGATGTCACAAATGATAGGAACATAGAAATTTGTTTTACACTCCTATTTCTGAGCTTTGGGCCCAAATTTCTATTTGGTCATTCTCAGTATGGGGACTGGATATGACTGGAAAAATCTCACCACCTTCCTCCATCGAACAAAATTTTATAATTATTGTGACATATTTTTCACAAAATGGGTAGAAGTTATTCCTCTTCGATCAACAACTATTGATGTGATATTTCGTTTCATATTGGAACACATTATTGCTCGCTTTGGACTTCCTTCAACATTAGTTTCTGCTAATGGTATACCATTTAAGAATAATGGCGTGAAGAAGTTCCTAGAAAAATTTAACATCCAACATCACTTTTGAACACCCTACTAACCGCAGTCTAATGGTCAAGATGAATCAACTAATAAGACCCTAGAGAAAATTCTAAGGAAGATGATAAACAAACACAAGAAGGATTGGCACATATAGCTGACATATGCATTATGGGCTTACCGTACTAGTATCAAAAACTCCATCAAGACTACTCCTTATAACCTTGTCTATGGCACCGAGGTGATTATGACCTTGGAGTTAGAAATCCCCACATTAAGGAGTGCTCTTCAAGGACTTATTGATGTTAACACTTATAAAGAACAATGATTGCATCAACTTGAGATGCTTGATGAACAATGCATTACTTCTCTTGACCATCTCCAAGCTTATGCTAGAATTGCAACATAGTCATCACGATCATGTCATCCCTCATGCATTCAACAAAGGTGATCTGGTGTTATGCGAGAATCAATATAATGTTAATGTTGACCCAACTGAAAAAGGAAAATTTAGTCATAACTGGTTAGGATCTTATATAATTAGTGAAAGTTATGGGTCTAGTGTATACACATTAATAGAAATGGATCGTACACCTCTCAAAGAACCTATTAATTTCATGCATCTATGGTAGTACTATTTCTAATCTTCTTGAATAGTGTGAATGATAAAGAAGTGGTGTTAGAGTTAGTAGATGACATTCTATGTGCTATTGCATTGCTTCATTCTTGACAAACAAATATTTGTGTGTCTTGAATACGAAAGTAAGTATTTAATTTAACCTTTTTTATGGTTACTTTAGGTTTCATATTATTTAAGATAATCTTGTGCGTTATGTTAGATTAGATCCTTATATGCATTTAATGTTCTTTAATTAGATCATAGGTGCATTTAATTTAGCATAACATATGTAATCATAATTTAGCATATAATAGAAACTAGAATAAGTTTTAATTAGATCACATGAAGCATGTTAAATCATGGAGACATTCATTAAATAGTCTTGCAATGATTATTTAATCAATCACAGTCCATTTAATATTAAACACAAACACAAGTAAAACATCAAATTCTCATCAAAGTTTTATGTACATGTAATCAATATATACAATACTATTAGGTCTATGACTGCAAGATCCCTTGGGATCTGGTGCTCACATCTATCTAGAGGCAGTCTATCAAGAGATGGTGGTATACGATCATGATTACAAGCCATCAAGTGCATTAAGAGAAAACTATAAACCCTATACTTTTCCAAGGGCCTATTGACACTCCCTTACTATTTGATCTCTCGCCGCATATAGTCTAGCTACCTCTGACTATAATCTCTCAAACTCTATTGGAGTTTGAGATGATTGGGAATCTTGGGAACCCTCGACTCAATGGACACACCTCCTAAGACTCTCATACATTTCCCAGAGTCTAATGTACAACCTGAACAACTCTAGATTCTTCTCCACGATGGGTGGGGGCACATAGTTTGTATCAGTGGCCTCCTCATAGACTAAGGGAGGAACTATCTCGGTAGCCACCTAGCGATAGAGATCATAGAGGTCTCTCACAACTCTTGCAAGATAGAAACCATAAGTATAATCAGTACACTAAAACATAAAGCATACGCATAATACATCGTAGTAAATAAAATATCATCACCTAGCTCTCTGGAAGGCTTTGTGATGACAACCTCATCATGTTTAGGGGGCATGGAGGATGTGTTAGCCTCTCCATGGCTATGGGTGCTAGTTCCTACTACAGTTGTTGATCATGATCTAGTAACATGAATGGGAGATGGCTCTCCCTACTTGTGGCCCACTATATCCTCATCTACTACCTCACCACCCTCACTCATCGAATGTTCCTCCTCCTCATCCTCCTCATGGCCATCATAGTTAGGATTTGCATCCTTATCATATTCCTCATCTATAGCATTTGTAAATATGTCTACAACCCTTTAGCATGTCTCCTTATCCTGGTCCTCCTCCTCATCTCCCTTATCTAGGAGTGGTCCTACATCACCTATCAGCTCATTCATCAGGAATATGGGAGTCGATTGTGATACTACCCACCACTCCTTTTAGGAATCTATGGTACTGACATCATCAATGTTGGATATTGGAGGCATATCATGATTCAAGTACTTAGAGTCATTGTAGACAACATCCTCGATAGTGAACTATCTAGAATCATCGAGTATCCGGGCATTCCGTACTCATCTTCTGAAAAAGGGTTGTGCCCTGGGTGCTATCTAAACCTATCCAAATTGTTGCATGACAAAATCATAGTATAATGTTTATACTATGTAATCATGTCTACCTATCAAGAACCTGTCCATCTACAACTTCCTTTTCTTTTAAGTCTCATCTAGCCACTGTAGAATAAGCTAGTAAGGTCTCCATGGGACCTCATCCTCATCTAGTCAGTCGAATCGGACTCTCCAAAAATGTAAGACACCATACTTCCATAGCCACTGCAATGGATGGTTGAAGGCTCAAGGATACCCTACAGCTATCACACATGGAAACCATGTCGATCTGGTACATGTAATATGCTCTAGGAACCACACCTGCAATAGCATATAGTGTACCATATTGTCGATCTCCCAAAATGAAACTATCCAAGATCATAATATAGATGCTCTAGGATGTTGTACCCCTAGGCATACACGGTCATGTGCTCAGCCATCCCCCAAATCATGTGTACTAGTCCTCCCTCTAAGTGTGCTCCTTGGCCATTAGGGAAAAGTACTAGTACTACTGTGAACATCATAATCTATGCAACCAGTGGAGCTCGTGAGTATAGCAGCATCACTAGATCAATATGTGGCCTCACCATACCATCATATAGTAGACCTCCAAGGTAGTAATGCATATCATATGTCATCTCCCAGAATGACCGTTCTGCTAGGAAACGTACCCTCTCACCCCAAATTGAAACTTGGAGTATGCGATGTACATCCTCTAGTGTAATGGCCATCTCATCGGTAGGAAGATGAAATGTGCATGTGTCTACATTCCATCACTCTGCTAATGCCATCAACATAGGATTTTGGTACCTCATAGGGGGTATGAGGTACACCCAGTATAATCACATGATCTACAAGATCTTTGTCTCCTCTACTGAAAGAGTGTGGGCTAGGTCTCAAAGGTGACTAATTTGTCTGCCACCCAAATGTTGCTATGAACGGGTGGGAATCTAACAAAAAAGAAAAAATATGTCCTATAAGCATTCTAAAATCTCCAATCTTTGCATCAACAATCAAAAAATTGTACTAAAGTTTTTCTAGTGTACTTTTCTAAAGGTCCTAGACACTTTAGATCCCTTTTGGGATACTTCGTGAAGAAACGGGACACTTTGTGAAAAAGTGGGACACTTCACAAACAAAATGGACACTTTACAAAAAAAGGGGACACTTTGCAAAAAAAGGGACGCTTTGTGAAATTTTCTTCCAAGGCCCTAAATTAACCTAGAAATGCATATGAATCATAAAATAAATGCATACAAACAAAGCTAAGACAGAAAAATTAACTCACCTGATGATAATGCTCGTTGTGGGCCACTTGATCCTATAGGATGTCTAGTCTGGCAGGAACGTAGTCTCATCCGCTCAACATCTTCAATCACTCTTCACCACACTCAAGCTACAAGAAGGTAAATGAAAAAATAGTTAGAATTTACTTCACTTTTTACTCTTATATAAGCTAAAATTTGGGTTTTTACTATATTAGGTTTAAAAAGTGTATTTTATTCAAATCAACATAATGATAGCTAGAGAGCTCCATTTTCGATGTTGTTTGTTGCATTAGAATCATGATTTCACTCCCATTCTCATCAAATATCTATCAACATGTGGTATGGTACTTGGAAATACCCTATGATATGACCTACCTAATTCAATGTGGTTAGACTGCTACATTGATTCCACCTTTGTAAAGCAAGCAGAATCAAGGGGGGGCATACATCTACCCTTGAATTTGATTTCTAGTACTTAGATAAGAGGATTTTTGAACAAATAACAATTTTTTGTTGCAAGATGTGGTTCCTAACATTGTGGTTTTGTAGATAGCTACAATGGGGGCTTCATTCTTCTGTACTATGATCAAACTTATATGTTTATCCTTTTATGAAACATAGAGTATTGTTGGAGTCCTTTAGCTTGCATATGCACATAGAGTCATATGGGTGCTTAAGTGGGGGATAAATGTAGTGTATAAAATTGTACTCTCTTGAAAGCGATGAAATTTCACACTTAATTTGGACCTATTTTGGCATCCTTGCATTAATTACCATTTAAAATAATCATTAATAGGCCCCTAAGACCCATTATTTTGGATCTCAAGGCGTATTTTAGCTAAAAACTTGACAAAATCATCTAAAACATCTAAAATCTTGAAAACCCACCTCAAAATCTAGGGTGGGACTCATTCGCCACCTTAGGAAAATGAGTCCCCCTAGGTGGGACCCACTCACCACCTTGGGAAAATGAGTCCCATTCGGGGTCTTTTTAAGTTTTAAGTGGGAAAATCACCTTTTTAATTAAATTTTTTGGTTGAGGTTGGCCTTTGAGATCTAAATAATGGTAAATTAGATGTTAATGTCTATATAAGCAAGTTTCTAAGTCATTTTTGGAGTCCTTTAGCTTGCATATGCACATAGAGTCATATGGGTGCTTAAGTGGGGGATAAATGTAGTGTATAAAATTGTACTCTCTTGAAAGCGATGAAATTTCACACTTAATTTGGACCTATTTTGGCACCCTTGCATTAATTACCATTTAAAATAATCATTAATAGGCCCCTAAGACCCATTATTTTGGATCTCAAGGCGTATTTTAGCTAAAAACTTGACAAAATCATCTAAAACATCTAAAATCTTGAAAGCCCACCTCAAAATCTAGGGTGGGACTCATTCCCCACCTTAGGAAAATGAGTCCCCCTAGGTGGGACCCATTCACCACCTTGGGAAAATGAGTCCCATTCGGGGTCTTTTTAAGTTTTAAGTGGGAAAATCACCTTTTTAATTAAAATTTTTGGTTGAGGTTGCCCTTTGAGATCTAAATAATGGTAAATTAGATGTTAATGTCTATATAAGCAAGTTTCTAAGTCATTTTTCTCATCTAAGCAAGTATTTTCAAGAGCAATTTCAAGAGAGAAGCATCAAGAATCTGCAAGCATTCATTCACAAGAGCATTCAAGTTTCAAAAGCAAGCAAAGTTGAAGTCTTGGAGTAGCATTATAGTGTTTTTTCAGGTCTTCAATCTCACTTTCATCCAAGATCTAGCATTGTTAAGGGTTGATCATGGTTTTCTATAGTGAATCATGATGGATTCTAGGTTGGGGAGATGCAACTAGCCATCAAACACGGCCTAAGGACTTGTTTCCTAAGTGATTGCATCCTCCATTATCACTCTACTTTCATCCCAAGGAAGGTACAAGAATTATTGAGGCTCATTTGGGTGATTAGAGGTCTCTCAAAGTGAGTCATTCATTGTCATGTCTTCATTCATGCATCATATTGTTGCACATTAGAATAGGGTTGCATTATGTTTCGGATTTCCTAGTCTTAGACACACTTAAGGCTAGGGTTTATGTTCACATTTACATTCAAATTTCATTGTTTCTGTCAAGGTTTAACTACCAAACTAGGGGTTTGACCAAGGAAATCCCCCCATAAGCAAATCAAGTCTATATTTTGTTTTGTGGGTATTTTCTTAGATTCAGATCCAAAAATTAGTTTGGAAGGGAAGGGAAGAGATTGGAGTAAATATCTGAACTTGAAATTCCCAAAAAAGTGGAATAGGATTGATTCACCATGAGTGGAAAATGAGTCCCACTACAAGTGTTTTCTAGAACTGTTTGCATATTTAGATACCATTTTCCCCAAAATCGATTTGTGTGTAGAAATCTAGATTTGGGACTGATTCGCCCAGATTGGCGAATGAGTCCTAATATGTCAAAAAGTTATATTTTTCAACATTTTAGAGCTCCATTCCAGCCATCTCCAGATTTACAAGTGTACGAAATCCTTTTTGTAGCTTTTTTTGTTCTTTTTCATTTGCATTTCTAGGTCATTTAGTGAATATTTACATTGGATTAGGGTTTTGCATTACATCTTACATTTCAATTTGCATTGCACTTGTCTTTCCAAATTCTTACTTGGTGGTGAACCCCTTATTAGTTTACAATTAGCCTCTATGACAACCCTATTACAAGATCTCTTTTTCCTTTGTATTGAGATCTCAAGGGTTTTTTCTTGAATGAGAGAGAATGAAGGGGTATGTGTAGGATCATCATGGAAAAAATAGGCCCTTAAGTGGCAAAAAATTTAGAAAAATTAGAGTTAGGAAACTTGACATGAAAATTTGAATAAGTTATCTATATTATTTCAAAAACATGTAAGAATAGAATCTATAGAAAATTGAATGTAGTTTCTAAACTACTAGGTTTGTTTAAAAAAAAATATCTATTTGATGAAAATTTGAAATTTCAATGCAATGGTACTTAAATTTCAAGGAAAAAATAAGAAGTAGGTGTCTGTCTGACCACCCTAACCACAATAAAATGATAATATTTTTTTATAATATTTTAGATATAAGTAGAGGACTCATGCCCCAATGTGATGCATTTTTTTTGTAATTTTTTTCCAAGTAAATAATTAATTATGATTTTTTTTTATTACAACTTTTAGAAAAATATAAAAACTTGTATGTCTGACCACCTTAACTTGGTCAAAACTCCATGAAATTCAATTTTTATTTTCTTAATCCTATATTATGCGAAGCATAGAATGTGACGCATGTTTTGGATTCAAAAAATGTGATACTGTTTGAAAGCTATAGATTTTTTTCAATCAGCCTATCAATCAGGACTTTAGTCATAATATGAATAGAAAATAAATAATAATTACTTATTAAATTCAAAGTAAAGCATAATTTATATCAGTGGAAAGCTCAGAATCTCCTTTAAAAACCCTTTTCGTTTCATCAATTTTGGGTAAAAAAATAGTCATCAGCCACATACCCATCATATTGCCACTTTTTGGCCCATCATGATCCTGCACATACCTGAAGATTTCCATTCTAGGTCCTAAACCCTAGAAAAGCACACAATTTTCCACCTTTCAGTTGCTAACACCATTTCTATGAGCAAGTGTTTTAAAGTAGCCAATGTTTTCTCCTTAGACATGAGAGATTTCCTTGAAAACCCTATGCCAAGTCATATGTTTCCAAAATAAAGCTACATCATGAAAAGGGAGGGAGGATTTCCCCCAAGAATACATAAGGGATCAATGGATTCAAGGTCAATATGTCTTTGCTACAATGTTGTCATAAAAGCACAAAATTGTCATCATTCCCCAAATACTCATAGAACTAGAATAATGACACAAAAAGAGAAAAAACAAATAAATATATTTTGGGTCAACGTGGAAGAGACCTAAATGTCTTGACACCTTGCATCATCCCCAAAAGGAAAACACAAGACAAATGAAAAAGATAAAAGGGAAAATTTTTGGGTCAACATGGAAGAGACCAAATGTCTTGACACCTTATGTCATCCCCAAAAGGAAAACACAAGACAAATGAAAAAGGATAAAATTTTGATGACATAGAGAAGAATGTAGAT
Source organism: Sequoia sempervirens (assembly GCA_007258455.2). Taxonomy (NCBI): domain Eukaryota; kingdom Viridiplantae; phylum Streptophyta; class Pinopsida; order Cupressales; family Cupressaceae; genus Sequoia; species Sequoia sempervirens. The sequence goes on along the minus strand of VDFB02000003.1, from coordinate 51,077,391 downwards.
ACATATAATGGAATGCACAAAAAGAGAGAGATATTCATCAAATGAAACATTAAGGGGGATCACATCATGCACATAAAATCATAAACATGAAAAAGCAAAAGACTAGTAAGGCACATGTGATTCAACCTATAATAGGTCGTTGGCATCCCAACCTCGGTCTATATATACGAAATTCAAACTATCCAAAGGGACAACAACACATGCCAAACTAGGGGAAGCACCGAGTTCAACACTCTTTTTAGGAGATTTATCATTTAAGCTCATAGAAGAGGAAAATAATGAATTCAGCTCATTATGTACTTGCTCATCAATCTTTTTAATTTCAATTCCATCATCTAGATTAATCACAATGGGAGGTCAAATGACAATGTCCATGGAAGGTTCTTGTTTATGTTGCAGCGAGGGTATATAGTCATCATGCATTGCTTTAGGTAAGTTTGGATTTTTGATTTTCTATGTTTTTCTTGTCTTCTTTAGTTTGTAACATACAAGAAATATCATGATGTCTATGCCTATGCTCTCTAGCATTTTGATTCTATTTCAATATATTTTCAATTTGTGTTTATGTAGGAGTGGGTTTGTCGATCATAGGTTTCTTCTCTTCTTTAGGGGAGGAATGGAAGGAAGCATAGGGGGTTTTTCAACCACTTTCTCTTTAGCTTTGTAAATTTGTTTGATTTTAGGAGGCATAATGGGATAGTTTTGGTTATCTCATGGTCTCTTGGAGGAAATAGTAGGAGGTTTTGTCATAGGTTACTCTTGGATGGTGGAAATGGCTTTTTTCTCAATCATGGGTTGAGGCATGTTTCTAAGGGATAATTCTTCTATGTACTTTTCCTTAAAATTTTGATAGGATTTGAAAAAGAAGTCCTCACGAGGTCTAATAGGTTCAATAGGCTTCGGCCAAAATAAATCTAATGAAAAGTTCTCTTAGGAAGACACATTATTAAACCCACTATGATGCACAGTAAATATATCATTGCCAAAGGGAAAATTTAAACATGTTTATGTACAACCAACTCGATGGAATTCATGGAGTGAAGCCATGGATAACCTAACTTCACATGAAATTGGCCCAATTGCAGAATGATGGTGAATGAGACATTTAATTATTTCGGTTCAACTTTTAAAGATAGATCTATCAAGCCTATTGTAGGACAAGAAAAACTACTATGTGTCTTGATCCATGTTTTGGATTTTCATATGTATTTTGATAGAGTTCATGCACAAATAGAAATTCTTCAGTGATCACATTCTCTCCACATACAAGATCAATTAATATCTCATTATTAGGCCTATAATTGATTCTTCTAGATATATAAAGAGGAGCATCAGGTACATGTTTATGTATTTTTGTGAGAAAGTAAAATAAAGAGGCCTTTTGGTTGAGCCCTTATGAGGTTCATCTTCGATAAATTCTACCATTTTAATTGGTTCTTCATTGTCATCTTTTATGTTTTCATCATCTACGTCAACATTCATCACATCATTCTTGGTTTCACTAGCTTTGATAAATGAAATAGTATGTTTCGACATGGGATTGGTAAATATTTGTAGATTTTGGTTGGGAGAAGCTATAGAATTATTACCTTGATCATTCACACCTCCAATTTGTATTTGATTATTATCAATAAGGTCTTGCACAATATGTTTACGATACTTACAATATTTCATACCATGTCCATTTTGTCGGTGATAATGGCAATAATATTTGTGTTGAAAACCTATGGGAAATGGTAGATTAGGATCATGCTCTTTAACAAGAGGTAAGGTGAGCATGTTCTTTTCAACAAGCTGCAACATGGTATTGTGAAGGGTATTGAGTAGAGGAGTGAAATTTCTATCCCTATCCCCAAAGGAAAAATGATTTGTTGTCTTTATAGCAGCCATTTGGTTATTAGTTTGTTGACTTGGTTGAGGGGATTTAATTTGTAAAAAGATCCCATTTTTCTTTTTGAAAGGTTGGTAACTATTTTGAGTTGCGGATTCAGAATTTTTGAGATGGCTAGGGGGATTTTTCACATCATGACCACAAGTTGTATTATGATAATCACAAAGGGTTGTAAATAACTCTTTAAAGGATATAAATCTCAACATTTCAAGTTTTATTTGTAGTTTGTTTTGTAAGTTGGCAATAAACATTCATTGAAAGTAGACATCAAGAATCTTAATGTTTACTTGTGAATAAAGTGTTTGGTATGTTGCTATGAAATTAGTCCCTTTTTCCTCGTCATTTTGTTTGCATGTCATTAAATCAGCTAGGGTCATCTTGGGACCCACATGAATATGGAAGTGGTTGTAAAAGGCATAAAAAAATTCATTGAATGAACCAATTGAATTATTCAGTAAAAAAGAGAACCACTCTAAAGCAGTATCCTTCAAGGATCTAGGGAATAGTTTAGCCAAAAAAAATTCTTCAAAGATGAAATCACTACACAAGGCTATAAAAGCGAAAAAATGGCTAACATGTTCTTCTTTCCCACCATCTTTCTCAAATTGAGGAACTTCTATACCTTGTAGAATTTGTGTTCTCAATATCTCCAAGGATAAGGGATTGGTTTTTTATGTATTGTGAAGGTTGACCATTGTTCCTTTTATTTAGGGTTACAACTTGTTGTTGAAGGGATGTCATGGTTTGCATAAGTGTGTTAAGGAGAGCATCATTGTTATTGTAAGGTGGAGGGGAATAAGGTGGAGTAGTGTATGTATACAGAGGGAAAGTGAATTGTAATTTTGTGAAGGAGGATGGTTGAGGAGATATTGGATTTAAATGAACACTAGAAGGATTCCCTGTGGAAATACCTAGGGAAGTGTTCACATTGCTAGTAGGTTGGCTTGTTGTAGTAACTTGAGTACTAGTGTATGTTGGAATTGAAATGGATATTGCAGAAGAAGGGAGTGAAGTTCCACATTGGATTTGAGTACACCCTAAATCTTGAGTAGAACTAGTCATGGTAGGGATGGTATTATTAACATTAAGCACATTGGTTGTAGGCATGGGAGTCATGGGAAATTAGGTATGCATACTATGATCCATAGGGGGTTGATTATCAACATTATTAGAAAGAGAGCTAGAAAACCCAAGATCCGCAATGAGTGAGATATCACAGGATGACATGAGCATCAAACTACGTCTCACAATAGTATTACTAATAGGACACCAAGTTGTAAAGCTCATACACTGATTTCACAAACTTAGTGTACAAACCCAAAATGGAAAGAGGGCAAAGTGCAATGCAATGACCTAGAATGAGATGCAATTTTTTAGATTCTAAACAAGGTAATTTGGTGATTACACTAGGAAAAAATTTGAAACTGACATGTTGTAAATGCAATTTTTAATTTTGACAATGCGCTAAATGAACCAAATTAAGCTATTTTTAATGAAATTAATGAAACAAAAAATTAGAAAACTGAAACAGAGATGTAACAGCTGCAAACAAAAGCACAAAATAGGAGATTTCAGGTTCCAAAAATTTAGATCAGCACCTGATCAAGGACTCATTTTTCCTAGGGAAAATGGATCCTAGATTAGGGTTTTGGAAGTGATTTTTATTGATTTTTAGGCCTTTCTCAATGAGTTTCATATTCAAGTCTGTAATAGTAAGTTTTAGGTTCAAATTTCTATAAATGTATTATGAAATGTAAGTTTAAAATGTGACAAAATGATGAATGAAAAGACCTGGTTTGATATGAATTTTTTTTTAAATTTTCAAATGCAAATTTATATAATCTAAAATGATATGCGAGATGTCTGATTTTTTTTTGTATTTTTTCAGATTTAAAGAATACAAACATTGCAATTATAAAATCTTAGATGAGATGAAAATTTGAATGCAAAGTAAGACACCCTAAACAAGTTCTAATTCAATGCAAACAAATGCAATATATAACCTAAAATGAAAAGAAAGACTCCAAAAATAAAAAACCTACAATGTTCAATAAGTCGGGTTCACCAAAATGAAACATAGAAGGGGGGCTTATCAAAGTGAATTAACAAGATGATAAACCACACCTTTTTACTAGTTCTTTCATTCAATTATGCATAGAATAACATAAAAAACAAACCTAACTATTATATCAGAAAATACGAAGTTTTTAAGAATCTAAAACAATGTGGGTATGTGTAGGATCATCATGGAAAAAACATGCCCTTAAGTGGTGAAAAATTTAGAAAAATCAGAGTTAAGCAACTTGACATAAAAATTTGAATAAGTTATCTATATTATTTCAAAATATGTAAGAATACAATCTATAGTAAATTGAATGTAGTTTCTAAAGTACTAGGTTTTTTTTTTTTTAAAAACTCTATTTGGTGAAAATTTCATATTTCAATGCAGTAGTACTTCAATTTCAAAGAAAAAATAAAAAGTAGGTGCCTTCGACCACCCTAACCACAATAAAATGATAATATTTTTTAATAAGATTTTAGATATAAATAGAGGACTCATGTCCCGATGTGATGCATATTTTTTGTAATTTTTTTCCAAGTAAATAATTAACTATGAATTTTTTATTACAAATTTTAAAAAATATAAAAACTCGTATGTCTGACCACCTTAACTTGGTCAAAACTTAACGAAATTCAATTTTTTTTAATCTTATTTTATGTGAAGCATAGAATGTGACGCAAGTTTCAGATTTCGAAAATGTGATACCGTTTGAAAGATATAGATGTTTTTCAATTAGCCTATCAATCAAGACATTAGTCATAATTCAAATAGAAAAAGAATAATAATTATTTATTTAATTCAAAGTAAAGCATAATTTATATTGGTGGAAATTTGAGAATCTCCTTTAAAAGCCCTTTTTGTTTTATCAATTTTGGATTAAAAAAAGGTCATCAGCCACATACTCTACACATACCCATCATATTGCCACTTTTGGGCCCATCATGATCCTACACATACCCATGTGTAGCTTGCTAAAAAAGTGTTGTTTTAGGGGTCATGAAGGACTCATTTTCCTAGTGGTGAATGGGTCCCTACAAGGGTGCTAGAAAAGTGATTTCTGGGTTTTGTTCTTCAATGTTTGCACTCCCAACTTCAAGGTGATCAACTCTTGAAAGTTGGAAATATATTTTGTAGCTTCATTTTTGTGATCTTTCAAGAAAGGTGACAACTTTTGCAACATTACAACTTTGAAAAAAAATTGTAACTTGTATTCTCCACTTGATCTTCAACCTAAAAACTTGCAATCACACATCAAGAGAGAAGAAAAATTGTCGATTGTTAGGGGATATGGGTTTTCCTTGGTCAAACCCTATTTTGGTAATTAAACCTTGTAATGAAATAATGCATAAAGGAAAAAGATAAATGAACAACAATGTGTAACAAAGTTCTCACCAATCCTCAATTGAACCTTAGAATGAAAATCTAAAACTTAGCATGAAATGGCCTCAATGAGTGTAGATCTTGATCATGAACTTGACATAAGATAATGGCTTTGAAGACTTGAACTTGATCACCAATGCTACATCACATTAGCTCAAAAACATGCATGACTTTGACATGATGAAAGAGATCCTTGATTAATGCAATAAAACCTCAATAATCTACCCTTGAATGCCTTTCAAATGCTCTTGAACTTCTCTCTTGATCATAAATTTGTTATAATTATTAAATACTTGAATTCTTAGATCTTGTAGGATGAAACTATGTGAATTAACCTTATATTTATACTTAACTTGAGATTTAATCTCAAAATTCAAATAACACAAGCCAACATCAAATCTAGGATTCAAAATCATTAAAATCTTGCCATTAAAAAGTTCAGAAAGGGGTGTCCTTAGTTAAGGAGGACCCATTCGCCATAGGGTGAATGGATCCTAGCACAATAAACTAGGACACGCTTCGAGAAGGTGAAATATTATGTGAAAAAGGGCATCATAGGACCTAGGAAGGACCCATTTGCTAAGTGTTGAATGGGTCCTAGGTCACTAGCCTATGACTCAAACCTTGCCAAATTAAGTGTTGTGAAACATTATTAATGAGTGTCAGGATTTATCCTTCTAAAAATGCAATAAACAAGGCTTGGATTTACATTTAAGGGGTCAATTAGGATCTAATTAACCTCAATTAATTATTAAAGCCCTATATTAGTGTGAAAGTGTAAGGAAACACTTTACAACACCCTAAGTAAGGCACAATTAAGTCCATTTTATCATTAATTAATTATTCTGAATCTAAGCATGAAAAAGGGTTACTTTTTTCTATGCTACACATTCTACATCTCTATAAATCTCTAGATTACAACATTCTTTGTATCTTTTTTGGTCTTGTTGGATTCCTCGGGAATTTGTAGATAACATCATTCTTATTTTCTATTTTATTGAAAGTATTTATTTAATTGTACCCCCAAGAAACTTGGGATTATTGCATCATTTCTTTATGTTTAAATTATTGCACATTCATATATTTGATTATTCACACACTTGGGATAGGTGTTGAACACTCAGAATAATGAGAGGGGGGGTGAATTATTATTCCTTTTAAACCACTTAAATATTTAAACATTCAACCCTCATATCATATTCAAACTGCAAGTTGACTCACTTCCCACTAAAAGAAGAAGAGATAGAAGATATTGGGACACATAACTAGGACTTTGAACTATTACAAATTCATATACAACATGCTAGAATATAGTTCCATTGAAGCTCAAAATACAAAATTTACACACTTCATATTGATCTGAATTAATAGGGTATGTGTAGGATCATGATGGGCCAAAAAGTGGCAATATGTAACTAATATGATGGCCCATGTGGCTGGCGACTTTTGTTTACCCAAAATTGATGAAACGAAAAGGGTTTTTAAAGCAGATTCTCAGCTTTCCACCAATATAAATTACGCTTTACTTTGAATTTAATAAATAATTATTATTCATTTTCTATTTGAATTATGACTAAAGTATTGATTGATAGGTTGATTGAAAAACATCTATAGCTTTTAAACGGTATCACATTTTTTGAATCTGAAACATGCATCACATTCTATGCTTTGCATACTATAGGATTAAATATATATATATAATTTTATGAAGTTTTGACCAAGTTAAGGTGGTCAGTCATATGAGTTTTTTATATTTTTTAAAATTTGTAATAAAAAATTCATAATTGCAAAAAAATAAAAAATCATAATTAATTATTTACTTGATAAAAAATTACAAAAAACTATGCATCACGTAAGGACATGAGTCCTCTACTTTTATCTAAAATCTTATAAAAAAATATTATCATTTTATTGTGGTTAAGGTAGTCAGACAGACACCTACTTCTAAATTTTTTCCCTAAAATTTAAGTACTAATGCATTGAAATTTCAAATTTTCACCAAATAGATTTAAAAAAAAAAAAAAAACATAATAGTTTACAAACTACATTCAATTTTCTACAGATTCTATTCTTACATATTTTTTAAATAATATAGATAACTTATTCAATTTTTTATGTCAAGTTGCCTAACTCTAATTTTTCTAATTTTTTGCCACTTAAGGGCCTATTTTTTTCATCATGAACTTGCACATACCCAATACTCTACCCTACTCTAAATTCACCTTATACTCACACAATTTGCATCCACAAACTCTTATCACACCTTTCAACATATACAATGTTGTGCAGTTTTCGCACACACGCCCTGTTGAAAACAAGGGCCCTCTTTCGCTTTGGTTTTGGTGTCTTGGCCCTTTCATTTTGAGGTTTTGTCTTAGTTTGGCATGTGCTTAAATGTTCATTTTGATGGCCTTGGTGGTTCCCCTAAGTTATTCATTGAAAATCTTAAGTTTTGGGGCTATGTTCGGGTTTTCACTAAAGTTCGGGATTTTCTGCCCAGGTCGGATTTTCCCGGGTCTTGCTCGGACTCCGGCTACGCACTATGATTTAGAGATTTTTGGTCTTCGCGGATTTCTGCGTGGGCCGGATTTTTCTGGATTTCGTCCTGTGGTCAAGTTCCCGGGTTTTCTGACCTTTAGCAAGCAATGTATTTAAGTGATTTCAGATGATTATTATGCCATTATGCTTATTGCTTGCCGTTATTTGAGCTGAGGAGTGCTTCTTTGCTAGTGCTTGGTTGAATTTGAGGCGTTAATTTTGCAAATTGTGGATTTTGGTGGCGATTTCTTTGGTACTTTCCTGTCACTGCTATTTGTGGATGCCTTTTACTTTGCATTTGTTGTTTCTGAGATTGATTTCATTTCAAAATGGTATGTGTTTGATTGCTTTGCTTTGAATTGAGGATTATGAATAGTGTTCTTATGTTATAAAGCTTTTGGGGCTTGAGTCCCTGAATATTTGATTGCTTCATGACTAGGGTTGCGTAGCATTGATTAATTTATGGTCTTCCAAGAAATTTTTGAGTTTGTTTGTTTATTTGATTTCAGTGAACTTGCTTGAGAATCATGATTTTCCCCTAGTAAGGAATCATAAATTGAAATACCTGAATCATAGGCTTTACTGTGTGTTAATGGTGGATGTATAGGGTTTTAAACCTAGGGCAATACCATTCCATCTTATTTCGCTGTAAAATGGGCCTAGAATGCAAAGAAAATCTATGGAATGTCCATGAATAACTTGCCCTAAGCATATATCTTTGAAATTCATGATCAATTTTATGTTATGAGTGAAATCGTGATTCTATGTCACAATTCGGGTTTTGGTGTTAATCCGGGATTTTTCGTTCCCTCAGGATAATCCGGCTCTGGCGGATTTTCCCAATTTCCTTTGCTTTTCCAGAATCCGCTATCACTTTCGGAGTTTCTTGTATTCCGCAGATTCCCGTTGATCCCGGATTTTCCCGATAGCCTATTTTCCCAATTTCCTTTGAGTTCCCGGAGTCCGCTCACTTTCAGAGTTTTACCTTATCCATGGATTTCCGCCGACTCTGGATTTTCCCGAAGTCCTGTGCTGCCTAAATTTTGTGAAGTTCATGAAGTATCTTTCCCTTCGCGGAAATCTGTCTCTGGCAGATTTTCCCGACATTTGATGAAATGTAAGGAAATATGGGGTAACATGATGTGTTAGTGTTTTTAATGCATTTTATGATTAACACATGCCTTCTTATGATCCCCTTTGTGGTTTATTGATTAATAATCATCAGATTTAGTTGTTTGTAGGTGTGTTCATGATTATTCCGCTGGAATCCATCTAGCCCCGAATTTCCCGAAATTCCTCTCTAGCTCAAAAATTAAGATTTCCATGTTGAAGTGCAGGCTGAATCTAGCGGGACAACAGAGGGGTCTTCAATGACTGATGTAGAAAAAATTAAGATGGACATCAAGAGTAGGATCCCTGAGAGTTAAATTACATTAGTCTGGTCCGAGGTAACTGATACTAATGTTGGATTGTGGGACTATGAGGAGTTTAAAGAAAGAATGGTAGTAGAGGATCCTCCTTTGGTGGCCAGAAGAATGAAGGAATCTGGCTTGTCGCATGTAGCTGGTTTCCCTTCTACGGTGTAATGTTATGAGCTGGTCCTTGAGTGCGCCAGGAACTATGATCAGGATACACAAAGAATTATTGGTCCTCAAGGGAGAGTTGTAGCAAATCTCAATCATGTTTCCATTTCCCAAACTTTTGATATGCCAGACAGATCTCACTTGGTAGCATTCAACATGAAGGCAGCTCAGGAGTTCTACGATGAACAGACTGTGAAGTCACAATAGCTTATCAATTCCTGGTTGGAGAAGGCCAAGTCTCACTATTCCAAAGTACCCAAACAGTTATTTAGAATAAAGTTCAAGAAGGAGTACTATGATGCCATCACCTTGCTTAGCAGGGTGGTTGGATTGAGAGATGCAGGGGTATTTGAGAATTGGATATGCCACGTTATTGTGAGGATGGAACGAGAGCTAGTTGACTATCATTGGGCTGGTATAATTACTAGAGTGATTCATGAACAACTATCTAATGTGTTGTAGACCAAGACCTTCACAATGACCTCATATTTGGTCTATGCACTTACAAGATTCCACCCCTACAAAGGATTGGGCACAAGGGGAATCTTCAAACAGAATGTCATCTATGAAGTTTTCCCTCAGTTGCACCTAGGAAGCTCAAGTTATAGGAGGGTGAATGATGCATTCACCATGCACATCACTAGAATGCTTCAAGGAGCAGAGCACACAAGGATTTCAGACCAAGCAAAAGAGCTCATCAAGAAGTATGGGGCATGGTTTATTTAGTTCCCAACCTTCTCATATATTTGGATTGATGGTTGTCAGAGGGCTCCATACAGACTTCCAAGGTATCCCTTTTATCATATCATACTCTTGGAAGTAACTAGACAGATTTGTGACTTTGATGCCATTAGTAAAAGAGATAAACATAAGACTGGTTTTGGTGGAGACTTCCCCTTGAGGATTGGCACTAGAGAGGCATGTCCTTCCATCATTTCTACCCAGGCTTCAGAAGAAGAAATGAGTACCCTTGGTTTGTCTTTTCACTCGAAGAGGTCCAAGTTTGATATTACAGGAGAAGCTCAAAAGAAGGCCAGTAGGGAATATAGCCATAAGGTTGATGTGGAAGACTATTGGGCCTATTGCAGTGATGAATATGATCTAAGGAAAAATAAATTCTCCCAGCTTCCAGTTGAGTCAGTTCGATTGTACAATGTGAAGGAAGTTCCTGATCAATTGGAAGATGATGGGGACTTGATTCAAGGTCATGCCTATGAGGTAGTGAAGGATAAGCCAATTGGTGATGTAGATTGGCTGGAAGAAGAAAAAATAGAATTGAAATAGCTAATGGATCTAGTAGTCAAGTTTACCAGGATGTGGCTGAGACACAAGCTGTGGGAGTTGGAGAATGAGGGAGTGAAGTGTACCTATAGTTTGATGGGAGATATGGACCCTCAGTCCACTTCCGAGGAATCAACTGAGCAGGAGGATCCTAAAGGTAAGGGAAAGGTAGATTCTCCTTTTAAAATTAAAATTAAGGGTGTTCAGACAGAGGAAGTCCAGGCAACTGAAAAGAAAAGAAGGCCAGAGGCTAAGAAGAGGACAAGGATTAAGAAATCTGGCAAGGAGGAGAGTGAAAAACATAATCCTGAGGTTGATGCTCCTGTGCCTAAAAGGAGAAGAGTCTTAAAATTATCAGAAAAGGAAAGTTCCAAGGTAGGAGAGGAAAAAGTCACCCCAAAAATGGTGAATGTAGAAAGTTCAGAAGAGAAAGCCAGGGTGTATACAAGGAGGTCTAGGACTCCTTCTCCTAAGGATAGTGTGCCTAAAGTAGATCTCCCTCCAGTTGTTTCTCGTGAGGAACCACATGATGATGCACCTTCCGCTCATGAGGCTCAAAGAAAACCTGGTGAGTCTGAGAATGTTGAGGATCATCCAGACATTGAAGGAGAGGAATTCCATGAAGGTGAATTATACAGTGCAGAAGCAAAAGTTGAAAAGGTAACACAATCTCCCTTAGTTTCTTATGCAGAGTCACCAGTGATGAATGAAGAGGTTGAATTTCCCCCTAAAGAAGAGAAAGCAGAGAAGATCCCATCACATGAACATGAAGAAGAACATGTTGAGGGAAAGGAGGGAAAGATAGATGAAACTCCTAAGAAGAAGAATTTGAGTGAGGAGGCACCAAAGGAACATTAGGAGGAGAAACAAGGTGAAGTGCAGTTGGAATCCACTGTTCCCGATTGGTTGGACAAGGAGATCAAGAGAAAACAAGTTGTTGTAGAGGACAGTCCACCGAATTGGGATGAGTTGCTAGCTAAGATTGGGAAAGACAAAGGTAAGAAGAAGGCTAAAGTAATTCAAAGATTGAAAGAGATGAGGCTAGCAACAGAGTTGTCCACATTGCAACTCCTGCTCCAGATAAGAATAGAGATGATGTGACTGTGAAAGATTACAATGTGCAAAATTTCAATTTAGGGCCCACTTCTATTGAGCAAGATATTAATGATTACCAGGGTTCAAGTGCAGTCATCCTGGGCAGATTGAGGAAGGAGATAAAAACTAACCAGGAGCTAAAGAAAGAAAATGAAAATCTCAAGAAGTGTTTGGAAGATCTGATGAAACCCCTACAATCTATTAACCCTTCCTCTTTTGCTGCACATCCTTTACTTCAGGAAACCATCACTGAGCTGGAAAAGATGAGGGCTTCCACTCTTTCCACAGCGAATTGGCTAAAAGGGGTGAAAATAAAAGGTAATGAGGCCATCAAGGATATCCTATCAACAGGGAAAGACACTGCAATGGCAACTGATTGGTTAAAACAGGTGTTGGCATAGGAAAAAGAGGATACAGATCTCCTACTACAGAAAACTAGGACTATCATGGAGTACACCAGGGATAGGTTGGTAAGTGATAAAATTCTCCCCTCCTTTAGAACTATTGAGCCTTGGGAGTGGTTTGAAGCATTGCAAATTAGGCAGAAGGTTTTGAAGAAGATTTACAAATAGAGGAGAAAGATTGATGATACCTTAGCTGGGGTTTACAGTGGCTCGATTGCCTTTTTTGAAATTATGACTGGGAGGAGAAAGATTTCTCCCAAGTATTTGAGTTTGAAGCAATTGAGAAGGTGGTGGCATGATGTTTATGCCCTAGTTAATGATGATTCTGTTTCTGAGCACCAGTTGGATGATGCGGCCACCTATCTTGCTGTCATTGACAAATACCTAACATATAAGGTGGATTGGGATAAGTCAGTAAAGCAGTCAAGAGAAGAAATTGCATCAATTGAGAGATGACTTATGGTTTTGCCTTTGCCACCTGTGGCCGACTTGGATAGGGTGCTTTTGAAGGTTCATGAGATGTTGGATCAGAATAAGGACAAAGGGGAAGGTAGTTAATGATTAGCTACATCGAGATTTGTGCTTCCCTATTATTTTTCCATGCATTGGTCCGAGTTGCATTGGAGATCCCAAGCTGACCTGAATGGAGTTCATGCATTTAATGCATATTTTATTTGATTTTGAATTTCTCTTGGGCGACTTGTTGTGCCTCATTATTGTAAAATCTTATCTAGGCCAACATGTTTTGGGGGTTCTATAAATTTGGCATTTTTCCTCATTTGTAAGGGTTAAGAAGTTTTAGACATAGACACATAGAGAGATAGTTAGATGTGAATTAAGTAGAGCAAGAGTTAGCAAGTAGTTGATCTCAAGCAAATATTGTAACATAAAGCTGGAATTGTTGCTATAGTGGATAATTTGATGCAAGTAATGACATTGTGATTTGGTGCCATACTTGTGTTTCTCTTATCTTGCATGGTTCTTGTTATTCTATCTTTAGAATTGCTTTGAGGAAGATAGTATTTAGATTAGATTTGATTCAATGATGTTTATGGTTTGATATTTGAAGTGTTGTAGCAATCCCTGGTCCATACTTTTTGCAACCAACTGATTGTTAGTTGCTTTGCAAAGTTAGCCTGGACTTTATATTCATTGTGCTTAGTTCAATTGTGAAGGTTTATTCATTTCAATTGCAATAGGGTTGTTTGAACGAATTTTCATGATTTGAAAATATTAACACCTTAGAAGATTGAACTACTTCTATAAGATTGCATATTTATCTGGGTTAAGTAGAAGTCAGTTTCAAGGGATTTATCCATTTCGAGTGTTGGTCATTTACATTGTTAATCTTCTAGGTTTAACATTAAGTTTAGAAATCTCTTTGAAACCCTTCTCTTTTGTTATTTCTTTTGATTATTGGATTAAATTTAGAATTGAAGTATCATTATATTGCTAGATCTGATAAATTGAGATTCAGTATTTTGCTTGTAGTAAGGTCCCATTGTGATTACCAACATTTTCACATTATCACTGAGTTGTTTATGAATTGTCAAGACTTGACATTAGAGACCTTGGGGTTATCTCTTGAGGCTTGCTGATAGAGATTTACCTTTCAAAAGAGATAGGATTTCATATTCTGTCTGAGTTATTGTTGTGTAGAAAACATCATCAACAGATTGGCACTAGAAGGAGGGCCTGAATAAGCAGGCTGGATCAATTTTTGAACTCCATCTCTCCTGAAAGATTCAAAAGAAGAACTGGATCTATTCCAGGAGAGGAATAATTTTAGGAATTGCCAGGCCCTACTAGGTCAAGAAGGACCAATAGGAAGGGAGAGTCATCATCCTCTCATCCACCCCTGTCATCTCCATCATCCCCATCTTCATCAAGTTCATCTGAGTCTGAGTCTGATGGCATTCCCATTCCACAACCTCAGCCAGTCATAAATCAACCATTACCACTCCCACCTCCACCAATGACTTTCTTGGAAACCAACCCATCCCCATTGAGTTTTTTCATTTACAATGTTATGCCCAAAAACCCTGAACACTTTTGTTCAAAATCCCATGTTAATGATCCCAATAGAACCACTAAGGAACACATTAGGATCTTTCATACTGGCCTTAAGGATAGAGGGATAAACCATGATGATGTAGCATGTAGGATCTTTCCTTATTTATTGTGGGGGGATGCATTCTATTGGTACAACCATTTACCTGCTGGGTCTATCAAACATTGGACTGAGTTAGAGGCTATCTTTTTGTAGAAGTTTCAAATCCCCATTAGTCCTAATGAGCTCTATCTTTAGTTCACTAATGTTAAGAGAGAGGTTAATGAGCCTATAGCATCCTTCAACAATAGGTTTCATCATGCTTATACCAGATTGTAGGCTCCTTATGTTGTTGATGAGCCTACTACTTTAGAAGTCTATTATGAGGGACTAGACAGTCTGACAGCTACTTTTATGAAGTGGAGGAATAACCCTCTTGATAATCTACTTGATGCATATGCAAAAGCTATGAAAGTTAGCACCACTCTAAGGCAACATCTGTCTGGGCCTTTACCCTCATTAGGACCCATTGCTCACCTTGGAAAAGTTTTAGCTCTCAACCAGGCTCTTGCTAACCATACTTCGATTATGAATCCAGTACCTCAGTTGCCTTTGGTCTCTCACCCAGGACCTCTGATAAGACAAGCTCCACCTGCAATTAGTTACCCTTAGAAAAATGTGAATCAGCCTCTACATATGCAGCCCCAGGCTAGCTATCCTTCATACCTGCAAAATTCTAAAGTTTTGAATCAATCACTAAATGCCAATGCTATAGTAGGATATTCCCAGAATAGTGCAAATCAGCCTCCATATAGTAATCCTGACAAGGAAAGACTGGATGAGTTGTCTGAACAAATAAAGAAGCTGAATATGGAGGTGACTTACTTGAGGAACTAGAACAGTCAGTTACAAGTTGCTCAGAGAAATATGCAGTCCAATCAGAACAGAGAAAATCCACAAGAACAACACTTTGATAGAGGGCAACGTCATGATCAAGGATACAATAATGAAAGAGGATACAATAACGAAAGAGGATATAACCAGGATAGAGGTTACAAAAATGATAGGGGATTTAATAATGACAGAGGGTATAATAATGACAGGAGACAGAACTATGATAAAGGACAATCCTCAGGCCAGAACTTTGACAGAGGGCAAGGTGGTGGACAAGGATTCGAAAGGAGGCAGCCACCAGGATAGAACAAAACTTGGAACACAAGGCCCAATAATGGAGGAGTCCCCACCCCACTGGATCAACCAGTTAATCAGCCTGTCAATCAATCTGTCAACTAGTCGATTAATCAAGAGAAGCCTCCTAGCGTTGTATATCTAGTTGAGGCTGCTTTATCAGGATGGTGTAGGCTCCACAAAACAAGTCAGGATTATGAGTTAGATTGTCAAGAATTCCAAAAATCAGCCTCAATCTTTCAATACGAAGTGGAGAAAAATGCAAGTAGTCAAGAAATAGTGCCATCCAATCCTTATGATTCACCAGTGTTGGTACTGAATCATGCTCCTTTTCCTCAAAGTAAGGAGAATGTACCTGAAGAAAAATCAGATCAGTTGGAGGAAAAAGCAGATCAAGTATGCAATGGGGATGAAATGACAGTTATTTGATGAAAGTCCAGTAAACGATAATGGTCTCGGAGATGAAGAAGAGGCTTATGTTGAAGAAGTACAGACTTTCCAGAGACCTATCAAGAAGTATGATTTAAGGGAATTGCCACATTGACATCGACAAGCTGGAGGCCCCTTCACTTTGTCTATTCCACCGAACAATTTCAACACACCTCCAGATCCCAATGCTAGCAATAATCCATCACTGCCCCAGGTGTCCAAGCAATATTTATCCCAAGATCCAGGACATGTTGATGTGCCAAAAGGGAGGAATGCTGATGCAAACAAAGATAGAGTGATCGAATACCCAAAGGAAACCCGTGCGGACTTGAGTGAGGAACAATTGGCCCTGTATGTTGCTAAAGAACTCAGAAAATTAAAGGTAAGTCTATTTGCATTTGAGTTACTAAGAGTTCCAATCATTAGGAGTGCAGTTATAGGAGCTTATAATGCAAATTCCATGTCACAAAATAAATCAGTTAATGAAAGTGTCAACAGAGCATCTAGTTCTCAATCAATAGGAAGGAAAAATCACAACTATAATCAGGTCCATATGCCCCCTGGGGATAAGGGAAAAGAGAAAGACAAGACTCAAGTTGCTCAATCAAATACTCCCTTAACTCTTTTTCAAGGGAAAATAGATACTCCTCCATTCCTGATTTTTGTTTGCATATTTGGTAAGAATTTGCATAATTGTTTACTGGATTATGGTGCTTCAACCAACGTTATGCCTTTTAGTGTGTGTAAAGCTATGGGTATTACTCCTGCTGACTCACAAAAGAAAGTCACACAATTAGATAGGACTGAAGTCAATGTTGTAGGAGAGTTAAATATGATTCATATGCAAGTTGCTTCTGATCCTAGAATCCAATAGGTTATCAATATACAAGTGGTTGACATCCCTGATGCTTATGGCTTAATCTTGGGAAGAGACTTCACCAGAGATTTGAATGGATATGTCTTGACGGATCACTCTCACATGTGGCTTCCTTGGAAGGGAATGCCAAATCAGATTAGAATTGAAAGAGAACCCATAATTAAGTACATGATTATAGAATATCAGAATACCTCTAACGAAATTCTGATATCAGAAGTAAGTATGGGTAACTATGTGCTTGCAACTCCTTTTGAGGAGTCAGATGTGGAGGAAGTCCTTATGTTCCACACAACCCCTGTTGACCTTACAACAAAATCTAGTAGTACTAAAGTACTGATCGAACCAGATGAAAATAATGATGATTTGGAAGATAATCAACTTGGTTTGCTAGATAGTTTTCAAGAAGTCATTCAGAAGTGCATTGAGGATCAGGTTTAGTTGGGAAGAGAAATGAACTTTGGAGAGCTACTTTTGCCCAATTGGTGCAGGGTGCATAATGCTTTTCATTCAGAAATTGACCATTGCTTGTGCTAGGCTGTAGTGGAACAAATACAAAAGTGTATCAATCCCACTCCTGCAGTTAAACTTGATATCTAGAATGTCTAAGAGGATTCCAAAGGGAAAAGAGTAATGCTTTCTGAAGAACCATCCAACAACAGTGCAAGTAATACAACAAGGAAGTCTACAGTTGCTGGTTGTTGGGCTTTAAGATTCGATGGTTCCAAATCAAAGCAAGGAGCTAGGGCCGGCTTCAAACTAATTAGTCCAAAAAGTAAAACATTTTTTGTTGCTCATAGACTTCAATTTCATTGTACAAATAATGTAGTAGAATATGAGGCTCTAGTTCATGGATTGTTAATGGCGTTAAAGAAGAAGGTTAAGATCTTGCAAGTTTTCGGGGATTCTGAGTTGGTTGTCAAGCAAGTTAGGAGACAATACTCTTGTCATGACAGAAGAATAACCAACTATAGACATAGAGTATGGGATCTTATTGAAGGATTTGATGCCTTCAACATTCAGTTGATTCCACGAAGTAAGAACTAGATAACTGACTCTCTTGCTTAGGTAGCCAGTACATTGCAACCTTTGTCTCTTTTTGGACTAAAGAAGTTTACTGTGGAGCTGACCTCAGTACCCTCAGTACCTGATAATGTCACCAACTTCCATGTGTTTGAAGATGACAAACATATCTTAGATTTCATTACTAATACCGATGTCTTTGCTTCTCAAATAATTTATGAAACCGAGCTCCAAGAAGCAGAGATGGACCTGGAAGGGGTAAATAATCTGAAGACCAACACTATCCCTAGAGGAATGGTGCAATTAGAAAAAATCTTTGATCTGGACAAGGTCAGGGATCAAGAACAGGATACCAAGAAAGAGTCCATCAGTGGACAATGTGACAAATATAATATGGGGTCCCAGGATGATCCCAAAAATGTCTTTATTGGTAAAGTATGCACTCCAGAAGAAAGGAAATGAATTATTGATGCATTACATAGATATCCAGATGTGATAGCCTAGAGTTATGAAGACTTAAAGACTTATGATACATCGATCATAACCCATACTATCCCTCTCAATCCAGGAGTGAAACCTTTCAGACAGAGGCAGAGGCCCATCAATGCTTTATTGGAACCCATAATACAAAAGGAAGTGCAAAAACTATTGTTTGCAAGGATAATATTTTCAGTCAGACATTCTACTTGGGTTGCAAACTTGGTTCCAATGCGAAATAAAAATGGTGAAATCAGGCTATGTGTAGATTTTAGGAACCTAAACAAAGCATCAAAGAAGGATAATTATCCAGTACCCTCACTGGATGAAGTGCTCCAAATTGTCAACGGATATCAGATGATGTCCTTCCTAGATGGTTATTCAGGATACAACCAGGTCATGGTGTAGTATGAGGACAGACACAAGACTGCTTTTACCACCAAGTGGGGCACTTTTGCCTACAGAACAATGCCTTTTGGTTTGATTAATGCCGAAGCCACATTCCAAAGAGCCATGTACATTGCCTTTAAAGACATAATTGGTAAGTGCATAATTATTTATATGGATGATCTAATAGTCTTTTCTAAGAAGAGAGGTGATCATATCTCAGATTTGTGCAAAGTTTTTCAGAAATGTAGAGAGTTTGGGATATCTCTCAACCCAAAGAAATGCATCTTTGGAGTCATAGAAGGTAAATTGTTAGGGCCTGCTCTTTCTGAGAAGGGAATTGCAATTTATCTAGAATGCATAGAGGCCATTCTCAAGATTCCACCACCTACCAGTAAGAAAGAGATGAAATCATTCTTTGGTAAGATCAACTTTGTGAGGAAATTCATCACTGGGTTCACAGAAATAGTTAAACCATTGAATGCAATGTTGAAGTAGAAGGCCAAGGTTGAATGGAATGCAGAAGCAAATGAAGCATTTACAAAGATAAAGAGGGCTATTGTTGAAGCTCCTGTTTTGGTAAGTCCAGACTATGCTAAGCCATTTTATATATATTTGTTTGCCTCTGATCACTCCTGTGCTACTATGTTAACTCAAAAGTCTGATCAAGGCAATGAGCATCCTATAGCATTCATGAGTGCACCATTGAAGGATGCAGAGCTTAGGTACCCAAGTGTGGAAAAGCAGGCCTATGCCCTGGTCTGAGCTGTAAAGAAATTTAGGCATTATATCCTCAGAAACAAAATCTTTACTATAGTTCCTGATCCTGCAGTTAAGTTGTTGCTGATGCAGAATGAGCTGGGAGAACATAGAGCCAAGTGGGTAACTATGTTACAAGAGTATGATATGGAGATTCAACCCATGAATTTGGTAAGAGGGCAAGGGCTTACAAGGACAATGGCAGAAACAGGCCCTGACCTTACGACCCAAAGTTATAATTTAGAGGATGTCTCTCCTGGCGAGTGGTACGATGATATTGTTCATTATCTCTTGACTCAGAAATGCCCTGATCATCCCAATTCAGTACAAAGAAGGGAATTGCGCTTAAAGAGTGACAATTTCATGTTGAAAGGAGCTATCCTATATAAGAAAAATCATGAGGGTGTGTACTTAAGATGCCTAGGAAGGGCACAGTCTGAAAGGGTGATGCTGAAATTTCATGACAAATATGGCACAGGCCATGGATCAACACCTTCTACAACAAACTAGATTCTCAGAGCTAGTTACTATTGGCCTACACTATTTAAGGATACATACAACCACGTCAGAACTTGCCATGTATGTCAGACTGCGGCCACCAGAGAGAAGTATGTGGCAATCCCACTCTAGCCAGTCTTCGAGGTAAAACCTTTCGCACAGTGGGGGATGGACTTCATAGGTCCCATCAATCTGCCTTCCTCTGCAAGACACATGTATATCGTTATTGTCACTGATTATTTTACAAGATGGACTAAGGCCCTTGCTTGCAAGCAATGCACTTCAGAGGTAGTAATTAACTTCATCGAATCAGGTATCATTAATCATTTTGGATGTCCTATGTCTTTAGTTTGTGATAATGGTCCTGCTTTTTCATCATTGAAGTTTTCTAATTGGGCTTTTGATCATGGGATTATCATTAAGTTTGCATCCAACTATTATCCTCAGGGTAATGGTCTAGCAGAATCCTCCAACAAAAACCTTCTGACTGTTATCTACAAACTATTAGAAAGAAATCCAAAGGATTGTCATACCCAACTCAAATTTTCCCTTTGGGCAGATCACACAAGACATAAAACTTCCATAGGGATATCACCCTACCACCTAGTTTATGGATTAGAGCCTGCGTTTCCAATTCAATTAAAGATCCCCACTTTGTAGTTCATTAATGACTATTATGATGAGGGAGATAGATGTGAGGCTAGACTTGTTGAATTGTTACACCTTGAGGAAAAAAGAGATGAAGCCTAGAAAATTTTGCCAAGCATCAAGGGGTAGTCAAGAGATGGTTTGATAAAAGAGCCAAGGTTAAAGCTTTTAGGATTTTTGACTTGGTTCTTTACTGGGATAAATCCCATGACCATAAGGGAGAACATGGAAAATTTGATAAACTTTGGCTTGGTCCCTACTAGATTTCAAAAATTCTGGGAGATAATACTTTTCGTTTGAAAACTCTCACTGGAGAGGATATCCCACTACCTGTCAATGGGCAGTATTTGAAGCATTATTTCCAGTCTTGAGTTGTTTTCAGCTCTTTTCCTGTATATAGTTAGATTAGGTTTCCTTTCTGTTTTGCTTTGCTTTGCTTTGGTTAGATTAGGTTTCCCTTTCCGCTTTGCTTTGTTTGCTTTGGTTAGTGTAGGTTTGCTTTTGGTTTGTTTTGTTTTTTGCTTTGTTCTTGCTTTGGGGGTTTTCTTGTTTTCACCTGGGTGTGTTGCACCTGTATGGAAAATATATTATTATCTGGGACTGTTCTAAGTATTTTATTGGTGAACTTTAGTCTTGTATCTTTAAAGGATGGTTGAAGTCTTTGCTATTGCCAACAATCTCAATGTTTGATTTAGAGAAGATGGGTCACTGGTTTTGATTTGAATTTGAAGTACTCTAAAATCTTATATCTCTCATATATCTAAAGAATCCTGATGTTACTGTAGGAATCCTTGTGAAGTTTTGTCAGGTGAAAAATCTTATTTCTGCTTCATCGCCACTGTGGTTCTCAGCCCTAAGTGTGAACTCCATTGTTCACAGGTTGAAATGAAAAGTAACACAAAAAAGATATCCAAAGAAAGAAAAGTGAAATCTTGAAAATCAAAAGAATAAATTCAACTTATCAGGGGTAATTGAATATCTCTGTCGGGGCTATAAACGCCTAGCTGGTAATAGAGCTATGTTCAGGAGAGTCACAACGATAACCTCGTCGGGGCTATAGACGCCTGATTGGCAGCGAGGCTCTATCCAGGTTGCTTTTGAAGTTAGAATCCTTTACGTAGCCTTTCTTGACTAAGCTTGGTTCTTGCAGTAGCTTAAGGAGGGAAATGAACTCATATGCACACACTTGGATTTTCAGTTTATGGAAAGTTCGGTCTATCCTTTGGTTCTGATTCTTTAAGTCTTTGCATTTTGATTTGTTTATTTGATAGTAGGACTGAAACTAGAGATTCTGGGTTCTCGATTCATGTTCGTCATCAAATGCTCTGGAGCATTTTCCCAACAGAAGTCACCATTTGTTGTGCAGTTTTTGCACACACGCCCCGTTGAAAGTAGGGGCCCTCTTTCGCTTTGGTTTTGGTGTCTTGGACCTTTCATTTTGAGGTTTTGTCTTAGTTTGGCATGTGCTTAAATGTTCATTTTGATGGCCTTGGTGGTTCCCCTAAGTTATTCATTGAAAATCTTAAGTTTTGGGGCTATGTTCGGGTTTTCACTGAAGTTTGGGATTTTCCACCAAGGTCGGATTTTCCCGGGTCCTACTCAGGCTCTGGCTGTGCGTTGTGATTCAGAGATTTTTGGTCTTTGCAGATTTCCGCGTGGGCCGGATTTTTCTAGATTCCATCTTGTGGTCAGGTTCCCGGGTTTTCTGATTGTCTTATCGATTGCATTTAATGTCGTTTGTACCTTTAGCAAGCAATGTATTTAAGTGATTTCGGATGATTATTATGCCATTATGCTTATTGCTTGCCATCATTTGAACTGAGGAGTGCTTCTTTGCAGGTGCTTGGTTGAATTTGAGGTGTTAATTTTGCGAATTATGGATTTTGGTGGCGATTTCTTTGGTGTGTTCCTGTCGCTGCTATTTGTTGATGCCTTTTACTTCACATTTGTTGTTTCTAAGATTTATTTTGTTTCAAAATGGTATGTTTCCAATTGCTTTGCTTTGAATTGAGGATTATGAATAATGTTCTTATGTTATAAAGCTTTTGGGGCTTGATTCCCTGAATATTTGATCGCTTCATGACTAGGGTTGCGTAGCATTGATTAATTTATGGTCTCCCAAGCAATTTTTGAGTTTGTTTGTTTATTTGATTTTGGTGAACTTGCTTGAGAATCATGATTTTCCCCTAGTAAGGAATCGACAATTGAAATACCTGAATCATAGGTTTTCCTGTGTGTTAATGGCGGATGTATAGGGTTTTAAACCTAGGGCAATACCATTCCATCTTATTTCGCTGTAAAACGGGCCTAGAATGCAAAGAAAATCTATGGAATGTCCATGCCTAACTTTCCCTAAGCATATATCTTTGAAATTCATGATCAATTTGATGTTATGAGTGAAATCGTGATTTTATATCGCAATTCAGGTTTCGGTGTTAATCTGGGATTTTTCGTTCCCTCAAGATAATTGATCTCTGGCGGTTTTTCCTGATTTCCTTTGCTTTCCAGAATCCGCTATTGCTTTCGGAGTTTCTTGTATTCTGCGGATTCCCATTGATCCCAGATTTTCCCGATCGCCTTTATTTTCCCGATTTCCTTTGAGTTCCCGGAGTCCGCTCACTTTCAAAGTTTTACCTTATCCGCAAATTTCCGTCGACTCTGGATTTTCCTGAAGTCCTATGCCACCTAAATTTTTCAAAGTTCATGAAGTATCTTTCCCTCTGCGGAAATCCATCTCTGGCAGCTTTTCCCAAAATTTGATGAAATGTAAGGAAATATGGGGTAACATGATGTGTTAGTGTTTTTAATGCATTTTATGATTAACACATGCTATCTTATGATCTCCTTTGTGGTTTATTGATTAATAATGATCAGATTTAGTTGTTAGTAGGTGTGTTCATGATTATTCCGTTGGAATCCATCTGGCCCAGAATTTCCCGAAATTCCTCTCTAGCTCAGATTCTGTGGGTGGTCCTGAAACCCGAAATTTATCAAGATCATTTTGAATATGAGTTTTAATAACACCTTGGTTGTATGAGGTTTACTCTAATGGTGTTTCGATGGATTAACATTTCTTTCTTGTGGTTTTTACTATGATTTCCATGTTGAAGTGCAAGTTGAATCTAGCGGGATAGTAGAGGGGTCTTCAATGACTGATGTAGAAAAAATTAAGATGGACATCAAGAGTAGGATACCTCAGAGTAAAATTACATCACTCTGGTCTGAGGTAATTGACACTAATGTCTGATTGTGGGACTATGAGGAGTTTAATGAAAGAATGGCAACAGAGGATCCTCCTTTTTTGGCTAGAAGAATGAAGGAATCTGGCTTGTTGCATGTAGCTGGTTTCCCTTCTACGGTGCAATGTTATGAGCTGGTCCTTGAGTGCGACGGGCACTACGATCAGGATACACAAAGAATTATTGGTCCTCAAGGGAGAGTTGTAGCAAATCCCAATCTTGTTTCCATTTCCCAAACTTTTGATATCCCAGATAGATCTCACCTGGTAGCGATCAACATGAAGGTAGCTCAGGAGTTCTACGATGAACAGACTATGAAGTCACAACAGTTTATCAATTCCTGGCTAGAGAAGCCCAAGTCTCACTATTCCAAGCTACCCAAACAGTTATATAGAATAAAGTTCAAGAAGGAGTACTATGATGCCATCACCTTGCTTAGCAGGGTGGTTGGATTTAGATATGCAGGGGTATTTGAGAATTGGATGTGCCACGTTATTGCGAGGATGGAACGAGAGCTAGTTGACTATCATTGGGCCAGTATAATTATTAGAGTGATTCATGAACAACTATCTAATGTGTTGCAAACCAAGACCTTCATAATGACCTCATATTTGGTCTATGCACTTGCAAGATTCCACCACTACAAAGGATTGGGCACAAGGGGAATCTCCGGACAGGATGTCATCTATGAGGTTTTCCCTCAGTTGCACCCAGGAAGCTCAAGTTATAGGAGGGTGAATGATGCATTCACCATGCACATCACTAGAATACTTCAAGGAGTAGAGCACACAAGGATTTCAGACCAAGCAAAAGAGCTCATCAAGAAGTATGGGGCATGGTTTATTCAGTTCCCAACCTTCTCATATATTCAGATTGATGGTTGTCAGAGGGCTCCATACAGACTGCCAAGGTATCCCTTTGATCATATCATACTCTTGGAAGTAACTAGACAGATTTGTGACTTTGACGTCATTGTTAAAATAGATAAACATAAGACTAGTTTTGGTGGAGACTTCCCCTTGAGGATTGGCACTAGAGAGGCATGCCCTTCCATCATTTTTGCCTAGGCTTCAGAAGAAGAAATGAGTACCATTGGTTTGTCTTTTCACTCCAAGAGGTTTAGGTTTGATATCACAGGAGAAGCTCAAAAGAAGGCCAGTAGGGAATATAGCCATAAGGTTGATCTGGAAGACTATTGGGCCTATTGCAGTGATGAATATGATGTAAGGAAAAAGAAATTCTCCCGGCTTCCAATTGAGTCAATTCGATTGTACAATGTGAAGGCAGTTCCTGATCAATTGGAATATGATGGGGACTTGATTCAAGGTCATGCCTATGAGGCAGTGAAGGATAAGCCAATTGATGATGTAGATTGGCTTGAAGAAGAAAAAATAGAATTGAAACAGCTAATGGATCTAGTAATCAATTTTACCAGGATGTGGCTGAGACACAAGCTGTGGGAGTTGGAGAATGAGGGAGTGAAATGTACCTATAGTCTGATCGGAGACATGGACCCTCAGTCCACTTCCAAGGAATCAACTGAGCAGGAGGATCCTAAAGGTAAGGGAAAGGTAAATTCTCCTTTGAAAATAAAAATTAAGGGTGTTCTGATAGAGGAAGTCCAGGAAACTAAAAATCAAAGAAGGCCAGAGGCTAAGAAGAGGACAAGGATTAAGAAATCTTGCAAGGAGGAGAGTGAAAAACAGAATCCTAAGGTTGATGCTCCTGTGCCTAAAAGGAGAAGAGTCTTAAAATTATTAGAAAAGGCAAGTTCCAATCTAGGAGAGGAAGAAGTCACCCCACCAATGGTGAATGCAAAAAGTTTAGAAGAGAAAGCCAGGGTGTATACAAGGAGGTCTAGGACTCCTTCTCCTAAGGATAGTGTGCCTAAAGCAGATCTCCCTCTGATTCTTTCTCGTGAGGAGCCACATGATGATGCACCTTCCGCTCATGAGGCTCAAAGAAAACCTGGTGAGTCTGAGAATGTTGAGGATCATCCAGACATTGAAGGAGATGAATTCCATGAAGGTGAATTATACAGTACAAAAGCAGAAGTTGAAAAGGTAATGCGATCTCCCTTGGTTACTTATGCAGAGTCACCAGTGATGAATGAAGAGGTTGAATTTCCCCCTAAAGAAGAGGAATTAGATAAGATCCCATCACCTGAAGATGAAGAAGAACATGCTGAGGGAAAGGAGGGAAAGACAAATGAAACTCTTAAGAAGCAAAATTTGAGTGAAGAGGCACCAAAGGAATAGCAGGAGGAGAAACAAGGTGAAGTGCAGTTGGAATCCACTGTTCCTGATTGGTTGGACAAGGAGATCAAGATAAAACAAGTTGTTGTAGAGGACAGTCCACCGAATTGGGATGAGTTGCTAGCTAAGATTGGGAAAGACAAAGGTAAGAAGAAGGCTAAAGTAATTCAAAGATTGAAAGAGATGAGGCTAGCAACAGAGTTTTCCACATTGCAACTCCTACTCCAGATAATAATAGAGATGGTGTGGCTGTGAACGATTATAATGTACAAACTTTCAATTTAGGGCCCACTTCTTTTGCGCAAGATATTGAAGATTATCAAGGTTCAAGTGCGGTCATCTTGGGCAGATTGAGGAAGGAGATAAAAACTAAGCAGGAGCTAAAGAAAGAAAATGAAAATCTCATGAAGTGTTTGGAAGATCTGATGAAACCCCTGCAATCTATTAACCCTTCCTCTTCTACTGCACATCCTTTACTTTAGGAAACCATCACTGAGCTGGAAAAGATGAGGGATTCCACTCTTGCCACAACGAATTGGCTGAAAGGGGTACAAATAAAAGGTAATGAGGCCATCAAGGATATCTTGTCAATAGAGAAAGACACTGCAATGGCGACTGATTGGTTAAAACAGGTGTTGGCATAGGACAAAGAGGATACAAATCTCCTGCTGCAGAAAACTAGGACTATCATGGAGTACACCAGGGATAGGTTGGTAAGTGATAAAATTCTCCCCTCCTCTAGAAATATTGAGCCTTGGGAGTGGTTTGAAGCATTGCAAATCAGGCATAAGGTTTTGAAGAAGATTTACAAACAGAGGAGACAGATTGATGATACCCTAGCTAGGATTTATAGTGGCTCCATTGCCTTTTTTGAAATTATGATTGGGACGAGAAATATTGCTCCCATGTATTTGAGTTTGGAGCAATTGAGAAGGTGGTTGCATGATGTTTATGCCCCAGTTAATGATGATTATGTTTATGAGCACCAGTTGGGATGCAACCACCTATCTTGTTGTCATTGACAAATACCTAACATATAAGGTGGATTGGGATAAGTCAGTAAAGCAGTCAAGAGAAGAAATTGCATCAATTGAGAGATGACTTAGGGTTTTTCCTTTTCCACCTGTGGCTGACTTGGATAGGGTGCTTTTGAAGGTTCATGAGATGTTGGATCAGAATAAGGACAAAGGGGAAGGTAGTTAATGATTGGCTACATTGAGATTTGTACTTCCCTATTATTTTGCCATGCATTGGTCCAAGTTGCATTGGAGATCCTAGGCCGACCTGAATGGACTTCATGCATTTAATGCATAGTTTATTTGATTTTGAATTTCTCTTGGGCGACTTGTTGTGCCTCATTATTGTAAAATCTTATCTAGGCCGACATGTTTTCGGGGTTCTATAAATTTGGCATTTTGCCTCATTTGTAAGGGTTAAGAAGGTTTAGACATAGACACATAGAGAGATAGTTAGAAGTGAATTAAGTAGAGCAAGAGTTAGCAAGTAGTTGATCTCAAGCAAATATTGTAACAGAAAGCTGGAATTGTTGCTACAGTGGATAATTTGATGCAAGTAATGACATTGTGATTTGGTGCCATACTTGTGTTTCTCTTATCTTGCATGTTTCTTGTTATTCTATCTTTAGAATTGCTTTGAGGAAGATTGTATTTAGATTAGATTTGATTCAATAATGTTTATGGTTTGATATTTGAAGTGTTGCAGCAATCCCTGGTCCATTCTTTTCACAACCAACTGATTGTTAGTTGCTTTGCAAAGTTAGCCTGGACTTTATATTCATTGTGCTTAGTTCAATTGTGAAGGTTTATTCATTTCAATTGCAATAGGGTTGTTTGAACAAATGTTCATGATTTGAAAATCTTAACACCTTAGAAGATTGCACTGTTTCTATAAGATTGCAGATTTATTTGGGTTAAGTAGAAGTCAGTTTCAAGGGATTGGCCCATTTCGAGTGTTGGTCATTTACATTGTTAATCTTAGGTTTAACATTAAGTTTAGAAATCTCTTTGAAACCCTTCTCTTTTGTTATTTATTTTGATTATTGGATTAAATTTAGAATTCAAGTATCATTATATTGCTAGATATGATAAATTGAGATTCAGTATTTTGCTTGTAGTAAGGTCCCATTGTGATTACCAGCATTTTCACATTATCAATGAGTTGTTTATGCATTGTCAAGACCTGACATTAGAGACCTTGGAGTTATCTCTTGAGGCTTGCTGATAGAGATTTACCTTTCAAGAGATATAGGATTTCATATTTTGTCTAAGTTGTTGTTGTGCAAAATACATCATCAACATACAACATTGAAAAAGGATCTTAAATATATATGCACTTCATCTACGAACACCTACAACATCAATTAGATTGGCCCAATTAGATGTATATAAATTTTTAGCTCAATATCCACACATGAATTCTTTGCACCAAGATTCAAAACTCATAAAAAATTTAAATAGGTTGGCATAAACCCAAAATAACACCCAAATAAATGATCTATACATATTGAAACTCCCCAATACACAAAACTCATTAGGTCAGCTCTGGTAGTAACCTACTAATTAAATTTTCCAAATGTACACCCACATTCAAATATGTGGATCTCCAAATTCTATGTCATTTGGAATATACACAATATTGACACCTATCATCATTTCCACAAATACACAAAGCTAGATTCAAATCCGTGGATAAATATAGATTCACGAAAATGTGCTTACTAAACTGGAAAACATTATTACTACCAAACCGATATATTATCACTCATAACTTCAACATTAGGAGCCCAAACGATATGAAATTATGGATTTAGGTTCCTTTATCATCTAATAGATTTATATCAAAAGTGTAGAGAAATATCTTATATAGCAAACCAATGTGAACCCAAAAACTGGATGTCTTATTCACAGAATTACTTGTATTGACACTTAGTCAATTTTCATATCAACTACCATCACCAGATCAAACCTTCTTACAAAATTATACTTGATAATCATCCTCAATCATGCTCAAGCTATCCAAACTAATCTACACAACATTTGGTCTTCATACTGGAATACAATGTTGACATCAATGACAACACTAAACTATATAACTGTGCTCATCCCACATGTTCATGTTGCTAACAAATGCATCAATGAAAAATTCCTTATTCTTCTAACAATCTCCTCCTTTGTCATTGATGGAAACATCCCTCAAAGTTATCTCGAAAAATATTCTCCCCCTTTCACATCAAGGGAAAAGGGCACATACATATACTCTATTCTTTCAATAACTTCTCTCCCTATACATGATTTTTCATTCTACCCTTAACTGTTGTATAGATACATACAAACTAAGAACTTAATTCAATCCCCCTAAGGGTACTATCTATCACAACGACATAATTTTTTTTTATTGGAACATACCTTGTACCATTCACATATGTACATAGAATTCTGAACAATAAACTAAAATGCAAAAAGGAAAGAAATATGTTTGCCTGGAGGAGGAATTTGACTCTTGAAGCTTTTCAAGATGGGCTTTCCATTCTTGTTTTCCATCCTCCCAATTCTTCTTAGCAATTCCTAGTATTTTTTTCTATGTTTCTAAATCCATCAAGAGTTATTCAACTTCATCTAGAGTGTTGGGTATTATATTTGATCTTTGAAGTTTTATCAACACTCATTAGGGCACTGAAAATTGGTATATGAACTTTGAGTTCACCAGATCCCTAAGATTACCAAACTACATAATGATCTTTTCTTTCTACTCTTGTAGTTTGAAGAACTACTCATGTAAAATCTCAATTGCTGCCCTTGTGCTTCCATCTAGATCATATTTCAGACTATAGGCACTAGAAGCTTTGTCAATCTGGGACTGAATTGAGTCCATCTAATATTTTATTATTTTTGTGGATCTAGGACATTTTATACATAACTAAAATAAAAATTTGGCTTTTTCCACACAAGCTTAAACACCCTTAAGGCTTTCTTGAAATTTATTGTGTGCACTGGCACACTTCTCCATGACATCCATCAATTTCCTATCATTTTCCTTTTTATATACTTCTTTCTCTAGTTTCCTGATGCAGACCCATGAGGCTCAAACTCACTCAAAGCGACAACCTGCCTTCAAGAGGCATATAAAGGGATTAAAATGGCCTATTAGATCAATTCAAACAATTCACAAAGTTTGACAATAATCAGAAGTAAGTTTTCCCCCTTTCACCCTTGTAATCCTAGTAGTAGTGCAAACTCAGTTTTTGGCCTTGAACTCTAACACTTCCCAAAATACTTGAAAAATAGATGGTGGATAAGACACCCATTTCAATATTATAAAACATATCTCATAACCATACATAGTTTCTTTGAACCAAACCCTTGAAATTTCCACTCCTACACTGACCTAATTAGGCTAATTAGGCTTAAATTACAAAGCAACCTCCCTTTAAACTTATCATAGACACTTGAAACCTTGGGGAAGAGATTACCATGCCCTCAAACCACTAAGTCCATAATCATTTTCCAGATTTGACCCCTCTAATATGGCAAACCATTAAACCCTTAATTTCTTGCCAAACTAAGAGGGTTTATTCAAAGTACCACTTGCACAACTTATCTAACCTTTACGCTAACTCAAAAACTTGTATTTTGACCCTAATATGCTTAAAATTTGAAAAAAATTCCCCACTCTCATTGATTTTTACAAACCCTAGACCCAAAGCTCCATCTTCATATATTTTCCTTCCTAAAAATCAACAAAACAATAGCCTTATCTCCCTTATTTCTCATCGAAGACTCTAATCATACATCCTACCTCCTATTTAGACTTCCTAGGGACCATTACACTTGTTATAGTAGATTCAATTAGTGTAAGGGCCCTTAAATCATGTTTTTGGTTACAAAACCCTCAAATAGGGTGTTCTCGGTCTATTGCAAGAAAAACAGATATTTGTAACACAAAGCTCTATTAAATTCCTTCAAACTTGAAGAAAAAGAAGGTTAACATAGGCCTCTACAAGTTATGAGTTCTTATATATCAAATTCTGGCTATACAGATTCGTATAGGTCTACATAATGTAAAAGAAACTCAAAAAATGAATGAAACAACAAAGATTTCTTATTGCTAAAGCCTCCAATCTTCAATCCAACATTACAAATGATGTTCCATGCCTTTTTAAGGACTCCCCCACTCAAAAACCAACAACCAACTACTCTCAACTAAAGTTTGAACCTGCCATGACCATTGGTGGCCAAATTACACTTGTTTACATGTTTTAATGACAACACCCTTACATACTTTGCAATGTTTACACTTTTTGACCCTCTTAATCACCTAAACTATTGAAAATGGTCTAGTGAGACCTTATTCACCTAAGGAGCATGACTTATACAAGAAAAAAAAATTCTATCAACCTAGACACCACTTGTCAACTTTGACAATTCTATTCACATGATTTACAATTCTTACAAAATGAATACAAAATCCCCTCAAAGTTGATCAAGTACAATAGAATGGTCACATTGGACCTTATTTGAAATCAAGAAATCAATACAAACATCCTAACACCCGTAGCCTAAAAGACACTTAATGAAGAAACATAGAAAATATTGGTGCCCCTGCACCACTTCACCTTTAAACCAATAGCATATTCTTGAAAAAAATCAATCAAAAACTTCAAATTTTTCGTGTTGGAGAGGGAGTTGTCAATTACAACACCAGGTATGGCCTTGTGCAAAACCTTCACTACCTCATCAATTATTTCTCCACTCTTTCAATGTGTCTCTATGATTTCTTTCCATGAAAATGCATGGAAATCATCTCCCAATTGAAGCTTGTGAAGAGGTGAGATCTTGTCCATATCAACAAGCCCCTACTGAATAGGTAGTTATAATAGCTAGGCAAACACTATAGGATGGAATTATAACTTCATACTCAACAAATCCTTTAAAGGATCTCTTGAGGAATTGGAGGATTCACCAGTAGCCTTCACATTCTCCTCTTCAACATTCTTCACCAAGTATTTTTCTTTACCACCAATATCAACTAGTGTCTATGCTTCCTTCTTCTCCTTCACATCATCACTCTTCTTTTCAACATTATTTTGACACAAATTCACCAGTAGTCTAATCTATGTTATCTAGATGAATGATTGCTTCTGGTTTTCTTTGAGTGTTCTCTATATTTGTTTTGGATATCAGAGGAGATGTTTGATGATCTATGAATTTATCTTCCTTTGTAATGTATTCTTTCGTAGTTTCTTTTCCTTCAACATTTTCTTCTACTGCTACATTTTCCTCTAGTATTTCTTCCACATCTGAAAGAACATTATTTTGTACATTTCCTTTTCCAAATTCATGCTCATTTTGAGCATCATGCTATACATCTTCTTCAACATTCATATCCAGAGTAGGGATCTCAACTTGTATTTCTTCTTTTCTCTCTAGAGTCATTCCTAACCTTTGAGCTAAGTCTACAAATTTCCCTACAGACACTTTTTGGAGCCTCTTGAGATCATTTTGATATCTACCCATGAGTGTGGTTACCCTTTGCTTAGTTTTGAACTACTTATTGTACAATGTAGTCAAAGTTCCTTTATTCTCTTCACAAATAGGAGCACAAATATTTTCTAAAGCATAGGATCTTAATTTTGATTCCTCTTCAATAGCCTCTTGTCTTCTCTCAATTAATACATTCCTTAGTTTTACAGGAAATTGTTTTTCAATGTTACTCATATCTACTTCAAAAAGAACAATGTATTTTACAATAGCTTCTATAATGGTGGCCTTGTCCACCTCATTAGCATCCGCGTAAAGTGCAGTAGTTTCTTCTAACATTTCATTTTACACAATCCCATTCAATAATGCATCCAATTTAATAGGGCTATGAGTCCTTACCAAAGTCTTCTTAATTTTCTTTTTCTTTCCTTCTAGTGTCTTCTTGCTAGGTTTTGTTTTCTTCTCTATCATGTGGATCACAAAGGCTTATTTTTCTTTTTCTATTTCATCCTTTTGATCTATATCCACAATATCTATTATTAATTTCTATAGTAAAGGAAAAAGTACATCCCTTTTCCTCACTTAATTTGTGAAATAATTAATGATAAATAAGCTTAATTATGCTTTAATTTAGTGTTGTAATGTGTTTTACACATTCACATTAAGTTTAGGGCCCTTTTTAATTAGATGAACTTAATTGTGCCTTATTTAGGGTGTTGAAAAGTGTATCTTTACACTTTCACACTTATCTAGGGCATCATTAATTGATTGAAGTTAATTTTCCTTAATGGTCTCTTTTAATTTAAATCCAAGCCTAATTAAATGCAATTTTTGAGGGAAGAAACCCAACGTTCATAAATTCCATCACACAACACTTAATTTTGGAAGGTGTGTGTCCTAGGTGGGTGACCTAGGACCCATTCACCACATGGTGAATGTGTCCTCACTAGGTCCTAGGACCCTATTTTTGCATAACGTTTAACATTGTCCGAAGTCTGTCCTAGGTGAGTGACCTAGAACCCATTCGCCACATGGCGAAGGGTCCTCACTTAGACGTAGGACCCCTCCTTGAAATATGTTTTTGGAAATATATTAATGATTTGAAATCTATAATTCAATGTTGGCTTGTGACATTTGAATTTTAGGAATTAACGTTAAGATATGTATAAATACAAGACTATTTCACTTAGTTTCATCCTAGATCTTCATAAGAAATCAAGAGTACTTTCACAAGAGCATTCAAGAGTATTTTCTAAGGAATTAAAGGGTAGATTATTGAATATTATTACAACAATCAATATTTTTATCATCTTTTCAAAGATTTAGTGCATCATGCATGTTATTGAGCTAATGTGTTGATGTAGCATTCAAGATCAATTCAAGCATATTCAAGGCATTGTTTCACATCAAGTTTCATGATCAAGACCTAGATTCATTGAATCCACTTCATGTTAGATCTTAGATTTATCCAAGGTTCAAATAGGTATTGGTGAATTGTGATATTGCATTTTTTCATTTATCATTGCTTTATGCATTGTGTCATTTCAAGGTTTAAATACCTGTATAGTCTTAAAATTGCACCCCTTGCAATTTCACATACATTCTTGCATCTGCCTTAGTGTCCACTCCCTTAGCATCT
The DNA here is from genome assembly GCA_007258455.2 of Sequoia sempervirens. NCBI lineage: Eukaryota > Viridiplantae > Streptophyta > Pinopsida > Cupressales > Cupressaceae > Sequoia > Sequoia sempervirens. The sequence continues at coordinate 51,043,194 of VDFB02000003.1, read as the reverse complement.
TGTGTAGGCTCATTTTAGCCCCTACATTAGCCTTTTTCCCTCTCAAGATGCTCTAGCACCCCTTTTGAATAGTTACCCTTGCGTGTCAGCTTTGCATAAAGCCTTATGATTTTTCTGTTCACATCATTTTGTAGCATGATGTGTTTGGACACTAGCATGCCACGTGGACATCTATGCATCATGCTAGCATCCTGCAACGTTTCAATGTTCAAATGACCATTTTCATGCATGCTTGCCATTTTTCACCTCCTTTGGTCAATGGTAACAACTCAAGATGCCCTGAAATGGCTCAAGAAGCTTCTTTTCTCTCTTTAAAATATGTCCTTTCAATTCATTTGCACTTCTAGCTTAATTCTAACTTCTTTCTAGCTTCATCTCTACCTTTCCACTCTCCCACTCTTGCTTGCATAGCTCCATATAGGTTGCTATAGAAGCTTCAATCACTTTCAAGCTCTCTTAGCTTCACTCTCATTGCTTCATCTCCCTCATTTCACGCTTGTGAGAATATTGGGATTCCATATCCCCTACCATTTTCATTCTTCATTCATGATACGGGTTCTCCTCCTCAAGTAGGGATTACTTTTATCACCTCTTTTGTGATACAGGTTCTCCTCCTTGAGCGGGGTTTTCTTTTATCACTCATATTTGGTGGTGTGATTTCTACTCCTGAGTATATTTTTCTTTCACCACATCCTTTTTCCATTTTAGCTATACTCTCCCTTTCTATCTAGCTATTCGTGGAGGTGGGAACACCAAAATGGGGGTTTGACTGAGGCAAACCCCTATACAACCACAAGACTTTCTCTAGATATCATGTATGTAGGTTTTGAAGACATTCACATGATGGAAATTTCATCACTTGTGTAGTTGCAAGATTTCCTTTCTTCTTCTTATCTTTATTAGTTCTACTTCACTTCATTTCAATTCTGTTACTTTCGTACATTCTAAGGTTTTTAGCAATCGCAGTAGAAGTAGTCATTTTATTGTTTTTTGAGGAATTATCATTCTCTGGTCTATACAAGATGCCAACACACCTCTAAGACACCAGCGCATCATGTTGTTTTCTGTATTCTGCATTGTCATCCTTTGGCCAAGAGCTTGTAAGTCTATCCAAAAAACTTTGTGACTTGCTCTTTCAGATTCTAAACTCTCACTATTGTTCCTGAGGTAGTTTAGGGTAGTTTGTATAGTGAGGCTCTTTGAATGAAGAGAACTCATGAGTAGCGAATCCCTCTTCTCTACATTTTTGTGAGCCTAACGTGAAGAGAAAATCTTTTGAAAATGCAAATTACTAAATGTGAATGGTAGATCTAGACCTGCACAAACATGAGCAAACAACAAAATGTTATTCAATTATACAAATCTGAACTAGCATTCCCCATAAGATTCATTTTAAGCATGATGAACAAGAAATAAAGTGAAGAAAACAAGTGAAAGCAATCTAAATCCTATTCAAATGCTCAAAGTCCCAATCTCATGGGAGAATTGGTGCTATTTTGATGTGGAAAATAGCCCTTTCCCAATTCCTTGCAAGCTTCGATGAAATTTGATGAAGATTGATGCTCCTTGATGAAATTTGACCATAACCTAGCTAAGATGGATTATAAACTATGAAACCTTGGATGAGAATGGATGGAATTTGCTTCAAATTTGTAGATAATGACTTTGGCTCAAGTTGTGGATGATTGTGGATTCAAATGAGCATAGTGATCTTAGATGGATTGTGGATGCCAAATCAAATAGAGAAGGCCTCTATTTATAATGGAGAAGGATTGGATAATGAAGAATAGGATGAATGTGGGATTAAAGATAGACCAATGGAATTGTGCCACTTGTCAACATGTTATTGAAGAGAGGTGGAGCACATTTTGATCAATGTGCAAATAAATGCAATTAGGTGGAAATTTGAAATTTGAAAGATGGCTTGTGGAGGGAGATGTGGAAGAGGAGTTAATGCCACTTGGCTCAAGAAAAAGGACTTGTAAGAGTTATAAATGCCATGCTGGAGGACAAGTCCTTCTAGGAGGGAGATTTCAAATGGAGAGAATATTCCAAAGAGATTCCTTTTTGAATGAAAATAGAAGAATTTATAAATTAATTAAATTGATTTACTTGCACAAGTTGCAAAATCTAGAGGATTTGATGGGTTAGAGTTAGAGTTAATCACGATTTGATTAACTTAGATGGAGATTAGCTTATTTGACATTTTGACTTAGAATTTTGGATTTATTTAAATAAAAATGAGAGGAATATGAATATTAGATTTAATTAATAAAGTTTGATTTATTTAATTAAAAGGGATGATGCAAGATTTAATCAAATAAAGGTTAATTTATTTAATTAAAGGAGGATTTTTATTTAATCAAATAAAGTGATTTATTTAATTAAAAGAGGAACATTAGGTTTAATAAAATAAAATGATTTATTTAATTAACAGAGGAATTATGATGGATTGATTAAATAAGGATTATTTAATTAATTGGTTAGTAAAGAAGTGATTAAGGAAGAACTAGTGTTAGTGAACCAGAATCAAGTGCATGAGATCAATCAGTATATTTTACGTGTCTACATTTTTCCCCTCTTTGAAGCAATGTACTTGCTATGTTGGTTCAAAGAATAACCTTGTCGAGATCAAAATTCAAAATAATTCTAATTTTTTGGATGTCCCACTACTGGCCCAACAGAAGAATTATGAAGGTATACTGTCGCCTCGAGAGATCGGATGAAAATTTTCAATTGTAGGTTGAGCTCGCAACAAAGAGGTTCAAGATCAGTCCAACTCAAATGTTTGATGTAGATAGATTTGATGATGTAGACAGTTCATCGGCCATGGGTAGCCTCATGTATATTTTGATATAACACACAAAGTTGGATAGAAATGTTAGTAAAGATAGAAGAATAAGAAGAATAAGATGGATGGACCCTTGAGTCTGAGACGATGCAGGAGTCCAACAAGTTCATGATTCATCGAGACTTTATTATTTATGGTGATGGATGATGATGATGATGTTTTTCTTATTAGGAATTGGGATTTTAAAATGCATTACTTGTTGGATATTGTGGTTGTGTTGCTGATATGTGGTTGTCATTTATGTAACACCATTAGCATTAATGCATTTGAAGTTGTATATGTCGAGGATATTGAGAAAATTGTAATGAAATGTGTTACAGGTTGTCAGTGGTGAAGTGAAGTTTAGTCTATTAGTGACTTCGGTACATTGATGACAAGAGATTGTGGACTAAAGGGTTTCTTGTTGAGTATATCTAGTTTTTCCATGTTGAATTTTAGAAATCTACATGAAGATTTGATCGAGTTATGAAGATTTGTGTTCTGTCAGTTATTCTATTGCTTCAGTTGGTGTTCCTAAATGAATATGATATGATTCTAGTAATTTCAACTATTGTGGATGCTTCTCTAGTGATTCATGATGTTTTTGGATGTTTCTGTATCATTCTCTATCTATGTTGCACATCCGCATTGATTGTTGTGCTCGCGATCCACGATTTTCTCTTGCATGTTCATGTTTTTCATGTTCATGGGCGACAAGGTCTTTTTAGCATGTTGTCGATCTTCAAGGAATAATTTTTGAAGGTTATTCATGTTTGAAGTTGTTATTTTGGGTCTTCATTATGTTGTGGCTGAACTTGGTTGATTCACATTAATAATTATTATTGTTTTGGGCCCACAATTTGTATTCATTTTATTATTTTGTTGAAGTTTACTTGTAACGATGTAATTTTTTGTTGTAGATATATATATAAGTGATTGTTTATTTCATTTGAAGTATGTTGAATGTGTATGTGTGTTAAAATAATGTTCTAAATCATTTGAAGACATAGCAGAGTGTGAAGAAGACTGAAGAAGAGTGAAGAACTGTGAAGAAGTGTTCATGTGCTTAACCAAAACTGTAATCAGACATTAACAAATGCTATTTTCTCATTTCAAATCCCTATGGATGTAATCTAAATCTTTATGTAAGATAGTGTGTCTTCCTTTTGGCAGTAATCCTTATTGAAATTTAGTTGTGAGGTCTAGGAAGTGTGCATGAATGCATGTGCATTCCCCATTTACTTTTAATAGGGAATAATATTGTGGACTAACCTCCACCATGGTTTTTCCCCTAATAGGGTTTCCATGTAAAAAATCTTGGTGTTATGTGTGTTTCTGATGTGATGATGATTATTGCTTTCATTGTTATTAATCGGATCTAAGAATAAGGGTTAATAAGCTTGATAAGTTTTGAATTTTTGTGAGAATTGATTCACCCCCCTCTTAGTTGTCTACCATTGTGTTTCCAAGAATTGGTATCAGAGTAGGTTCCTTGGAGGAAGTTTAGCAGCTTGAGGTGTTCCGAGATGGAGAAATATAAGAAGGATAGTCTAAGATTTGATGGAAAAAATTATTCTCTATGGAAGACTCGAATGGAGCGCCATCTGAGATGAATTGGTGAACCCTACTGGAGCATTACAAGTAATAGGTATGTTATTCCACAAAATGGTCCTACTACTACTGCTGAGATTAGGGATGTTGAGTATAAAATCAGGGATAAGGAAGCATTGTTGAGTGCTTTGATTAATTCTGAGATGACAAATGTGATGGATCTGAAGACTGCTTATGAGATCTGGAAAAAGTTGGAAACTTTGTATGAAGGTGATGCTAATGTGAAGATTGCTAAGCTACAAATTCTAAAAGGAAAATATGAAATGTTGAGAATGGGTGATGATGAGAATATTACTACTTTGATTGCTGCTAGTAAGAGTTGTTTGATTGTTCAAGTTGATGAAAGTTAGTTGTGGCATAAGAGAATGTGTCATGTTAACTTTGATAATATTGTCAAGATAAGTTCTACTAAGGTTGTGAGAGATCTTCCCAAGTTGATGAAACCTACCAATGCCATATGCAAGGAATGCCAATTAGGGAAGAAAACTGTAATTTCATTTTGGAGCAAACAACATTGTTCAAATGAATTGTTGGAAATTGTGCATACTGATTTGTGTTTTCCTTCTAGAGTCAGAAGTTTACAAGGTTACATGTATTTCATGTTGCATATTGATGATTATTCAATAATGATGTGGGTTACTTTCTTGAGGGAGAAATTTGAAGCCCTGGAGAAGTTCAAGATCTTTAAGGCTATGGTTGAGATAGAGACAGGTCTGAAGATTAAATGTTTGAGATCAAATAGAGGTGGTGAATTAATTTTTGGTGAGTTTAATTCTTTTTGTGAAGAACATGGGATAAAGAGACAATTATCTACACTACAGACCCCTCAGCAAAATGGAGTTGTGGAAAGGAAGAACATGACAATTCAAGATGTTTCTAGAACTATGATGCTAGAAGGAAATTATGTTCCTCATATCTATTGGAGAGAAGTTGTGAGTATTGTTGGTTACACACTTAACTAGGTACAAATCAAAGGTGATGTTGGTAAGAATCCTTTTGAGCTATGGTTTAGTCACAAGCCTACTGTTAAGTACTTCAAATTATTTGGGAGTAAAGACTTTATTAAAAGAGATGAAGATATAGGAAATTTTGATGCTAGGAGTAATGAAGGAATATATCTTCGTTATTCTACTAATAGTAAGGCCTATCGGTGCTACAATAAGAGATTGAGGAAAATGGTTGAAAGTGAAAATGTCAAGGTTGATGAAGACATAGCTAAACCATCCATAACCTATGGATATGATTTTGATGATCAAAATGAAAATACAAACAAAGGAAATCAAGTTTAGACTTCAAATCAAGTTCAAATCATTCTAGTGAATCAATAAGATCAAGAGGAAGAAGAAAATAGTGAAAGTGTAGAAGAGAGATCAAAAGAGACTAAAGTTCAAGAATTCCCTAAGACTCCAAGGTATGTGAGATTAAATCATTTAGAAGATTAGATTATTGGTGATAAGGACAAAGGTGTCTAGACTAGGAGAAAAATTGTAGAAGAATATTGTTTGATTTCAAAGACTGAGCCTACTAATGTGAATGAAGCATGTAAAGATGAGCATTGGGTTGAAGCAATGAATGAGGAATGACAACAGATTGAGAAGAATGATACATGGATTCTTGTTCCCAGACCTAAGGATAAAATGTAATAGGAACTAAATGGGTCCTTCAAAAAAAATTGAATGAGGAAGGTGAAGTGGTTAGAAACAAAGCAAGATTGGTGTGTAAAGGATATTCTCAAATGGAAGGTATTGATTTTGAAGAGACCTTTCCCCTGTTGCTAGGATTGAAGTTGTTAGATCATTTCTTGCTTATGCTACCTACAAAAACTACAAGGTTTATTAGATGGATGTCAAGTCAACATTTCTAAATGGTGAATTGTAAGAAGAAGTGTATGTTGAGCAACTTGATGGATTTCAATTGACTGATAAGGGATACATGGTTTGTTGGTTGAAGAAAGCTCTATATGGACTTAAGCAAGCCCCTAGAGCATGGTATGATAGATTGGATAAGTATTTACTGAAGCTTGGATTTAACAAACGTACTATTGATAGTAATCTGTATTTCAAGATTGATGATGATAAAGATTTGATTGTGGAAGTCCTTGTTGATGATATCATTTTTGGAGGAGATGATGGTTTGTGCATGAATTTTTTGATGAGATTCAAAGTGAGTTCAAGATGTCAATGATTGGAGAGATAAAATTATTTTTGGGATTGAAAATTTTTTAGTTAGATAAAGGGATATTTATATCCCAGTCCAAGTATGTGAAGGAATTGTTGAAGAAGTTTGGTACGGAAGATTCCAAGCAAGTTGGTACACCCATGGTGACCAGATGTAAGTTGACAAAAGATGATGATTCTCTGAAAGAAAATCAAACTACATACAAATCAATGATTGGTGATTTTTTGTATTTAACTCAAACTAGGCCTGATATCATGAATATTGTATGTATTGTTGCAAGATTTCAAGCTGATCCTAAAGAATCTCATGTGACTACTGTAAAGAGGATTTTCAGATACCTAAAGGGGACAGTTGATTTTGGCCTGTGGTATTCTAAAGATGATGATCTTACTTTGAGTCCCTTTACTTATGTTGATTGGGTAGAAGATGTGAATGATAGGAAAAATACTAGTGGTGGCACATTTTTCTTGGGAAAGAAGCTGATTTCATGGTTAAGTAAGAATCAAAATGCCATTTCTTTATCTACTACAAAGGCCAAATACATTGTTGTTGCTAACAATTGTACTCAAGTATTGTGGATGAAGCAAATGTTGAAAGATATCAGAGTTGTGTATGATGAGCATATTGCTATGTTCTATTATAATTCAAGTGCTATTAATATTTCCAAGAATCTGGTGTTGCATTCAATGACCAAGCATATATCTATCAAGTTTCACTTTTTGAGAGAGAAAGTGAGTGAAAAGGAAGTCAGATTGGAGTATGTGCCTACTAAGGATCAAATTGTAGACATTTTTACCAAGCCATTTCCTAAGGATACTTTTGAGTATCTCAAAGGGAAGTTAGGGGTGATTACCCCTCCTAATCAGAATTAAGATGCATTGCTTTGCATTAGTCTATGCATTTCATAGTCATATCTTGATCTATATTGATGTTGTGGTGGTTGCTACTCAAGGGGAGTAGTCAAATATTTAGATATGTGGTTCAAAGCTTGTATAGAAGAGATCTTTGTCATTTATGTCAAAGGGGGAGAAGAGTTATGTGAATGAGTTGAGGAGAGAAGATTCAGAACCTAAAGGGGATTAAGTGTTAAGAGATAGTTGTGTTGATGTTTTTTTTCACATCATCTGTAGCCATAAATGCCAAAGGGGGATATTATTGGATGTTGTGGTTGTGTTTCTGATATGTGGTTTTCATTGATGTCAACACTATTATCATTAATGCATTTGAAGCTATATATGTCGAGGATATTGAGAAAATTGTAATGAAATGTGTTACAAGTTGTTAGTGGTGAAATGTAGTTTATTGATGAGTTTTATACGTTGAAGATAATGTTGGATCTCAGTTGTGCTTATGGTTTGTCCTTGATGACAAAATCTTTGATCCTTATGATTTTCAATGGCACTTCCTTAATGTCTCTTGGGTATTACAGAAAGTTATTTGTTATGTTTCAATTTCATGATGATGATAAGAATTATGGTTCAAGCTATGAATGCTATTTCTGTGACTGACAAAGCTTGTAAGTTGGTTTCTTTTTCAGGATGGTTCTCTTTGCATTTCACAGGCTTTCACATATCGACATGAGTATGGCAGGGTCTCCCCGATCCACTTTGAAATGTCTGAGTTGCCTATCAGCAAGACATTTATGATGTTATGTCGATTGAATTTAACATTCTGGCAGCTTTCGGCGTGACATTGTTTGTTGTCTCAATGATAGTAGTTATATCATCATAAGTTAAATCTATCGGTATGTGGTCTCAACGATATTGGTTTGTCACACCGATCGGCACAGGAAAGAATCATATCAACATGAGTTATCCCATCGGTATGGAGTCACAACGAGATTGCAATGTTACTCCGACCGATGGTGAATGGATGTGTATCGGTAAATGTCAGGGTTCTCAGAATAGGTCTCGACAAAGTGGTTTTGTCTCACCGACATCACATCTGGGATTCACCTTGACCAGACTTTTTGCTTTCGGCATGATGTCATAATGAGTGAGCAAAGTCACATCGACTGCCGTTGGAATTTCGGCAGGACTTCTCTTTGGCTTTTGGCAATAGAAAAAGTGTTTTGTATTGGTATGAGCTTGGTCATCGAGCTGAGGTCATAGTGAAAAGGTTATGTCTCTTTGACTAATGCATGTGGATGTCTTTCCGCAGGAGTGTTGTATTTGGCATATGGTCTCCCCAAAGACATATTGTCTTACCGACCCTGTTCAAAAATGTCTTATCGGCAAAAGTTTTTCTTCGGTATAATGTCATAACGAACCCTGTGGGTCTCGCTGATGGAAAATATTAAGGGCTCTCGGTGAAACATATTGTGTTCAATATAATATCTCTCCAACTGTGGAAATTCATGGTGAAGGCGAATGAAAGGCTTTCGGCGAAAGGTTGGTAAAGTCTTAGCGACTCATAGTGAATAAAGTCTTTCAGTGAAACTTAATGTATTCTATGAAACATCTTCCCGACAACATTAGGTTACAACAATAGTGTTAAAACAAGATAGAAGGCTCGTCGGTAAGAAAAACCATTTGTCACAGCAACCAATGTGTATCATGTGGAGTATCGGTGAAACATAGAGCAATCTATATAGTGTCTCCCTGACTATGTACTGTCTCAGCGAATGAATAATACTCTAAGGAAGCCTATCAATGAGACATGATGTATTCGCCACGTGTTCTTCCCGACTCTGGTGGTTCTTGGCGAAAGCGACAACCATAAGGTTGTCTGGCAATGTTAAAGTTGCCTATGGCATAACGTGTCTTTGATTGAAAAGAAAGTCACTTAGGGAAAACATTTTGAGCATATTATTTTGGCTGGGTATCGAACCCTAGCCTGGCCGCCATCATGAATGTTTACGTTTCTATTGCTGATGACTGTAACAGTTTCTACAGAAGTTTAAGGAAGGTTTGTTTGATGCGCCTCTTTGCCTGGATGCTCGACAGTGGTTGATGGAGCCATGGGAGTTACAGTTTTGTCTGAGAAATGATCTCACAAGTTTCAAAAGCTGGGTGAAACGGCTCTTGTTTTGGTTGGTTGTTCTGTCTTTACTTCTGAAGTCTGTTACTTTTCTGGCATTTATTTATAGAAGTAGAAAACTTAGTTTGTAGTTTGGCTATTATTGTAATTCAAAAGAATATCATTCTTTGACTGTATGAAATTGTATGGATAAACTTTGCAATAAAAGAGACAAAGACTTTGTAAATTTCTTCTCTGTGTAGTATTTTGGGGATTCAATTATTGAATCTTTAAGGTACTCTGTAGATGAGAAAACAAAGAGATATGTGCTTGACTGAAAATAGAGAAATCTTCTGAATCATCACTATTGTTCAAAAAGTAAATTGAGGGGTTGGTACTCCTTGAGATAGTTATCTCTAAACGAGGGGTTGGTGCTCCTTGTGTGGATGCTCAAAACAACCTATAAGGTGTTGTGAACAGTTGATTAAAATATTAAGCCTGGAAGGCATTTAGGGAGTGGTTTTTATACCCCAGGAGGGTTTTCCACTTGGAAAAATATTGTGCCTCTTTGTTCTTCTATGTTCTCTCTAGTTTACTTTGCTATTGTTGTTTCTGTTCACTATTAAGTCATTATTTTTATCGATTTTGTTTATGAATGATTACATTCAACTCATGAATGCTTTAATCAGAATGATATTGAGATCAAATCTGAGTTGTGTGTTCAAATATTTTTAAAATTAGTCAAATAGTTAAGACATTGATTCACCCCCCCTCTCAGTGTCAGTTTAACTCCAACAATTGGTATCAGAGCATAGGGTCCTCTGATTGGTTTAATTACCTTGGATTGATCTTGGTCTTGGAGTTTATTTTTAATGGCACATTCTCAGGAAGGTGCCTCTGTAACCAGAGCTCCGTTATTTGATGGAACAAATTATGTGTTCTGGAGAATAAGAATGGAAGCTTTTCTTGTTTCTTTTGATGTTGATGTTTGGAGCATTGTTTTAGAAGATTACAATGTACCTGCCACTATTCCCACTGATGCCGCTGAGAAAAAGAAGTATGAAACAAATGCCAGAGCTAAGCATTCCATCTTGTGTGGATTAACTAAAGATGTGTTCATTAAAGTCATGCATTGTAAATCTGCTCATGGAATCTGGGAAAAACTTGAAACTATATATCAAGGGAATGAGAAAGTCAAACTATCAAAAATCATTACTCTCAAACATCAGTTTGAAGAGTTGAAGATGAAGGATGATGAAAAAGTGGCTGAATATTTCCTAAGAGTTGATGAAGTTGTCAATGCAATGAAAGGTCTAGGTCAAACTGTTAATGAATTTGATGTAGTCACAAAGGTTGTTAGAACCTTCCCACCTAAATTTGAATCTAAGGTTTCAGCCCTAGAAGAAAAGAAACACTTTGATCAACTTACCTTAGACAGCCTGCAAGGAATACTTACTACCTATGAAGTGAGAACTAGAAAAATCAATTCAACAGGAAAAGAAACTGCTTTTAACACTGAAAAGAAAGAAAAAGTTGAAGTCAGTGAATCAAAGTTGTCTAATTCTAAAGAATCTCATTTTGTTAGAAGATTTAAAAAGGGATTAGGAAAATATAAGGGAAAACTTCCCTTTAAATGTTTTAACTATGGAAAAATAGGTCACTTTGCTGCAAAGTGTCCCTATGATGATCAAATCTATGACAACGAGACAACTGAAATATAGCCTAAGAAGAAGGCTTTCAAACCTAAACGAATCTTCAATTTTAAAAAGAAGAAAAGTCTATTTAGTAAGGATGAATCTGATATTGAGTCTGAAGACTCATCAGCTGATGAAGTTGAAACTTTGTTCATGGCTGAATTTACTCAGCAAAATTATTCTAACACCATTGACACTGAAGAAGGTGAAGTAGATCTTGAAAGTGAGCTGAAATGTGCTCTTCAAGAGGTCAGAAAACTTAAAAAACAAGTTCTTACTCAAGAACATAAACCAGATCAAGAATTGATCTCTCTGAAAACTTAGCTTGAAGAAGCTAAAAGAGTTGAAGTCTACCTTAGAGAGACTGTAAGCTACAAAGAGCATGAAATTCAAAAACTGGAACAAGAAGTAGTCCTTCTTAGGAAGGAAATTGAAAAATATGAAAGCACTATAAAACTGAATGAAATGCTCAGCAAGCAAAAGGTGTATAAAGATAAAACTGGTGTTGGTTTTGAAAAGGGTGAATGCTCAACTGACAAAGAAAAACAAAACCCCTCTTCTGAAGTCAAAAATTCAGGTTCAAATCACTCGGAATCTAGTAAGGATCATGCTAAGTTTTTTAGAGGTAATAGACCTTCATACAATGGCAATTCTTTTTTCTATGGTTATTGCTTTTTCTGCAACAAATTTGGTCATAAGGTGAGAACTTGTAGGCTTATGAATTCTAGAATACCCAGGTTTGGTCTTAGGCAACACTATGGTTTTGTTAGACAGATCAAATGTTTTAAATGCAGTACTTTAGGACATTATGTCAAACAATGCAGAACTGATCTACAATCTAAACAACAAAAAATTAAAAAGGTTTGGAAACCTAAGACTGTCAACAACATTGAACAAACTATGTTGGTTCAAACTTCTTTTCATTCAAATAAAAATGACTTATGGGTCTTGGACAGTGGATGTTCTAACCATATGACTGGCGACAAGGACAAGTTTATAAAACTTGAAGATTATGTAGGTGGATATGTTAAGTTTGGTGATAACTCTCGTATTCAAATTAGAGGTAGAGGTTCACTTCTTCTGAATGAACACACTCCTATCTATAATGTGTACTATGTGGAAGGTATCAAGCACAATATTCTAAGTGTTAGTCAAATATGTGATAGTGGTTATCATGTTCTTTTTAATTCACAGGGATGTGAGATTAAGAACAAGCTTGGAAAGGCTGTTGTAGCTGGAAGGAGGAAAAAAGGAAATGTGTACAATCTTATTGACTCATCATGCAATGACAATAATCAAGGTATGTGTCTAATGGGCCAAATTGAAGAGAATTGGTTATGGCATAAAAGATTAGGACACATAAACTTTGAAAATCTAGTTAGAATTAGTAAAAATCAGAATGTTAGAGGTCTACCAGTTCTTAGCAAGCCGGAAAACTATGTGTGCAAAGAATGCTTAAGTGGTAAACAAACTAAAATCAGCTTCAAGTCAAAAGAACATTCTTCTTCAAAACCTTTACAGCTTGTGCATACTGATTTATGTGGACCAACCAGAACAAGGTCTATTAATGGTGAAAGGTACTTTATGTTGTTTGTGGATGATTATACTAGAATGATATGGGTCACGTTTCTTAAGCACAAATCAAAAGCCTTTGGAAGGTTCAAAATTTTCTAAAAAATGGTTGAAAAGGAATCTGATCTGAAACTTAAATGCCTTCGATCAGACAAAGGAGGTGAGTTCACCTCTCAAGAGTTTATTGATTACTATGAACAACATGGTATTAAAAGACAATATGCTACAACTAAAACACCTCAACAAAACGGGGTAGTTGAACGTAAGAATAGAACTGTAAAAGAAATGGCTAGAACCATGCTAGATGAAGCTAAATTATTTGATATGTATTGGAAAGAAGCTGTTCATATAGTTGTATACATTTTGAATAGAGTGCAACTTAGGGTGAAATCTAAACACACCCCTTATGAACTTTGGTATGGAAAAACTACCTCTGTCAAATACTTTAAGATTTTTGGAAGTAAGTGTTTTATCAAGAAAGATGATGATAACCTTGGGAGCTTTCAATCAAAGAGTGATGAGGGTATCTTTTTGGGATACTCAACTCACAACAAAGCTTATAAATGCCTTAACAAAAGGCTTAACAAGATTTTTGAAGTTTTTAATGTCAAATTTGATGAAAGACCACATTTGATTGCTGAATCTTTGTAGGATAATGAGGAAGAAGAACTTGAATTTGAAATAATTTCAGGAGCTGAAATAGTAAAGACTGTTGCTGAATCAGCAAGCCCTAAAAATGAAAAAGCAAGTCCTGAAAATGTTGCATCAAAAGCTCCTTCGAAAACTCTAGCTATTTATCACCCCAAAGATCAGATTATTGGGGATAAATATGTAGGAGTTCAAACTAGAAGAAAAGCTGTTGAATCTAATGAAAAGGCACAAGTTGCTTTTTGTTTAGTTACTCAGTTTGAGCCTAAAAAATTTAATGAAGCTCTCATAGACTCATGTTGGATTAATGCTATGCAGAAAGAAATTGATCAGATTGAGAAAAATTAGACCTGGGAGTTAGTCCCAAGACCAGATGACAAGAATGTCATTGGAGGAAAATGGATATATAGAAACAAGGTGAATGAAAATGGTAATGTTATTCGCAACAAAGCAAGATTTTTCTGCAAAGGCTATGCTCAACAAGAAGGTATTGATTTTGGTGAAACCTTTGCACCTATGGCTAGATTAGAATCCATAAGAATATTCTTGGCTTATTCTGTTTACAAAAACTTTACTATTTATCAAATGGATGTCAAAACTGCCTTTTTGAATGGCTATTTAGATGAAGAGGTCTATGTTAAACAGCCTGAAGGATTTATATGCAAAGATAATCCTAACCATGTCTACAGGTTGAAAAAGGCTCTCTATGGCCTAAAACAAGCACCTAGAGCTTGGTACTCTAGGTTGGAGACTCATTTAATTTCTAATGGCTTTGTTAGAGGAGGTGTAGATAGTAATCTTTATGTTAAAACTGAAGGTTCTGATAGTTTAGTTGTTGAAATTTACGTTGATGATACTATCTTTGGCTGCAATAATGTCACTATGAGTAAAAATTTCTCTCAGTTAATGGAATCTAAGTTTGAAATGTCAATGTTAGGAGAATTAAATTTCTTTCTGGGTCTTCAAATCTCTCAATGTGAGAATGAAATATTTCTTTCTCAATCCAAATATGCTAGAGAGATGCTTAAGAAATTTTAGATGGATGAATGCCATCTAGTTAGCACCCCAATGGTTACTGGTTGCAAACTTACTAAGGTTGATGATTCTCCTAATACAAATCAAAAGGAATATAGATCAATGATTGATAGTCTCTTATATTTAATTGCCTCTAGACCTAACATTATGCAGGTAGTTTGCACTGTTGCACGTTTTCAGGCATCTCCTAAAGACTCTCATGTTACTGCTATTAAACGGATCTTTAGATACATTCAGGGCACTCTTGATTATGGTCTTTGGTATCTTAGGAGCAATGATTTCTCTTTGATTGCTTATACTAATGCTGACTGGGCTGGTTGTTTGGATGATAGGAAAAGCACCAGTGGTGTTGCATTCTTTCTTGGTGATTGTTTAGTGGCATGGCATAGCAAGAAACAAGTATTTGTTTCTCTTTCCACTGCTGAAGAAGAATACATTGCTGCCACTTCATGTTGTACACAAGTTCTTTGGATGAGTCAAACTCTATCTGATATGGGTATAAATGTTCGTAAACCTATTTCTATTCTCTGTGATAACACTAGTGCAATAAATATATCAAAAAATCCTTTTATGCACTCTAGAACTAAACATATTGCTATCAAGTTTCATTTTCTGTGAGAAAAGGTTTTGGCTAATGAAGTCTGCTTATAGTTTGTTGGGTCTCAAGATCAGGTGGTTGACATTTTTGCTAAGCCCTTAGCAAAAGAACTATTTGAAAGGCTAAGACTTCGATTGGGAGTTATCTCTCAATCATTACTTCACTGAATCTCCAAGCTACTACTTAGGGGGAGCAAGTTACATATTTTTTATTCACTTACATCTCTCCTACAATCTTGGTTGCTGCACTACTACTCTTTTTTTACAGTTGTTTCTCATTATGTTTTGGTTGGCTTCTCAGTTGTGTTTCATGGCAATGCATGATCTTCTCTTCTACTCTTTGTCATTGAGGCAAAAAGGGGGAGTTTGTTGGATCTCAATTGTGCTTATGGTTTGTCCTTGATGACAAAATATCCAATCCTTATGATTTTCAATGGCACTTCCTTAATGTCTCTTGGCTATTACAGAAAGTTATTTGTTATGTTTCAATTTCATGATGATGATAAGAATTCTGGTTCAAGTTATGAATGCTATTTATGTGACAGACAAAGCTTGTAAGCTAGTTTCTTTTTTAGGATGGTTCTCTTTGCATTTCACAGGCTTTCACATATCGGCATGAGTATGGTAGGGTCTCCTCGATCCACTTTGAAATGTCTGAGTTGCCTATCGACAAGAAATTTCTAATGTTATGTCGATTGAATTTAACATTCTGGCAGCTTTTGGCGTGATATTGTTCGTTGTCTCAGCGACAGTAGTTAGATCGGCATAAGTTAAATCTGTCGGTATGTGGTCTCAACGATATTGGTTTGTCACACCGACCGGCACAGGAAAGAATCATATCAGCATGAGTTATCCCATTGGTATAAACTCACAGCGAGATTGCAATGTTACACCGACTGATGGTGAATGGATGTGTATCGGAAAATGTCAGGGTTCTCGAAATAGGTCTTAGCGAAGTAGTTTTGTCTCGCCGACATCATATCTGGGATTCACTTCAGCCAAACTTTTTTCTTTCAGCATGATGTCATCACGAGTGAGCAAAGTCACATCGACTTCCATTGGAATTTTGGTAGGACTTCTCTTTGGCTTTTGGCGACATAAAAAGTGTTCTCTATCGGTATGAGCTTGGCCGTCAGGCTGAGGTCATAGCGAAAAGGTTATGTCTCTCCGACTAATGCATGTGGATGCCTTTTGGTAGGAGTGTTGTATTCGGCATATGGTCTCTCCAAAGACATATTGTCTTACCGACCGTGTTCAAAAAGGTCTTATCGGCAAAAAATTTTCTTCGGTATAATGTCATAATGAACCCTGTGGGTCTCGCCGATGAAAAATATTAAGGGCTCTCGGTGAAATATATTGTTTTTGATATAATATTTCTCCGACTGTGGAAAGTCATGGTGAAGGCAAATGAAAGGCTTTCGGCAAAAGGTTGGTAAAGTCTTAGCGACTCAGAGTGAATAAAGTCTTTTAGTGAAACTTAATGTATTCTATGAAACATCTTCCCAACAACATTAGGTTACAATGATAGTGTTAAAACAAGATAGAAGGCTCGTTGGTAAGAAAAACCATTTGTCACAGCGACCAATGTGTATCATGTGGAGTATCGGTGAAACATAGAGCAATCTATATAGTGTCTCCCCAACTATGTACTATCTCAGCGAATGAATAATACTCTAAGGAAGCCTATCAATGAGACATGATGTATTTGCCATGTGTTCTTCCCGACTTTGGTGGTTCTTGGCGAAAGCGACAACCATAAGGTTGTCTGGCAATGTTAAAGTTGCCTACAGCATAACGTGTCTTCGATTGAAAAGAAAGTCACTTAGGGAAAACATTTTGAGCGTATTCTTTTGGCTGGGTATTGAACCCTAGCCTGGCCGCCATCATGAATGTTTACGTTTCTATTGCTGCTGATTGTAATGGTTTCTACAAAAGTTTATGGAAGGTTTGTTTGATGCGCCTCTTTGCCTAGATGCTCGACAGTGGTTGATGGAGCCATGGGAGTTACAGTTTTGTCTGAGAAATGATCTCACAAGTTTTAGAAGCTAGGTGAAATGACTCTTGTTTTGGTTGGTTGTTCTGCCATTACTTCTGAAGTCTGTTACTTTTCTAGCATTTATTTATAGAAGCAGAAAACTTAGTTTTCAGTTTGGCTGTTATTGTAATTCAAAAGAATATCATTCTTTGACTATATGAAATTGTATGGATAAACTCTGCAATAAAAGAGGCAGAGACTTTGTAAATTTCTTCTCTATGTAGTATTTTGGGGATTCAGTTATTGAATCTTTAAGGTACTCTGTAGATGAGAAAATAGAGAGATATGTGCTTAACTGAAAATAGAGAAATCCTCTGAATCATCACTATTGTTCAAAAAGTAAACTGAGGGGTTGGTACTCCTTGATATAGTTATCTCTAAATGAGGGGTTGGTGCTCCTTATGTGGGTGCTCAAAATAGCCTATAAGGCATTGTGAATAGTTCATTAAAAGATTAAGCCTGGAAGGCATTTAGGGAGTGGTTTTTATACCCCATGAGGGTTTTCCACTCAGAAAAATATTGTGCCTCTTTGTTCTTTTGTGTTCTCTCTGGTTTACTTTGTTGTTGTTGTTTCTGTTCACTGTTAAGTCATTATTTTTCTCAATTCTGTTTATGATTGATTACATTCAACTCATGAATGCTTTAATCAGAATGATATTGAGATCAAATTTGAGCTATGTGTTCAAATATTTTAAAAATCAGTCAAATAGTTAAGACACTGATTCACCCCCCCCTCTCAGTGTCATTTTAACTCCAACAAATAAGAGGTTGTTGACTAAAGGGTTTCTTGTTTAGTATATCTAGGTTATCCACATTGAATTTCAAAGATCCATGTGAAGATTTGATTGAGTTATGAAAATTTGTGTTCTGTCAGTTATTTTTTTGCTTTAGATGGTGTTCCTGAATGAAGATGATGCGATTCTAGTAATTTCAGCTACTACGGATGCTTCTCTGGTGATTTGTGATGTTTTTGGATGTTTCTAGATTGTGCTCTATTTGTGTTCTACACCCACATTGATTGTTGTTCTTGCGATCTGTGATTTTATCTTGTGCATTCATGTTTTCATGTTCATGGTCAACAAGGTATTTTTAGAGTGTTGTGGATCTTGGAGGAATAATTTTTGAAGGTGGTTCATGTTTGAAGTTGTTATTTTGTGTCTTCACTATGTTGTGGGTGACCTTGGTTGATTGACATTAATTATTGTTATTGTTTTGGGCCAACAACTTGTATTCATTTTATTATTTTATTGAAGTTGACTTATAATGATGTAATTTCTTGTTGCGGATATATATAAGTGACTATTTATTTCATTTGAAGTATGTCGAATGTGTATGTGTGCACGAATAATGTTCTAAATCATTCGAAGGAAGAGCATAGTTTGAAGAAGAGTGAAGAGTGAAGAAGTTTGAATAAGTGTTCATGTGATTAATCGAAACTATAATCAGGCATTAATCGATGCTATTTTCTTAGTTCAAATCCCTGCGGATGTAATCCGAATCTTTTTGTAAGACATTGTGTCTTCCTTTGGGTAGTAAGCCTTATTGCAATTGACCAATGAGGTCTAGGAAGTGTTCCTGAATGCATGTGCATTCCCCATTTCATTCTTTATACTTTTAATAGGGTATAATCTAATGGACTAACCTCCACCGTGGTTTTTCCCCTAATAGGGTTTCCACATATAAAATCTTGGTGTTATGTGTGTTTCTGATGTGATGATGATTATTTCTTTCATTCTTATTAATTGGATTTGAGAATAAGGGTTAATAAGCTTAATAAGTTTTTGAATTTCTGTGACAACTGATTCACTCCCCCTTAGTTATCTACCATTGTGTTGCCAACATTACTTACCTTATGTTTGATAATACACATACGCACAATGCATCAAGGTATAAAGAACCAAGATGATGTTACACCTAGTGTGATGGAATTTGATTTGACAAGCAGATAGGAGTATTCTTATTCACACCTGACATACAAAAACCTTACTAGGATATACTTCAAATATTTCAAACATCTCAGACCAAAACACAAAAAGGAAAAACCTAACAATGTAATAGTCAACAAGCTATCCAAAACACCTTCCATCCATACCCAATAAAGAAAGTATTCACAAGGGTTATATTATAAGAATTCCCAACAAGTACAACAAATGAAAGATAATGATCAATGCCCCATTCCTTTATCTCTAAATTATATTGATAAACATCATCGAGAGGTCATTGGAATGAGCACAATAAGATAAATCAAAGAAAATATAAACCAAAAAAACAAGTCAATGTTCTTCATACTTCCAACCAAAGGGATGTGTTTTGTTTAGGATAAGTTTCTAAAGTGATTTTTTGAAAGACAATGCCCATTGTAGGAAGGATGCATCCTAGGACATGTTAGTGGATGGTGGCAAGTTGATAGGTTGTCTGAAAGGCTATTGATATAAGGTCAATTGACATGTTTGTGAATGATCAAGAGTTTGATTTTGCATTTAGAAGTTTGTTGTTTCAATTTTGATGTTGTGTTTGAAGTTTGCTTTTGCCAATTTTTGTGGTTGTATTATGTTTGTTTCGCCAAAGGATGGAGGTGATGATTGATTTATTATGGATGAGATTATTGTGGGTGAAAGAAAAACGAGACATATGGATTTTTTAAAATATTTGGATGCTTTTTATGTTTGAAATGTTATGAGGCTGTCTTTTGGATTTTGGGGTTATTTAAATGTTTTTGTATTATTTGTGTTTTGAGGCTATTTTTGGTATTTTTGTGTTTTCCAAATGTTTTTTGCATTTTTGTGTTTTTGTGTCTTAGGGGTTGATCAAAGATTAGCCTTGCCCACGTTTAAGCCCAAAGATGACATAGTTCAGATACTATGTATTTTTATGTTTTCTAACTTTTTAATCTGTTTTGGGATTTTGATATGATTTGGATGTTTTTGGATTTTCGCATGATTTTGATGATTTGGATATGGATATGATATCAATGATCTGTTTGGTATTTTGTTGAAAACCAAGCTAAGGTTGATTGATCAAATTGATGGATTGATGATGATAACATTGTTGAGGATACACAACAATGCAAGGATAGTGTTAAGAAACACAAGGATTGGGAAGGATATCCCAAGATGTTGATGGATTGATTGGATTTAATTGATCAAGATTTTGAAGCTTGATTTGGAACAAAAAAAATTTGAATTATTTGCTGTGATGTTGAAGCACATGTTAGATGCAACTGATATTGATTATTTGGATTGATGTTCGATGAAAGATAAAGCTTTGGTAAGGAACATCTTCTCATCAAAATATGCCATGGGCTAGTGATTTGAATTGAGCTCACAAATGCTTTAACCAATTTTATTTCACATTTTCCAATGTTCAGATCACCACATAAGTTGGAGGATATGGATCAAGATTTATTCCCAAAGCAAGATGTAAATACTTGCCCCAGTGTCTAGCAATGTATGGAATGCCATGGTTGGATGCTTGGATAGGTGTGTGGATGGATGGATATGGATTATCTTGCAATAAGATAAGGTGTTCAAATAAAAAATTCTTTTTTGGATAATGTTTCATGGTTCAGATAATGCTAGGTAGGATAAGATCAATGAAATTGACTTATGCCAAGATGTTTAGCATAAGTAAGTGTAAAGTGTGCACCAAACTTTCATCAAGATCAAGCTAATATGGAAGATGGATGAAAATGGATTGGATCAATTGTTTATGGATGAATGGATGTATTATGGATGAGATGGATGAAATGCTAGATTTATTATGGATGGGATGAGATGCTTCCACCTAAACTAGTGCATGTAGATGCTCAATTCTTACACATGACACCTTTTTTTCAGGTTTTCATCATGGTACTTGCCCAAAGTGCCATCAAAGTGGTTTTCACTAGAGGATGATTTTTCTCTTTACTGTTTTCAATCCTTTTTCTTTTTCTTTTGGTTTTTATATTTTTTTGATATTTTTTTGGATTTTTGTGAAAAATTTATGCTCATGTTGAACCACTTGGTAGTGTCAATGTAGATGCTTTTGTCATGATGTGCCATCAATATCCTTCTTGAAGAAGATACTTTGCCAAGATACGAGCACTTGAATGCAACTTTTGAGATTCCTGATCTGCTTTGTTGATACCAGAGTTAACTTTATCTTTTTGCACACATCATGATAGAGTGCCTTCAAAATCCTTATGATGAAGGGTCATTTCCAACACATGGCCAATGTGAGAATTGGATATCATGTGTGGAGGTTTGGATGGTGTTGTGTGTTTAGGAATAGGAGATGGATTGATTGATAGTTTAGAACCTTTGACTCTCCAAACTTGGGAAGATGAGCAATAATGGGTGGATATGAAAGTGTGTGTGGAATTAGGACTAACTGCTTGATATACTTTGTACGTTGCTTGGGAGGCCTATTTTTTCCTTTATGGACATCTTTGATGGATAATTTTCCCATTCTTATTTTTCCCCATAGTTTCTTTGACAGATGGAGTTTGATAGGGATAATCTTTCTTTGTATTTTTTGGTATCCATGTGTATTTGATTTATCCATTATGCTTCCCAACTTATTTTTATTTCATAATGTTCTTTTTGATTTGATTCAAATATTTCATTTGATGTTGGTCCCAATTCATGGATGGGGTGATGGGTGGATGAAGATTCATGATGTGGTTGGTTGTAGTATTGGCATCAGTTTCATCATAAGGATTCTTCGTGCTCCCTACGTTGACATTTTCTTGAGACATAGTTGCCCCCAGTATGGTGGTAGTAGCACCTTTGTTCCTTGTTTTTGCTTGTTTTGAGATGTCTTGTTCAGTAAGCATTCTTTGATAAATGATTGCTGCAGATGACGTTATTTCAATTTGCTACTCTTTTGACTCCAGAATATCCTATTTTGTTTGACCTATTTCCTTGAGTGGATAATGTTGGATATCTTTATACATAATGTCCTTAATCTAAATTTGGGATATATATAATCCTGATGTTGACAACTTAGTTTAACTGTAGGAATCAATAACCTGCTCTTTTTGTGTAATAATGTCAAGAGTAAAGGAATCATGTTATGAATGAAGATCATCTATGTGTCCATCCAAAGAAAGCATCTCATGGGTAGATGGAGGAGTATGTGCTATGTAGATGTGATCAATATTTTTTACATCTCGTATAGATTATAGAGTGTCCATTAGATCATTGTAGTAGCTTGGAGATACAAATTCTTCATCTTGAATGATTTTAGAATTGCTTTCAACATGCTTTGGATCAAGTTCTTGGAAAGGTTCAATTTCAAAGGATGGATTGCTTATAAAGTGTTCTTGGATATCTTCATTAGGCATGGGATGTGGCTCAATATCCTCTTGATCTTTGAGTGGACTTGGATCAAATGTTTGGTTGAGGATCCCTTTAGTATCTATAACCATGAGGTCAAAGGATGTCAATATGTCTTGGAAAGGACCATTGCTAGACTTTGGAGAAAGATGTTGATCATGCTTTGGAATAAATTCTTGAGATATGTTCTCTAACTCATTAGGTTATGTAGAGATATTTTCAACATGATCATTAGTTAATGGGTTGTGGATTATGTCAATAGGATCAAATAATTCTAACACTCCTTGAAATAGATCACTTTTGAATATTGTTGAGGGGTTTTGATCATGACAAAAAAGTGACTCTTGATGTATGCTAAGTTGATCTTTGGATGAGGTAGAAAAATATTCAAGGTACTCATTGATGGATAGATTTTGATCATTATTTTCAACAATTGTGGTGGGGAGATTATCAATGCTATCACTAGTGGTTGAATCTTCATCATTGTCCTTAATAGTTATTATTTTTTGATCAATAAGGTCTTGGATGATATTTTTGAGTTGAATACAATTTGATGTTGTGTGTCCCTTTCTTTTGTGAAAAATCACCAAGGTGCTTCTCGTTATACCCTGGTGGTTTAACTGGAGGCTCTTGATAATTTTCATAAATGGGGATTTTGATGAGATTTTCTTGTATCAACTATTGCATGACTGATTCAATTGGTTCCCCAAGTGGTGTGTATTTTCGTTTGTTACCTTGTGAGATTTGTAATTTAAATTGACCTTGTGGTGATCAATCTTTAAGATGTGGAGGTTAGGTTTGTTGTTGATGTTGTTGATCTTGATATCCATTTTTGACATTGGAGATATTTTCTTGATGTGGTTGTGGAAACAACTCAATGCTTTGATGACATGGTTTAACCAATAGAAGAGTGTATTGATTTTGGGGTGGAGATGTCTCTTGGCACAATGAATCAACTATTTTGGTAAGTGTAGCAATTTGATCTCACAAAATTTGATCTTGACATCCTTGATATAATTTATTTGGTTTTTGTTCAAGAAGATTTGGAATGCCTACTTGTGGTGTTTGCATTGGATCATGGACAAATTGATTTTGGATAATGTTCTGATTTGGGATGATGTTTAGATTTGGCATTACAAGTTGAAATTGAACATTGTTGTGGTTGGGAATCACATTTCCTTGATTTAGGTAACTTTGATTTTGCATGGTGTTACCTTGACTTGGATCAATACATGGAGTCATTAACATATTGTTTGGACATTGAACAACATTTGCATGATTCACAAACATATCTATCGCAAAGTTTACCAAGTGCAGATTTGAAATGTTCATGTTTGGTAAACTTATACTTGGTATATTCACATTTGGAATGTATGGATTTGGTGGGATAATGTTGTTTTTTTGAAGACTCATGAATTGATTGTTTGGTTGATAGATTTGTGATTTTGGACTTTGATTTAAATCTATCATAGGAAAAGGTGTTCCAAAATTTAGATTGGGCATACTCACATTTGTTGTACCATTGAGGTTTGTAGGAGATAATGATTACATGTGTGGATTGCATAAATGCGAGTTTTAATAATCAATTGGCATTGTAAGGCTTTGATATTTTGGTTTATTTAGACCACTCATGATGTATGAATCAAGTTTATATTCCATGTTTTTCTTATTTTTTGACCTTGTTGACCTCTAATGGATTTAGGACCAATGATGAGATGAAGAATGAAAGGGGTGAATGATATGGGTGTTGAACTTTTAAGACCCTTGGAGGAATACTAGACTTTAGGATTCTTTGGATTCTTTGATTTGGATAATGGACTTATAAACCCCAAGATGTTGGATGTTATCTTGGAATAAACTTGTCCACAAGGATGAAAATTTAACTAGATGTATGAGGAAGGATTCATCTACACGCACTTAGCCAAACAAGGAGATTTTGATGTTGATTTGAAGGATTTTACCAAAAGTATAGTATGAATGATTTTTCCAATGGTTCAAAAGTTGTTTGTGAGATGGGATTCAATTGATGTTTGAGATGGATAAAATGATTGATTGTTTTGATCCTAAATGAACTTAAGAGGAAATTGTTTACAAGAACAAGGTTTTGAAGAACATGTTTTTCCCTAAGAGTACTTCAAACCAAAAGATCAATGTTTTCTCAAAAGACCATAAGAAAAAAGATAAACAAGCACATGTGTGGGATTCAATTGATTTCATCTTGATTAATGAATTGCTTTTACCACATCCAATGTCTTTCTTAAGTTTCAAACTAAATGTCTATATCTCAATTTATTTTCATCCCTCAAGGTCCATTATGTGGAAATCAAGAGAATCAAGGCAATAGTTCCCTAATGTTGACTTTAGTGAGAGAAAATTGAGATATAAATCCAAATACTTAGAAGCCTCTAAGGATAGAATCCCTAGGGAAAGAAATAGCATTTGGATTTTTCAAAGGTATTTTCTCCTCCTAAAGGGTTTTAAATTCTAATGATTTTGGTTGATTTTTTTTTCCAATGTTTAAGATCCAAGCAAAGTTTTTTGATTCCAAAATGATGCACAACCCTAGGATAGAAAGAGACAATATTTGTTGAATTCCCACTTGGATAAATCTAGGTGTGCCTATTTTTAGCGGATGATTAGAAGCCTAACCACACTAGCTCCCCTCCATGGCACACACTTCTTGGGTCATCCAAGCTTCAATTCTCATGAATCTCCCATGATGAACTTCTCATCTCTACTAAAAACTGCAAAAATGTGGGTTGACTTCAGAATGACCATTCTTGCACCAACAAATAGTAAGGATTCCTGTCTCTATACAAATTGGTTCTTAGTTAGGGTGATTAGGGACATGGCACCTTGTGAGAATCCAACAAGCCACTAAAAGCTTTAATCAATCCTACTAGGGGCTCTTATACTTTTTACAATAGTACCCCATTTTGAAAGACACTATACGGCTAAGGCCTACATACCATAAGGACTTGAAAGCTTAGTCTTATCCATTTGTATACCGTCCCAAGTGAAAAACCATTTGGAATCACCTTAAAATTAGTCTTAGGTAGGCCCCTCTAAAGGTAAAAAATAGCAAGAAAGAACATTCGTAGTTTGATCAATCTTTGTTTGAGTGAACAAAGAGAGAACACACACGATATACTCAACTAACACTAGCAAGATATTGTTCAATTTTAAGAAACACAAATTGAAGTGTGGAGGCAATCTTTTATACAACTTAATATCACCAAAATAATTTTGATTCTCAAGATCATCGTGAAGCACGAGAGAAGTGCATATGCCTTTTAAATGATATTAACTTGTAAAAGAGATTGCAAAAGATGAAAAACACATTTTCATTTCAACTTCAAAAGCATGATGAATTCTTTTTATAGCACAAAGATGAAGTGTGAAGTTTGCTTGTTCAATTTTTAGATCCAAAACCAACTCTAATAAGTGTCTAATGTTATTTTTAATGCTCTGATTGTTATTTTTTAAAACCCAAAATAAATGTATTTAAGTTCTAAAGTTGATAGATAACAATGTTCCAAAGATTGGGTTATAGGTGTCCCCAGAATGTTAAAAAACATCTGTTACAAATGTGAAATAGTGGCATAAAAAACCTTCCCTTTGTTTCCTCATTCCCTTCTTGATTTCCTAACACCATTGCATAGCTTATGAAATTCTACCTCATTTCAAAAAAAACCTTTGTATGACCAATATATGGCCATTTTAAAATTGACTATAAAAGTGCTAAAATAGTGACTAGATGCACTAAAACAGTGACCAAATGTGCTAAAATAGTGACCAAACGCACTAAAACTCAAACCAGATGCACTAAAATAGTAGGTGAATGCATTGGAATATTTCGCAGATGTGTTATAACAAAGTCTAGATGCGTCAAAAGTCACCACCTATGCGCTAAAAGAAGTAACAGGTGTGCTGCATCAAGATTAATGAACAAACCTATTGAAAAAATAGCGAAATTGACCAAAAAGACATGTTAAATTTGAGATTTTTGCCCTCCTTCTAGTGCCAAAATGTGAATGGTAGATCTAGACCTGCACAAACATGAGAAAACAACATAATGTTAGTTAATTATACAAATCTAAACTAGCATTCCCCATAAGATTCATTTGAAGCATAATGAACACGATATAAATTGAAGGAAACAAGTGAAAGCAATCTAAATCCTATTCAAATGCTCAAAGTCCCAATCCCATGGGGGAATTGGTACGATTTTGATGTGAAAAATAGTGCTTTCCCAATTCCTTGCAAGCTTTGATGAACTTTGATGAAGATTGATGCTCCTTGATGAAATTTGACCATAACCTAGCTAAGATGGATTATAAACTATGAAACATTGGATGAGAATGCATGAACTTTGCTTCAAATATGTAGATAATGACTTTGGCTCAAGTTGTGAATGATTGTGGATTCAAATGAGCATAGTGATCTTACATGGATTGTGGATTCCAAATCAAATAGAGAAAGCCTCTATTTATAATGGAGAAGGATTGGAGAATGAAGAATAGGATGAATGTGGGATTACAGATAGACCAATGACATTGTGCCACTTCTCAACATGCTATTGAATAGAGGTGGAGAAAATTTTGATCAATGTGCAAATAAATGCAATTAGGTGGAAATTTGAAATTTGAAGGATGGCTTGTGGTGGGAGATGTGGAAGAGGAGTTAATGCCACTTGGGTCAAGATAAAAGACTTTTAAGAGTTATAAATGCCATGTTGGAGGACAAGTCCTTTTAGGAGGGAGATTTCAAATGGAGAGAATATTCCAAAGAGATGCCTTTTTGAATGAAAATAGAAGAATTTATAAATCAATTAAATTGATTTACTTGTACAAGTTGCAAAATCTAGAGGATTTGATGGATTAGAGTTAGAGTTAATTAGGATTTGATTAACTTAGATGGAGATTAGCTTATTTGACATTTTGACTTAGATTTTTGGATTTATTTAAATCAAAATGAGAGGAATATGAATATTAGATTTAATTAAATAAAGTTTGGTTTATTTAATTAAAAGGGATGATATTATATTTAATCAAATAACGGTTAATTTATTTAATTAAAGGAAGATTTTGATTTAATAAAATAAAGGGATTTATTTAATTAAAAGAGGAACATTAGGATTAATCAAATAAAATGATTTATTTAATTAACAAAGGAATCATGATGGATTAATTAAATAAGGATTATTTAAAGAATTGGTTAGTAAAGAAGTGATTAAGGAAGAACTAGTGTTAGTGAATCGAAATCAAGTGCATGACATCAATCAATATATTTTATGTGTCTACACTAAAACGTAGAAAATACCAAAAAAATCATAATGAATTTAATATCTTCTTTTATTAGTTTAGTATCTAGTTTTGTTCAAAATGTTAATGATATCCCATTTCATGCATGTGATGGTGACTTGGCTCTACCCATGTCACTTGGTTTCTTTGATCTTTCTCATGAAATTCCTCTTACTTTAGAGGATATTTTGCTGCAAGAAGATGAAATCATTGATACCTTTCTTAATATTACTCTACCTTCCCTTCATTCCAATGCACTCTCTCCTAGAGATGATGCATTTGTGAATGATGAATCTTCTCTTCATTCCAATGCACTCTCTCTTGGAGATGATGCATTCGTGAATGATGAATCTCTTATACCTTCCAATGCACTCTCTCCTAGAGATGTTGCATCTTTGAATGATGAATTTATTATCTATTCCAATGCACTCTCTTCTAGAGATGATGCATTAGCGAGCGATAAGTCTCCTTCCACATTTTATCCCATTTGGATTGATGTTGAGAATATGTTTTCAAATAATTATTCTACTAGTTGTGATGATTTTGTAAATGTAATCTATGTCTCTGCTACCCCTCAAAGGCCTAAGAGACTAGTCATTTACATGACTCTAACTAGTCCTTAGTTCCTAAAATGGTTTTTTCTATTAATGGTATTCCATTTGATAGTGATTCCCCTGATCCTTCTAAGGTTCCCTCTTATAGAGAGGTTCCCATACCTATGAGAATAGTGTGAATAAACAACCAAGCCTTCTTTAAGATCCTAAACCTACAACTAAAGCACCTAATGATCACAATCTTATCGAGCAACTTCATGTTACTCCAAATAACATCTCACTATGGGACTTGCTTCAGTCTACTCTGGTTTATCAAGGTATGATTTAGGAAGCCTTGCAAAATATCCTCTTTGCTTCTTGTGCTAGGCCAATAGATGTTGATGCATTAATAGCCTATATTTGTGCGGGTTAGCTGAATATCACATTCTATCCACAAGAAATCCCACCTACAAAAGTGCAGAAGCAAGTGAACCCTTTAAATATCATAGTTAATATTAATAAAATTAGCATTAGACATACTCTTGTTGACACTAGTTCATCGCTCAATGTATGTAGCATTGATCTATTACCTAAGATTAATATTGATTTGTCTTCTCTAAATGTTTCTTCTGTTGTTATTTGTGGGTTTGATAATGTTGAGCGATAAGCTCTAAGTACAACAATATTACCTTTGTAGCTTAGACTAGTTATTGTACCCACCCTTGTATATGTTATGGAAAAAAAGTTATGTTATAGCCTTCTTCTTGGTAGATAGTGGATTCATGCTATGGGTGCAGTCCCGTCTACCTTGCATAAATCTATTAAGTTCATTTGCAACAATAAAATAGTCATAGTCAAGGCTTACCCTAATTCTATGCACTTATGTGAAATGGCAGATGTTGGTTGAGCTTTAGTTGTGCCTACTCTTATTCCTTTAGTGTCTTCCAATGTGTCGATGTTTACTCCAGCAGTACCTACTACAAAGGACACTCTTGAGATAAACATCCCTAAGGAAGACCCTTCTAAAGCAAGAAATCCTAAGCCTACCTCTTCTGAAAGGAATGCATGTCTTGGTGATGATTAGGGTTTCTTAGATTTTACAGAATCCTTTAGTGGGGAGTATAAATTCGACCCGATCCACTAAGACCTTCCGATAATATCATCCATGCCCACTATCAAAGATAATTATTCTTATGTATCGCTAGGTAGTTTGAGAAATAATTGTAATGTTCTTAGTGTTGATCCTCCTTATGGGGAAGAGGATTACGATTCTTCTAAAGAGGATAATGTTGACAGTCTTGGTAAAGAGGATGAAGGTAATCCCATAGATGAGTGTGATCCCTACTGTTGGGACAATGATCTTTATGAGGATCCTCCTTTTCAAAACTTGCAAACACATTATGCCCTTGGCTTTAAGCTTGTCTATAAATATGGCTATGAGCATAAAGGTTGTGGGCATAACGAACAAGGCATTCAGGTCCCTATAGAATTCACACCCCATAAGCATACTTTGGGACTTGGTTGCTTGAAGGATTGATCTAAATGGAAGCCATGGTTAAGTGACATGAATTCTTCTCAACCTCGTTATGTTGGAAATATTCTTCCTCCATTGTCTTCTATCTTCATTCCTTCTTCTTATTCTTGTGAGAAGTCAGACCTTTCTCCAGAAGAGAAAGGGTTGCTTCCTACTCATCTTTTATTTAAGAAAGAGCGTATTTTTTTGTGGCTTCTAAAATCCCACTTAATCACTCTTCCTTCTCCTACATGTAAGAAATCTCATGAACATGATAAGGAAGAACATCTTTCTGTGTATACCATCGAGTGCTTGGTCATTCCACTAGTGACTGCAAGGCCATGAATGATAAAATACAACAGCTTCGTCATTCGGGTGCCATCATTCATTTGTGTGTTGATGCACCTACCTTTACTTTGCATGACAAAGTGATATCGAGGTCTACCTCTATCCTACATATTCTAAGTATCTTGCATAGTTCTCCTCCCCTGTATGTTGAGGGCAGTGATAACGTGTTCTGGACATGTGTGTCCTTCTTAAGGACCCCTTCTCTTCTCTATATCTTTCAAAAGAAGTGTCCCTTGAATTGAACCCTTTTTCTCTTGAAGGGTTCCCGAGGTACCCCCTTTCAAAGATTCTATCTCAAATGAATTCATTGACATCTAGCTTGGGGGAAACCTGGCTAGACCTCACTTTTCAAATAGCATGTCTCTTGAGTGGACCCCTCTTCTTTTGAAGGATTCCTGAGGGACCCCTTTGAAATCCTTCCAATTAGTTGACTGTATGTGTGTTTGTCCACTTACTTTCTTGCATTGTCACTTTCACTTTGCAAGTGCGCTAGTGAAGCCACTTTTTCACTCTATGGAGTCTGCCTTCCTTTGGTTTCCTCCATGTGAGAGATCTTGGGGGATACCTCCCTACATGTTTGTAGGTCTGTAGGGTACTTTCTTGGGTTTACTTCATGTGAGAGATCTTGAAGGACACCTTCCCTGTAGGTCAACAGGTTTGTAGGGCACTTTCCCAGTTTCCTCCATGTGAGAGATTTTGGGGGATACCTTCCTTGTAGGTTTTTAGGTCTGCAAGGCACTTTTCTCAATTTCATCCATGTTAGAGATCTTGGAGGACACCTTCCTTATAGGTCTATGGGTTTGTAAGGTGCTTTCTCAGCTTCCTTCATGCAAGAGATCTTTGAGGATGCTTCCTTGCAAGTTTCTAGGTCTGTAAAGCACTTTTCTGGGTATCCTTCATGTGAGAGATCTTGCAGGACACCTTCCTTGCAGGTCTATGGGCCTGTGAGGTGCTTACATTCTTAAATTCTCTTCTCTTCTCTTATATATATACCAGATAAAATATTTACATCTTCTTCATCATGTGTATATACCCTTCCTCTCTTCATTTTTGAATTCTTCTATGTGTTATTCCTTAGTTTGGGGATGACACATATCACTAAGACAACCTTCTACATCGAGGTCTCTTTACTTTGCTAGCTCGAATCCTTTAGCTTTTTATGTTCTAACATTGTTGCTCGATGCAGGTTTTTCTTGTCTAATTTATTTGTTTTACAAAACTTCAATCTGGGGCATGCTTCCATGGTTCAAATAGTTATCTCATTCCTCTACAGTATCCTTTTGGCATATGATGTTATTCATGTTTAGAATATTTCCTTTAGTGTGCATATTAATGTAGATTCATATGCCCGCTAAAGTGAGGGAAAAATGTAGAGTTGTAAAATTGCACCCCTTGAAATTTCACATACATTCTTGCATTCACCTTAGTGTCCACTCCCTTAGCATCTTGTGTAGGCTCATTTTAGCCCCTGCATCATCCTTTTTCCCTCTTAGGATGCTCCAACACCCATTTTCAGTAGCTACCCTTGTGTGTCAACTTTGCATAAATCCTTGTGATTTTCTCATTCATGTCATTTTGTAGTGTGACATGTCAAAACACTAGTGTGCCGCACAAACGTTTGTGTGCCACACTAGCATCTTGTGATGTTTCAATGTTCAAATGATTATTTTCATGCATGATTT
This sequence comes from Sequoia sempervirens, assembly GCA_007258455.2. Taxonomy (NCBI): domain Eukaryota; kingdom Viridiplantae; phylum Streptophyta; class Pinopsida; order Cupressales; family Cupressaceae; genus Sequoia; species Sequoia sempervirens. Next base: position 51,011,342 of record VDFB02000003.1, on the reverse strand, counting down.
CCATTATTCACCTCCTTTGGTTGGTGGTAATGACTCGAGATGCCCTGAAACGGCTCGAGAAGCTTCTTTTCTCTCTTTAAAATATGTCCTTTCAATTCATTTTCACTTCTAGCTTCATTCTAACTTCTTTATAGCTTCATCTCTAGCTTTCCACTCTCCCGCTCTTACTTGCACAACTCCATATAGCTTGCTATAGCAGCTTCAAGCACTTTCAAGCTCTGTTAGCTTCACTGTTAGCTTCATCTCCCTCATTTTATGATTATCAGCATCTTGGGATTCCATATCCCCTACCATTTTAATTCTTCCTTTGTGATATGGATTCTCCTCCTCTAGTGGGGATTGATTTTATCACCTCTTTTGTGATATGGGTTCTCCTCCTCAAGTGGGGTTTGATTTTATCACTCATACTTGGTGGTGCAGGTTCTACTCTTGAGTGGGTTTTTCTTTCACCACACACTTTTTTCATTTCAGCTACTCTCTCTCTTTCTATTTGGTTGTTTGTAGAGGTGGATACACCAAAACATGAATTTGACTGAGGAAAACCCCTATACAACCCCAATACTTTCTCCAGATATCATGCATGCAGGTTTTGAAGACATTCACATGCTAGAAATTTCATCACTTGCATAGTTGTAATATTTTCTTTCTTCTTATCTTTATCAGTTCTACTTCACTTTATTTCAATTCTGTTACTTTCGTACATTTAAAGGTTTTTAGCAATCGGAGTAGAAGTAATCATTTTTTTGTTTTTTGAGGCATTCTCATTCTCTGGTCCATACAAGACACCAACGTGCCTCTGAGAAGCCAGCATACCATGCTATCATCAGTATTCTATGCTATTTTCCTTTGGTTGAGAGCTTGCGAGTCTATCCAAAAAATCTTTGTGACCTGCTCTTTCGGATTCTAAAACTCTCATTGTTGTTCCTGAGGTAGTTTAGGGTAGTTCACCCCATGAGGCTCTCTGAATGAAGAGAACTCATGAGTAGCGAATACCCCTTCTCTACAATACTAAAATGAGGTTTGACCAAGGAAAACCCCTATTCCTTGAAAACAACATTTTTCTCTCCTTTGATGTGTGATTGCAAGTTTTACATTGAAGATCATTTGGAGAACAAAGTTGTCAAAGTTATCAAAGTTGCAAATAAAGTTGTCAAATCATAGAAACTGAGCTACAATATTTATTTCTGGCTTTTTGACAGTGCCTCACTAGAATTTTGGAGTTTAGTATGAGAGGAATAGAACCCAAAAATTGTTTTTTTGGAGCCCTAGCTAGGACTCATTCACCATAGGGTGAATGAGTCCTTAGTGAGGTCCAAAAGGGCACTATCTCCGACAAGTACACAACATTTAACCCTCTCCAAATTTTAATTTTTACTAGAATTTAGGTTAGATTTGATTTATGTAACTCATTTGCACATTATTACTTACATATTGAATGAAATACATAGAAATAGGACCAGGTTCATCATAGTCTTCATTTTGGTCAACCTCATTTTTATATGTTTCAATTTCTTTGAACTTGCTTCACCTTGTGAAGGTTGAACTTTCCTTTTTTGGACCAATTGTGGTCCTTCTTCTTCATCATCCTCAATTTTCACTCCCAAGTACTACTTCCTATGGCCTTTGTCTTCACTCTCCTCACAAGGACAATTTGTTGTGCTACTAGAACAACTTTTTCCTTTTCAAGCCTCTTTTTTTATTTTAATGGAGAGTTCATCTCTTTCATCAGAGCACTTACATGTTCTTTTCTCTTCTCTCCTATTACAATCTTTTTCTCAAAAGACTTCTAGGATATTGGAGGAGTGGTAGTTGTTCTACTAGATCTCTTGACATTTGATGAACCTCCCAGAGCACTAGACTTAGACTTTGCTTCCTCAATTTTCTCCTTAAAGAGTCCCATAGCTTATGCAAATTGTGTAGTCATCTTTTCAACAGTTTTACTTATGGTCTTTTACCTTTGGTCCATGTGAACTTGCATGGAATTATCTTCATATGTTCCATACCTCTCTTCAGAGGTGTCCTTTACTTTTCTTAGCATGTAGTTTATAGACCATATAATATCTTTCTTAGTGACTTCATATCCCATAGTAGGGATCCATACTATTTTGGGATCTATACCCTATATAATGCATTCATCCTTGGTAACCAAAAAAGTAATATTATTTTTGTATCTCTCTGCCATGTTTCATGGAATCCTTTCCATTTCTTCCAATCTCTTCTAAAACACTATGAAAAATGCCACAAGAGCCTCACCCTATGCCTTAGCATCTCCAAGTCCTCTCATAAAGTTTCTCATATAGTGTGTTACAAGTCTTCCTTGTAGCCACACAACACTATTCGTTCTGGGTAGTTCTTTCAAAAATTAGAATAAAAAACATATAATCAAGGTTCCATATTGTAGAGTAGAGGGATTCACTACTCATGAGTCTCTTTATTCTCAAGAGATTTCCAAGGGGTGAATTTCCCTAAACTACCCTAGGGAACAAAGCAAGAGTTATAGAATTAGAAAGAGTAAATCACAGAGGTTTTCTGGATAGACTGATAGGATCTCAACCAAAGGATGGCAATGCAGAATAAGGAAAACAACATGGTGCATTGGAGTCCTAGAGGTGCACTGGCATCTCGTACGGGCCAGAAACCAAGTCTATCACTAAAAACAACAAATCAACTACTAATAATCAAATTGTTAAGAACTTACAAAATGAAGGAAGGTAATAGAATGTAACAAAACTGAAATGAAGTAAAGTACAAATGATAAAGTTAAAGAGGATGAGAGATAGAAGAAGCTCACAAAAACCCAAGTAATTGAGCCTTGAGAAAATGAATGTCTTCAATACCTACATGCATAAGATTTGGAGAGAATGTTGGGGTTGTATAGGGGTTTTCCTTAGTCAAACCCTCATTTTGGTGTTCTGACCTCCACAAAAAGCCATATAGATAGAGAAAGTTTGAACAAAGTAAGCAAATATGAATTGATAAAAGCAATCCCCACTCAATGAGGAGAACCTATATCACAAAGTAGAGATGCAGTTGATAGGGGGTATGAGAAATCCGTAGATGCTCGCAAGCACAAGACAAGGGAGATTTCAACTGCAAGGATTAAGAAAACCAAAGGGAGAGATAGAGCTACAAGAGCCACGAGAGCTATAAAGAGTGTTGTAAGACCTTGAGAATGTTGTTGTAGCAAGTTGTAAAGAGTTGTGTAAGAAAGATAGCAAAATCAATATAGGAGGAAAAGTTAGGAGCCAAAGCTATAAAGATTCAAAAGACCAAAATAGATTGAAAAGATAGCATATAAAGAGAGAATATGAGGGAAAAGAAGCTTCTCGTGTGGTTACTAGGAATCCCAAGCCATTACCATCAAAAAAGGAGGTTAAAAATTGGAAAACATGCATGGAAACAAGTGTTTGAATGTTGAAATATCATAGGACACTAGCATATCACACAGACATCAGTGTGGCACATTAGTTTCCATACACATCATGCTACAAAATGATGAGAATGGGAAGAGCACAAGGTTTGACGCAAAGATGACATGTGAAGGTAGTTGCTAAAAAGGGGTCCTAAGCATCTTGAGAGGGGAAAAAGGTTGATGCAAGGGCTAGAATGAACCTACACAAGTTCTAATGAATTGGACACTAAAGTAGATGCAAGAATGTATGTGAAATTGCAAGGGGTGCAATTTTACGACATTACAACTTTCCCCCACTTTAGCTGGAATATGAATCTACAATAATATGCATGCTAAAGGAAATCTTCTAAACATAAATAACATCATGATTCCAAAAGGATGCTATAGAGGAAGCAAACAACTCTTCAAACCAAGGAAGCTTTCCCCCAGGCTGAAGACCTACAAAAAAACACATTAGACAATAAATACTTGCATAAGACAACAATGTTAGAACATAAAAAGCCACTATATCATGGGATTAGAAAATTTAAAACCACAAACACACATGCACATAGAAAAAACTAAAGGATTTGAGTCAGAAAAGTGAAAGAGACTTCCATGTAAAAGGTTGTCTCAGTACTATGCGTTGTCCCAAAATTAAAAAGAATAACACATAGAAGAATTCTAAAACAAAGAGAAGAATGTAAAGATTGATTGCTTGAAGAGAATAATGCACCCAAAATGTAGGAGAGAAACCAATATTGAAGAGAGAAAGAGCATCTACTCAAGATGAAGAAGATCCAAATCTTTGATCTAGTATACACAATTGAGAAGAAATATAATTTTGAGAGAGATGGAGAAGCTAGAAAGGAATGAAAATTCCAAGAGAGATGGCACCATAGGTCCTCAGACCCAAGGAGAGTTGAAAAAATGCACCATAGATCCATAGACCTACAAAAGGTGAATAAAAGGCTTTGTAGGTACTCTCTCATATAGAGTTGAACAAACTACACTGGAGGCCTACAAACCAACGGTGAATAGATATTGTAGGATGAAAGCACTTTACAGGTCCTTAGACTTGCAAAGAAGACACCCTAGGTACTCTCTCCTAAGGGAAGCCTGATGTAGGGGACTCCATAGAGTCGGATTGGAAAGCAACTTCATAGGTGCACCTACAAAGCAACATGTTAATCCACATACTAAACGTGTTAGGCAAGATGAATGCAAAGGAGCTCTATAGGTTGTTGGTCCTACAAAGAAAGACTAATTAGAAAATCCTATGGCTAATACAAGCTAGGTTGCAGGATAGTCACAAAAAAAATAGGTCTAATCGGGTTTCCTCCAAGCTAGATGCCAATGAATTCATTTGAGGTAAAAACTTCCAAAGGGATCCCTTGGGAACCATTCAAAAGAAAAGGGGGTACACTCAAGGGACACTTCATTTGAAAGGCATAGAGAAAACAGCATGTCATTTAAGGAGGATACACATCTCCAAAACAAGTTATCACTGCCCCCAACATACAAGGGAGGAGAACCATGCAAGATACTTAGAACATACATGATATAGGTAGACCTCAACATCACTTTCCATTTGAAGAAGAGGTAGGTTCATCAGAAAATAAATAAGTGATGGCACCTGAATCAAGAAGTTGTTGTATTTTATCCTTCAAGGCCTTACATTCACTAGTGGAATGGCCAAGCACTCGATGGTATGCATAGAAAGAATTTTTTTCTTTATCATGCTTATGAGATTTCTTATGTGTAGAAGAAGGAAGAGTAATTAAGTGGGCTTTAAGAAGCCTCAACAAAACAAGCTCTTGCTTAGATAAAGAATGAAGAGCAAGAATAAAACCTTTCTCTTTTGGAAAAAGACTTGACTACTCACAAGAAGACATGAAGATAGCAGACAATGGCAAATGTGGTTGAGGGGAAATCACATCAAAATTCAACCATGGCTTCCATTTAGATTGATGATTCAAGCAACCAAGACCTAAATTATGCTTACAAGGTGCACATTCTATAGGGACCTAAATTCCTTGTTCAATATTCCCACAACCTTTATTCCCATAGCCATATTTAGAGACAAGCTTAAAGCCAGGGCCATAATGTGCTTACAAATATTGAAAGGACGAGGATCTTCATAGAGAGCATTATTCTAGCAATGGGGATGATACTCCTCTATGGGATAACTATCATCCTTCTTGAAAGGATTGCCAACATTAACCTCTTTAATAGGAATGTGATCATCTTCCTCAGAAGGAGGAGGATTGGTATTAAGGACATTACAACTATTGCTCACATTATCCTGTGATATAAAAGAGTAATCATCTTGATAGTGGGTGTGGATGATGTTATCAAAAGGTTTAAGTAGATCAACTCAAATTTATATTTTCCAATGAAGGATTTTGTGTAGTCTAAAGAACCCCAATCATCACCAAGACATACATTTTCTTGAGAAGAGGTAGAAAGACTAGACTTAGGATTTCTTGCTTTAGAAGGATCTTCTTCAGGGACATCTATCTCAAGAGTTTCCTTTGTAGTAGGTACTGTAGGAGTAGACATCAAAACATTAGAAGACACTAAAGGAATAGGAGTAGGCATAACTAAAACCTGACCAGCAACTACCATTTAACATAAGTACATAGCCTCAGGGTCAACCCTGATTATGACTACTCAATTATTGCAAAAGAACTTAATAGATTTATGCAAGGTAGACTAGATGACACCCATAGAATGAAACCATGGTCTACCAAGAAGAAGGTTATATGGTAATTTTTCTGACATAACATATACAAGGATGGGCATGGTAATGGGTCCCAACCTCAAAGGAAAGACTATCATGCCTAGGGCTTGTCGACAAACATTATCAAACCCATGAATGTCAGGAGAAGAGGCATTAAGAGAAGATACATCAATATTAATATTAGGAAATAGATCAATGATACATACATTGAGCATCAAACCAACATCAATGAGAGTACATCTAATGCCAATATTATTAATGTTGACTATAATTATTAGAGCGTCTTCTTTCTTCTATACTTCTATAGGTGAGAGATCATGTGGATAGAACGTGATTGTCAGTGAATCTACATGAATATGAGCCATCAATGCATTAACATCCATAAATCTAGTAGAGACAAGCAAGAGAATATTTTACAAGGCTTCCTAAAGCATACCTTGATAAACCAGAGCAGACTGAAGCAAGTCCCACAGTGAGATCTTGGTCAGAGTAACATAGAGTTGCTCAACAAGATCATAATCACCAGGTGCTTTATTTGTAGTTTTAGGAGTTGAAGGAAGAATTGGTTATTTATTCATTATATTCTCATAAGTATGGGCTACTGCTCTATAAGAGGGAGCCATAGAAAGATCAATAGAATAACTATCAAATGTGATACCGTCAATCGAATAGATCCTTTTAGGAGAAGGACTAGCTGGAGTTAGATAAATGACCAGTCTCTAAGGCCTTTGAGGGGCAGCAGAGACATATTATATTTATAGAATCATCACAACTAGTGGAATAATTATTTGAAGAAACATGCTCAACATCTATCCTTGGAGGATTCGATGTGAGTGGAGCTTCATCATTTACTAATACATCACCTCTAAAAGAGAGTGCATAAGAACAAAGATGTGACTCATCACTCACAAATGCAACATCTCTAGAAGATAGTGAATTGGGATAAAGAAGAGATTCACCATTCACTAATGCATCATATCTAGAAGAGAGTGCATTGGAATGAAGAGAAGGTAGAGTAGTGTTAAGAAAAGTATCAATGATTTCATCCTCTTGTACACCAAAACATCCTTAGAAGGAATTCAGGAGAGGGATCAACAAAGAATAATAAGAAAGGAGACAAGAACTCACTTTCACATGCTTGTAAGAGAACTTCTTGAAGGTTCTTAACAAAGCTAGAAAGAGATAGAAGGAAGAAAGATAGAAAATACATTTTGAAATAGAGATATAGACACGTCAACTGATCTAGAGCAATCGAGGGGTGACAGAACTGAGAAAAACTAAAAATCCTGATTTTCTAATTTTTTCAGTATTTTCTAGGTTCTAGTAATGCATTTTCAGAGGTCTTTGGAGTTGAATTTTTGGAGACCTTTCCAATGGTGTAAATGGTTCCGAATTTCAAGCACCGAGTCAAAAGTTATGACCCCACCAACTTTGGGTAAATAAATTCTTAGTTTTTTGAAAACAGTTGTGATTCACTTTGTGTTCACCAAAATGTAGAGTAGGGGGATTCACTATTCATGAGTCTCTTTATTCTCAAGAGATTTTTTTTGTGCATACTTTACACACACACCTTGTCGAAGGCAGGGACAACCCTTTTCTTTTGGTCCCGTCAGTTGCTTTTTCTCCCAATGGATCATTTTTTCCCTTTCCTTGTTTTGCATTCCCCTATCCCTAAGTAAAAATTGGTCATATGCCTTAAATGATCAAATTCACCCACCTAAATTTCACTAAGTCTTTTTCCTTTGCAAAAGTTTTTTTGTGGGTTTCTGGATGTGGGTTTCTGGTTGTGGGTTTCTACTTGCTTTCCCCTGCTCATATGCAGCCAAGCTTTAGCATCTACATGATGTGCATACTCCACACACGCTTTTTCCATTGTGTCTTCATGATTCATGGACCTATAGTTGTGGGTCTCCCTGTGTGAGTTTCCACTTCAGTTTCTCCATTGAGTAGCAGCTGACCCTTAACCTCCCCTGACATTTCAGACTCTACACTCATTGCATCCCCTTTTACTGTCGATCAATGATGAGGCCTTCATGTCCATCCCGAGTTGTGCATTTTTCAAATGTTATCAATGATACTAGACATGAGGTTCAAGATGGTAAAACCACTAGGTCAAGTGCTCGTGGGTTTGCCCCTTGCGGAAGGCTATCGAAAATCCACCATCTACCTTCTGACTACCGGTCATCTTCCTTCCATGCTTGTAGGTCCACCCCTACAAAAGGTTGTCTACCGTCCACTGTCTACCTTCCATCTACCTTCTGTTGGTCATCCTCCTTCCATTTTCCTTTCATCTAGCTTATATATGCCTTTTTCCTTCCACCTTCCATCCACCATCTTTCAGTTGTTGGTCACATGCCTTCCATATGTCGGTCATCATCCTTCTGTGCTTGTGGGTCTACCCCTATGAAACGAAATATACTATTTGTAGTCCATCTACCTTCCACCTTCTATCCACTAGCCATCTACCTTTCATTTGTCGTCCTTCCACCGCTTGGGATCTACCCCTGTGAAAGGCTATCAGGCATTCGCCATCCGCCTTTCATTTGTTGGCCATCCACTATCTACCTTCCATCCACTGGCCATCCACCATCCACCTTCCATCCAATGTCCTTCTTCCCCTTGAGGGAGGCCTACACCCTCGAAACTGCATTTATGTTTATTTCCCAAATGAGCTCCAAACAAGAATTTTATGATCTTTTGGTAGTGTATTAATGTATCTAATGCTCAATTTGTAAGATGTGATTAATATTCACCTAAATTTATATGTGAACACACTTACTACATTTCATGTATGCATGATTTATGGAGCCTATTGTGGGTCCATTAGGGAGGCCCATTGGGAGAGCTATCTTGCTTTTCATTAAATGATCATGATCCATCAACAATTGTTTCGCAGGATGGGGGGAAACTAATGTATTTCACAATAATACAAATCACTGATGAAGCTTGTTTGATTGGTCAAAGGATGCAACAAACACATCAGATAGAGGGTAGCCTTTGGCAGTTTCAGCTACAACAAAGAAGGTTGTCACTACAAGACAAAACCGCTACAATGACTGGCCACTAAAAGACAAAATAGGGAAAAGACAAAATGCTATATTTTAAATTGTTGGATAATGGGGGGTAGGTGAAACCCTAATGTAAAATGAATCTGAGCCACACAATTTAATTCAATCCCATCCATTCAGTTGGGCTTTGGAAAACTAGAATGAGGGGTCTCCCCCTCATTTGTAAGGGGTTGGAGAGCTAGTGTAAAAGGCATTTGCAGCAATAGAAGACAACATTGCATGATTTTGTGGATGTTCTCTTTGATTTTGATCATCTTGCATGCATGGATCTACTTGCCATATTAGTTTTAGTGTGTAGTTTCTTGAATGGTTGTTATAATGGTGTTGTTATAGTCTTTGATGAGCTTTCAGCCCATACTTTTAGCACTTATTGATGACAAACTGCTATGTAAAGTTAGCCTAGGATTCTTTATTCCATGGCCACAACCTAGTTCAATTGCATGTTCATGATGTGCATGTGCAATCTGAAAATCTGTAGACCTCAAGAGATTGCACTAATTTTGTGTAGTTGTGGGTTCTCTTGGTCAAGTAAAATCTAGTTTGTGGAAGCTTTTCTACTGTAGCAGCCCCCATTATTACTATTCACTCATAGCTTAGATTTAGAATAGCTTTATCAACCCTTTTCATTTTGCTATTTCTTTTAGTCCTTGATTAGAGTAGGATCTCAACCATCACCATGAAGCTTAATCAGATGAATTTGGTGAGTTTCAGCTTGTTGTTTTGAGTGGGCAGCCACTATTCATTCACTTCTAGCACTTTGAAACTGCATTTATAGACCCAACTTCCCACTCTTTGTAACTCATCCATAAGACTGCCCTATGTTACCAACAAAACACATCAACCAACTGAGAGATTTGAAGCTTGTCAAGACCTAACACCCAAGAGACCTTAGGGTAATTTTCTACAACTTGTGTGTAGGAGATTGTCTTTCAAGAGAGGTGATGCACCTATGCATTACCTATGTTGAGAAGTGCATAAAAAAAACATCAAAAATTCCCAAGGGGTGAACTATCCTAAACTACCTTAGGGAACAAAGCAAGAGTTCTAGAATCATAAAGGTTTTATTAATAGACTAATAGGTTCTTGGCTAAAGGATGGCAACATGGAATAAGGATGATAGTGTGGCATGTTAGAGTCTTAGAGGCACGTTAGAGTCTTAGAGGCACATTAGTGTCTCACGTATAGGCTAGAAACTAAGTTTATCACAAAAAACAACAAAGTAACTACTAACAATCAGATTTCTAAGAACTTACAAAATCCAGGAAGGTAACAAATTGTAAAAGAATTGAAATGAAGTAAAGTACAAATGATAAAGTTAAAGAGGATGATAGATAGAAAAATATCACAAAAACCCAAGTAATGGAGCCTCTAGCAAATGAATGTACTCAATACCTACTTGCATAAGATTTGGAGAAATGTTAGGGATATATAGGGGTTTGCCTCAGTCAAACCCTCATTTTGGAATTCCCACCTCCATGGACAACCAGATAGATAGATAAAGTGAACAAAGTAAGCAAATATGAAGTGGTAAAAGCAATCCCCACTCAAGGAGGAGAACCCATATCACAAAGTAGAGATGTAATTAATAGGGGATATGAGAATTCCCAAGATGCTCGCAAGTGCAAGAAAAGGGAGATGTTAGCTACTAGGCTTAGGGAAACCAAAGGGAGAGAGATAGAGTTGCAAGAGCCATGAGAGTTGCAAAGAGAACTGTAAGAGCTTGAGAGTGCTATTGTAGCAAGTTATAAAGAGCTATGAAATAAAGATAGAAAAACCAATAGAGGAGGAAAATGTAAGAGCCAAAGTTAGAAAGATTTAAAAGACTAAAATAAATTGAAAAAATAACATATAAATAGAGAATAGGAGGGAAAAGAAGCTTCTCGAGTGGTTACAAGGTGTCTTGAGCTATTACCATTGAAAAAAGGAGGCTGAAAAGTGGAAAACATGCACATAAATGATTGTTTTTAGAACACTGAAGTGTCACAAGATGCTAGTATGGTGCGCAAGTGCCTAGAGACATCACACTACAAAACAATGAGAATGAGAAAAGCACAAGGTTTGACACAAAGCTAACACAAGAAGGTAGTTGTTGAAAAGGGGTCCTGAGAATCTTTAGAAGAGAAAAAGGATGATGAAGGGGCTAGAATGAACCTACACAAGTGCTAAGGAAGTGGACACTAAAGTAGATGCAAGAATGTATGTGAAATTGCAAGGGGCACTGGAATTTTTTGACATTACACATATTTGAAAGGATACCTGGAGTCCTTTTTCTTTTGAAAATTTTCCATCAATTGTTATCTCAATAGCTCGCACAAATCATAACCAACTCCTTTCTCTACCATTTCATAAGCAGTATTGATTGTGGTGACCGAAACATAATTTTCTCTATTAAAGAAGTATACTTGATAACCAATCATCATCACAACATATTTCACCACAAAAATTTTGATGCTTTATCGTGAACACTCTTCTATCATATTGAGCACCAATAAGCTCCATCACAACCTCATTCTTCTCTGATTTAAGCATCACAACTAGTCTAATTGAGAATAAACCAATCACAACCCTAATTTCCTCCTTTTTAATCAAGACGTGCATAGCCAGCCATACAAAATTTTCATGGATACAGCTCAATGCAATCCTTACCCAATCATCATCATGGAAAAATTTGGGAAGCCCTTGCCACACATCGAGCTTCTTTGATACCAAATTTTGATATTCTATCTTAAGTGAAAAATCATCACCATTCAGCTCATTTTCCCACACATCACCAAACTTCAAATGATCATATTCCTCCAATTTACCATGAATGTATATCCTTATAACATCAGTGTGCAGGACACCATAGGGAACCCTCAAAAAAGCACCATCTGGGTCAACTTCCATAAACTTATTAGGGTTTCTTTTAAATTTTGGTCAAGGTCATCTTAACACCTCAATGACCCTTGGAGTATCCATTTCAATTGATTCAAGATACCTTCTAAAAAACTAGGGAAAATATAGATCATAAATACCTTTTACTTCACTTTCTGATTAGGGTTTTGCTCGCACTAGATCTCAATCGCTTCAAACACACTACTTTTCTCTTTTTCTACTCTTATACTCTTGAATAATTGATCACACATAAATTTTCATTAAGTTTAATCACTTACAAACCTTTCACCATGACCTAATTTTCAATAAATCCTTCAACCATTAAAGTTGTCAAACCCTTAAAAGTATGTATAGTCAGCTTCAAATGCTCCACAAATATGAAATCATGATATTTTTTATTGTGTTCTTCTTCAATAGATCAAGAATTTATCCACACCCCATATCCATATGCTAAAATATCAACAACATTTCTTTGGTAGGGGATGAAATATTTTCCATTAAAGCTCCCCTTGATCCAAAGCTCTCAATTTAGTTTTTGGAGGAAACATCTGCACCAAATGTTGGTATAGAATCATCCATAACCTATGTCTCATCCTTATTTTTCCAAATTTTATTCATCTCCTTCTTTGTCTTTTCTAGATCAATCTTTTGTATTGGATCATTCTTCTTTATCAAATTATCCTTCTTAATGTTTCTTCTTTTGCAAAACTTAGAAATGTGTCCAAGCACATTGCAATTGTAGCATATGAAATTATTTTGGCCAATCTTACTTCAATTCATTCTAGATCTACATTGATTAGCTTTATTCCCAAATCCATTTCATCTAAAATAGTAGCCATTGAAAGATTGAAGTATTCTACCATTGTTATAGCTATTCATCATTTGATTTCTACATTCATTACCTCTATGAACAAATCTCTTCCATGTAAAATGTTGATGCCAAAAATTGGCAAGGTAACAACCCTTTGTGGGAAACTCAGTTTATGGGGGACCTATTGCGCTAAATTGAGTGACCTGCAAATTTTTAAAGAAGTTAGATTCTTTTGTAATTGGGGTTTTGGAATGGGAAACATAAGCAAATATAAAAATAAAGAATCTAACTAAGGCGATGCACCAAAATGTAGATAAAAAGGCATGATAAACCTATCTTTTGGATATGATCTAAGGGCCTGCTTAGTAATTTACCATGTTTTAGAATAACAAAAATAAAGAATTGTAGTGTGAACAACTCATTCAATGATATAAAATAATAATCATACCTATTTACTGAAAAGAAGAGTTGAAAGACATGATCTAAACTAGCAAACATACATTCAAATTATAGAAGTACAACAAATAAACCATTCAAACAATAATGGCACAATATAAAGTTTATCAATAACATAAGAAACAGAGAGGCTGAAAAATGGCACAGTCTGTGAGTTATTACAATAATCTAAACAATAAAAGGCCTAGTTTCTCCAATAATCTTGTAATTCTACAACCAGTGAAGCTTGAAAAGCATGTAGAAAGTAATCTTCAAACTCGGAACCTCCAAATTCTTGAACTTTCTTGGAACCCTTCTTTAGAAGCAAAGATAAATATTTATAGCAAGCCTTCCACCGCTTGAAAAGCAACAACCAAAAAGATTCAGAATCCTAAGCAATGATGTTGAGGCTATTATTTCCCTCGGCTGTTGTAACAAAAAAGATTTGAGACACAACATTTGGTCACCCTTCATTTAGGTCCATCCTCTGTGAATAATTGTAGTAGTCCCAAAAATGTCTTGTGTAGACAAGTGTCACCTCTTGGGATAGGTAGTTAGAACACATGGCAACATATCGTAGCAATGATGTTTGATAGACGCCACCTGTGGGGCCTGCCAAATCTTTATGTGAATGGGAGCTACGTGGCACACAGGCAGGGACTGATGAGGAAGCGAAAGGAAGTAATCAAAATAACCCACGACAAAGACACATGGGAGCATATTGGAGGTTGATAGATGAGTAAGGAGAAAAATCCTTCAGAGAGTGATGGGCTGACACATGGCAGAGGCCACAGTGATAATCAAAAGGGGGCCGATGAAATTTGTTTGAAGACATGGGCTGGTACTTAGCCAAAAAAAAACCCAAAGGGAGCATGGTGAATTTCATATTCACAGCTTCTGGTGACTATGAGGGGCGTTTCACTTTGAGGAATGTGAAACCCAAAATTTTCTCTAGTTCATAGACTAGAGTGCCATCCATTGGTGATGGAATTAGAGAATTGAAAGGGCTACCTATAGGGGCGGCTAGTTGTCCTCGGATGGTCTCACTATATTGTAAAAATTATCCTATGCTCCACCCAAGTTGAGCGTTTCTTTATAAGGCACTGTCTCAAGTAAACCAGACCCTACCTCAAAATGAAACAATACTTGTGCAAGAGGATGAATAACACCTTCAATGGATACTATAGTAGGAGGATGGCCAAAACTTTGGAAAGCATTTGGGTCTTGCTCCTTCTCTTCAATTCTTTGTGCAATCTACTCTATCGTGGTGATTGACCCATCTCGCTCAGCAGTGAGAAATTTTCCCACATGTTCATTTTTTGGCTCAAAGTAGTTGTGGCTGCTTTAGTTTGCTAGAAGGCTAAGTGGAAATGGATGAAATTGTTTGCTGTTTGGGCAACAATATCCTGATCTTTGATCCCTACTTTGACCAGGTCTTCATCACAAACCCAATATAGTTTGCTCAACAAACTCTTTGCTTCTAGAACTTTCTCTGAGATGAATAGTGGGAATTGCTCAATTGTTCTGTGAACCCCCTAGCTTAGTTTTGTTGCCTTTGAGATGAACCAAAGCATCAACTACAATGTTAAGTACAATGTTTTAACCTTTACCCAATAAGAAATGTATAGCTACCGAACCAATGGGATGAGGTCCAGCTACGTGGAGGAGGCTTGGAGAGAACTATTTAGAGAGAAAATATCCACATCCTTTGAGTTAATAACCTCCGTTAATTCTACATTTCTCTTTTTTGCATACGCTAGTTACTCCCAAAAGCTACTTATCTCTTTATACTAGTTCTCCTCGGCTCAGGAGTGCTTTGCCAATTCCATTTCAAGAGAGGACTTTGTCTCCTAAAGTTGCTTTTCTAACTAGGCCTTTTGGCCTAGAAATTCCATATGATTATTTTCTAATTCCTGCTTATATAGAGCATGTTGAGCTGCTAACTCTTTATCTTTTTGTTGCAGATTTTGCTCCGTTGAGGTCAATTGGCTCTGATATTTTTGGTTCCTTTCCTGTAGCTTGTTAAGCAATGTGGGGTCAATGAACAAGGACTTATTGAGTTTATCTTAGAGTTTTCTCCACTCCAACTCTTCCACTCACACCTTCTCAGACAAATGTACAACTTTTGCTTCTAGTGATTTCTCCTTCGTTTCTAGAAAAATGACCCTTTCCTTCACAAGCTTTAGCTGCTCCTTTTTCTTCAATTGATGGCCAGACTTCAAAAATTCAGTCATCACCTCCTTTTTATCATCCTTTGCTTTTCAGTTTTGGATCTTAAGGGCTCACATTTTCTTTGTGGTTTCTCCCTAGGATATGAAGTCGACTGGTGACTAAAAAAACTCGCTAGCAATAGGTGTACCAGGAGGTAGGAAAAAAGGGAATACAAGTGTAGAAGGCCCCTACATTTTCTTTTGTGGTAGATTGACAGTTTTTAGGGAGAAAAAGGGAACCTACCATAGTTCAGTGTGTGAACTGGTGGAAGGGCTCATCAGTTGCTACAGTGATGGGGTAGTCATAGTCAAGTCTATTTTTTGGGCATACTAGGTTAGACCTGAGATAGCAGAGGCAATAGGGGTACCAATGGCAGTCGAGCTTTTAGAAAGAGAGGCGAGGAGAGATTGAGCAGTGATAGCTAGTGTTAAGGTTTATGGAGGTGTTAAGATAGATGGCCCAGTTTGGGCTAATTGGGAGAAATGTCCTGCAAAAATTGTGGTAGGGTGAGGGAAGGTAGGGCCGACACTTGTTGTTAGGGGAATTGTGAAAATGGAAGAGGATACTAAATATTGGAAGTAAGAAAAGCATAAGCGAATAGTACTTGTTGACTGGACGTGGGAAATTCTTCACTTGTCGTTGGCCCCTTACTTTGAGCTACTGGCTCATTTGGAGCACTTGGCTTGCAGCGGCTCCTTGTGATCCTTCTCCCGAAATAGCTTTCACATGCTATCACTTAGTAGGTGGGGTGTCTCCCACTTCTATAGTCTTTGGCTATTGTTGTTGGGGCACTCTTATTGTTCTTGAGGCCTAGGGGAGTGTCCATGAGGCTCGTGACATATTCAGTCACACATTTGAAGTGACATAGATAGGCTTCCCTGTAGACTTCCTCCTTTGCTAGGTGGAGGATGCTAATGTCTTGGCTTCCTCTTCTGCCTATTCTTCTCCTTCACTAGGGTCATCCCCTCTACTAGTACTTGAGTTGGAAGCAGGGTGCTCATCATCCTAAAGCTCATCAAACCATTTATCCTCCTTTATGCTTTCATAAGGATCATCAAGCTTTTTTTTTCTTGGCGATATATCTAGAAGGCTCTGATAATTTCATTAGTCCATTCTTCCTCATTCCTCACCTTATTGTACATAGCCTTTCCTATTTTGTGGTTCTCATCATAATTCACCACAATGAAATAGAACCTATTCCATGGTGGTTTTTTGTCTTCTACAAGGATATGAATTAGGTCAACCACTAATTCATCTTCATCCTCTAGCAAGCTGCACCTCCACTCCTTGTAAGGCTGAGGGCTATGAGTTACCCTAAGGTGTTCATACAAAAAATCATTGAAAGGGTTGTAATCCCACTTGTCACAAATCATTACCAACCCTAAATGAGCTAGTTTATCCTACAATAGCGAGTGTGTCTACTTCTTTTTCATGACCACTATTTTGAAGCTTTGCATATAGGTGAAGAACCCCTTCCTCTTGACCCTTTTTCGACTACAAAAGGTAATGTCAATAATGCATGCTTCCCAAAATAATTCAAGGGCAAGCACTCAATTTGTTACACATGTTGGAAGGATGAATGGTTCCTCAGTGATGTTGGTGTAATTAATTATTAATTACACATTATCTTATCGAGCTATCTTGTTGCTCAAGATAAGATTAGATTTATGCATCTTTTCTTTTATAAAGCAAATTATCTCTTGTATTATTTTGTACTTCGAATATATCAATTTGCACATTTCATGCAAATCTCTACTTTTTTGTTTTTCTCTTTTGTGGAAGGTCTATTCTAGTTTGCAATCAGATCTTGGTTTCTAACATGGTATCAGAGCCATGATTTGCAGCCCCTTCTTAGCTTTTTTGGAGGAACACAGTGCAAAGCTTGTTTGAGGTCCCTTAAGGGTTTCAATCCTTAAGCATCATTATGCTTTGTCTTGGATCAGATCGGGGTTTTCTATTGGATTCAGATCGCTGGTAAAAGTCAGAAATGGTTTTTATTTTATTCATTTTCGTCACCGTTTGCCAGATCTACGAGGGTTTCAAGCTCAGTGATTTATCTGATAGATTTGGGGTCGCCTGATTTTCAGAGCATTTTGGGCCCAAACGAACCTCGCCGTTGGATTTGTAGTGCCCAAAAACCCCTATTTCCATATAAAGTTTCTCCTATTTGGACACGGTCGTCTGGAGAGGCAAAATTTTTACCTCGAGATCGGCATCGCCCCCGTGCACGTTCCTGAGGCACGAGATTCAAAAAAAATTAATTTTTTTTAAAAAAATTAAAAAAATGGGTAGGCTTTTTGTGCGGCCAGTGTAAATGGCCTCTGCCACCCAGCGGCCACCGAGCGGCCACCAGGCACCGCCTTGCCACCTGCAATCCTCCACCGGTGGTTTCAGCCTTGCGGCCACCGTGCCACCCGCCATTGGTGGATATTCCACCTGCCCGCCGCTCCTCCAATCTTAGCCCCTGAGGGCTCCTCTATGCACAGCGTCGGTCCTTTGGAGGACCGAGGGCTACTCCCAGCCCCCTTTTGCGCCTGCCAGCTCCTGTGGTGGTCACATGGGTGACCAGGAGCTTCAGCCCCAGACCCTGCCGCCAGCCCCCTGGTCCGCCCAGGCAACCAGGGGCTTAATTTTTTTAGCCCCTGAGGGCTTCCAGGGGTCAAATCGGACATTTTTTGACAACTTTCACGGAAATGGGTGTATCTTGGGCATATGGTGTCCTTTTTTTGCAAATGAGGTATCGTCAAAAAGCTATTTCAACACTCTATGCAATGGTATGGGTTTTATTTTCTGGTTTTTCCTTTTTGATTCCTTTTTCAGCCTCAGAAGTTAAATGTTTCCTTTTTTACTCTGGGAGACGTATCTTGTGACTCGCTTATCCATTTTTCATGATTTTCACGGCGTTGGAAAGCTGGTTTCGGCCTCTATGTAGATCTGAGGTCATTTATAGAATATGTTTACCTTATTTTATGCATGCATTCATTTTTGTTTCGTGTGTTAGGTTTGTATTTTCTCTCATGTTTCTGTAGTTTTGCATTATCTCCTTATGCAATCATTGGGTATTGTAATAATGAATTGATATAAAGTTCCTTTAAGGGGGGTTCTTGCATCCATTATATGTATTGGTGACAAATCACATGAGTTTGTTTGGTTTCATGTTGTTTCCCTTAGCTTCTTTCTTGCTTAGCTAGACACATCGTTGGTTTGCTTCGATTCAAACTTCAGTTGGGATTTTATGGTCCTTGATCCTCATTGGTTCAGATCTTTCTCATTTGAAGGCCATTTTTTTATGGTAAATGTTCCAGAATCTTGATGGTACTTGTCCTATGGGCAGTTTTAGTTTCAGTTTGGCATCGACTTCGAGAGACACAACTTCCAGATTTTTCATCATTATGGTTCCTTTGATCCTTTCATCTACTGTTGCTTACAGATCCCAGGGTTGATCCAATATGTGAGTTTCTAGTGTTCCTTGTCATCGGTTCTACTATTGCATTTGTGATTCTGATATGGTATTTTGCAAACAGAACTATCTTTCCTTGCTTTCCAGATTTGGGGTTCCAGTGTTGCTTCATCAGAGTTCTTCCAATGCTTCTTCATAGCAGTTCATCTGTCTGAGGGGGGGTTTTTCCCACTAGTTTTTCTCTCTTTGCATTTGTACATGAGTACCTAATCAAGCCTTGTTGCCGGGACTCATATTTGCATAATAATCTGCTTCTCCCTAAGTTGCACTTATGGGGGGGTGTTGGTGTAATTAATTATTAATTACACATTAGCATAAGTTTACTTAGGCATATTCAATTCCTAAGTTATAGGTTTTATCCTTATCTTATCAAGCTATCTTGTTGCTCAAGATAAGATTAGGTTTATGCATCTTTTCTTTTATAAAGCAAATTATCTCTTGTATTATTTTGTACTTCGAATATATCAATTTGCACATTTCATGCAAATCTCTGCTTTTTTGTTTTTCTCTTCTGTGGAAGGTCTATTCTAGTTTGCAATCAGATCTTGATTTCTAACAAGTGAAGCATTGCATTCGGGTGAATGTAAAATCCACTCTGAAAAACTAGTCACATTTTAGGGTGAAATTTTGTATATATTTTGTCTGAGTCAAGGTGAGTTGATTAATACACTCCTCCCCTTGTAAATCTTCCAAAATCAGAGTCAAGAAATAATTTGAAAATGTGTAATAATCAAAAGCAGAAGATAGGAGAGGGGTCCAAATAAAAACTAGTTTTTTCCTATTCCTTTCGTCAAAGATAGATAGCTTCACCTGCTTATCAAAGAAATCAGGGTTTTGATACAAAAACATATGAGCCAGATAGGAGAGAAATCTGAAATTTCGTTCAACTTGGTACTTGCTAATTTGCTCTAACATTTTTTTTGAGGGGTATTTCGTGAAATCATACCAAAAATAAGATTTTTTCCTATGAAATTGGAAAGCTAGGCCCAATTGAAAAGCATGCACCTCTTGGTTAGTGTCTAGCCTGAAAAAATTCCATCATTGAAAAGACATCTTGCAAGTCTTGCTTGAAAGCATCATGTAGAGCAGGCATTCTTGGTGGCTTCCCCTGTTCTACTTCAATCCTTCTGGTTTCTTCATTGTAAAACTCCAAAGATTTATTTTGGGTGCTCCATATATGATCCCCTTGCTTTGGAGTGAATGTTTCCACTTCCATCCCTCTTTGCATAGGATCTAGAATTCACAACATATTCTAGATGGTAGTCGGGCTGATGTTGACTAATAGAGTCCTTCCCTCAATAGTGTTGGTACTTCGGTTAAAACACTTAATGGCCGCATCAACCAATTCTACGTAGTAATGCACAGATGGGACAATATATTGAGGAAACTTGTTGAACCATACCTTTTCTGCCATTGACATTACCTTTTGCACCTTCATTCTTTCACAAGCTTCTTCCCTCAATCCTTTAGGGTTCTTTGCAAGAAAGGGATCATGAAAATTATCCCAATCTTCCTGAATTAAGCTCTAGTCTTTGTAGTTTTTGGGCTTGTCTAGCTGCCTTGTGTTTTCCCATTTTGGCTTGTTAGAAATACCTAGTGTAGCATAAGAAATATTTTAAAAGACATTAACAGTTGGTGCTCCTCACAGAGCTTTAGGTAATCTTTGCCTCATCACTTGCCTAACTTCTTGGCTTGAAATTTTTTCTATTGTTAATTTGAGGGAAGATTTTTGCTTTAACTTGAATTCTTCTACAACTTTACTTCGGCTCTGGCTATGCACTAGAATTTTTTTCTTTTTTCTTTGAGTAGCATTCTTGAAAGAAAGCCTTTAAATGCTTTAAAACTTTTACATGCAATACCTTGTGATCTTTTCTTGAGGTGGTAGATGAGAGTTACCTTTTTGCATTTAATTCAGCATGTATTGCCAACCCTTTGGCTTGTGCAAGATGAATTACTTGCCATTTTGGTGTGACAAGAATTCATAATTGCAATTAGTAACCATATTGTACAGCACAATTTTCTTGGAACTTGAGCCAACGCCTTGCTAATAGCTTAAGCAATGCGTATGCATTGAAAATTAATATCCTAAAAGGAATGATTAAGCCAAGGATGTGCTCAACATTTGAAAAGATATGAGCTCTAAATTGGAATAAGAAAAATACCTAGAGAATGACACCTTAGTCCTTGGTCATGCATAACACTATCGATTGCTGCCACCAACTTAGGCTAATTAATTAGCCCTTATTAGTATGGGAAATTTGAGCAAGCCTAGGCACAAATTTCAAGTTGGTACTCAATTAACATCATGTTTATGGCAAGTAGATTACCATACCTTTCCTTGATTTTTCTATAAATAGGCATCTAAGCAGTAGCAAAATCACACTTAATGATTTGAGCATAATTGGTATTAGGTAATTGGTTTAGTAGTTTAGCATTTGCAGTTGCATAGTTTTTTCATAGGCTAGACTTAGGTGCTTTGTAGGGATAGTATTAAGGTATTTTATAAAGTCCGACAAGATGAACACCCCAATTAGGCTAGTGTCACATAAGTATTAGACTACCATCTTAGGTGAGATCTCTACCAAGTGCTTACAAAAGATGATGAAAAACAAGCACTCGTCCATCATAGCCATAAAATGGGTCCTGGGATGGGATTTCCTTGAGTATGAGGATAGATAAAGAGTTAACACTAATGTGTGCTCAAACTTTGTCTCCTCCATGCTAGATATAGGAATTCCCAAGCCTTTGATCTTGTGTTTGGTGAAGGAAATTTTTCCCAAGAAGTACCTAAACAGCCTTAGGGAGGTCATTGCAAATGTTGCACATGGTGGGGGAATTCTGACTTCAAGCGACCTTCAGAGGTTCATAGAAGAAGACACCGTCATGTCATGGCTACCATTTATGAGTGGCTTTCACCTCTAGTCACAAGATGATCATCACCAAAGGGTCACTTGAGCCTACCACTTCCTACTCCGTATCTACAATGTGTTGTCTTTCTACGAGATTGACTGGTACATGGATTTCAAGAACCTAGTGTTCCCTCCACCTACATTTTCTCCATTGGATAATGTTGCTGCTACTAATAATGCCCCTGTTGATGAGGATATAATGGACACTTCCATTGATGTGTCTATTGTTTCTGCTCACGTCGTGAACTAAAGACTTGTGCTTTTTCCTTTTCCTTTTTAAAAATCTCATAGTGATTAGTTTTTGTTTTTGTATACATGCTTGAAAAAGGCTTTCGTAAAATATATAAAATAAGTAGAATAGACATATATACTTTTGGAAGTGTGGCCTATGAGCCATTTTGAAAATGTAAATATTGAAGCATATAGAATGAAATTATATCTTTATATAATCATCCCATTTCCTTCTATTGGATTCTATAACTAGGTCATCTTTTCTTTTTAGCATGTATGTTTGAATTAGTTTTGCATGTGGGTGTTTTAATCTTTCTGTTATGTTTAGCTATAAGTCTATTTCCCTTACTCTCTACAATAATGGGTCACTTGTTCTTTTCCACCTTGAACCATAGAATAAATAAAAAGACCATCCAACAAAACAAAAAGGGAAAGAAGGGAAAAGAGTACAAACATATTTACATGGGTATGGAAAGCAAGCTTAATTGAATAATTTCAAGTGAATTTTGTTGACCAGAATTCCCAATGCTTCTTTTTCCATAGTTTCTAACTCATATGCATTGTGCTCTTTGCATTGAATTATTCTAAATGGGCCTTCCTAAAAGTTTCCAAACTTTCCATGTTGACCTGAATTTGTGGCCCTTTCATTAAATTTTAGCACTAAGTCTTAGCACTTTAGACCTTGGTTAGATGCTTTTTTGTCAAACCACCTTTTAACCACTTGTTGGAAGTTAGTCTTGGCTATTAGAGACTTTTCTCCTTTTTCTTGTACTTCTAGCAACTTGGCTAATCGCACCTCCATTGCACCATTTTTCTCCACCTCAAGAGATTTTAGCAATTACAGCATCAAAATCTCCATAGAGATAGGCAATAATGCCTCTTTTCCATAAACTAGATCATATGGTGGTCTTGAAGACTTGCTTTGGAGTTATGTGGTCCACCTAGAGTGCGGCTCAGAGGTTTTTGTGGCACTCCCTTTGATATTTTGACCTAATTATTTTAAGGAGTCGGACCAGATTCTTTTTTGTTGATTCGGCTAAGTCGTTCCCTTGCAAGTAGTAATTTGATGATGTTTTAAGGAATATGTTATATGTAAGTGTGAGTTGACTTACCTTGGAGCCTAGGAAAGCTTTAGCATTATCAAAGATGATAGTTTTGATCAGGCCAAATATCATCACTAGTTCTTTGAGGAAATCCACTATCTATGCCTCTATCACATTCTTTAGTGGCACAGCTTCAGTCCATCTCATGAAGTAATCTATGGCCATTAAGATGCATTTATGTCTTGCACTGGAGGCTAGATTGATCATTCTAATGAAGTCCAAGCCCCACTATACGAATGGCTCATCAACCACTATTAGATTGAGAGGCATTACTGAATTTTTTCTTCTTCCAGTGAAGAATCGACATTCCTTGCAAGTTTTCACCAAGGAGTAGGAATCATTGAATAGTGTAGGCCAAAAGTACCCTGCACACATGATTTTGATAGCAGTTGTCTTTGCGGAGAAATTCCCGCCTGCGGAACTACTGTGGTAAGTGTCAAGGATCTTTTTTTCTTGTTCTATGGTAACACATCACAATAGAACGCCATTGAAGTTTCTCTTGAATAAGATCCCTTCAATGAGTGTGAATCTACTATTTTATAGCTGGTAGAATCTCCTCTTCTGAGAAGGAAGGCTCGAAAGATATTTTCCCGTATGCATAAATCTTACTCTATCTTCCAGCCAACAACCACCAAACTCTTACTCATTCGTTAGGACTAGTGTTGTGCAATTTTCACACACACACCCCACTAAAAGCATGGACCCTCTTTCACTTTCATTCTTGGTGTTTTGGCCCTTTGATTTTGAGGATTTACCTTGCCTTGGCCTGAGCTTAAGTATTTATCTTTCTTACTTTGGTTATCCCTTTAGGGAATTCATTGAAAATCTTAAGTTTTGGGCTTATCTCGGGTTTTTCACTACTGTCAGGAAAATCCGCTCCTTGCAGAATTCCACGGATCCTCTCTAACTCCAGTCCTGTTTGCTTTATGATGTGGTTCAGGAATTCTTGACCTTCACGGAATTCGGTGCTAATCAGAATTCTCTGAATATCCGTCATCTTGTCGGGTTTCCAAGTTTTGTATGGATGTCTTGTTGATTGCATTAATGTCATTTATACGATTTTTGAAGATGGTATTTAAGCAATTTTTGGGGAACTTTATGCCATTCTACTTTATCATTTGTGTCCTATTGAGTTAAAGTACTTGATCCTAAGGTGCTTGGTTGGCTTTGACATGCTAAATTTGTGAATTGTTGAATTTGATTGTGACTCCCTCGACGTTATCATTGTTGTTGTTTGCTCGAGCATTCAAGATTGTTGTTTTTCTTTGCTGGAATCAACTTATTAATGGTATGTGTTCATTACCCTACTTTTGATTATCGAATCTGATAATTCTTTCCGTCTTGGGTGTGCTTGGAATTCAAAGTTATGTATATTTGAGCGTCTAAGGCTAAGGTTGCTTGATATTGTCAGATTTATGGTGTCCCAAGTAAGTTCCAAGCTCATTCTTTCATTTACATCATGAGGTAGTCTGTTTCTAGGTCATAACGAGTCTTTGTGAAGCCTAGCAGTTGAGTTAACTTGAACACCAATCTTGCTCCATGCATCAATGGTTGAAATTTAGGGTTTTGCGCCTAGGGCATCGCAATTTCCTTTCAATTTGTTTTAGGATGATCCTCGAATCCAAGGATGATATGTGGGAGGTTCAAATAAAACTAGTTCCATGACCAAGGTCCTCAAATTTGTGATCATTCGATCAATTTGAGTGAAGTCGTGAGAAAATGATAGTATTCAGTGTTTCAGGTTCTTTGCAAAATTCCTCTTCTGCCGAAATTCCCCGACATTTCATTTTCTCCTTATTTTCTGAAATTCCTAGTTTCCCGAAGTTTCATCTTCCCCGCGGATTTCTGTTCTATCTAGATTTTTCCTAAAATCCTTTGTCTTGTCATTTTTCAAAAATTTATTGACAATTGTTTCTTTCACGGAATTCTGTCTCGGGCGGAATTCCCCGAAACTTTGCTAAAAATGAAGGATTTTGAGATAAGCATGGTTTATTAACGAATGATTATGCATTCTATGATTAATGTTACCTATTTTAAGATGTTTCATGCTACTTCTTGGTTAACCATAATTGATTAAGTGACTAATGGGTTTTTTTCATGATTATGCTGCTATAATCCGCCTCGCTGGGAATTCTTTGAAATTCCTCCCTAGCCTCGATTCCGTGGAGGGACTGAAAACCCAGAATTTAAGATGATCAATTTTTATGAGAATCAATGACACCTTGCTTATCTAGGACTCATTTTGATGATGATTATGTTGTTTATGATTTATTTAACTTGGCTTTCATATGATCTTTATTGTGGCTTCTTCATTAAGTGTAGGTTGAGTCAAGCAAGGAAGTGGCAAGTGGGACCAAGGATAGAATGGTGGATTCAAGTACAGAAGGGTCTTCTTTGTCTAAATCAGAAAGGTTCAAGATGGACATCAAGAGTAAGATCCCCGAGAGAAAGATTACTTCCATAGGGTGGAGAGAAATAAAGACAAAGGGGAAGGCAGTTAATGCAAGGCTACATCAGAATTTGTGCTTCCCTATTATTTTGCATGCATTGGTCCTAACTCTATTGGAGATCCCAGGCCGACCTAGATGGAGTTCATACATTTAATGCATGTTCTATCTTATTTTGAATTCCTCTTTATGGTCATTTATTATTATTGTAAATTCTAATTAGGTCGACATACCTTGGGAGGCTTCTATTAATATGGCATTCTACCTCATTTGTAAGGGCTAGATAGATAGTTTTGGATATTGGAATCAATTAAGTAGTAGAGAAAGAGTTAGAAGTTAGTTCATTTTGAGCAAGTGTTGTAACACAGAACACTAGAATTGTCGGTATTACTCGGTGATTCAATACAATTGAAGACATTGTACTTTTGGTGAATTCTCTTGTGTTGATTATCCTGCATGGTTCTTCTTGTTCTATCTTTGAGATTGCTTGAGAAGTATTAGATATATGCTAGATTTAGAATTAGACATGATTCAATGGTGTTTATGGTTTGATGCTTGAAGTGTTTGTAGCGATCCCTGGTCCATAATTTTTGTAGCTAGCTGATTGTTAGTTGCTTTGCAAAGTTAGCCTGGAATATATATCTATTGTGCTTAGTTCAATTGTGAAGGTTTATTCAGTTCAACTGCCATAGGGTTGTCTTGGATGAATGTTCATGATCTAAAAAATATTTAAATAGCATAGAATATTGCACTATTTATGTGAGATTGTAGATTCATCTGGGTCAAGGAAGAACTGGTTTATGAGGGATTGGTCCATTTCAAGTATTTCATCATTTGCATTGTTAATCTTAGGAGTAGTCTTAATCTTAGGGATATCTCTTAAACCCTTATCTTTTGTCATTTATTTTATCATTTTAGTCAGATTTAGGATTGGAGTATCATTATATTGCCAAATCTGATAAATTAAAGATTCAGTATTTTCTTGTAGTAAGGTCCCCTTGTGATTACCAGCATTTTCACAGTTATCACTGAGTTGTTTATGCATTGTTAAGACCCGACATTAGAGACCATGGGGTTATCTCTTGAGGCTTGCTAATAGAGATTTACCTTTTAAGAGATAGAATATCACATTCTGTCTGAGTTGTTGTTGTGCAGAAAACACCATCAACAAATTGGCGCTAGAAGGAGGGCCTGAATAAGCTAAGTTGGATTGATTTTTGTCTGCCATGTCCCCTGAAAGATTCAGAAGAAGAACTAGATCTACTCCAAGAGAAGAGGAATTTCAAGAATTTCTAGCTCCTACCAGGTCAAGGAGGACCAGAATAAGAGGTGAGTGCTCATCCACATGACCACTTTCATTATCCTCATCATCCTTATCTTCATCAAGTCCATCCTCATCTGATTTTAAGGACATTCTCATTTAGTGACCTCACCCTATCATAAATTATCCATTACCACCCCCACCGTCACCAATGGATTTCCTTTCCAACAATCTATCTACTTTGACCTTCAACAAGTACAATGTTATGTCGAAGAACCCATAACACTTTTGTTATAAGTTCCATGTTAATGACCCCAATAGAACTGTTGAGGAACACATTAGAATCTTTTAGAATTTCCTTAAGGATAGAGGAATTAATCATAAGGATGTAGCATGTAGGCTCTTTCCTTCTTCCCTAGGAGAAGATGCATTCTATTGGTACAATCATCTGCCTGCTGGGTCTATTCAGAATTGGAGAATGCATTTATGTAGAAATTTAGGATCCCCATTAGTCCCTATGAGCTTTGTCTTCAGTTCAACAATGTTAACAAAGAAGTTCATGATCCCATATCCTCCTTTAACAATAGGTTTCATCGTGCCTATACCCGATTGGAAGCTCCTTGTGTTGTTAATGAAGCCACTAATTTAGAAGTCTATTATGAGGGTCTTCATAGTCTCACAACCACCTTGATGAAGTGGAGAAATAACCTTCCCACCACTTTTCTTGATGCATATGCAAAGGCTATGAATGTTAGCACTACTTTAAGACAAAAAATTTATGGGCCTTTACCATCGTGAGGACCCACTGCTCACCCTAGATAGATCCCAGCTCTCAACCAGGCTCTCACCAATCACACTCCAATCATGAATCTGATGCCTCAGTTTCCTATGGTCCCTCACCCAGGGCCTCCAGTGAGCTAAGTTCCACCTACAATCAACTACCCCCTGCAAAATTTGAATCAGCCTCTTCATCCACAATCTTAGGCTGGTTTTCCCACGTATCTGTAGAATTCTGAATTTTTGAACCAGTCATTGAATACCAGCAGTGCACTAGGATATCCTTAAAATAATGAAAATCAGCCCCCATCTACAAATTATGACCAAGAGAGAATGGATGAGCTAACTGAACAGGTGAAGAAACTAAATATCGATGTGATTTATTTGACAAACCAAAACAATCAGCTTCAAACTGCTCAAAGAGGTATGCAGCCCAATTATAGCAAAGCAAATTGACATGTTCAACAAGGATAGCATTTTCATAGAGGTCAGTATCCTGAAAGAGGATATAATGATAGAGGACATAATTATGATAAAGGGAAATCTTTAGGCCAAAAATTTGAGTGGGGTCAAACTGGTGGACAAGGGCTTGATAGGAGATAGCCACCCAGACAAAACAAAACTTGGAATACAAGGCCTACCAATGGAGGAGTCCCCACCCCATTAGATCAACCAACTAATCAACTAGTGAATCAAGAGAAACCTCCTAGTGGTGTATATTTGGCAGAGGCTACCTTATCAGGATGGTGTAGGCTCCATAAAACAAGTCTACATTCTGAGTTAGACTGCCCAGAATTTCATACAACAGCTTCAATCTTGCAATATGAAGTGGAGAACAATTTGAGTAGTCAGGAGCAACTCCTTATGATTCATCAATCTTGGTGCTCAATCATACTCCTTTTCCATAGAGTAGGGAGAACGTACCTGAGGAGGAATCAAACCAGCTTAAAGAAGAGGTGGATCAGGTGTACAATGGAGATGACATTACATACCTATTCAATGAAAATCCAATGAATGACAATTATCCCATCGATGAGGAAGAAGCTAATATTGAAGAGGTGCAGACATTCCAATGACCTGCTAAGAAGTATGATTTGAGGGACTTGCCACATAGACGTCCATAGGCTGGAGGTCCCTTCACCACCTCCATTCCACCAAACAACTTTAATACACATCCAGATCCTAATGCTAGAAATAACCCGCCATATCCTAAGGTCTCTAGGCAATATTCATCTAAAGATCAAGGACCTATGGACATGTCAAAAGGGAAAAGCATTGAAGCAAACAAGGATAGAGTGGTGGAATACCCAAGGGAGGCCTCTGCTGACCTGAGTGAGGAACAACTAACCATATATGTTGTGGAAGAACTCAAGAAACTAAAGGTAACTCTCTCGGCATTTGAGTTACTGAGGGTTCCAACCATTAGGAATGCATTTCTTGGAGCTTAAAATGAAAATTCTATATCACAAGACAAATCAATTAATGAGAGTGTCAATAAAGCATCTAGTTCTCAACCAGTAAGAGGGAAAAATCAGACTCATAATCAAGTTCATGTGCCTCCTATAGATAAGGGGAAAGAGAAAGATAAAACTCAAGTTGCTCAAGTGGTTACTCCCTTAACTTTGTTTCAAGGGAAAGCAGACACTCCTGCATTCCTAATTTATCTTCGTATATTTGGTAAGAACTTGCACAATTGTTTGTTGGATTCTGGTGCTTCCACCAATGTAATGCCTTTTGGAGTCTATAGGGCCCTAGGTATTACTCATGTTGATTCCCAAAAGAAGGTTGCTCAACTGGATAGAACTGAAGTTAATGTTGTAGGGAAATTGAACATGATTCATATGCAGGTTGCTTATGACCCTTGAATTCAACAAGTTATTAATATACATGTGTGGATATACCTGATGCTTATGGTCTGATTATGAGTTAGTGGTTAAATAAGTTAGGAGATAGTACTCCTATCATGACAGAAGAATGACCAATTATAGGCATAGAGTGTGGGACCTTATTGAAGGATTCAATGCTTTCAACATTTAGTAGATACCACACAATAAGAACCAAACAATAGATTCCCTTGCTCAGGAAACCAGTACGTTGCAGCCTCTGTCTTTTTCTGGATTGAAGAAGTTTACAGTGGAATTAACCCCAGTTCCTTTAGTACCTGACAATGTCACCAACTTCCAGGTATTTGAAGATGATAAGCATATTTTGGATTTTATCACAAGTTCAGATGTTTTTGCTTCTTAGATTATTGATGAAACTGAACCTCAAGAAGCAGAGATGGACCTGGAAGGAGTAATCAATTTGAAGACTAATACTATTCCAAGAGGAATGGTGCAGTTACAAAGGATTTTTGATTTGGATAGGGTCAAAGATCAAGAACAAGATATCAAGGAGTCCATTAGTGGATAGTGTGAAATATATAATATGGGAATTTATGAGGATGTTAGGAATGTCTTCATTGGTAAAGTATGTACTCCAGAAGAGAGGAAAGGAATAATTGATGCATTCCATACATATAAGGATGTAATAGCTTGGAGTTATGAGGATTTGAAAACTTATGACATGTCAATTATAACTCACACTATCCCCTTGAGGCCAGGAGTGAAACCTTTCAAGTAGAGGCAAAGGCCAATCAATGCCTTACTAGAACCCATAATTTACAAGGAAGTGTAGAAGTTGTTGTCTACAAGAATCATATTCCCAATCAGACACTCCACCTGAGTTGCAAATCTAGTTCCAATGCGAAAGAAGAATGGTGAAATCAGGTTGTGTGTTGATTTTAGAAACCTTAGCAGGGCATCAAAAAAGGACAATTATCTAGTACCTTCACTAGATAAAGTACTTTAGATTGTCAATGGTTCTCAAATGATGTCCTTTCTGGATGGATATCCTGGGTACAACTAGGTTATGGTGCAAAATGAAGACAGGCATAAGGCTACTTTCACCACAAAGTGGGGAAATTTTTCCTATAGGAGAATCCCCTTCAGTTTGATTAATAGTGGAGTGAAATTTTGGAGGGCTATGGACATTGCCTTGAAAGAAATAATTGGTAAATGCATAATCATTTATATGGATGATTTGATAGTCTTTTCCAAGAAGAAATGAGATCACATAGTAGACTTATGCAAAGTGTTCAAAAGTGCGGGGAATTTGGTATATCTCTCAATCCAAAGAAGTGCATCTTTGGAGTTATTGAGGGAAAGTTGCTGGGACATGCTATCTTTGAGAAAGGCATTGCTATTGAACCAAAATGAGTGGAAGCCATACTTAAGATTCAACCTCCAGCTAGCAAGATGGAAATGAAGTCATTCTTTGGAAAAATCAATTTTTTAAGGAAGTTCATCACTGGATTTGCTGAAATAGTTAAGCCTTTGAATGCCATGTTAAAGCAAGAAGCTAAGGTTGAATGGAGTGTAGAGTTAAAAGAAGCATTTGTAGAAATTAAAAGAGCTATTGTTGAGGGTCCAATATTGGTAAGTCTTGATTATGAGTAGCCATTTTACATATATTCATTTGCTTCTGACCACTCTTGTGTTGGCATGTTGACACAAATGTCTAACCAAGGGAATGAACACCCTATAGCATTTATGAGTACAGCACTGAAAGATGCAAAACTAAGGTATCCAAGTGTGGAGAAACAGGCTTATGCCTTGGTCAGAGCTGTGAAGAAGTTTAGGCATTATATTCTCAGAAACAAGGTCTTTTCAATAGTTCTTGATTCTCCAGTCAAACTGCTGTTGATGTAAAATGAGCTGGGAGAATGCAGAGAAAAGTGGGTGACCATTTTGCAGGAATACAATATTGAGATTCAACCCATGAAGTTGATAAGAGGATAAGGGCTTACAAGAACAATGGTAGAAATGGACCCTAACCTCACGGTCCATCATTATAATCTTGAAGATGTTTCTCCAGGGGGCTGGTATGATGATATCATTTACTATCTTTTGAAAGAAAGATGTCCTGACCCTCTTAATGTTGTACAGAGAAGGGCCTTACATTTGAAGAGTGACAGTTTCATGCTAAAGGGATCTGTCTTATACAAAAGGAATCATGAAGGTATATACTTAAGATGTTTGGGGCAACAGAAGGTCGAAAGGGTCATGGCTGAATTTCATGATAGAAATGGTATTGGCCATGGATCTATGCATTCCACTACAAACCAGATCCTAAGGGCTAGTTATTATTGACCCACATTGTTCAAGGACATACACAGTCATGTTAGATCTTGCCATGTGTGCTAGACTATAGAAACCAGAGAAAAGTATTCAACTCTTCCACTTCTACCGGTCTTTGAGGTAAAACCTTTTGCACAGTGGGGGATGGAATTCATAGGTCCCATCAATCCATCTTCTTCTACAGGTCATAGGTATATTCTCACTATTACTAATTATTTTACATGATGGACTGAGGCTCTTGCATGTAAATAGTTTACTTCCGAAGTGGTAATTGATTCCATTGAATCAGGTATTATCAATTGCTTTGGATGCCCTTTATCTTTAGTTTGTGATAATGGTCCTGCATTTGCATCATTGATATTTTCCAATTGGGCCTTTTATCATGGGATTATAATAAAGTTTGTATCTAATTACTATCCATAGGGTAATGGGTTGGTTGAGTCTTCCAATAAAAACATCTTAACAGTCATCCATAAGTAGTTAGAGAAGAATCCCAAGGATTGGCACACTCAACTTAGATTTTCTCTATGGGCGGATCACACAAGATCAAAGACTTCCTTAGGGACCTCCTCTTATAACCTTTTGTATGGCTTGGAACCTATATTTCCAATAAAATTTAGGATCTCCACTTTACATTTCATTAATGAATATTATGATGAAGAAAACAGGCGTGAAGCCTGCCTGCAAGAGTTGTTACACCTTGAAGAAAGAAGAGATGAAGCCTTAGAAAACTTTTCCAAGCATCAGGGAGTAGTTAAAAGATGGTTTGCTAGAAGATCTAAGGTAAAATCCTTTAGGATATCTAACTTAGTTCTCTACTGGGATAAAGCACATGACTGAAAAGGGGAACATGGTAAATTTGACAAATGTTGGCTCGACCCATATCAGATTTCAGAAATCCTGGGAGACAATGCTTTTCGCTTGAAGACTCTGACTAGGGAATATATCCCACTACCTGTCAATGGGAAGTATTTGAAGCATTATTTCCAATCTTGAGCTGTTTTCAGCTCTTTTCCTGTACATAGTTAGAGTAGGTTTCTTTTCTGCTTTGATTTCTTTGCTTTGCTTTGGTTAAAATAGGTTTCTCTTTCTATTTTTCTTTTTTTTTGCTTTCAGTTTGGTGTGTTTTATTTTGCTCTACTCTTGCTTTGGAGGTCTTCTTGTTTTTCTCCTGGACGTGTTGCACCTGCATGGAAAATATACTTTTATCTGGGACTGTTTTGAGTATTTCATCGATGAACTTTAATCATGTGTCTTGAATGGATGGTCAAGGTCTTTGTTATCTTCAAGCAGTCTAAATGTTTGATTTAAGGAGGGTGGGTCACTGGTTTGATTTGAATTTGAAGTATCTTGAAATCTTATATCTTTCTTACATCTTAAGAATCCTAAGGTTGTGGTAGGGCCCTTGTGAGGTCTTGTCAGGTGAAAAATACTATTTCTACTTTAGCGCCAATGTGGTTCTCAGCCCTGAGTGTGCAATTCATTGTTCACAGGTTGAAATGAAAAAAATGAAAAGAAAAGAAATATCAAAAAGGAGAAAAAGAGAAAATGTTGAAAATCAAAAAAATGAATTCAACTTATCAAGAGTATTTGAATATCTCTATCGGGGCTATGGATTCCTAGTTGGAAATAGAGCTATGTTTGGGAGAGTCACAACGATAACCTCGTCGGGGCTATAGATGTCTGATTGGCAGCAAGGCTTTATCCGGGTTTCTTTTGAAGTTAGAATGTTTACGTAGCCTGACCTGATCAAACGTGGTTTCTGTAGTAGCTCAAGGAGGGAAATGAACTCATGTGCACACACTTGGATTTTTAGTTTATGGAAGGTTCAGTCTACCTTTGGTTCTGATTCTTTAATCCTGAATTTTGATTTGTTTGTCTGATAGGGATACCAAAACTGAAGATTTTGGGTTCTTGATTCCAGTTTGCAACTGAAATGCTCTAGAGCATTTCCCCAGCTAAGTTACAATTTGTTTTGCAGTTATCGCACACACGCCCTGTTGAAAGCGGGGACCCTCTTTCGCTTTCGTTCTTGGTGTTTTTTCCCTTTCCTTTTGAGGATTTACCTTGCTTTGGCATGAGCTTAAGTTTTTACCTTTCTTGCTTTGGTGATCCCTTAGGGTATTCATTGAAAATATTATTTTTTGGGCTTATGATGAGGGCACAGCCTGAGACACAGAAAATAACCCACAAACAAGAGAATAATTTTATTATTCAGAAAATGGAGCTTTTTACATGCAGAGGATCTCAAATCCCCAAGTTCTACAACAAATGGAAGTTACAGAAAGCTATAGAATAACCCTTTCGCAATATGCGAGTTTGTCCCCCAAAAAGTTACCCAAAAATTAGAAACCCGCCCATAAATAGAGCTCCTCTTTAGTTTGGAGCCAAAACAACATTCAAATTTGAGTTTATGCGGTTTGCCGCCGAAAATTTACAACATGAAGTTCAAATTTCAAAAGAGCATCTGCACTTGTATCTTCTAGAAAGTGCGCCAACTTCTGGGGGCCATAATTTTTGATCTAGGACTTCGATTCGTGAACCGTTTGAACTGTTGGAAAGGTCTCGAAGTCAATAACACGTTCAAAATCCGCTACGCCGATTTTGGAAAATTTTGGGGCCATTCCAAGAACTCTAAGTGCCTCAAATCTAACTCGGAAGATTTTCAGGTGTAAATATGGGAAACTAAAACTGCAATATCTTTCAACCCAGGAATAGAAAATAAAAACCATAAATTGAGAATTTTATTATGACGAAAAGGGTATCCAAAAATGTAAAAAAATCTAAAAACTGTGAAACTTGAAATTTAACTATTTTTGGGTGATGCAAGATTGCCCTTACACCACTGGATGCTCCTGCATCAGACACCTAGGGTAATTTGAGAAGTGACCTCGTCACATTTCAGATGGTTGAGGAAAACCCAACTGGTCAACCGCTGCCTTAGATAACAAGGATGAATCTTCCACAGGCCTTCCTCTCCATTTCACCAGATATTCTTCATACTGCTTGTTTATGGTACTCCTTCCCACACGACTATCTAAGATTGCTTCAATCTCCTCCCTTTCTAAAGTAGGTGTTGGAATGCCATACTATCCTATTCTTGGTGCTTCCTCCATTCCACCTTCATGATACTCTGTCAAATCTGAAATGTTGAACACAGGGGAAATGTTGATTCCATCAGGCAACTCTACCTCATATGCATTCCCTGAATCATGCTTCTTCAAAATCTTACAGGGACCGAATTTCTTCATCTTCAATTTTTATATGTTTCCCCACTGGAAACCTTTCTTTCCTCAAGTGGACCATCACTTCATCCCAATCTGAAACTCCTTATACCTCCTCTTACGATCTGTCTTAGCCTTATACTGCATATTCATCTTGTTAATATGTTCTCTTACCTTCTCATGGATATCCTTGATGTGTTCTGCAAAATCTTTAGCTTCAACACTTATTTTCTTCTCTTGGTCCATCTTCCTCAATTTTGGAGCTATTTTGGGGCTGCCTCCATACACAATCTGGAATGGTGATCTACCAGTGCTTCTATTGACAGAATTGTTGTAAGAAAATTTTGCCTAGGGTAAGATCAAGTCCCATCCCTTGGGTTTATCTCCTACCAAACATCTCAATAGGTTACCTAGACTCCTGTTAACAACCTCTGTCTACCCATCTGTTTGTGGATGGTGTTCAGAACTGAACCACAACTCTATCTTCAGCTTCTTCCACAAGGTCCTCCAAAAGTACCCTACAAATTTGTTGTCATGATCTAAAACAATACTCTTTGGCAGACCATGTAGCCTCACCACCTCTTTGAAGAACAAGTCAGCAATGTGGACTGCATCATGGGTCTTCTGACATGGAATGAAATGTGTCATCTTCGAAAACCTATCAACCACCACAAAGGCGAATCATTCCCTCCTTGTGTCCTTGGTAAACCAAGAACAAAGTCCATACTTATATCCTCCATGGCCTCTCGGGTACAGGTAAGGGCTGATATAAGCATGTATTTGGCTCACTCCTTTAGCCATCTGACATACCCTATAGCTTTGTACAAACTTCTTCACATCCTGTGACAACTGAGGCCAATAATAATGCTCACTGATAATGGCAATGGTATTATCCCGACCAAAATGTCCTGCCATTCCTCCACTATGCTTCTCCTTTATCAGGTTCTCCCTCATGGAACTCCTCGGGATACACAATTGACTTCCCTTAAATAACATGCCATCCTAGATTATGAAATCCAGCCACCTTGTCCTGTCCACTGTAACAAGTTCCTTGCAAGCTTTCCAAGCCTATGCAAAATCAGGATCTTCTGCATACAGTGTCTTGAGTTCATTGAACCCAACCACTTCAATCTGCATCTTTTTCATCAATGTATGCCTCCTACTTAAGGCATCTACAACCCTATTTGACTTCCCACTCCTATGTTCAAAACAAAGGTATAACTCTGCAAAAACTCTACCCATTTCATATGCCTCTGATTTAATTTTTCCTAACTATTTATGTAATGCAAGGCCTGATGATCAGTATATAGAACAAATTCCTTCGGCAACAAATAATGTCTCCATTTCTTTAATGCTTGAACTATCGCATAAAATTCTTGATCATATACATAAAACTTTCTCTTGGCATCATTTAAATTTTCACTGAAATAGGAAATGGGCTTACCTTCTTGGCTCAATACTACTCCAATGGCACAACCACTGGCATCACAATCCACTTGAAACACCTTGTTGAAATCTGGGAGGGCTAGAACAGGTTGCTTTGTCACCTTCTACTTCAATATTTCAAAACTTTTTTCTGCTCTAGGCATCTGATGTAATTTTCCCTGACTATTTATGTACTGCAAGGCCTGATGATCAGTATATAGAAAAAATTCCTTCAGCAACAAATAATGTCTCCATTTCTTTAATGCTTGAACTATCACATAAAATTCCTGATTATATACAGAATACTTTCTCTTGGCATCATTTAACTTTTCACTGAAATAGGCAATGGGCTTACCTTCTTGGCTCAACACTGCTCCAATGGCACAACTACTAGCATCACAATCCACTTGAAACACCTTGTTGAAATCTGGGAGGGCTAGAACAGGTTGCTCTGTCACCTTCTGCTTCAACAGTTCAAAAAAAATTTCTGCTCCAGTGCTCCACTTGAATTCTTTTCTATCCCCTCTCATTGTTTCAGTCAAGGGTCCAAAAATACTACTAAAGTTTCTAATGAACTTTCTATAAAAACTAGCCAAACCATAGAAAGATCTCACCTCGGTAACAATTCTTGGGGTAGGCCATTCCAGAATAGCCTTCACCTTCTCTGGGTCCATCTTAAGACCTTCTACTGAGACAACAAACCCCAAGTACACTAACTCCCTCTTCACAAAACTGCACTTCTTCAAATTAATCAACAGTTTCTCTTCTCTTAACTTCTCAAAGGCTCTCCGAATATGCATCAGATGCTCATCCAGCGTCTTCTTGAAAATCAAAATATCATCTAAATACACAATAACAAAACTTCGAGGAAATTCTTTAGTAGCTTGTTCGCAGGCATGGATGTGTTAGGTGCATTGGTTAGCCCAAAGGCATAGATAACCACTCATTACATACCCTCTTTGGTCTTGAAGGAAGTCTTCCATTCATCTCCCTCTTCGAATCGGGATACGGTGATATCACTCTTCAGATCAATCTTTGTAAAGTACTGAGCTCCACTCAAATAGTCCATCAGGTCATCCATCCTTGGTAGGGGAAATCCGTACTTGATTGTTATCTTGTTTATGGCTTAGGAATTTGTACACATCCTCCACTCCCCATCCTTCTTTGGTTCTAGTACTGTAGGTACTACACATGGACTCAAACTCTCATGTATCAAACCCTTTCTCAACAACTGTTGAACTTTTCTGTTCAACTCCTCATTTTTTGCTGGAGTCATTCTATGAGCTGCCTTATTTGGCAAAGCCCGGCTCCGGGAATCAGAATCAATCGATGGCCCAGTCTTCCTTATTGGTGGTAAACCCTCGGGTATATTATCCCGAGAAACAATATCCACGAAACTCATCCAACATCGAAACTGTACGGAACCTTCTCACTATCCTCCTTACTCCTCTAGGAATCAGTATAACACATGCTCATGCTTCCTTACCTTCTAAAATTTTTCTTCCATCTACATAACAAATTCTAGCACTACTGCATACCTTTTCTTCAGTCTCCTTCAGGGGTTTCAACTTGTGACGAACCCCATCCTTTGTCAAGGAATAAGTGTTTGCACGACCATCATGTATAGCTCGCCTATCGAACTGCCACAGCCTCTCCAACAGCATGTGACATGCATCCATGGGAATGATATCACAGAGTACCTCATCATGGTAGCTCCCGATCTTAAACTTTACTAGGCACTGCTCATTGACCAAAACTTTGTGGTCTTTCTGCAACCGGGCAATCCAATATGGATGCGGGTGTCTTTCCCTCTTCAGCTTCAACTTTGTGACCATCTCCTCTGACACCAGATTATCATTGCTCCTACCATCAATAATGACATCACAACATTTTCCTTCACACTTGTACCTTGTGCGAAACAGATTCTTCCTATGTTCTGGTTCCTTTTTCCTCAGTCACTAGGGCTCTCCTAATCACTAGGGCTTCTCCCCTTTCAGCATCATCTGAATGTTCAGATTAGGCCTCCTCATCTGCATGCGCAACCCTTCCATGACCTTCTGGCTTTTTGTCTGCCCTTCCTTGGTGTTGTGGACATTCATAAGCTCGATGCCCTTCTTCACCACACTGGAAACATGTTCCTTTGAAAGCACCTCTTCCAGATCCTTGTCCATATTTCCCTCGTCCTCTACCTCTTTGATCACCACTTTTTTGATCATGAGGGCAGTAGAAGTTGTCATTCCTTTGGCTTCAGCTAGTACCCACATCTTCACTTTTCTTTTCATCATCATTTCGGCTTCCTGAAGGTCTTCCACTGCCCCTTCTATTTTGACCTCCTCGTCATTTTTGCTTGCCATCAAATCTTTTGTTCAGCTTCTCTTCCACCTTTAGAGCAAACTGATACACATCCTCAATGGTGGTCATTCTGACTAGGCTTAACTCCTCCTAAATGCTTGGTCATAACCCATTAAGATATTGGGCTACCTTCTCCTTATTGGCCTCTATGTGATCCATTCTGATGATTATCTTGTGAAAATATTCAGTATATTCTTTCACAGATTTGCTTCCTTGCTTCAACCCTTGCAATTTCTTCAACAAATCTAACTCGTAGTCCACTGGTATGAACTGCTTCTTCAGTTTCTCTACCATGCGATCCCATCTGGTGATGTTGCCTTTTCCTCTTCGATTTCTTTCCAACTGGACCTCTTTCCACCAAATACTGGCATGGCCCTTCAGCTTCATTTTCACAAACTTAACCCGATCTAGGTTCTCTATTTCCTCATACTCAAAATATTCTTCTAGCTCGTTGATCCAGTCGATCAACTCTTCTGGGTTCAGACTTCTGGAATAACTGGGGACTTCTGCTCTGGGTATTTTCTCGATCTTCGAAATGGCCCTTATTAGCCGCATTTGGTCTTGATCAATTGCTTCTTCTTCCTCTTCTACATATGAACCTTCTTCCTCTCCTTCATCCTCACTTTCCTCCCTCGGGTTTAACCCTCTTCTCAACTCTCTTGTAATGCATCAATCTGTCTCTGGAGGGCTGCCAGTGCATCTCTTCCACCAGTATTTTTGCTTCCTCGACCACCTCTGGCACCACCATGCCTACCGGGCATCACTCTTCGAGGCATCTTTCTTGACCTTGACCCACAACCACGGTCCTGGTACGAACTGCCTCACGATCGGCGATCTGTCCACATGCTCAAGAAAACCTGGCTCTGATACCACTTGATGAGGGCACAGCTTGAGACACAGAAAATAACCCACAAACAAGAGAATAATTTTATTATTAAGAAAATGGAGTTTCTTACATGCAGAGGATCTCAAATCGCCAAGTTCTACAATACATGCAAGTTATAGAAAGCTACAGAATAACCCTTTCGCAATATGCGAGCTTGTCCCCCAAAAAGTTACCCAAAAATTAGAAACCCACCCATAAATAGAGCTCCTCTTTAGTTTGGAGCCAAAAAAACATTCAAATTTGAGTTTAGGTGGTTTGGCGCCGAAAATTTACAACATGAATTTCAAATTTCAAAAGAGCATCTGCACTTGTATCTTTTAGAAAGTGTGCCAACTTCCGGGGCCCATAATTTTTTATCCTGGACTCCAATTCGTGAACCGTTTGAACTGTTGGAAAGGTCTCAAAGTCAATAACGCACTCAAAATCTGCTACGCCGATTTCGGAAAGTTTCGGGGCCGTTCCGGGAACTCTAAGTGCCTCAAATCTAACTCGGAAGATTTTCAGGTGTAAATATGGGAA
Organism: Sequoia sempervirens; assembly: GCA_007258455.2. Lineage (NCBI taxonomy): Eukaryota > Viridiplantae > Streptophyta > Pinopsida > Cupressales > Cupressaceae > Sequoia > Sequoia sempervirens. The sequence continues at coordinate 50,971,037 of VDFB02000003.1, read as the reverse complement.
ACTAAAACTGCAATATCTTTCAACCCAGGAATAGAAAATAAAAACCATAAATTGGGAATTTCATTATGACAAAAAGGGTATCCAAAAATGTAAAAAATCTAAAAACTGAGAAACTTGAAATTTAACTATTTTTGGGTGATGCAAGATTGCCCTTACACCACTGGATGCTCCTGCATCAGCTTATCTCAGGATTTTCATTGCTGTCGGGAAAATTCACTCCTTGCGGAATTCCCTCGATCCTCTCTAAGTCCGGTCCTATTTGGTTTATTCAATAGTTCGGGAATTCCTGACCTTCGTGGAATTCTGTGTTGATCGGATTTCTTCGAATATCCGTCGTCTTGTTGGGTTTCCAGGTTTTGTTTGGATCTCTTGTTGACTGCATTAATGTCATTTGTATGATTTTTGACGATGGTATTTAAGCAATATTTGGGGAAATTTATGCCATACTAGTTTATCATTTGCGTCCTATTCAGTTTAAGTATCCGATCCTGAGGTGCTTGGCTGGCTTTGGTGTGCTAAATTTGTGAATTGTTGGATTTGATTGTGAATCCGTGGGCATTATCATTGTTGTTGCTCGCTCGAGTGTTAAAAATTGTTGTTTGTCTTTGCTAGAATCGACTTATTAATGGTATGTGTTCATTACCCTACTTTTAATTATCGAATGTGAGTGATTCTTTCCGTCTTAGGAATGCTTGGAATTTGAAGTTCTATATATTTGAGTGTTTGAGGCTAGGGTTGCTTGATATTGTCTGATTTATGCTGTCCCATGTAAGTTTTAAGCTCGTTCTTTCATTTGCATGATGAGGTAGCCTGTTTGTGGGTCATAGCGAGCCTTTGTGAAGCTTAGCGGTTGAGTTAACCTGAACACCAAGCTTGCTCTGTGCATCAATGGTTGAAATTTAGAGTTTTGCGCCTAGGGCATCGCCACTTCCTTTCAATTTGTTTTAGGATGAGCCTTGAATCCAAGGATGATCTATGGGAGGATCAAATCAAATTGGTTCCATGACCAATGTCCTCAAATTTGTGATCATTTGATCAATTTGAGTGAAGTTGTGAGAAAATGATAGTATTCAGTGTTTCAGCTTCTTCATGAAATTCCTCTTCTACCGGAATTCCCCGACATTTCGTTTTCTCCTTATTTTACGAAATTCGCAGTTTCCCCGAGTTTTATCTTCACCTCAGATTTCTGTTCTATCCACATTTTTCTGAAAACCCTTTTTCATGTCGTTTTTCAAAAATTTATTGACTATCGTTTCTTTCGTAGAATTCCGTCTTGGGCAGAATGCCTTGAAACTTTGCCGAAAATCAAGGATTTTGAGATAAGCATGGTTCATTAACGAATGATTATGCATTCTATGATTAATTTTAGCTATTTTAAGATGTTTCATGCTACTTCTTGGTTAACAATAATTGATTAAGTGACTAATGGGTGTTTTTCATGATTATGCCACTAGAATCCGTCTAGCTAGGAATTCTCTGAAATTCCTCCCCAGCCTAGATTCCACAAAAGGACTGAAAACCTAGACTTTAAGATGATCAGTTTTTATGAGAATCAATGACACCTTGCTTATCTGGGACTCATTTTGATGATGATTATGTGTTTTATGATTGATTTAACTTAGATTTCATGTGATCTTTATTGTGGCTTCTTTGTTAAGTGTAGGCTGAGTCAAGCAAGGTAGTGGCAAGTGGGACCAAGGGTACAATGGTGGATCCGAGTACAGAAGGGTCTTCTGTGTCTAAAGTAGAAAGGATCAAGATGGACGTCAAGAGTAAGATCCTAGAGAGAAAGATTACTTCCATAGGGTGGAGCGAAATAAAGACAAAGGGGAAGGTAGTTATTGCTGAGCTATATTGGAGATCGCAGACCGACCTAGATGGAGTTCATGCATTTAATGCATGTTCTATCTTATTTTGAATTCCTCTTGGCCGACATGTTATATGGCCATTTATTATTATTGTAAATTCTAATTAGGATGACATGTGTTGGGAGGCTTCTATTAATATGGCATTCTTCCTCATTTGTAAGGGCTAGACAGATAGTTTTGGATATTGGAGTGAATTAAGCAGTACAACAAGAGTTAGAAGTTAGTTCATTTTGAGCAAGTGTTGTAACACAGAATACTGGAATTTTTGCTATTATTGGGTGATTCAATACAATTGAAGACATTGTGCTTTTGGTGAATTCTCTTGTGTTGATTATCCTACATGGTTCTTGCTGTTCTATCTTTGAGATTGCTTGAGAAGTATTAGATATATGCTAGATTTAGAATTAGACATGATTCAATGGTGTTTATGTTTTGATGCTTGAAGTGTTTGTAGCAATCCTTGGTCCATACTTTTTGTAGCTAGCTGACTATTAGTTGCTTTGAAAAGTTAGCCTAGACCATATATCTATTGTGCTTAGTTCAATTGTGAAGGTTTATTCATTTCAACTTCCATAGGGTTGTCTTGGATGAATGTTCACGATCTGAAAAAATATTTAAGTACCATAGAAGATTGCACTATTTCTATGAGATTGCAGATTCATCTAGGTCAACCAAGAATTGGTTTATGAGACATTGGTACATTTGAAGTATTTCATCATTTGCATTGTTAATCTTAGGAGAAGTCTTAATCTTATGGATCTCTCTTAAACCCTTATCTTTTGTCAATTCTTTTATCATTTTAGTCAGATTTAGGATTGGAGTATCATTATATTGCCAGATTTGATAAATTAAAGATTCAGTATTTGCTTGTAGTAAGGCCCCTTTGTGATTACCAACAATTTCACATTTATCACTGAGTTGTTTATGCATTATCAAGACCTGACATTAGAGACCTTGGGGTTATCTCTTGAGGCTTGCTAATAGAGATTTACCTTTCAAGAGAGATAGAATATCACATTTTGTCTGAGTTGTTGTTGTGCAGAAAATGCCATCAACAGATTGGTGCTAGAAGGAGGGCTTGAATAAGCTAAGCTGGATCAATTTCTATCTTCTATCTCTCTTGAAAGATTTAGAAGAAGAACTAGATCTACTCTAGGAGAAGAGTAATTTCAATAATTTCCAGCTCCTACCATGTCAAGGAGGACCAAAATAAGGGGTGAGTCATCATCCACCCAACCACTTTGATTATCCCCATCATTCTCTTCTTCATAAAGTCCATCCTCATCTGATTCTAAGGACATTGTTATTCAATGACCTCACCCTGTCATAAATCATCCATTACCACCCCCACCATTAGTAGTGGCTTTCCTTGCCAACAATCCATCTCCTTTGACCTTCAACAACTACAATGTTATGCCCAAGAAACCATAACACTTTTGTTCTAAGTTCTATGTTAATGAACCCAATAGAATTGCTGAGGAACACATTAGAATCTTTCAGAATTTCCTTAAGGATAGAGGAATTAATCATGACGATGTAGTGTGTAGGCTCTTTCATTTTTCCCTAGGAGAAGATGCATTCTATTGGTACAATAATCTGCCTGATGGGTCTATTCAGAATTGGATTGAATTGGAGAATGCATTTCTACAGAAATTTAGGATCCCCATTAGTCCCAATGAGCTTTAGCTTTAATTCACCAATGTTAAAAGAGAATTTCATGAGCCCATATCCTCCTTTAACAATAGGTTTCACCATGCCTATACCTGATTGTAGGCTCCTTGTGCTGTTGATGAAGTCACTACTTTAGAAGTCTATTATGAGGGTCTTGACAGTCTCATAGTCACCTTCATGAGGTGGAGAAATAACCATCCCACCACTTTGCTTGATGCATATGCAAAGGTTGTGAAGGTTAGTAGTGATTTAAGACAACATTTGTCTGGGCCTTTACCATCGTGAGGACCCACTGCTCACCCTAGACAGATCCCAGCTCTCAACTAGACTCTCACCAATCACACTCCAATCATGAATCCGGTGCCTCAGTTGCCTATCGTCCCTCACCTAGGGCCTCCAATGAGGCAAGTTCCACCTACAATCAACTATCCCTAGCAAAATGTGAATCAACCTCTTCATCCTCAATCTCAGGCTAGTTTTCCCATGTATCTATAGAATTTTGAAGTTTTGAACCAATCACTGAATACCAGCATTGCAGTAGGATATCCTCAAAAAAATGTAAATCAGCCCCCATATAGGAATTCTAACCAAGAGAGACTAGATGAGCTAACTGAATAGGTGAAGAAACTGAATATGGAGGTGACTTATTTGACAAACCAAAACAACCAGCTTCAAGCTACTCAAAGAGGTACGTAGTCCAATTATAGCAGAGAAAATTGAGATATTCAATAAGGATAGCATTTTGATAGAGGTCAGCATCCTGAAAGAGAATATAATGATAAAGGACATAATTATGATAAAAGGGCAATCTTCAGGCCAAAAATTTGAGTGGGGTCATACTGGTGGACATGGGTTTGACAGGAGACAACCACCCAGACAAAAAAAAACTTGGAATAAAAGGCCTAACAATGGAGGAGTCCACACCCCATCAAATCAACCAACCAATCAACCAATTAATCAAGAGAAACCTCCTTGTAGTGTATATTTGGCTGAGACTGCCTTATCAGGATGGTGTAGGCTCCATAAAACAATTCTACATTTTGAGTTAGACTACCCAGAATTACAGGCAACAGCTTCAATCTTCAAGTATGAAGTGGAGAAAAATTCGAGTAGTCAGGAGATGGTGCAATCCACTCCTTATAATTCATCAGTCTTGGTGCTCAATCATATTCCTTTTCCACAGAGTAGGGAGAACATACCTGAGGAGGAATAAGACCAGCTCAAAGAAGAGTCTGATCATGTGTGCAATGGAGATGAGATTACACAACTATTCAAAGAAAATACAATGATTGAAAATGGTCCCATCGATGAGGAAGAAGCTTATATTAAAGAGGTGTAGACATTCCAATGACCTGCTAAGAAGTATGATTTGAAGGACTTTCCACCTAGACTTCCATAGGCTGGAGGTCCCTTCACCACCTCCATTCCACTGAACAACTTTACTACACCTCCATATCCTAATGCCAACAATAAACCGCCATATACTTAGGTGTCTAGGCAATATTTATCTAAAGATCAAGGACCTATGGAGATGTGAAAAGGGAAAAGTGTTGAAGAAAACAAGAACAGAGTGGTTGAATACCCAAGGGAAGCCTCTGCTGACCTGAGTGAGGAACAACTGGCCATATATGTTGCGGAAGAACTCAAGAAACTAAAGGTAAGTCTCTCGACATTTGAGTTACTAAGGGTTCCAACCATTAGGAATGTAGTTCTTGGAGCTTACAATGCAAATTCTATATCACAAGACAAATCAATTAATGAGAGTGTCAATAAAGCATCTAGTTCTCAACCAGTAAGAGGGAAAAATTAGACTCATAATCAAGTTCATGTGCCTCCTACAAATAAGGGGAAAGAGAAAGATATAACTCAAGTTGCTCAAGTGGATACTTCCTTAAATCTATTTCAAGGGAAAAAAGATACTCCTGCATTCCTAATTTTTGTTCGTATATTTGGTAAGAACATGCATAATTGTTTGTTGGATTATGGTGCTTCCACCAATGTAATTCCTTTTGGAGTCTATAAGTCCCTATGTATTACTCCTATTGATTTTGAAAAGAAGGTTACTCAACTAGATAGAACTAAAGTTAATGTTGTAGGGGAATTGGACATGATTTATATGCAGGTTGCTTCTAACCCTAGAATTCAACAAGTTATTAATATACATGTGGTAGATATACCTGATGCTTACAGTCTTATTTTGGGAAGAGACTTCACTAGGGCCTTGAATGGATATGTCTCAACTGATCACTCACACATGTGGCTTCCTTAGAAGGGAGTGCAAAACTAGATCAGAATTGAAAGAGAGCCCAGAATGAAATACATGATCACATAATATCAGAATACCACCAATGAAATACTAATATCATAAGTAAGTATGGGTAATTACGTGCTTGTAGCTCCTTTTGAAGAGTCAGATGTAGAAGAGGTCCTTATGTTGCATACAATGCCTATAGATTACACAACGGAACTTAGTAGCACTAAAACTCTAGTGGAACCGGTTGATGAAGATGTTCATGAGGATCACTAACTCAGCCTATTAGACAATTTCCAAGAATTCATTTAGAAGTGCATTAAGGATCAAATTCAGTTGGGTAGGGAAATGAATTTTAGAGATTTTCTCTAACCTAATTAGTATAGGGTTCATAATTCTTCCCACTCTGAACTAGACTGTTACTTATGCTAGACTATGGTAGAACAAGTGCAGAAATGTATCAATCCCATCCGAACAGTCAAAGTCAATATTCAGAATATTCAAGAGGATCCTAAAGGGAAAAAATTGATGCTTTCTGAGGAACCTTCCAGTAGCAACAGTGAAAAAGATACAAGGAAGTTTGCAATTGCTAGTTGTTGGACTTTAAGGTTTGATGGATCTAAGTCGAAACAAGGAGCTGGAGTAGGATTTGAGTTAATCAGTCCAAAAGGTAATATTTTCTTTGCTGCTGATAGACTTCAATTTCATTGCACTAATAATGTAGCAGAATATGAGGCTTTGGTCCATGGGTTGCTAATGGCACTAAAGAAAATGGTCAAGATTTGTCAAGTCTTTGGGGATTCTGAGTTAGTGGTTAAACAAGTTAGGAGACAATACTCCTGTCATGATAGAAGAATGACCAATTATAGGAATAAAGTGTGGGAACTTATTGAAGGATTCGATGCTTTCAACATTCAGTAGATACCATGCAATAAGAACCAAACAACAGATTCCCTTGCTCAGGCAGCCAGTACGTTGCAACCTCTGTTGCTTTCTGGATTGAAGAGGTTTATAGTGGAATTAACCCTAGTGCCTTCAGTACCTGACAATGTCACCAACTTCCAGGTATTTGAAGATGATAAGCATATTTTGGATTTTATCACAAGTTCAGATGTTTTTGCTTCTTAGATTATTGATGAAACTAAACCTCAAGAAGCAGAGATGGACCTGGAAGGTGTAATCAATTTGAAGACTAATACTATTCCCAGAGGAATGGTGCAATTACAAAGGATTTTTGATTTGGATAGGGTCAGAGATCAAGAACAAGATGTCAAGAATGATTCCATTAGTGGATAGTGTGAAATATATAATATGGGAACTTATGAGGATGTCAACAATGTCTTCATTGGTAAAGTATGTACTCCAGAAGAGAGGAAAGGAATAATTGACGCATTACATACATATCAGGATGTAATAGCTTAGAGTTATGAGGATTTGAAAACTTATGACATGTCAATTATAACTCACACTATCCCCTTGAGGCCAAGGGTGAAACCTTTCAGGCAGAGGTAAAGGCCAATCAATGCCTTACTAGAACCCATAATTCAGAAGGAAGTGCAGAAGCTATTGTCTGCAAGAATCATATTCCCAGTCAGACACTCTACCTGAGTTGCGAACCTAGTTCCAGTGCAAAAGAAGAATGGTGAAATCAGGTTGTGTAAGGATTTTAGAAACCTTAACAGGGCTTCAGAAAAGGACAATTATCTAGTACCTTCACTGGATGAAATACATTAGATTGTCAATGCTTCTGAAATGATGTCCTTTTTGGATGGCTACTCTAGGTACAACCAGGTTATGGTACAATATGAAGACATGAATAAGACCGCTTTCACCACAAAGTGGAGCACTTTTTCCTATAGGAGAATGTTGTTCGGTTTGATTAATGCTGGAGTGATATTTCAGAGGGCTATGGACATTGCCTTTAAAGAAATAATTGGGAAATGCATAATCATTTATATGGATGATCTGACAGTCTCTTCCAAGAAAAGACGAGATCACATAGTAGAATTATGCAAAGTGTTTTAGAACTGCATGTAATTTGGTATATCTCTCAATCCAAAAAAGTGCATCTTTGGAATTACTAAGTGAAAGTTGCTGGGACATGTTATCTCTTAGAAAGGTATTGCTATTGACCTAGAACAAGTGGAAGCCATACTTAAAATTCAGCCACCAGCTACCAAGAAGGAAAAGTAGTCATTCTTTGGAAAAATTAATTTTGTAAGGAAGTTCATCACTGGATTCGCTGAAATAGTTAAGCCCTTGAATGCCATGTTAAAACAAGAAGCTAAGGTTGAATGGAGTGCAGAGGCAAAAGAAGCATTTGCAAAAATATAAAGAGCTATTGTTGAGGATCCAATATTGGTAAGTCCTGATTATGAGAAGCCATTTTACATATATTCATTTGCTTCTGACCACTCTTGTGTTGGCATGTTGACTCAAAATTCTGACCAAGGGAATGAACACCCTATAGCATTTATGAGTGCACCACTGAAAGATGTAGAACTAAGGTATCCAAGTGTGGAGAAATAGGGTTATGCCTTGGTCAGAGCTATGAAGAAGTTTAGGCATTATATTATCAAAAACAAGGTCTTTGCAATAGTTCCTGATCCTCCAGTCAAACTATTGTTGATGCAAAATGAGCTGGGAGAACGCAGAGCAATGTGGGTGACCATGTTGCAGGAATACAATATTGAGATTCAACCCATGAAGTTGATAAGAGGAAAAGGGCTTACAAGAATAGTGGTAGAAATGGACCCCGACCTTAAGGTCCATCATTATAATCTTCAAGATGTTTCTCCAAGGGGCTAGTATGATGATATCATTTACTATCTTTAGAATCAAAGGTGTCCTAACCTTCTTAATGTAGTGCAAAGAAGGTCCTTACATTTGAAGAGTGACTGTTTCATGCTAAAGGGAGTTGTCTTATACAAAAGGAATCATGAAGGTATATACTTAAGATGTTTGGGGCAACAGGAGGCCGAAAGGGTCATGGCCCAAATTTTTCAAGGACATGCACAGTCATGTTAGATCTTGCCATGTGTGCCAGACTGCAGCAACCAGAGAAAAGTATGCAGCTCTTCCACTTCAACAGGTCTTTGAGGTAAAACCTTTTGCACAGTGGACGATGGATTTCATAGGTCCCATCAATCCACCTTCTTCTATAGGTCATAGGTATATTCTCACTATTACTGATTATTTTACACAATGGACTGAGGCTCTTGCATGTAAATAGTGTACTTCCGAAGTGGTAATTGATTTCACTGAATCGGGTATTATCAATCGCTTTGGATGCTCTTTATCATTAGTTTGTGATAATGGTCCTACATTTGCATCATTGAAATTTTTCAATTGGGCCTGTGATCATGGGATTATAATAAAGTTTGCATCTACTTACTATCCACAGGGTAATGGGTTAGCTGAGTCTTCGAATAAAAACCTCTTAACAGTCATTTGTAAGATGTTAGAGAAGAATCCCAAGGATTGTCACACTCAGCTTAAATTTGCTCTGTGGGTGGATCACACAAGACATAAGACTTGCTTAGGGACCTCCCCTTATCACCTTGTGTATGGCATGGAACCTGTATTTCCAATTCAATTGAGGATCCCCATTTTAAACTTCATTAATGAATATTATGATGAAGAAAACAAGCGTGAAGCCTACCTATAAGAGTTGTTACACCTTGAAGAAAGAAGAGATGAAGCCTTAGAAAAATTTTCCAAGCATCAAGGAGTAGTTAAAAGGTGGTTTGATAGAAGAGTTAAGGTAAAATCCTTTAGGATCTCTGACTTAGTTCTCTACTGGGATAAATCACATGACCGAAAAGGGGAACATGGTAAATTTGAAAAACTTTGGCTCGGCCCATATCAGATTTTAGAAATCCTGGGAGACAATGCTTTTTGCTTGAAGACTCTCACTGGGGAGGATATCCCACTACCTATCAATGGGAAGTATTTTAAGCATTATTTTCAATCTTGAGCTATTTTCAGCTCTTTTCCTATACACAGTTAGAGTAGGTTTATTTTTTTCTTGGCTTACTTTGCTTTGCTTTGGTTAGAATAGGTTTCTCTTTCTATTTTTCTTTTCATTTGCTTTTGATTTGGTGTGTTTTTTTTGCTCTGCTCTTTATTTGGAGGTCTTGTTTTTCTCCTAGACATGTTGCACTTGCATGACAAATATACTTTTATCTGGGACTGTTTTGAGTATTTCATCGATGAACTTTAATCATGTGTCTTGAATGGATGGTCGAGGTCTTTGTTATCTTCAAGCAGTCTAAATGTTTCATTTAAGGAGGTGGGTCACTGTTTTGATTTGAATTTGAAGTATCCTGAAATCTTATATCTTTCTTACATCTTAAGAATCATAAGGTTGCAGTAGGGCCCTTGTGAGGTCTTGTCAGGTGAAAAATCCTATTTCTGCTTTAGCGCCAGTGTGGTTCTCAGCCCTAAGTGTGAACTTCATTTTTCACAGGTTGAATTGAAAAAAGTGAAAAGAAAAGAAATACCAAAAAGGAGAAAAAGAGAAAATGTTGAAAATGAAAAAAATGAATTTAACTTATCAGGAGTATCTGAATATCTCTATCGGGGCTATGGATGCCTGGCTGGAAATAGGGCTATGTTCGGGAGAGTCACAGTGATAACCTCATCGGGGCTATAGATGCCTGACTAGCATCGAGGCTCTATCCAGGTTTCTTTTGAAGTTAGAATGTTTACGTAGCCTGACCTAATTAAACTTGGTTTCTGCAGTAGCTCAAGGAGGAAAATGAACTCATGTGCACACACTTGCATTTTCAGCTTATGGAAGGTTTAGTCTACCTTTGGTTTTGATTCTTTAATCCTGCATTTTGATTTGTTTGTTTGATAGGGAGATCGAAACCAGAGATTCTGGGTTCTTGATTCTAGTTTGCCACTGAAATGCTCTAGAGAATTTCCCCAGCTAAGTCACCATTTGTTGTGCAGTTTTCACACACACACCCCACTGAAAGCAGGGACCCTCTTTTGATTGTGTTCTTGGTGTTTTGGCCATTTTATTTTGAGGATTTACCTTGCCTTGGAATGAGCTTAAGTGTTTATCTTTCTTGCTTTGGTGACCGCTTTAGGGTATTCATTGAAAATATTAAGTTTCTAGATTATCTCAGGTTTTTCACTGCTGTCGAGAAAATCCGCTCCTTGCGGAATTCCCCCGATCCTCTCTAAGTTTGGTCTCATTTGCTATATGTTGTGGTTCGGGAATTCCTGAACTTCGTGGAATTCCATGCTGATTGGATTTCTCCAAATATCCGTCGTCTTGTCAGGTTTCCGGTTTTTTTCTGGATGTCTTGTTGATTGAATTAATGTCATTTGTACGATTTCTGAAGATGGTATTTAAGCAATTTTAGGGGAACTTTATGCCATTTTGCTTTATCATTTGTGTCCTGTTGAGTTGAAGTACTCGATCCTAAGATGCTTGGCTGGATTTGGCATGCTAAATTTGTGAATTGTTGGATTTGATTGTGACTCCCTAGGCATTATCATTGTTGTTGATTGCTTGGGCATTCAAGATTGTTCTTTTTCTTTGCTAGAATCAACTTGGTAATGGTACGTGTTCATTACCCTTCTTTTGATTATCGAATGTGAGTGATTCTTTCCATGTTGGAAATGCTTGGAATTCAAAGTTCTATATATTTCAGCGTCTGAGGCTAGGGTTGCTTGATATTGTCTGATGTATGGTGTCCCAAGTAAGTTCTAAGCTCATTCTTTCATTTGCATCATGAGGTATCCTGTTTGTGGGTCATAACGAGCCTTTGTGAAGCCTAGCGGTTGAGTTAACCTAAACACCAAGCTTGCTTTGTGCATCAATGGTTGAAATTTAGCGTTTTGCGCCTAGGGCATCAACATTTCCTTTCAATTTTTCTTAGGATGAACCTTTAATCCAAGGATGATCTGTGGGAGGTTCAAATCAAACTGGTTCCATGACCAAGGTCCTCAAATTTGTGATCATTCAATCAATTTGAAAGAATTTGTGAGAAAACGATAGTATTCAGTGTTTCAAGTTCTTCACAGAATTCCTCTTCTGCTAGAATTCCCTGACATTTCGTTTTCTCCATATTTTCCCAAATTCATAATTTCCCAGAGTTTCATCTTCCCCGTGGATGTCCATTCTATCTGGACTTTTCCAAAAAAAAAATTCCTTTCGTTTCTCTAAAATTTATTGACTATGGTTTCTTTTGCGAAATTTTGTCTAGGGCGGAATTCCCCGAAACATTGTTGAACATGAAGGATTTTGAGATAAGAATGGTTTATTAACGAATGATTATGCATTTTATGATTAATGTTAGCTATTTTAAGATGTTTCACACTGCTTCTTGGTTAACGATAATTGATTAAGTGACTAATGGGTACTTTTCATGATTATGCCTCTAGAATCTGCCTAGGTGGGAATTCTCTGAAATTCCTCCCTAGCCTAGATTCTACGGAGGGACTAAAAACCCAGACTTTGAGATGATCAATTTTTATGAGAATAAATGACACCTTGCTTATTTGGGACTCATTTTGATGATAGTTATGTTGTTTATGATTGATTTAACTTGGATTTTATGTGATCTTTATTGTGGCTTCTTTGTTAAGTGCAGGTTGAATCAAGCAAGGAAGTGGCAAGTGGGACCAATGGTAGAATGGTGGATCTGAGTACAGAACGGTCTTCTATGTCTGAAGTAGAAAGGATCAAGATGGACATCAAGAGTAAGATCCCGAAGAGCAAGATTACTTCCACAGGGTGGAGCGAAATAAAGACAAAGGGGAAGGCAGTTAATGCAAGGCTACATCAGAATTTGTGCTTCCCTATTATTTTGCATGCATTGGTCTAAACTATATTGGAGATCCCAGGCTGACCTACATGGAGTTCATGCATTTAATGCATGTTCTATCTTATTTTGAATTCCTCTTGGCTGACTTGTTTTATGGCTATTTATTATTATTGTAAATTCTAATTAGACCGACATGCCTTGGGAGGCTTCTATTAATATGGCATTCTTCCTCATTTCTAAGGGCTAGATAGATAGTTTTGGATATTGGAGTGAATTAACCAATAGAGCAAGAGTTGGAAGTTAGTTCATTTTGAGCAAGTGTTGTAACAAAGAACACTAGAATTGTTGCTATTATTGGGTGATTCAATACAATTGAAGACATTGTGCTTTTGGTGAATTCTCTTGTGTCGATTATCTTGCATGGTTCTCGCTATTCTATCATTGAGATTTCTTGAGAAGTATTAGATATATGCTAGATTTAGAATTAGACATGATTCAATGGTGTTTATGGTTTGATGCTTGAAGTGTTTGTAGCGATCCCTGGTCCATACTTTTTGCAGCTAACTAACTGTTAGTTGCTTTGCAAAGTTATCCTAGACCAAATATCTATTGTCCTTAGTTCAATTGTGAAGGTTTATTCATTTTAATTGCCATAGGGCTGTCTTGGATGAATGTTCATGATCTGAAAAATCTTTAAATACGGTAGAAGATTGCACTATTTCTATGAGATTGCAGATTCATCTGGGTCAAGCAGGAATTAGTTTATGAGGGATTGGTCCATTTCAAGTATTTCATCATTTGTATTGTTAATCTTAGGAGTAGTATTAATCTTAGGGATCTCTCTTAAACCCTTATCTTTTGTCATTTATTTTATCATTTTAGTCAGATTTAGGATTGGAGTATCATTATATTGCCATATCTGAGAAATTAAAGATTCAGTATTTTCTTCTAGTAAGGTCCTTTGTGATTACCAACATTTTCACATTTATCACTAAGTTGTTTATGCATTGTGAAGACCTGAAATTAGAGACCTTGGGGTTATCTGTTGAGTCTTGTTGATAGAGTTTTACCTTTCAAGAGAGATAGAATATCACATTGTCTGAGTTGTTGTGCAGAAAACACCATCAATAGATTGGTGCTAGAAGGAGGGCCTAAATAAGCTAAGTTGGATCGATTTTTGTCTGCCATCTCTCCTAAAAGATTCAGAAGAAGAACTAGATCTACTCCAGGAGAAGAGGAATTTCAAGAATTTCAACCTCCTACCAGGTCAAGGAGGACCAGAATAAGGGGCGAGTCATCATCCACCTGGCCACTTTCATTATCCCCATCATCCTCATTTTCATTGAATCCATCCTCATCTGATTTTGAGGACATTCTCATTCAGTGACCTCACCCTGTCATAAATAATCCATTACCACCCCCACCATCACCAATGGATTTCCTTTCCAACAATCCATCTCATTTGACCTTCAACAACTACAATGTTATGCCCAAGAACCCATGACACTTTTGTTCTAAGTTCCATGTTAATGACCCCAATAGAACTGCTGAGGAATACATTAGAATCTTTCAAACTTGCCTTAAGGATAGAGGAATTAAGCATGAAGATGTAGCGTGTAGGATCTTTCCTTATTCCCTGGGAGAAGATGCATTCTATTGGTACAATAATCTTCCTGCTAGCTCTATTCAGAATTGGACTAAATTGGAGAATGCATTTCTACAGAAATTTAGGATCCCCATTAGTCCCAATGAGCTTTATCTTCAGTTCACCAATTTTAAGAGAGAAGTTCATGAGCCCATATCCTCCTTTAACAATAGGTTTCATCATGCCTATACCCGATTGCAGGCTCCTTGTGTTGTTGACAAAGCCACAACTTTAGAAGTCTATTATGAGGGTCTTGACAGTCTCACAGCCACGTTCATGGAGTGGAGAACTAACCCTCCCTTTAATGAGCGTTAATCTACAATTTACAGCCAGTAGAATCTCCTCTTCTGACAAGGAAGGCCCAATAGATATTTTCCTATATAAATATATCTTACTCTATGTGCTAGCTAACAACCTCTAGACTCCGACTCGTTCGTTAGGACTAGTGTTGTGCAGTTTTCGCACACACACCCATTGAAAGAAGGGACCCTCTTTTTCTTTCATTCTTGGTGTTTTGGGCCTTTTATTTTGACGATTTACCTTGCCTTGGCATGAGCTTAAGTGTTTATCTTTCTTGCTTTGGTGATCCCTTTAGGGTATTCATTAAAAATCTTAAGTTTCAAGCTTATCTTGGGTTTTTCACTGCTGTTGGGAAAATCCGCTCCTTGTGGAATTCCCCAGATCCTCTCTAAGTCTGGTCCTATTTGCTTTATCTTATGGTTCAGGAATTCCTGACCTTCGCAAAATTCCATGCTGATTGGATTTCTTCGAATATCCATCATCTTGTCGAGTTTTTGAGTTTTGTCTGGATGTCTTGTTGATTGAATTAATGTCATTTGTACGATTTCTGAAGATGGTATTTAAGTGATTTTTGGGGAACTTTATGCCATTTTGCTTTATCATTTGCGTCCTATTGAGTTGAAGTACTCGATCCTAAGGTGCTTGGCTGGCTTTGGCATGCTAAATTTGTGAATTATTGAATTTGATTGTGACTCCCTCGGTGTTATCATTGATGTTTTTTGCTCGGGCATTCAATATTGTTGTTTGTGTTTGCTGGAATTGACTTATTAATGGTATGTGTTCATTACCCTACTTTTGATTATCGAATGTGAGTGATTCTTTCCGTCTTGGGTGTGCTTGGAATTTGAAGTTATGTATATTTGAGCATCTGAGGCTAGGGTTGCTTGATATTGTCTGATTTATGGTGTCCCATGCAAGTTCTAAGCTCATTCTTTCATTTGCAACATGAGGTAGCATATTTTTGGGTCATAACGAGCCTTTATGAAGCCTAGCGATTGAGTTAACCTGAACACCAAGCTTGCTTTGTGCATCAATGGTTGAAATTTAGGGTTTTGCACCTAAGGCATCACCATTTCCTTTCAATTTTTTTTAGGATAAGCCTCGAATCCAAGGATGATCTATGGGAGGTTCAAATCAAACTGGTTCCATGACCAAGGTCCTCAAATTTTTGATCATTCGATCAATTTGAGTGAAGTCATGAGAAAATGATAGTATTCAATGTTTCAGGTTCTTCACGGAATTCCTCTTCTGCCAGAATTCCCTGACATTTCATTTTCTCCTTATTTTTTGAAATTTCTAGTTTCTCGAAGTTCCATCTTCCCCTCAGATTTCTATTCTATCCATATTTTTCTGAAAATCCTTTGTCCTATCATTTCTTTCATGGAATTTCGTCTCAGGCAAAATTCCCCGAAACTTTGCTGAAAATGAAGGATTTTGAGATAAGCATGGTTTATAAATGAATGATTATGCATTGTATGATTAATGTTAGCTATTTTAAGATGTTTCATGCTGCTTCTTTGTTAACCATAATTGATTAAGTGACTAATGGGTGTTTTTCATGATTATGCCGCTAGAATCCGCCTGGCTGGGAATTCTCCCAAATTCCTCCCTAGCCTAGATTCCATGGAGGGACTAAAAACCCAGACTTTAAGATGATCAATTTTTATGAGAATCGGTGACACCTTGCTTATCTAGGACTCATTTTGATGATGATTATTTTGTTTATGATATATTTAACTTGGCTTTCATGTGATCTTTACTGTGGCTACTTTGTTAAGTGCAGGTTGAGTCAAGAAAGGTAGTGGCAAGTGGGACCAAGCGTAGAATGATGGATCCATGTACAGAAGGGTCTTCTATGTCTAAAGTAGAAAGGATCAAGATGGACATCAAGAGTAATATCCCAGAGAGAAAGATTACTTCCATAGGGTGGAGCAAAATAAAGACAAAGTGGAAGGTAGTTAGTGCAAGGCTACATTGGATAGGTGCTTCCCTATTATTTTGCATGCATTGGTCTAAACTATATTTGAGATCCCAGGCCGACCTAGATGGAGTTCATGCATTTAATGCATGTTCTATCTTATTTTGAATTCCTCTTGGCCGACTTGTTTTATGGCCATTTATTATTATTGTAAATCCTAATTAGGCCGGCATGCCTTGGGAGGCTTCTATTAATATGATATTCTATCTCATTTGTAAGGGCTAGATAGATAGTTTTGGATATTCCAATGAATTAAGCAGTAGAGCAAGAGTTAGAAGTTAGTTCATTTTGAGCAAGTGTTGTAAAAAAGAACACTAGAATTGTTGCTATTATTGGGTGATTCAATACAATTGAAGACATTGTGCTTTTGGTGAATTCTCTTGTGTCGATTATCCTGCATGGTTCTTGTTGTTCTATCTTTGAGATTGCTTGAGAAATAATAGATATATGCTAGATTTAGAATTAGACATGATTCAATGGTGTTTATGGTTTGATGCTTGAAGTGTTTGTAGCAATCCCTGGTCCATACTTTTTGTAGCTAGCTAATTGTTAGTTGCTTTCCAAAGTTAGCCTGGACAATATATCTATTGTGCTTAGTTCAATGGTGAAGATTTATTCGTTTCAACTGCCATAGAGTTGTCTTGGATGAATGTTCATGATCTAAAAAATATTTAAATACCATAGAAGATTGTACTATTTTTGTGAGATTGCAGATTCATCTGGGTCAAGCAACAATTGGTTTATGAGGGATTGGTCCATTTCAAGTATTTCATCATTTGCATTATTAATCTTAGGAGTAGTCTTAATCTTAGGGATCTCCCTTAAAACCTTATCTTTTGTCATTTCTTTTATCATTTTAGTCAGATTTAGGATTGGAGTATCATTATATTGCCAGATATGATAAAATAAATATTTAGTATTTTCTTGTAGTAAGGTCCCTTTGTGATTACCAACATTTTCACATTTATCACTAAGTTGTTTATGCATTGTCAAGACCTGAAATTAGAGACCTTGGGGTTATCTCTTGAGGCTTGTTGATAGAGATTTACCTTTCAAGAGAGATAGAATATCACATTCTATTTGAGTTGTTGCTAGGCAGAAAACACCATCAACAAATTGGTGCTAGAAGGAGGGCTTGAATAAGCTAAGCTAGACTGCTTTTTGTCTACCATCTCTCCTGGAAGATTTAGAAGAAGAACTAGATCTACTCCAGGAGAAGAGGAATTTCAAGAATTTCTAGCTCCTACCAGGTCAAGGAGGACCAAAATAAGAGGTGAGTCGTCATTCACCCGACCACTTTCATTATCCCCATCATCCTCATCTTCATCAAGTCCACCCTCATTTGATTCTGAGGACATTCTCACTAAGCGATCTCACCCATTCATAAATCAGCCATTACCACCCCCACTATCACCAATGGATTTCCTTGCCAACAATCCATCTCCTTTGACCTTCAACAACTATAATGTTATGCCCAAGAACCCATAACACGTTTGTTATAAGTTCCATGTTAATGACCCCAATAGAACTGTTGAGGAAAACATTACAAGCTTTCAAAATTTCCTTAAGGATAGAGGATTTAATCATGAGGATGTAGCATGTAGGCTCTTTCATTATTCCCTAGGAGAAGATGCATTCTATTGGTATAATCACATGCCTATTGGGTTTATTCATAATTGGACTGAATTGGAGAATGCATTTCTGCAGAAATTTAGGATCCCCACTAGTCCCAATGATCTTTATCTGTAGTTCACCAATGTTAACAAAGAATTTCATAAGCCCATATCCTCCTTTAACAATAGGTTTCATCGTGCCTATACCCAATTGCAGACTCCTTGTGTTGTTGATGAAGCCACAACTTTAGAAGTCTATTATGAGGGTCTTGATAGTATCACAACCACCTTCATGAAGTGGAGAAATAACCATCCCACCACTTTGCTTGATGCATATGCAGAGGCTGTGAAGGTTAGCACTGCTTTAAGACAACATTTTTCTGGGCCTTTACCATCATGAGGACCCACTGCTCACCCTGGACAGATCCTAGCTCTCAACTAGGCTCTCACCAAGCACACTCCAATCATGAATCTGGTGCCTCAGTTACCTATGGTCCCTCACCCAAGGCCTCTAGTGAGCCAAGTTCCACCTCCAATCATCTACCCCCCAGCAAAATGTAAATCGGCTTCTTCATCCACAATCTCAGGCTGGTTTCCCCATGTATCTGTAGAATTCTGAATTTTTGAACCAGTCACTTAATACCAACACTATAGTAGGATATCCTCAAAATAATGCAAATGAGTCCCCATATATGAATTCTGCCCAAGAGAGACTAGATGAGCTAACTGAATAGGTGAAGAAACTCAATATGGAGGTGACTTATTTGAGAAACTAGAACAATCAGCTTCAAGCTGCTCAAAGAGGTATGCAGTCCAATTATATAAGAGAAAATTGAGATATTCAACAAGGATAGCATTTTGATAGAGGTCAACATCCTGAAAGAGGATATAATGATAGAGGACATAATTATGATAAAGGGAAATCTTCAGGCCAAAACTTTGAGTGGGTTCAAACTAGTGGACAAGGGTTTGATAGGAGACAGCCACCCAGACAAAACAAAACTTGGAATACAAGGCCTAACAATGGAGGAGTCCCCACCCCATTGGATCAATCAACCAATCAACCAGTTAATCAAGAGAAACCTCTTAGTGGCATATATTTGTCCAAGGGTGCCTTATCAGGATGGTGTAGGCTCCATAAAACAAGTCTACATTTTGAGTTAGACTGCCCAAAATTCCATACAGTAGCTTCAATCTTCCAATATGAATTGGAGAACAATTCAAGTAGTGAGGAGATGGTGCCATCCACTCCTTATGATTCATCAGTCTTGGTGCTCAATCATACTCCTTTTCCACAGAGTAGGGAGAACGTACATGAAGATGAATTAGACTAGCTTAAAGAAGAGGTGGATCAAGTGTGCAATGGAGATGAGATTACATAGCTATTCAATGAAAATCCAATGAATAAAAATGGTCCCATCAATGAGGAAGAAGCTTATATTGAAGAGGTGAAGACATTCCATCGACCTGCTAAGAAGTATGATTTGAGGGACTTGCCAAATGTCCACAGGCTGGAGGTCCCTTCACCACCTCCATTCCACCAAACAACTTTACTACACCTCTACATCCTAATGCCAACAATAACCCGCCATATCCTCAGGTGTCTAGGCAATATTTATCTAAAGATCGAGGACCTATGCACATGTCAAAAGGGAAAAGGGTTGAAGCAAAAAAGGATAGAGTGGTGGAATACCCAAGGGAGGCCTCTGCTAACCTGAGTGACGAACAACTGGCCATATATGTTGTGGAAGAACTCAAGAAACTAAAGGTAAGTCTCTCGGCATTTGAGTTACTGAGGGTTCCAACCATTAGGAATGTAGTTCTAGGAGCTTACAATGAAAATCCTATATCACAAGACAAATTAGTTAATGAGAGTGTAAATAAAGCATCTAGTTCTCAACCAGTAAGAGGGAAAAATTAGACTCATAATCAAGTTCATGTGCGTCCTGCAAATAAGGGGAAAGAGAAAGATAGAACTCAAGTTGCTCAAGTGGATACTCCCTTAACTCTTTTTCAAGGGAAAACACACACTCCTCCATTCCTAATTTTTATTCATATATTTGGTAAGAACTCTCACAATTGTTTTTTGCATTTCGGTGCTTCCACCAATGTAATGCCTTTTTGAGTCTGTAGAGCCCTAGGTATTACTCCTGTTGATTCCCAAAAGAAGGTTACTCAACTGGATAGAACTGAAGTTAATGTTGTAGGGGAATTGAACATGATTCATATGCAGGTTGCTTCTGACCCTAGAATTCAACAAGTTATTAATATACAGGTGGTGGATATACCTGATGCTTATGGTCTAATTCTGGGAAGAGACTTCACTAGGGCCTTGAATGGATATGTCTCAACTGATCACTCACACATGTGGCTTCCCTGGAATAGAGTGCTAAACCAAATTAGAATTGAAAGAGATCCTAGAATGAAATACATGATCATAGAATATTAGAATACCACCAATGAAATATTGATATCAGAAGTAAGTATGGGTAATTACGTGCTTGCAACTCCTTATGAAGAGTCAGATGTAGAAGAGGTCCTTATGTTGCATACAATGCCTGTAGATTACACAACGAAACTTAGTAGCACTAAAACTCTAGTGGAACTAGTTGATGAAGATGTTCATGAGGATCACCAACTCAGCCTATTACAAAATTTCAAAGAATTCATTCAGAAGTGCATTAGGGATTAGATTCAGTTGGGTAGGGAAATGAATTTTGGAGATTTTCTCTTGCCTAATTGGTGCAAGGTCCATAATGCTTCCCACTCTGAACTAGACTGTTACCTATGCCAGACTGCAGTAGAACAAGTGCATAAATGTATCAATCCCATCCTAGCAATCAAAATAAATATTCAAAATGTTCAAGAGGATCCTAAAGGGAAGAAAGTGATGTTTTCTAAGGAACCTTCTAGCGGCAACAGTGCAAAAGATAAAAGAAGGAATTCTGCAGTTGCTAGTTGTTGGACTTTAAGGTTTGATGGATCTAAATCGAAACAAGGAGCTGGAGCAGAATTTGAGTTAATAAGTCCAAAAGGTAAGACTTTCTTTGCTTCTCATAAACCTCAATTTCATTGCACTAATAAAGTAGTAGAATATAAGGCTTTGGTCCATAGGTTGCTAATGGGACTAAAGAAAAGGGTCAAGATTTTGAAAGTCTTTGGGGATTTTGAGTTAGTGGTTAAACAAGTTAGGAGATAGTACTCCTATCATGATAGAAGAATGACCAATTATAGGCGTAGAGTGCGAGACCTTATTGAAGGATTTGGTGCTTTCAACATTCAATAGATACCATGCAATAAGAACCAAATAACAGATTCCCTTGCTTAGGAAGCCAGTACGTTGCAGCCTCTATCTCTTTTTGGATTGAAGAAGTTTATAGTGAAATTAACCCCAGTTCCTTCAGTACCTGACAATGTCACCAACTTCCAGGTATTTGAAGATGATAAGCATAATTTGGATTTTATCACAAGTTTAGATGTTTTTGCTTCTTAGATTTGGATAGGGTCAGAGATCAAGAACAAGATGTCAAGGAGTCCATCAGTGGACAGTGTGAAATATATAATATGGGAAATTATGAGGATGTCAGAAATGTATTCATTGTAAAAGTATGTACTCCAGAAGAGAGGAAAGCAATAATTGATGCATTGCATACATATCAGGATGTAATAGCTTGGAGTTATGAGGATTTGAAAACTTATGACACATCAATTATAACTCACACTATCCCCCTAAGGCTGGGAGTGAAACCTTTCAGGCAGAGGTAAAGGCCAATCAATGCCTTACTACAACCCATAATTCAGAAGGAAGTGTAGAAGCTGATGTCTACAAGAATCATATTCCCAGTCAAACACGCCACCTGGGTTGCGAACCTAGTTCCAGTGCAAAAGAAGAATGGTCAAATCAGGTTGTGTGTGGATTTTAGAAACCTTAATAGGACGTCAGAAAAGGGAAATTATCTGGTACCTTCAATGGATGAAGTACTTTAGATTGTCAATGGTTCTCAAATGATTTCCTTTCTGGATGGCTACTCTGGGTACAACTAGGTTATGGTGCATTATGAAGAGAGGCATAAGACTACTTTCACCACAAAGTGGGACACTTTTTCCTACAGGAGAATGCCCTTCAGTTTGATTAATGTTGGAGCGACATTTCAGAGGGCTATGGAAATTTCCTTTAAATACATAATTGGTAAATGCATAATCATTTATATGGATGATCTGACAGTCTTTTCCAAGAAGAGAGGAGATCACATAGCAGACTTATGCAAAGTGTTTTAGAAGTTTAGGGAATTTGGTATATCTCTCAATCCAAAGAAGTGCATCTTTGGAGTTACTGAGGGAAAGTTGTTGGGACATGTTATCTATGAGAAAGGCATTGCTATTGACCCAGAACAAGTGGAAGCCATACTTAAGATTCAACCACCAACTAGCAAGAAGGAAATGAAGTCATTCTTTGACAAAATCAATTTTGTAACTAAGTTCATCACTGGATTCACTAAAATAGTTAAGCCCTTGAATGCCATGTTAAAGCAATAAGATAAGGTTGAATGAAGTGCAGAGGAAAAAAAGTGTTTCCAGAAATTAAAAGAGCTATTGTTGAGGCTTCAGTATTGGTAAGTCATGATTATGAGAATCCATTTTACATATATTGATTTGCTTCTGACCACGCTTGTGCTGGCATGTTGACTCAAAATTCTGACCAAGGGAATGAGAACCCTATAGCATTTATGAGTACACCACTGAAAGATGCAGAACTAAGGTATCCAAGTCTGGAGAAACAGGCTTATGCCTTGGTCAGAGCTATGAAAAAGTTTAGGCATTATATTCTTAGAAACAAGGTCTTTGCAAGAGTTCCTGATCATACAGTCAAACTATTGTTGATGCAAAATGAGTTGGGAGAACACAGAGCAAAGTGGGTGACCATGTTGCAAGAATACTATATTGAGATCCAACCCATGAACTTGATAAGAGGACAAGGGGTTATAGGAACAATGGCAGAAATGGACCCTGACCTTACGGTCCATCATTATAATCTTGAAGATGTTTCTCCAGGGGACTGGTATGATGATATCATTTACTATCTTTTGAATGAAAGGTGTCCTGACCATCTTAATGGAGTACAGAGAAGGGCCTTACATTTGCATAGTGACAGTTTCATGCTAAAGGGAGTTGTCTTATACAAAAGGAATCATGAAGGTATATACTTAAGATGTTTGGGGCAACAAAAGGTTGAAAGGGTCATGGCTGAATTTCATGATAAATATGGTACTGGCCATGGATCTACACATTCCACTACAAACCAGATCCTAAGGGTTGGTTATTATTGGCCCACATTGTTCAAGGACATGCACAGTCATGTCAGATCTTTCCATGTGTGCCAGACTGTGACAACCAGAGAAAAGTATGCAGCTCTTCCACTTCAACCGGTCTTTGAGGTAAAACCTTTTGCACAGTGGGGGATGGACTTCATAGGTCCCATCAATCCACCTTCTTCTGTAGGACACAGGTATATTCTTACTATTACTGATTATTTTACACAATGGATTGAGGCTCTTGCATGTAAATAGTGTACTTTTGAAGTGGTAATTGATTTCATTGAAATAGGTATTATCAATCACTTTGAATGCCCTTTATCTTTAGTTTGTGATAATGGTCCTGCATTTGCATCATTGAAATTTTCCAATTGATCCTTCGATCATGGGATTATAATAAATTTTGCATCTAATTACTATCCACAGGGTAATGGGTTGGCTGAGTCTTCCAATAAAAACCTCTTAACAGTCATCTGTAAGTTGTTAGAGTAGAATCCCAAGGATTGGTACACTCAACTTAGATTTGCTCTGCTGGTGGATTGGACAAGACATAAGACTTCCTTAGGGACCTCCCCTTATCACCTTGTGTATGGCCTAGAACCTGTATTTCCAATTCAATTGAGGATCCCCATTTTACAGTTCATTAATGAATATTATGATGAAGAAAACAGGCGTGAAGCCTGCCTGCAAGAGCTGTTACACCTTGAAGAAAGAAGAGATGAAGCCTTAGAAAACTTTTCCAAGCATCAAAAAGTAGTTAATATATGGTTTGATAGAAGAGCTAAGGTTAAAGCCTTTAGGATCTCTTACTTAGTTCGCTACTGGGATAAAGCTCATGACCGAAAAGGGGAACATGGTAAATTTGAAAAACTTTGGCTCAACCCATATCAGATTTTAGAAATCTTGGGAGACAATGCTTTTCACTTGAAGACTCTCACTGGGAAAGATATCCCACTGCCTGTCAATGGGTAGTATTTTAAGCATTATTTCAATCTTGAGCTGTTTTAAGCTCTTTTCCTGTACATAGTTATAGTAGGTTTCTTTTTTGCTTGGCTTGTTTTGCTTTGCTTTGGTTAGAATAGGTTTCTCTTTCTATTTTTCTTTTCATTTGCTTTTGATTTGGTGTGTTTTTTTGCTCTGCTCTTTATTTGGAGGTCTCCTTGTTTTTCTTCTGGACGTGTTGCACGTGCATGGAAAATATACTTTTATCTGGGATTGTTCTGAGTATTTCATCGATGAACTTTAATCATGTGTCTTGAATGGATGGTCAAGGTCTTTGTTATCGTCAATTAGTCTAAATGTTTGATTTAAGGAGGATGGGTCACTGGTTTGATTTGAATTTGAAGTATCCTGAAATCTTATATCTTTCTTACATCTTAAGAATCCTGAGGTTGAAGTAGGGCCCTTGTGAGGTCTTGTCAGGTGAAAAATCCTATTTCTACTTTAGCGCCAGTGTGGTTCTCAACCCTAAGTGTGAACATCACTGTTCACAGGTTCAAATGAAAAAAGTGAAAAGAAAAGAAATATCAAAAAGGTGAAAAAGAGAAAATGTTGAAAATAAAAAAAATGAATTCAACTTATCAGGAGTATATGAATATCTCTATTTGGGCTATGGACGTTTGGTTAGCAATAGAGCTATGTTTGGGAGAGTCACAACGATAACCTCGTTAGGGCTATAGACACCTGACTAGTATTGAGGCTCTGTCTAGGTTGCTTTTGAAGTTAGAATCTTTACGTAGCTTGAACTAATCAAACTTGGTTTCTACAGTAGCTCAAGGAGGGAAATGAACTCATGTGCACACACTTGGATTTTCAGTTTATGGAAGGTTTAGTCTACCTTTGGTTCTGATTCTTTAAACCTACATTTTGATTTGTTTGTCTGATAGGGAGATCGAAACCATAGATTCTGGGTTCTTGATTCTAGTTTGCCACTGAAATGCTCTAGAGCATTTCCCGAGCTAAGTCACCGTTTGTTTTGCAGTTCTCGAACACACGCCCTGCTAAAAGCAGGGACCCTCTTTCGCTTTCATTCTTGGTGATTTTTCCCTTTGATTTTGATGATTTACCTTGCCTTGGCATGAGCTTAAGTGTTTATCTTTCTTGCTTTGGTGATTCCTTTAGGGTATTGATTGAAAATCTTAAGTTTTGGGATTATCTCGGGTTTTTCACTACTGTCGGGAAAATCTGCTCCTTGCAGAATTCCCTAGATCCTCTCTAAGTCTAGTCCTATTTGCTTTATGCTATGGTTCAAGAATTCCTTACCTTTGTGGAATTCTGTGCTGATCGGATATCTCCGAATTTCCCTCGTCTTGTCGGGTTTTTGGGTTTTTTCTGGATGTCTTGTTGATTGAATTAATGTCATTTGTATGATTTTTGAAGATGGTATTTAAGTGATTTTTGGGGAAATTTATGCCATTCTGCTTTATCATTTGTGTCCTGTTGAGTTGAAGTACTCGATCCTAAGGTGCTTGGCTGGCTTTGGCATGCTAAATTTGTGAATTGTTGGATTTGATTGTGACTCCCTAGGTGTTATCATTGTTGTTGCTTGCTCAAGCGTTCAATATTGTTGTTTGTGTTTGCTGTAATTGACTTATTAATGGTATGTGTTCAGTACCCTGCTTTTGATTATCGAATGTGAGTGATTCTTTCCATCTTGGGCATTCTTGGAATTCAAAGTTCTGTATATTTGAGCGTGTGAGGATAGGGTTGCTTGATATTGTCTGATTTATGGTGTCCCTAGTAAGTTCTAAGCTCATTCTCTCATTTGAATCATCAGGTAGCCTATTTGTGGGTCATATTGAGCCTTTGTGAAGCCTAGCAGTTGAGTTAACCTGAACACCAAGCTTGCTCTATGCATCAATGGTTGAAATTTAGGGTTTTGCGTCTAGAGCATCACCATTTCCTTTCAATTTGTTTTAGGATGAGCCTCGAATCCAAGGATGATCTGTGGGAGGTTCAAATCAAACTAGTTCCATGACCAAGGTCCTCAAATTTGTGATCATTCGATCAATTTGAGTGAAGTCGTAAGAAAATGATAGTATTCAGTGTTTCAGGTTCTTCGCGGAATTCCTCTTTTGCCAAAATTCCTCGACACTTCGTTTTCTCCATATTTTCTGAAAATTGAAGTTTCCCGAAGTTTCATCTTCCCAGCGGATTTCCGTTCTTTACAATTTTTTCTGAAAATCCTTTGTTTCTGTCATTTTTCTGGATTTTACTGACTATCTTTTATTTTGCATAATTTTGTCTTGGGCGGAATTCCCCGAAACTTTGCAGAAAATGAAGGATTTTGAGATAAGCATGGTTTATTAACGAATGATTATGCATTCTATGATTAATGTTAGCTATTTTAAGATGTTTCATGCTACTTCTTGGTTAACGATAATTGATTAAGTGAATAATGGGTGTTTTTCATGATTATGCCGCTAGAATCTGCCTGGCTGGGAATTCTCTAAAATTCCTCCCTAGCCTAGATTATGTGGAGGGACTGAAAACCCGGACTTTAAGATGATCAATTTTTATGAGAATAAATGACACCTTGCTTATCTAGGACTCATTTTGATGATGATTATGTTGTTTATGATTGATTTAACTTGGCTTTCATGTGATCTTTACTGTGGCTTCTTTGTTAAGAGCAGGCTAAGTCAAGCAAGGTAGTGGCAAGTGGAACCAAGGGTAGAATGGTGGATCCGAGTACAGAAGGGTCTTTTGTGTCTAAAGCAGAAAGGATCAAGATGGACATCAAGAGTAAGATCCCAGAAAGCAAGATTACTTCCATGGGGTGGAGCAAAATAAATACAAAGGGGAAGGGAGTTAATGCAAGGCTACATCAGAATTTGTGCTTCCCTATTATTTTGCATGCATTGGTCCAAACTATATTGGAGATCCCAGTCCGACCTGGATGGAATTCATGCATTTAATGCATGTTCTATCTTATTTTGAATTCCTCTTGGCCAACTTGTTTTATGGCCATTTATTATTATTGTTAATTCCAATTAGGCCGACATGCCTTGGGAGGCTTCTATTAAAATGGCATTCTTCCTCATTTGTAAGGGCTAGATAGATAGTTGTGGATATTGGAGTGAATTAAGTAGTAGAGCAAGAGTTAGAAGTTAGTTTATTTTGAGCAAGTGTTGTAACACAGAACACTGGAATTGTTGCCATTATTGGGTGATTCAATACAATTGAAGACATTGTGCTTTTGGTGAATTCTCTTGTGTCGATAATATGCATGGTTCTTGTTGTTATATCTTTGACTTTTCTTGAGAAGTATTAGATATATGCTAGATTTAGAATTAGACATGATTCAATGGTGTTTATGGTTTGATGCTTGAAGTGTTTGTAGCGATCCCTGGTCTATACTTTTTGTAGCTAGTTGACTGTTAGTTGCTTTGCAAAGTTAGCCTGGACCATATATCTATTGTTCTTAGTTCAATTGTGAAGGTTTATTCATTTCAACTACCATAGGGTTGTCTTGGATGAATGTTCATGTTCTGAAAAATATTTTAATACCATAGAAAATTGTA
Organism: Sequoia sempervirens; assembly: GCA_007258455.2. NCBI lineage: Eukaryota > Viridiplantae > Streptophyta > Pinopsida > Cupressales > Cupressaceae > Sequoia > Sequoia sempervirens. The sequence goes on along the minus strand of VDFB02000003.1, from coordinate 50,943,094 downwards.
CTATTTTTGTGAGATTTCAGATTCATCTGGGTCAAGCAGGAATTAGTTTATGAGGGATTGGTGCATTTCAAGTATTTCATCATTTGCATTGTTAATCTTAGGAGTAGTCTAAATCTTAGGGATCTCTCCTAGACCCTTATCTTTTGTCATTTATTTTATCATTTTAGTCAGATTTAGGATTGGAGTATCATTATATTGCCAAATCTGATAAATTAAAGATTTAGTATTTTCTTGTAGTAAGGTCCCTTTGTGATTACCAACATTTTCACATTTATCACTGAGTGGTTTATGCATTGTCAAGACCTGACATTAGAGACCTTGGGGTTATCTGTTGAGTCTTGCTAATAGAGATTTACCTTTCAAGAGAGATAGAATATCACATTCTGGCTGAGTTGTTGTTGTGTAGAATACACCATCAACAAATTGGCGGTAGAAGGAGGGCCTAAATAAGCTAAGCTAGATCGATTTCTATCTGCCATCTCTCCTAAAAGATTCATAAGAATAACTAGATCTACTCCAGGAGAAGAGTAATTTCAAGAATTGCCAGCTCCTACTAGGTCAAGGAGGACTAGAATAAGGGGTGAGTCATCATCCACCTGACCACTTTCATTATCCCCATCATCCTCATCTGATTTTGGGGACATTCTCATTCAATGACCTCACCTTGTCATAAATTAGCCATTACCACATCTCAAGGATATCTCAAGCTCTTGGAATTTCTTGAACACATCTCAAGATGATCAAAATGATCATCATTGGACTTGGAGAACACCTTCAAATAATCCAAATAGATTAGGAGAATCTTGTTGATTAGTTCGCTAAAAGTGATATCCATTGCCCACTAGAAGGTAGCTCTTGCATTTAAGAGGCCAAATGACATCTTAGTGTATGTGAAAATTCCCCACTTGGTAGTGAATGTTGTCTTATGTTGATCCTCCTCTTTGACCCAGATCTGATTGTAATCGGAGAAGACATCTAATAGGGAAAACATCTTTGAGCCTTCCACTATTTGCAGGATTTACTCCATTGAGGGTAGAGGGTAATGATCTTTTAGGGATGCTCTTTAGGTTCTGAAAGTCCACACATAGGTGAATATCTCCATTTTTCTTTTGGACCAGGTCCAAATTGGATACCCACGTACTATGCTTGATTGAGAAGATAATCCATGACTAGATTAGCTTTGTTAATTCTTGTGCCCTTAGCGCTTCAATCTTGGGATTGAATGGCCTTTATTTTTGGGGGATAGGCTTTGCACCTTCTACTAACTCTATTGTGTGTTGAATGATATTAGGATCATATCCGCTGAGGTTGTCGTATGACCAGGCCTCCACTCCTTTGTATTTATCAAAAAATTCGATAAGCCTTTCTTTATTGCGATGTGAGACTTCCTTCTCGACTTCGAGCTTGCTCCCATCTCTAACTTGAAGGTTTGTATAGTCACCTTTTTCTGCTACACACTTTCGTTTGTCATTTCTTGTATTGTCACAATCGAAAATGTTTTTGAGAGTGACCAATCCTTTTAGAAGCTTGTTGGATTTCAACTAGATGATATGTCCTTCATAGGCTTCAGTTATCTTTGGTTGGAGCTGGTCAGAAAATTCTCCTGACTGCTAGATGAACGAGGCAATGTGTTCATCACTGTCAAACACTTTCCAGCTTTGGTCATTGTTTGGAATCGCCGGTCATACTATTACTCGTACAAAGTGTTAGTTGTGAATGAGATCGAAGGTAGGATCAAATTGAGATCTGATTGATTCCATGTGATCCACATATATATTATGTTCCTGGGGCACCATCTGAATGTTGAAGGCTTCAAATCCCTCAATCAGGTCCCAAACTCAGTGTCTATAGGATCTCATGCAGACATTCTTGGCTGCAGAAATTCCTTAGACTTGATTGACTACTAGTTCAAAATCTTCGAACACAATTAGTTGCTTTATGCCCATCCATTCTACAAGGCTGATACCATGCACTAGTCCTTCATATTTAGCTTCATTATTTGAGTAGTCGAACTAGAAGTAGAAAGACCTCAGTGTCTTTTCATTTTGTGGGGACATTAAACATATCCCAGCTCATGCACCATTCTTTCATCTTGCTCCATCAAAGTGCAATGTCCACAATTCTAAGGCTTGATCACCTTCAAATTCTTTGACAACCTTAGGGTGCACTTGATCTTCATCGTAGATGACATAGGTACCCAGCCCAGTAGCATGGTAGTTTCTGAGGGTCGGTATCTATATGTTCGCTCAATAGAACATCTTCTTGATCATTCTGGTCTCTAGTCACTTTTTCATCTTCTATTACCTCAACACAATACATTTATTGCTTGGTGATAAAGGTATGCACGGCTTCAAAATTGATCATGGCTTCATCATCTACATGTTTTGAATGTGAAGCTTCAGATTCTATCTTCATCTTCGCACCATGCTTGGTTCTAAGGATCAAATGTGACCAATCTAGGGATAGATATCTACCCACTTTTGAAGTAAACACTCAAGATAAACAGAGGCCGAACATGGGAGGAACATCTATGATCATAGTGTCTTGTGGTACTGTGATACTAGGGAAAGAGAATAGGGTAAAGGGAAGTGCATTAATGACACCTACGGTTTTGACTCTGTTTCCATCAAGTTGCATCACTCCTCTTTTTAAGGGTTCATAGTTGTGTCCTAAACCTTTAGCTATTTGTTTAGGCATAACTGTGGTGCTAGCGACATAATCAATCATGGAATTGTGTAATAATTTCTCCCCTATAATGAGAGTTAAGAAGGGTTCAGGCTTCGACTTATCTCTTACTTTAGTCAGGGCTTCCGCTGTGTTGTTTGTAATAACTTTGGTAGAAGATGGTTGATCAAGAGCCCTTGCTTTGGGAAACTGCTCCATTGGTGTTGTGCTCACGTCTTCCCGAAGAGCCATATGTAGTAACATCTTCTATTCTGGGATGGCTAGAATATCCCACAGAGACACATTAGTGGATGATTTCTTCAATTGTTCCACCACATTAAATGGTGGTGGATTTGAAGGTTTCTAATCCTTTGCTCTTGTTATAAAAAATTCCCTTTGTGGCTAATATTGCACTAGTGCTACAGAGGTACTAGGAATTTGTTCAGAAGCCCTTTTAGGTTGCAGACTGACTAGTTGTAGGACAACTGGTTCGCCCGTAAATCTCCTCTTTGAGTGAGTGTTGTAGTCGAATTGTACCTATGGTGTTTTAGATGCAGATGTATCATTGGAAAACACTGCTTCTTCTTCCATCCATGAGAAGAGTGTGTGGTTGGGAGCGATGTACACTTCTTGCTCTAGTGACATCCCTTGCATTTGTGCGGTGAGCACCACATTGTCCATTTGCGAAGAAGTATACAAATAGCTTTTGGGTCTGTCATTGTGGCTTGGCTGCACTGCTCCACCACTTTTTGTTGTAGGTTGCCGCATGGGAAATTTCAAGGCAAATGTGAATTTCCGCAAGGGAAGCACTAGGGATTGGTGTCATCTGATAAATTGTTTTGTCCTGTGGTCAACTCTCTGCTTGAGCTTAAGTTAGCGCTTTGTAGCAGAGTGGGTACTGGTACTATTTGATTTATTGTTTGTGCCTATGGATTTGTGCGAGTACCTCCTTGGATTTGGTTTTGTTGGTAACAAGGCCTTCTTCCTTGATAATTCTAGTAGGTAGGCTTTAGAGGTACGACCTAATTGCACTTGATAATGGTTATTTCATTGACAATAGTCAACAACATTTCCTTGAACTCGCTCATCTCCTCCTTTGAAGAGCCAGATGTAGAGGCAACATTTTGTGGCACACTTGGGTACGTATACATGGATTGAGGAGGAGTCGGTGCATTGGTCGAAGGCATCTCCTGAGCAACAACCGATATCTCAGGGAATATAGGAATGATGGGCTAAGGCAGCAATTTCCTAGAGTTTATCAAATTGTTCTCCACCTTGACAGTGATGCTATATGCACTTGGTAGCATGGTTTCATCAAGAGATTGGATCATCATTGAAATGTTGAGATTGATAGACTTCAAGTAGAACATGAATGCTAGATTCGGTGGTGGGAAGATATCAACTTGAATCCTTTGCTAGCTTGTATGGAACCAAGCATTGAAGTCAGCCATGGCTTCGTGTGGGGCCCACTTTATGATCAAGAGCTGATAATATAGTGATGATTAGTCTTCTTCATTCAAGAATCTTTGATAGAAAGGCTCCCTAAGCTATCCCAGGTACTAATAGTGTTTTCTTGCAATGCACAGTAGCAATCCAGTGCCTTGCCCCTAAAAGAGGCAGCAAGTAGCCTTAACGCCACATTTTGGGTTGTGACCCCATGTACCAGACATACGTCTGCAACATCTTGCAAATGTTTGAATGGTGTTATTGAGCCATCTCCCATGAATTTAGGTATAGCCTTTAGGGAAGAAATCAGAATAGCAACCCAAATGACAAGCACTACTGGTGCGACAAGAGGGCTTCTGACATCCCATGCCACATAATTTCTGTTAGCGGCAAGCAACATGGCTAGTGAAAAAGGAGGAGGGAGTGGAACGTTCACTAATTGGGTCACAAGTTGTATTGTCCCTAATGGTGGTACTAATAAACCAAGATTATTTACTATTTGGTACCTAGTAACAGGACGATGACTCATACACCCTTCTTGAAATTAGGTTCATTAAAGCTTAGTCCCACTAGGCATGCAAGGAAAAAGAAAAATTGTTGATGCCAAAAATTGGCAAGGTAACAGCCCTTTGTGGGAAACTCAATTTATGGGGGACCTATTGTGCTAAATTGAGGGACCTTCATATTTTTAAAGAAGTCGGCTTCTTCTGTAATTGGATTTTTAGAATGGGAAATGGAAGCAGATATAAAAATAAAGAATCTAAGGCAATGTGAGGCATGATAAACCTATCTTTTGGATATGATCTAAGGGTCTGCTTAGCAATTTACCATGTCTTAGAATAACATAAATTAAGGATTGTAGCATGAACAACTCATTCAATGACATAAAATAATAATCATACCTATTTACTAAAAAGAAGAGTCAAAATACATGATCAAAACCAACAAACGTGCATTCAAATTATAGAAGTACGAGAAATAAACCATTCAAACAATAATGACATAATACAAATTTTATCAATAGCATAAGAAATAGAGAGGCTGAGAAATGTCACAATCTATGAGTTCTTTCAATAATATAAACAATAAAAGGCCTGGTCTCTCCAAAAATCCTATAATTCTAAAACTAGTGAAGCTTGAAAAACATGTAGCAAGTAATCTTCAAACTCGAAACCTCCAACTTCTTGAACTTTTTTGGAACCCTTCTTCAGAAGCAAAGAGCAATATTTATAGCAAGCCTTCCACTGTTTGACAAGCAACAACTAACAAGATTCATAATCCTAAGCAATGATGTTGAGGCAATGATTTCCCTTGGCTGTTGTAATAAAAAATATTTGAGACATAACATTTGGTTGCCCTTCATTTAGGTGCATCCTCTGCAAATGATGATAGTTATCCCAGCAAAGTCTTATGCAGACAAGTGTCACGTCTTTGGATAGGTAGTTAGAACACGTGGTAGCATATCACAACCCTTTTTTTGCTTCAATCCTTCTCTGAAGAAGTTTGTGCTAAAGGGACGTGTGGCATCATTTCATTGCCCGCGACCGATCTACCCTTCCTTTGTAGAAAAATTGCATGAATATGACACATATCAATGATGTTTGACAGAAACCACCTATGGGGTCTGCCAAATATTTATATGAATGGGACCAACATGGCACATGGGAAAGGATCAACCAGGAAGTGAAAGGAAGCAATCAAAATAACCTATGGAAAAGACACGCGGGAGCATATCAAAATTTAATAGATGAGAAAGGAGAAAAATGCTTCGAAGAGCGATGAGTAGACACATGGTAGAGGCCATAGTGATAATCAAAAGCGGGTCGATGAAGTTTGTTAGAAGGAATGGGCCAGTACTTATCCAAAAACTTTAAAACAAAAAGGGAGCATGGTGAATTTCATATTCACATAAAACATTGACCAAGAAAAGATGGAACATTCTAATTCATTCTGCTTCTAGATTCCATAGCCTTATGTCCAAATCTATTGCATCATAACAAAAACCATTAAAAATATGGGTACCTTTGTGAATTTGGTTGTCTAATTGGTGGTCTTCTAGCTTCATTCCTTTGATTTTAGATCTTCTTTCCATTATTCTTCATGTCTTCATTCCTCTTTTTCAACCTGATTTGGAGTTTGATCTATCTTTGAGCTTTCTCCTATCTCAAACCCTAATCCACCTTTATCTTTAGATCCTTTCATCAAGAATGATATCACTCTTCTTGAATTTATCTTCATGATTCTTTGCTTCTTCAAGATCTGATCTTAGGTTCACAAATTCTTGTTCAAGCTTTGTACATTCCTCATATTTTATTTTTACCATTGTATTCAGACATTCATCAATTCTTTTTCTTTCTTCAACTTTCACCTTTAGACTAGTGATTGTTTTATTTGTTTTCTTCAACTATTCACTGACCTCCTTATGCATTTCTCTAGATTTCTTGATTTTCTCTCTTAAATTTTTAGTGCATTCATCTACTTCTTTGACATTTTCTTTTAGATCTCTATTTTCACCTTAAGTTTTTTCCAGATATTTAAGAGCAATTTTCAGTTCTCCATTTATGCCAAATATACAATATTCTTCTATAATTACAATTGTAGGAATATCTTCCAAAGGAATAGGTAGTCTTCTAAGAACCATGTGTTCAACCTCCAAGATCTTCCCCAAGGAGTTAAGCTTCTTCCAAGGAACTAATATCTGCTACCAATTGTTGAACACACTAAATACTAGAAGGGGGTGAATTAGTATTCATTTAAACCACTTAAACATTAAAAAATCAAATCCTTATAGTATATTTAACCTGTAGGCATGAAAAAAACCAAAAACATCACATAACACATGAACACTAGATTTTTACATAGAAAACTTAAAATGAGAAAAACCATAGTGAGGATTAGCTCATAGGGTAAACCCACAAAAGTGGTTTACAATTCAAGTGAGGAAGGAAAAGTTGCAAAAAAAATTGGTTTATGGGGTTTGAATGAAATTTTTGGTTCGAGCGAACCAAATGAGGTTTCACTAGAACCCTGGTTCGAGTGAACCCATTAAATGCAATGTTCCACCTTTCCATCTCCTTCAAAAAATAGTTATAGCTAGTTATAGTATATAGTATATTATAGAAGTGCTCACTACAGGTGGACTCATTTCCTACTGAAAGAAGAAAAGATAAAAGAGATTTTGGCACATTACTAATACTTTGAACTATTGCAAATGCATCTACAACATGGTGGAATACAGTTCCATTGAAGTTCAAAATAAAAAAATTACACTTCATACTGATTTGAATTAATACTCTTCTATGTTTTGCATTCACCTTATAATTTCATAATTCACATCCACACTATTATCGCATCTTTCAATATATATAAAACATTGAAAAAGGATCTTACATATATATTTGCTTCATCTACAAACACCTACAACATCAATTAGGTTGGCCTAATTAGATGCATATAGCTTATCAACTCAATATCCGCACATACACTCTTTACGCCAAGATTCAAAACTCATAACAATTTGAAATAGGTTGACATGGACCCAAAATAGCACCCACATAATGGATCAATACATATTCAAACTCTGTACAATAAACAAAACTGATTAGGTCAACTCCAATAGTGACCTAATAACAAAATTTGTCAACTATACACCCACATTCGAACATGCAGACCTCCATATTCTATGCCATTTGGAATATACACACTACTGACACCTATCATCATTTTTGCAAGACTGCAAAGCCAAATTCCAATCCATGGAGAAGTGCAAATTCACAAAAACATGCTTACTGACGAGCCCATTTATTAGGTAACCTTTTTTTATCTTTATGTTGATTATAAGACATTCCTAAGACTATAGTATACCATCTTTTATGTCTATTATGAAGACCTTGAACTTGGTTAAAGTATATGGAAATGCAATTATGATATGATGGTGTTTCTTGATTTGTATGTGAATATGTATGAATTATAATTGATATATGTGTTTAATCATGGTTGTTAGTATTGTGTATGTGTTTTATGAACTAACCCCAAGTGTAGCCTAAGAAGACACTGTAGCCCACAAGAACAATTGAATGCAACCTACGACCAAAGGAGTTCTTGGATAGTGAAACACATGATGTTCCTAAATACATTGAACACAATAACTACAACATGGAGTCACTTGATGAAGATAATCATGCATCATTATGACAACAATATAGGCATTGAAAAAGGAGAATCCTATTATCATTAGAATTCTAGCATAACTAATCTTGTGTTCCACATTTCAATTTTGTTATTTTAGAGTTCTAATCCTATTTGGATTTTTTTATTTTTTTTTAAAGTTAGGATAGCTAAATCTTTATTACACTCTGAAATCTACGAGAGTTGTGATTAATGATTTCAGTTTAGAGTTGTGTTCTGAATAAACTCCTTCGTGCATGTATATAGAAAATGGTTGAGTCTTTCTAGATAGAGAGTTGATTAATCTTTTAGTTGTGGATTTGGTTATCAAACACTTTTCATTTTTTAGTTATTATATATAATTTTGATTGTTCAAATATGAGTTTTTTGAATACAATCCTTGAGAAAGATTTCATGTGATATTTTGAAATGTGTCAAGAATGATCTTGAGTTAAAATATGTGTGAGTTGAATCTAAGGATTTAGATTTGGTTTTAGTTTAGTGGAGACAACCACTTAAGCAAGAGCCACTCAGGTACTACCCTTCACTTCATTTATGGTTTTTATTTCTATTAAGTAGTTACTTTTTAATTACAGAGTAAGTTAAGATAGATTCTCATATCAAGTTATCCATAATTGTTGTTTAGTTTATAATTGCATTAATCTAACTTATAGTACTCTGGAGTGTAGAATAGGTTCAATTAATAGTTTTTCAATTAGTTTCATCATTTCACCTATTATTAGTAGTTCATTCACAAAACATGCTATAGGTACATGTAGCCAAAGCGCCAACTTTATTTATTTCATTTTTAAGAATTTTTATAATTTTCTAGTCAGCATAATACCTTCAATAGGATAATTCAGGTAATCTCAAGTCTTTAAAAACACATACACTACTAGTACCATCACAAGCCTACTCACCCTGGTCAATAAGCTAATGAAATTATTTTCAATGTCAAGTGGATTGTTAAGCTAGGTTTTCCTTTGAACTAACTGAAATTGCCACCAATTTTATTAGGCATTAGAAAGGACTGTACACTTATTGAATTGGAAAACACCTATTACTACCAAATTGATATACTGTCACTCATAACTTCAACGCCACGAGCCCCAACAATGAAATTTTGGATTTAGGTTCCTTTATCATCCAAAAAAATTATATATCAAAAGCATAGAGAAATATATTATATAGTAGACCAATGCAGACCTAAAAAGGGGATGTCTTGTTCACAGAATTACCTGTATTGATACTTAGCCAATGTTCATATCAACTACCTTCACCAAATCAAACTTTCTTGCAAAATTTTAGTTGATAATCATCCTCAATCATGCTCAAGCTATCCAAACTGATCTACATAATGGTCTTCATAACATAATACAATGTTGACATCAATAACAACATTAAACTACATAATTGTACAACTTGTGCTCATCCCACATGCTCATGTTGCCAACAAATGCATCAATGAAAAATTCCTTAGTCTTCCAAAAATAGGATCATTCAAACTCTATTTTTATATATATCTCTTAGTTAGCTATTGTGGAGGTAGAAATACCAAACCATGGATTTGACTAAGGAAAATGCCTAAAAATTTAAAAATAGTTTTCCTTTTTTATTAACTTTGCAAGTATTTTGAGAGCACTTAGCTTCATGAAGGTTTGCAAGTGCTTTCTTATTTGGAAATTTATTTCTATTATTCATTTAAATAATTTAAATCTTAGTTTATTATGTTGTACACATATTTTTGGTGTGTTTTCTATTTCTAATTTTGTAAGATATGTGAGCATTTAATTCATATTTTCAATATTTCTAAATGTTATTCTACACTTTTTTCATATAGACAAAACAACATGTGGGCACCTGCATGACACACTAGTGTTTGAGGTAAAGGCTTCTAGATATCTATTTACCAAGTTATTTGTAATATGTATTTTATATTTATGTTGTTAAAAATATATAATTATTTTTTGGTTAGTATATTTCCTCACCAGTTTGCTTCTTTTGAATGATTTAGTTACTTTTATCGTTCTATTTAAAATTAAAATTTTAGAAAATTATATTTAGTAGGAGTTTAAGATAATTTTAAACATTGACTAACTCTAATGTAGTAAGTGAAATTTACTTTTAAAGGAACCTTTTTCTCCCTTTCTTAAAGTCAATTTCCATCTATTATACTTTCTTGCATATATTTCCTCTTTTTTAAGTTTATCTGACAAGATCACAACACTTATAATATAATACATCATCATGTCACAAGTTACATCCACCATTATGCACATTATTTCTTCCAATTTATTTTGAGCCACAACCATATTTTCTTTAAAATTATCCCATTTGATAATATATTCTTCAGAGCTATGTGCCTTACTAGTGTTGGCCCCTTCATTGTACTTTTTATTTTATATTGGAGAATAAAAAAGAACAATATCAAAGCCATCATTATCATTTTCATGGTGGGTTCCATCTTCTTCAATATCCTTAGTTTCAAAATCCTCCAAGGATGTCATGATATCAAATTTATCATCAAGAAAGTCATTTTCTATGTTTTTGGAATTATAAGAAAGGAAAAAATTATAATCAGCTATAATTTCCTCCACCACTTTAGATGCATCTTTATAATCTTCTTTTGGTTTACCATCATTCCTTCTATTGTTGGTATCTTTGTTATCAATAATGTTGGCTAACCTACCAAACCTTCTCCCACCCCCAATATACCTTAGATAGTTGTAATTATTATGGCTTTAAAATTCCTTCACATTAGGGATAAAGGTGATGTTAATTGCCAAATTGGTAGTACTAGATATTATCTCGGTTCTTTTATGTTTGATATTATTCATCATTAGAAGAGAGATTCACTACATAAAGATTATCAATGCAATACTTTTACTTATCTATAGGCTATCTTTATAAAACAAAAAATGATAAAATTTCTCTATAGATAATCCAGTTACCTCAAGGTCATTTTCTATAAAAGTCATACATCCTCTCGTAAGAAATTTTTGAATAGACTAAAATCTTGATCAATAAATTAAATAATGAAAATGATAGAAATAATTCAAAAACCAATTCAAAGATCAAAATACCTAATCTCAATGAAGCATGTGCACATCAAATATGGAAGCAAATAATGTAAATTAAACTAATCTACTCTACCTCCAAATAAAATTCCTATTCCCTTAATCCATTGTAAGATGTAAATTATGCTATTTGAATAGTATGCAGATTTCTAAAATACTTAGCATAACGTTTTTAGAAAAATCATTATAAAAATATGAGTATAGTTTAGATCCAAATTCAAGGAATTCAATGAGATTGAATGGCTAAATGATGGGTGTTTTATAGCTTTTAGAGATATCAGATCAATGACGTAGGATGTGAAATGAGATTTATGGATGAGAATTTTTCAAAGATCATGATGAGAAAGCATGTAGTGCCTACCTATTCATAGTATGCAATGTTAGTGGGAGAATTATATTTTGTTTATGTTGAGATGCTAGATGATCATGTTTTGATTATTGTTCTATAACCCGCTTCGTTCTTTCCTCTATGGTTATTTTATTGTTATTTTTTATGTAAATGACATTGAAGTGTGTATGTGATATGATTCCAATTTCCTTGAAAGGTGATAGAAATGTATTTCATTATGGAGGTTTTCTTGGGATACATGCATGATTGGGGCTTTCCTGAGTGATTATTATCATTATGTTTTGGTTCATGAATGTATGTATTAATATAGATGTTGTAATTAAATTCTATCATGATATGTATCATTTAAATGTAATGAGATCATGGCTATGATTTAGTACAACATGGGGTATTTATGTGATTCTTTGAGTACTTATATATAAATTGAGTAGGTATGCTTGATGTGTGTGTTGAATGGTTATAAGTACTAGGTATTTCTTCACTTGGTTCCATAGATTTGAGTATACCTCAATGGTGGTTAGAAGGAGATGTCACATTGGCCATTTATAATTTTTCCTCACCCATTGTACTCAATCTAAGTGTGAGACCCTTGTTATTTTACGTATTTTGACCTAGATACTACTATTGAGATGGATTTGGATATTGTAAGCCTCTTTGTGGATGTCCCACGAATTTTTTATGATGTCTTGTTAAGTTTCCTATTTATGGAATTTAATTCAGCTAAATGTGTATACGAATTTAATAGTGAAATTAATGTTGAATGATAATTGGGGAATGAATTTAATCTATTATTTGGATCTAGGGGTATTTGTGGGAGTTTGAATCAAAGAAATAGAAATATAATTTATATTTTAAATTTTAAATTGGTTTAAATTTTCATTTCCACAAGTAATGTGAAAAATATGCTTATATAGACTTAAATTGTAAATTAAGTGTGCGATAGCAAAATGGACTGTATTAGAGAGATTTTTTTGGATTAGAACTATGTGTAGTTTTTTGAATCAATGTTTTGGATCAAAATCTATGGTCCATCATCAGGATGCTAAGAAGAAAGGGAGAAGAATGTGAGAATCCTAATGATGGATCATGCAGTTTGATCTTAAACATTGATTCAAAAACTACACACAATTTCAATCCAAAAAAATATCTCTAATTTATCATGGACTTTGGAAACTTCATGCTTTTAAATTGGGTTGTATTAAATGTGTTAATTGGGATTTGGTGTGTGATCCTAAATGTTTACCCTATCCTAAACGTGCAAAAAAACTAAAATGAAATAAAGGAGAACACAAGGGATACCTCAAAGATTAGCCTAAGGAATGATAACACAAGGAAATAAGATAAGAAAATATAGCAAATGATTATACCTTTGTGCTATTGAAATCCCTTGGTTGGCCCTTGATGTTGTATGCTTATATGCTCCTTAGATGGCTATGGAGATGGCTAAATCCAAGATGAATAATATGATAAATGCAAATGTTAGAGACTAAGTGGATTGACTCAATGGCTAAGATAATGCTTACAAATTGAGTGCACAATTTGGTAGCATAAGGGTGGAAAATGACTAAGTGTTGTGTACTGCATTACAGGGTGCTGTCATAATAGTGGTTTACAATTACTGAGGAACGAATTTTAGCTGAAATCACATATTTTTAGAAAATATAATGATTTAAGCCTTAAAATTTCCATTTTAAGGATTCCAATTGAAGAGGGTTTGATCAAATCACCTTAGATCAAACCCCCTTGGATAGAACCTCGCTAGTTTTAAAACATACCTATAAATGCGTCTCCTTTACACCTATCAAAATGCTGATAAAAAATCACTTTTGTTTAGATTTTGGGGGATCAAATGAATTCATTTAAAATTTATTTCAAATGATTATGGTATTCCTTAGAACAAGCTATCCAATGAATATAATTTTAATATGTTTTGGTTTTGTTATGTATTTGTTTTTTAAGTTTTATTAAACATAGGTTTTCATCGAAAATGAATTTCTTTGTTCTTCACATGTGGAAAAATAGAAGATTATCAAAAAAAATTTTGAAAATATGAGTGCACCAGATATTGAAGTCCTTGATCCAACAAAAAAATTAAATTAAATTTTACATAAAAAAGTTACTATATACAATCACTGTCGAATTATAATTTTTTGAATTTGAAACCTGATTAAGGAAAAATATTCAATAAAAACAATCTAACCAAGTGGAAGCACTAGATATCAGAGTTACAAATCTAAATTTGAAAGAATTAGAATTTTATCCTTCATGGAAAAAAATGCGCTATAATGTGGCCACTTTTAAAAATGTTGTTTTCTGAAAAAAATCTATTTTCGTGGGAGATGGAAAAAGAAGTGCAATTTGATTCCAAAAAATTTGAAAAAAATATTTTTAGAATCTACAGACAAAATTTGATGAGACTCTAGTTTGTACCATCTTCAAATTCCTCACAGTTTAGCTGCTATAGGTTCCAAAATGTGAAGATTTAGTTAAAAATAATAATTTTAGTGCCCAGTTTGGCCAAAAATTGTAAACCACTATTATGGGATCACCCTAGAAGAGGGGGGTATTTATCGAAGATATTGAATTCTCTAGAGAATTCAATGGTCAAGATTGAGCCACTATGACCAAGATGAAGGGATATGGTGAGTTGAGGACTCACAAGCCCTCACATCTTGACATGTGGAGGGTGAAGTGGCCTAGGATGTGATGATGTGTAGGTGAGGTGGAAGAAGGACATGTGATGGAGGTACTTGCAAGTACCTTGATGTGACCACTCAATGATCACATGGGGAAGAGAAGATTCCTTGGAGGAATAAAAGTGAATTTAAAATTCACAATGATTGGAAGAATCTAGTGGGTATGGAAATGTTCTCAAAAGGGTAGGATTTTGACACATGTGGGTGATGTGAGAGGTCAAAGGTTCTAGAAGACCTTGGAACATGTGACTGATGTGACAAGTCAAATGTTCTAGAACTTGCATGGGGATAAGGAGTTTTGAAAGAATAAATGTTAATTAAAAATTCACATGGGGAAGAAAGGAATCTTGAATGAATAAAAAGGAATTAAAAATTCCTTAAGGGATCGGGAGAGTTGACCAAGATGCTGATTGGATTAGCTAATCATTGATTAGAAGATAGTTAGGGGTTAATGAGGATTAGAAGCCAACTTGCAAAAGTTGGAGGATGTGACACATCCTAATCAAGGATTAGGAATGTGCACATCTCTAATGAAGAGATTAGGAGGTTGATTAAAATTAAGAAAAGGATGTGACATGTGCGGAATTAAATAAATGTCTTATTTATTTAATTCATTTGATGAAAAGGTTGATTAAAGAGATAAGGTATTTAATTATTAACTAAATACCTTAGGGATTTGGCAAAATTAAGGGTATTAATTAAATAATAGTAATATTACTTAATTAATGCAAATAAAAGGATGTTTAGATGAAAGGGGATAAATTTGGATAAATTAAGTGTCCAAATTTTGGTGTCTACATTTTTCCCCTCTTTGAGATGCTGTTATGAAGTAGCATCATTTCAAAGAATATTAAAACATAGAACCTAGAAGAAGATGGTTAGATTGGGAAAAATGCCCTAATCATCAAAGGAGTGACTAGGAAGAAAGATGATGGGAGTGAAGATGAAGGTTAGGGATGGAGGATTCCCCCTCAAGAGGACATGCAGGTTCAAGAGAACACGGGTGTGCTCTCGAAATGGATGAGAGGATGCAAGGGGTAAAGTGATGGATAAAAAAGGATGAGAAGTAATGGGAGATTGGGAAGCACAAATGGATTTAAGGACAAAGATGATGTTGCCCCAGTCAAGCTACAAGCCGAAATGGGTTTATGATGGATGCAGTGTTGTTGATCATTGGGATGGATGAAGGATGCATCTCGATGATGATGATGAAAGTGTTGTTGATGAGGGGAGGATACATCCCAAAACAACACAAGGATAGGGAAGGTTACATCCCAATAAAAAGGGTTGTTGATGAGGGAATGATACATCCTAAAACAACACCAAAGGATAGGGAAGGATACATCCCGATGACGAGGATGAGTGGATCGAGGCTTGTAACAAGGTTGGGGACAAGACCAAATATGTGATTAGATGATTTGTGCTATATGGAGTTGATGAGGATGGGATTGAGATGTGAGATGGAATAAAAATGATGGGGGACGAGATGCTTAGAATAACTAATCGCTATTATTCTAAGAAGTTTGAAGAGATGACGATAACAGATTGGATGGATAAGGGAGGGAGAGTAATTAAGGATGAATGGATGGGAAGGATTTTGATAGATGAGAGGATGGGGGATACATGCACAATGATGGAATGGAAAATGAAATGCAATCCTAATGCAATTTTCCATCTTTGAGAGCATTGATTTTTGTCATAGCATAAGACACAAGCTGCCAGGGTATGGAGAACCAAGGCCGATTTGTGTCTAATGCATAACAAAAACACAACAAACAAGAAGGAAATCCCAACACCCCAAAGTCAAAAAAACCTTGGTCAGGCCAAGTATTGGGATAACCACAAGCACAAAAGGATTCCCTAGCATAACACAAGACCTAGGGGATCTTGGTGGGTATTACATAGAACAACCAAGAAGACAAAAACAAAAATAAAAAGATCAAGATATGCCCCTATGTTTACTTGTCAAAGCACACCATGATATGATGGATCATGGCAACCATGAAAAGTGATGATAGGGAGCTCAAATGATAAACAGAAGCCAAAAGCATCAAAAGATCACAATCAATGTCAAACATCCTTTGCCATAGGCTCAAGAGGATGGATGGGGTTGATGTGGTCTATTAGGAAGGATGCATCATGTTAAGACCAATGATGGATAATAAACTAAATGATCGATATGACATGGGATACTCAAAGCTAATTGGATCTATTCATACAAGTGGATCTTGTTTGTTAAGAACTAGCTAAATAAGGGCATAGATCGACGACATGGCACAAGAGAGACAAGATGAGAGATTAAAACAAGACCAAAACACCCTAATGACCTAGGGGCTCAAGGGTTGATAAAAAACTAGCCTTGCCTACGTGAAAGCATAGAGCCCTCGTTGTTCGATAAAAGACTAACGACTAACGATGGATAAAGGTAGAAAGAGGACAATGGAGACCTCAATGGATGACAAATGATAGGATAGAAAAAAGAAGAAAGATCAATGATAGATGATAAAGGAGCCTCGAGGGTAGATCAAATGATCAACCTTGCTTATGTGAAAGCGCAGGGGCAACATAGTTTGAAAAATGATCAAAGAAAAATGATGGATAAAGGATGATGAGATGACTAGGATAAATGCATAAAAAGATGGGACTGATACGATGAGACAAGATAGACCTAGTGGATAGGATGGGATGATGATGACTACATGAAGCTCAGGGATGGGATATTTATACAAATCATCAAAAGATGAATTGGGAGGATGGTATGATGGATGGATGAATGATAGGAAAGGAGAGGAGATTGAAAATATGTGCAAAAGAAGCATAAGTGATGATGATAAGATAGATGGCATTGGATTTCGTGGGGAGTAGCCTATAGCTAGATACCAATGGCAATGGATTATGAGATGGGATGAGGATAGAGGTAAATGGATAAATAGATAAGGGTGGGGGGAGGAAAAGGATTGTTTGGATGGATTGGATAGAGGGATAAGGAATTGGATGAGGAAAAGGTTATTGGCTAGATAAATGGATAGATAATAATTTGGGTGATGAAAATGATTTTTGTGATGGATGGATAGAGGGATAAGGATGGGGAGATGAAAGGGATTATTTGCTAGATGAAGGATGTCTCCAAGGACTATGTCACAAAGGAAGATAGATACCCCCACTCTAAATATGTTGTGTGTCATGAGGCAGGAGGGACAGAAGATGAGTGGATGGGAAGATAAAGTAGATAACTAGAGGAGAATAGAATGGGTAACTGAGGGAGTTTGATGGATAAATGGAATGTATACCAAGAGGTGTCCAAAGCATGCATAGATAGGTGCCCCTATTTTGATCAAGATCACAAGAAGGATGGAGGGATGGGAGATAAATGGGATATGTTGGTAGGATGGAGAAGATAGGTGGGATGGAGAGGATGTATAAAGCATAATGGAGTTGCCCCCAAGTGTGGATGTTGGATGGTGGGAATTACACATGACACCTATTTACCAAGTTCTCATCATGGTATTTATCCAAGGTGCTTTTTTGCTAAGTTTTCACTATTGGATGAATTATTTCTTTTTACAATTTCTTTTTTTTTCATTTTAGTTTTTCTAATTTTTTGACTTTTTTGAATTTTTTGGATTTTTTTGGAATTTTGGATAGAAGGTGGATGGAGATGGACAAGGATAGAAGGATATGGATAAGAAGATACATGATAAGGATATGGATGAAGGACTCAACCATCAAGTTCCATAAGAGGTATTAAGAGCCCATGTTTGAAGCAACTATTTGATATTGGTACAACCTTATTAGGATAAATGGACTATGTAAGAGGATGAATTGGATGGATTTGATGGGGGAGATATGTGGGATAATGGATGGGATAGTGGAAAGGGTATGGATATAACGATGGGGTAGGTGTGTGATGAGGGGATGTTTTCAAGACCAACATTGGCATATATGGTGGTGGAGGTGAAATGATAGGAGGATTAATGGATGGATGATGTGGGGATAACGAAAGAGATGGGATAGTGAATTTTGGGACATAAGGACCCAAAACAGATTTAGGAGATGAAGGGGGTTTATGATTAGCTTTTGGATTAACAACTTTGGATGTTTTTACAGATGTTTCATTTGAAGGCATTGCATCCTTTTTCTTTGGGATCCACATGGTTTTGATCTTTTCTTCGGTGGGCCTTTTGTGGCTGATGGATGTGATTCTGCTTTTGGATTGGATTTGAATTTTGGGTTTTATTTTTCTTTTCATCACCATGTCTTTTAGAGGGGACACGAGGAGCTTTTGATTCATGTGGATATTTAGATTTATGCATTTTCACATTAACATCCAAAGTGCTTTCAATAGCACTGGGATGGGTGTGAGGAGATGGATAATGTGGAGTGATGGAGGTAGGATTATGGGGATTATGTGTAGATGGAGGATGTGTAGGTATGTGCCTTTGTTAATCCTAATTAGGGAACATGAGAGTGGGATGTTTATGATGGGCAACATGGATAGCTGGTGGATGGATGAAAGGATGAATAGGACGAGATGAAGGAGATGATTTTAGGATATAGGGGCCCAAAGTAGGCATAAGACCTGGAGGAGACATGGACAGAGTAGATGGAGGATGGGATATGGTGGATGGAGGGATGTAAGGACCAAAAATAGATTGAGTAGATTAAGGAGGAATATGGATAGTTGTTTTGGGGCGATATGATGGATGAGGGGGGATGGCAGCAAATGATTTGGCAGAGTGATGGGAAGAGCCTATATTTCTTTTGGAAGAGGCTTGTTGAGGATGTATAGAGGTTGTACCAACATTTTTGTATTGTGAGACTTGAGAATTATAACCAAGACCACATGTGTAATAACACTCTTTGACTTGGATGGTCTCTAGAATACCTTTCTCATGAAGGCCCAAACCTTTTCCTTGGTAATTCATGTTCTTGAACATTTGACCCATGATAGGATTTTTGTTATTCAGGAAGAATGATGTGAGTCCATTATTAGGTGGAGGAGGATGGGTGGTGTATATGTTTTGTTCTTCTTCTGCAAGGAGACCACCATGGAAGAATGTGAGAGTACCAAGGGGATATAAAAGTGGTGTGGGAATAGTATGGTTAGGTGATGGTGGAGGATCATTCAATGGAGATGAAGGGGTAGTAGCTTCTTCCTGATTGGGAGGAATGAGTGGTAAAGTATCAAGAGAGGGATTATGAGGTATGATAGGATCTAGATTTGTGGCAACAGGTGAGAAGGGCCCATGCAATGGAGATGGATATAAGGGCTCATGAGATGGAGTGGTGGAATCTTAAGTGACAAGGAGATTATGGACTATAGTGGATGAGGGATTATGATCTTGAGGTGGAATAGCTAGGATAGTTGTATCTTGATGTAGAAGATGGGATATGATATGATTTGGAACAAGCTCTTGGCATGACTTATTGTGTGCAGGAGGCATGATAATGGAGGAATTTCAAGGATGGACTCCCCAAGTGGGTGAGGTGGATGGATGGAGGATTCATGAGAGGGGACTTTGGTGATACTAGGAGTGGGAGGAGGGGATTGGATTTTATCATCGTTAATGGGTTCGACGATGCTCATAATAGGAGATGGGGGTTTAATGGATTCAGTGGGTGTGATGGTGTCAACGGTTTGAGTGGTGCTAGGGGTGGTAGCATCAATGATAGGCGTGATACAGATAATGGTATCACCACTAGTGACCATGGATATGGATTGGGTTGGCATGGCTCCAAGACTTCATGATGTGGGGTTATGGATGTCTTCTTTGTCATAAGTCCTTGAAGAACTTCTAGAGTGAGAAAATTGCATATTCTAGGTTTAGATGGTAAGGTAGGAGTTGATGAAGGATTGGGGATTGGTGGAGGATTGGGATTAGAAGGGGGATTAGGATTGGATGGAGGGTTAAGGTAGGGACATTGGAATGGTGAATTAAGATAGGAGAACATGGACGGTGGTTTAGGACAAGAAGATATTGCTGGTGGATTGTGGTAAGGGTATTGGGATGGTAGATTAGGATGAGAAGACATGGATGTTGGATTAGGATAGATTGATGGGGATGTAGGATTAAGATGTAGGATTAGGATGGGTAGACCAGGAAGAAGGATTAGGATAGGGGGACATGGATGGGGGATTGTAATAAGAGTATTGGGATGGTAGATTGGGATAAGAAGATGTGGGTGTCAGATAAGAGGATGATGTAGATAAAGGACATGATGAATATGTAGATGGGGAAGATATTAGATATTCCATATCACAAGTAGCATAAGGAGCATGATTAGGCATGGATGAAGACATAATAGGATAGCTCAGAGGAGTAATTAGATTTTGGAAAGTAGGTGGAGAAAGCTTACTAGCAATGATAGCGTCAAGGGGATCTATGTCGTATACTTCTTGAATGACAAGAATTTTGTTATCATCATCAATGTAATTAGGGTTTCCCTTGACTACTATTTTTGGAAGAATTAATGAAGGGTAAGGATTCATGATGTTGGATTAGATCAATATGGATTAGAAAGATAAGGATGGGTAATGAAAGGATAAATAGGATGAATTGGAAAAAGATAGAGGAAGGGATCTTAAGATTTGTTTCAATATCCAAATATCTCAAATAGATTAAAGCTCAAATAAAGATTTTGGTTAAGCTCAGATTAGGATTAGATTAAAGATCAGATTAGGATTGGATTGAAGGATATGATGGGATTGGTTCCACTAGTCGGATTTGGAAGTTGGATATGTTTATTGTCTATTTGTCAACTTTTTGCTGCAGAGGGGCGAACTTACCCTTCTAAGGCCTTCCAGGGCAGACCTGCCCTCATAGAGGGGTGAATTTTCTCCTCTGCAAGGCAGGTCCACCCCACTACTTTTGGACTCTTTGAGTAAGTAAACGAGTTGTTAGAACAAAGAGACAAGTGATTGGAACAGGATTTTAGATAATCAGATTGGGGAAATAGATGACCAGAGTGGATGAACAAGCACTCGAAACTAGAAAATGATTGCTTGGAATGGATGAATGACTCTCAGATCATGGAAATGAAAGCTTGAAACAAGTAAGTGATTGATCAAAATGGATGAAAAAATCTCAAAATGAGGAGATGGATGCTTGGGATGGATGAAATATTACTCGAAATGAGTAAACAGAGAATCAAAAGGGATGAAAAACTACTCAAAATGAAAAAGGTTGTTTGGAAGGTAAAAATGGTTGTTTTTACGGCAAGTTCGCCACTTTGTGGGGCAAGTTCGCCCCACTGCAGTAGACTGAGACTTGTCTTGAACGAAGAGTACAAATGGGCTAAAGGGTAAATTGTGATGATTAAATGAGCATGAAAATGTTTAGGTCACAACAAATGATAAGGTTTTAGGTTCCCAACTAGTTTTTGTTTGAATTGGGCAAACGAGCCCAACAAATGGTGAAGTGGGCTCACTAGAAAATGGTGGAACGAGATCTCTAGGCAATAAAATGGGTTCCCTAGATGGTGAAATGTGTAATTAAAATAGGAAACAAAAGTTTGGAAAGGATGAACGGACGTTTGAAACAGGTGGATGGATTAATAGAACGGGTGAAAAAATACTTGGAATGGTCAAATGGATACTTGGAATGGTTAAACAGAGGTTTGGAATGATCAAACAGAGGATTGGAATGGTTAAACAGAAGTTTGGAATGGCTAAATGAAAGTTTAGAGTTTAAACAAGACGAAATTGACTGTTCAGAGGGGTAGGTTTTCCCCTTTGCAGTAAACAAATACTTGGAACAGTTAAACAAAGGTTTAGAATGGATAAATAGAGGTTTGGAATGGCTAAATAGAGGTTTGGAATGGCTAAATAGAGGTTTGGAATGGTTAAACGAAAGTTTGGAATGGCTAAATGAAAGTTTAGAGTTTAAACGAGACAAAATTAACTATTCAGGGGGGCAGGTCTGCCCCTCTATAGTAAACTATAGGGAAAATACACCCCACTATAGTAAACTAGAGGGCATATCTACCTTTCTGCGAAAAACGAGAATTTGGTTTGGATGGGAATGACTATGGCAAAGACTTAAAATGACAACAATGAGGCTGACTTGTCAAAAAGTTTACTAATTTCTCACAAGAAGACACTCAAAACAAGCACAATCCTATTATTAGTGTTAAGGGTGTGGCCAACAAAGGTTTTAATCTAGGAGGCACAAAATTTCTAGGGCATCCTCGATATACTCTTAGTACATGAGGCCCAAACCATGAACACCAGCCTATCACAAGCGTGAGTCGGGAACCCTAGCGAGATACTAAAGGGCTCAGACCAACTCTTCATGTCTATCTAGGTATCACCCTAGCTTCGACACTCTGCCAGACATGACATGATTGGATTGGGGTACAACTTTGGCTCTCCCCCCTTTCTATACCCCGCCAGTTCGCGTGGTTGGGATCATCCCTTGGGGTGATGAAATCTCCAAGCAGGCCCCTCTAAAAAGAAGGCACTAATCATTTCCAGCTACTCCCCAGGCTCGCACAAAGTGCAAGGGGAAAGTGAAAACAAACTAGTGCCCCCTTGGGTGACACAAAAATGGACACAACAAGTAGTAAATTTTACTCCCGGGTATGTGCAAGATCATCATGGAAAAAACAGGCCCTTAAGTGGCAAAAAATTTAGAAAAATCATAGTTAGGCAACTTAATGTAAAAAATTGAATAAGTTGTCTATATTATTTAAAAAATATGTAAGAATAGAATCTGTAGTAAATTGAATGTAGTTTCTAAACTACTAGGTTTTTTTTATAAAAAAAAATCTATTTGGGGAAAATTTGAAATTTCAATGTAGTAGTACTTAAATTTCAAGGAAAAATAAGTAGGTGTGTCTATCGACCACCCTAACCACAATAAAATGATAATATTTTTTTATAATATTTTAAATATAAGTAGAGAACTTGTGTGATGTGATGCATATTTTTTATAATTTTTTCCAAGTAAATAATTAATTATGAATTTTTATTACAACTTTTAAAAATATAAAACTTGTATGTCACACCTTAACTTGGTCAAAACTTCATGATTTTTTTTATTTTTAATCCTATAGTATGAAGCATAGAATGTGACGATGTTTTGGATTTAAAAATGTGATACTATTTGAAAGCTATAGATTTTTTCAATCAACCTATCAATCGGGACTTTAATTGTAATTCAAATGAAAAATGAATAATAATTACTTATTAAATTCAAAGTAAAGTATAATTTATATTGGTGGAAAGTTGATAATCTCCTTTAAAAACCCTTTTCATTTCATTAATTTTGGGTTAAAAAAAAGTCGTCAGCCACATACCCATCATATTGCCACTTTTTGGCCCATCATGATCCTACAAATACCCTCCCCCCTAATTAAACTATGTGCCTAGATAAAAAATAGCAAGGAAAACTTTTAAAATTTGAACAAACGAATGGCCCTACAAGCACGTGTTAACTATTTTAACTGCCATTCTTTGTCAATTATGAAAATATGCCGCAAAATGTTAGCAAGAAATTCAACTATACCCACAAACAAACAAGGTTAGTGGGTTAGAACCTAAAAACAACAAAAAATTTGAGACAAAACGAAGCTAAAATGACTATTTTTACCTTCTCGAATGTCCTGTTCAAGGCATATCCGTCCCTATACAACACACTAAAGGGCGTATGCACCCTTCTGCAACAAACTAGAGGGTGTATCTGCACTTCTACAATAAATTGGAGGGTGTATCTGCACTTCTACAATAAACTGGAGGGCGTATCCACCCTTCTACAGTCAAATGTCAGAAACAATGTTCAAAATCAAGGAAAATCCGCCCCACTGCAATCAAATGTCAGAAATAGAATGTAAACTAGGGCATATCCTCCCCTCTATAGTCAAATGTTAGAAACCGTATTCAAAATCAAGACAAATCCACCCCTCTGCAGCCAAATGTTAGAAACAGTGTTCAAATTAGGGAAAATCCACCCCACTATAGTCAAATGTCAAAAACAATGTTCAAAATTAGGGAAAATCCACCCCACTACAGTCAAATGTCAGAAACAGTGTGAAAAATAGGGAAAATATGCCCCACTGCAATCAAATGTTAGAAAAAGTGTTCAAAATTAGGGAAAATCTACCCCACTGCAGACAAATGTTAGAAACAGTGTAAAAATGAGGGAAAATCTACCCCACTACAGTCAAATGTCAGAAATAGTGTTCAAAATTAGGGAAAATCCACCCCACTATAGTCAAATGTTAGAAACAGTGTGAAAATCAGGGAAAATCCGCCCCACTATAGTCAAATGTCAAAAATAGTGTGAAAAATAGGGAAAATTCACCCCACTATAGTCAAATGTCAGAAATAGTGTGAAAAATAGGGAAAATCTACCCTATTGCAGTTAAATGTCAGAAACAGTGTTCAAAATTAGGGAAAATCTACCCCACTACAGTCAAATTTTAGAAACAAAATGTAAACTGGGGCGTATCCGCCCCTCTGCAGTTAAAAGTTAGAAAACAGAATGAAACTAAGGCAAGTCCTCGCTGCAGTCAAATGTTAGAAACAAAATGCAAACTAGAGTGTGTCCGCCCCACTGTAGTACACTATTAGAAAATATAATGTAAACTAGAGCTTGTCTGCCCCGCTGCAGTAAACTATTAGAAAATATAATACAAACTAGGGCGTGTCTGCCCCTCTATATAGTTAAAAGTCAGAAAACAAAATGAAACTAGGGAAGTTCCACCCCACTATAGTCAAATGTTAGAAACAAAATGTAAACTAGGGTGTGTCTACCCCACTGTAGTAAACTGTTAGAAAATAAAATATATATTAGGGCATGTCCACCTCTTTGCAGTAAACTGGAGGGTGTATTTTCCCCTCTACGGTAAATTGGAGGGCGTGTCTACCCCTCTGCGGTAAACTGGAGGGTGTATCCGCCCCTCAAAAGGGAAAGTCTACCCCTCCACGACCTATACCTGCAAACAAACTTAACAACAACAAATGTGAAATGAAGGAACCCATTTCTGGGTCCCACCGGGTGTGCCAGAAATGTGATCCTAAATATTTACCCTATCCTAAACATGCAAAAAACTAAAATTCAATAAAGGAAAACACAAGGGACACCTCAAAGATTAGCCTAAGGAATGAAAAGATAGCAAATGATTATACCTTTGTGCTGTTGAAATCCCTTGGTTAGCCCTTGATGTTGTATGCTTATATACTCCTTGGATGGCTATGGAGATGGCTAAATGCAAGATGAATAATATGATAAATACAAATGCTAGAGACTAAGTGGTTTGACTAAATGGCTAAGATAATTCTTGCAAATTAAGTGAGCAATTTGGTAGCATAAGGGTGCAAAATGACTAATTGTTTTGTACTGCATTAGAAGAGGGGGGTATTTATAGAAAAAAATGAATTCTCTAGAAAATTTAATGGCCAAGATTGAGCCACCATGGCCAAGATGAAGGGCTATGGTGAGTTGAAGACTCACAAGCCCTCAAATCTTGACATGTGGAAGGTGAAGTGGCCTAGGATGTGATGATGTGTAGATGAGGTGGAAGGACATGTGATGGAGGTACTTGCAAGTACCTTGATGTGACCACTCAATGATCACATGGGGAAGAGAAGATTCCTTGGAGGAATAAAAATAAATTTAAAATTCATAATGATTATAAGAATTTAGTGGGTAAGGAAATGTTCTCAAAAGGGTAGGAATTTGACACATGTGGGTGATGTGAGAGGTCAAAGGTTCTAGAAGACCTTGGCACATGTGAGTGATGTGACAAGTTAGATGGTCTAGAACTTGCATGGGGATAAGGAGTTTTGAAAGAATAAATGTGAATTAAAAATTCACATGGGGAAGAGAGGAATTTTGGATGAATAAAAAGGAATTAAAAATTCCTTGGGGGATGGCCCTTAGAGTTGACCAAGATGTTGATTGGATTAGCTAATCATTGATTAGAAGATAGTTAGGGGTTAATGAGGATTTGAAGCCAACTTGCAAAAGTTGGAGGATGTGACACATCCTAATCAAGGATTAGGCATGTGCATATCTCTAATGAAGATATTAGGATGTTGATTAAGATTAAGAAAAGGATGTGACATGTGAGGAATTAAATAAATGTCATATTTATTTAATTCATTTGATGAAAAAGAGGATTAAAGAGATAAGGAATTTAATTATTAACTAAATAACTTAGGGATTTGGCAGAATTAAGGGTATTAATTAAATAATAGTAATATTACTTAATTAATGCAAATAAAAGGATGTTTAGATGAAAGGGGACAAATTTGGATAAATTAAGTGTCCAAATTTAGGTGTCTATAGGGTAAAATTAGGGATTTAATGTAATTATTTGGAAAAGGAAATATATTTTTATTATTTTATTTTGAAAAGGAAAAAGGGTTTCTTTTGTTATCTTTGGTTTTTCGAAGAAATTTGTGCAAGAAAAAATCCTCTCCTCTCCCAATTGTTTTTCTAATTGGGAGAGTGATTGTGAGGCAAATTGAGTGAGGTTTGAAGCAATGCATTAGGAATGGGTTTATTGTTGTGCATGGGAATGGATTCTCTTTACCTCACAATATGTGTGGAGTTTCTTGTATTTCAAATCTTGCTAAGTTTTAAGGTAAGTCCCTCAATTCTTCTCCATTTCATTCAAAAAATATTTTTGGATGGTTTTTATGTGATTAGGGTATGTGCATGATGATTAGGGTATGTGTAGGATCATCATGGAAAAAGAAGGCCCTTAAGTGGCAAAAAAATCAGAAAAATCAAAGTTAGGCAGCTGACATAAAAATTTGAATAAGTTATCTATATTATTTGAAAAAAATATAAGAATGGAATTTGTAGCAAATTAAATGTAGTTTCTAAATTGCTAGGTTTATTTAAAAATAAAAAAATCTATTTAGTGAAAATTTGAAATTTCAATGTAGTAGTACTTAAATTTTAGGGAAAAAATAAGAAGTAGGTGTCTGTCTAACCACCCTAACCACAATAAAATGATAATATTTTTTATAAGATTTTAGATATAAGTAGAGGACTCATGTTAATGTGATGCATATTTTTTTGTAATTTTTTCCAAGTAAATAATTAATTATGATTTTTTATGACAACTTTTAAAAAATATAAAAACTCATATGTCTGACCACCTTAATTTGGCCAAAACCTCATGAAATTCATTTATTTTTTAATCCTATAGTATGTGAAGCATAGAATGTGACACATGTTTCAAATTTAAAAAATGTGATATCATTTGAAAGCTATAGATGTTTTTAAATCAACCTATCAATTAGGACTTTAGATGTAATTCAAATAGAAAATGAATAATAATTATTTATTAAATTCAACATAAAGAATAATTTATATTGGTGGAAAGATGAGAATCTCCTCTATAAACCCTTTTCGTTTCATCAATTTTGGGTAAAAAAAAGTTGTTAGCCACATACCCTACAAATACTCATCATATCGCCAGTTTTTGGCCCATCATGATCCTACACATACCCATTAGTGAAGTAGGAAATGTATTTTCATGGGTTTAAAATTATAATTTAATTGGTAGATCAATTGTATTCATTTATTTTTTAAATTTCCCAAAATGTGTTGAGTTATAATGCCATTTTGTTAAGAAATGCCCAAAATTTTAAATTGATAGCATAAATTGGTTGTTGGGAATATTTAGACCCAAATGTTATCTTTCATTTTTTAAATTTTGATTTTTTGAAAAATGTTCATTTTCAAGCTATTTTAATGGTGAATTGGGTAAATTCTTGGTTTTTGGTGCCATTGAATAAAACTTAGAAAAATTGAACTATTAATATGATTTTGAATGATTTGGATTGTGGGATTTGAAGTATCATTTGTGAATTCTCATTTTGGATCACTTGAGATTATACTCAAATTCTCCATTGATTCAAATCATTGCATTGGTTTTCATGCCACATTTGTTGTTTTGGCGCTTTGTGTTTTCCTCCATTGGTGGATGTGCTCAATGTGATTTCTTGCTATTCCATTGGTGATTAGGTCAATGGGGACTCCTTTGTGTAATCCATTGGTTATTGTGACCAATGAGAGTACTCAATTATGCTACTATGTTCATGCCAATGGGTTATGTATTGAATCATCATGTGGTATTGTTTGATCATGTGTTACATGTGTGATGTGTATGCATCATGTTTAGTGTATGTCTAAGCCTTATCTCATGTGTATTTTGTGAGTCTGATTGTGCCTTGTGGAATCATCTAGCATAGTAGGAGTGAAACTCTTTGGTTCCATGTGGTAGGGTGGAGTGTAAACCACCATTGGGGTTTAGAGGTTTGAGGAGCAAAGCGACACCGATATCTTCTTCCTCCTTCATTATTATAATTTTTAATTAGATCAATTAAATATAATTTGATTTTGGAAGGAAATTTGATTTATCTCCTTATATAAATTCCAATTAATTGCAATGTAATGTTTAGATGAACCTCTCTCTTGAGATGGATTGTAATCCAATTATAAATGTTAGTATTTTAGCCTTGTTTACATGTATCAATGTTGGTGTCAACCACGATCGTAAACATATAATTATGTATTTTTGTATTGGATGTTTAAAATGAACTTAGGAACATTTATACTGAGTTTGAAATGAACTTAGGGGTCTCTTAGTGAATTTGGGTAGCATGGTGTTGTACTAGAGCAACCTAATCAGCTTAGGGTTCTCAAACTCTTTAAGAATGTTTCTAAATGTCTTGGGGAAGCATTATCATTTTTGGTGTAGAATAATATCATTGGGGTAGTGTGGATAATAGTGGGGTGGCCTCATTATGAGGGATGACAGACTAAAATTTGGTTATCTTTGTTTGGGTGGCCTAGTCCTATGTTGGGACGACCTCATTCCCATATAAAAAATTGAATGTAAATCCTCTTAACTAGGATTATCCAAGCGTTTTATAAGTCTATTTCCCATATTGGATCATTTTTATGTCATATAGTTTTCCCATGATAACTGTTTTCATCAACTAGGTCTTCAAAAAACTAGTCAAGTTCTCTCTCATTTAGAACTTATTAGTTCCTCTCCATTTTGGGACCTTGGATGGATAAAACATGTAAATGAAGGTTTTACATCATGGCCCTAGGGTTTTAATGATGTTTGGAACTTTTCCTTAAGTATCTTCATTGAGGAATTCTAGGTTGTCTTGCATCATTTTGTGTGCACAGTTTTGAAGTTTCTTGGTTGGCAAACCTAGGGTTAGGTAGATTATGCACCTAGACTTGTGAACTTGTCTTGGGAAGGTTTTAAACCTTATTGGTTGGACTTGTTAGTTTTATCAACATTCCTCATAGGTCTTAAGGTTTTTTGTTGTAGTATCTTTTAATTTGGGTGATGTCACATTCTGATGCTCGACATCTTGGGAAGCATGTGGTTTGTCTAGAAGTGACCAGTTATCATTCTAATTAAAGGAGAGTTTGTATCTCCTAGTTTATCATCCTTTGGTAAAGTTTTGTGCTTTTTTTGGTTGTATAAGTGAGTCTATATGTGGACTGGAGGTTGATGAATCCCTCATTCTTTTCTAGAATCATGTTGTGAGAGAACATGATAATGTGTTTTAACCAATCTTCATGTAGGAGATGTTCTCTCTCTCTCTTGTTCTTTGTGGTGGATTTATCCCATGAGTGGTTAGTCTTCCATTGTTTTCACCTTGCTTATGCAATGGGGAGGTCAAGTGTTGTTATTCTTACGTCGTTATGTTCATGCGACACTTGTGTGCATGTCATTGTGCAAGTATGCCATATATTGATGTTGTATATTTG
This sequence comes from Sequoia sempervirens, assembly GCA_007258455.2. Classification (NCBI taxonomy): domain Eukaryota; kingdom Viridiplantae; phylum Streptophyta; class Pinopsida; order Cupressales; family Cupressaceae; genus Sequoia; species Sequoia sempervirens. Next base: position 50,912,943 of record VDFB02000003.1, on the reverse strand, counting down.
GTGTTGTGGTTGTTGTGTTTCAAAAAGAGTTTGTTGATCAAGTTTTTCCTTATGCTTTAGGCGGGGCTTTATAATGCATGTGACATGTGTCAAGATGAGGAGTTTTGATGAGGAATTAAATGATTGCATGATTAGATGCTTGACTACATGAAAGGATGAAATGGGAGTGTGTAAGAATGAATTGAGGTTTCTTTTTACCTAACTCACTAAATTTAGCAATGGTCACTAAATTTAGAGTTAGACGAGTAAAGATAGAATTGATATATTTAGGAAATAAATAAAATAATGATTTTATAGATTTTTAGAGGAATTTGCAATGCCAAACTAAATAAATTAAATAATTTATTTAATTTTTCCGTGATAATTAACTAACTAAATAATTACAAATTATTTAATTATGTGGATAGAAGAATAATGCAAGATTTAATTAAATAATTAAAAAATTAATTAATGTGGATGGAAGAATAATTGGAAATAATTAAAAATTATTTAATTAAAGTGGTTGGAAGGATATGATTAATTAATTAAATAATTAAAATTTATGTAACTAAAGTTGATGAATGAAAATGGGGAAACAACTAAATAATTAAAAATTATTTAATTAAGGAGGGAAAGGTGTTAGCTTAATCAAATAATTTAAAAATGATTTAACTAATAGTGATGGAGGAGTTGATGGGATATGATGATGGGAAATGATGATGAAATTGGAAAAAAATTGGTAGAAATTTTTAGGTTTCATCAACATCCTTAATTTCAAAATCCTCAAGGGTTGTCTTCATCAAATTCCTCATCAGATCATTTTCTATGTTTTTGAAATTATAAAAAGAAACAAAATTGTAATCAACTATAATTTTCTCCACCACTTTAGAAGAATTTTTAGAATATTCTTTTGGTTTACCATTATTCCTTCTATTGTTGGTATCAATATTATTAATAGTGTTGGCTAGCCTAACATACCTTCTCCCACCCCCAATATACCTTAGATTGTTGTCCTTGTTAAGGTTTTGAATTTCCTTGTTAGGGTTTTGATAACAGTGATGTTAATAACCAAATTGATAATACTAGATATTATCTTGGTTCTTTTATGTTTGATATTATCATCATTAGAAGGGAGCTCCATACATAGAGATTATCAATACAATATTTTTACTTTTATACATCTATAGACTAGATAATTCATGACCTCGAGGCCATTTACCATAAAAGTCATACATCTTCTTATAAGATATTTAAATTTATGATTCATTATCTTGAAAAATAAATTATCTACAATTAAAAGTTTTGAGTAGAGTGGGAAACCTAACCACTCAAACAAACATTGCTTTTAATTTAAAATGTAAAACCGCTCTTACAATCTCTATTAGAAACTAAGCTGCTCTGCAGCTGTTTCTCATAATGTGGGTTTCAATTTAAATATATTTGATGAGTGGTAGCATTGGATAAATTTGGTGCTCTCAGATATTACTAATTATGTATTCCTTTAAGTAAGAGGGAATCTAGTTTTGTTTGCAATAAGCAAAGGAACAAATTCCTTTTCAAGTTTGTTTTGTCTCAGCCCATTGGCAGTTTCTCTTGCCTCCCATGTCATTTCAGTGACTAATTTATTTAATTGATCAAACGGATCTCATTGGTTTTTTTGTTTATTTTTTCCGCATGTGAACAAAACTGACACCAACAAGACCAAAAATAAAGTTCACTGATCACAACTTATATATCATCGGTTTGAACGAACACCGACAAGATGCAGACCAAAAATGAAGTTATCAGAACGTATCTGTCACTTTTCTTTCCTTTTCCACATGGAAATGAACAACTGACAATATGATAGGGATTTTTACTTTAATAATTCAAGTTCCACAAGAGATTTCCTGTTTTGATTTCCGTATCTGGTAAGGAAAACACAAAGATTCTTTAGGTGATCGGAAACACTTAAATTTTAAGAGTAAGAGTTTTATAAATTGTAGATTTTTAGTACAAGTAAAGATGGTGATTTGAAAGTTCACTGACATTTCTAGATTTTGGAGACTCTTATTGACCCATGTTCCATGAGTAGTGGTTCACAAGAACCCATCTCTCATTTACTGACATTTAAAGATTTTGGGTGATGGTAAAGATATTGATTTGAAAGTTCACTGGCATTCAAGATTCACTGACATTTACAGATTTTGCAGCAATGATAAATTTAAGAGTTGTTTTATGTTCAAATCTCAATTCAATTCATTTCAATTATTCTGAGAACTGAAATTCAAAAAAATTATAAGAAATCTGCTACTTCATTTTTCACTCTTCTCTCTATCTGCATTGCATCCTGATGATGGATCATGGAGTATGATCCGAAACATTGATGTAAAAATTAACACACAGTTTTAATCCATAAATCTTTTCACAATATTGTTATGGACTCTGAAAACTTCATGAATTTAATTGAATCTTAAACTAATTTTGACACCTCTTGAAATTGATCTTACAAATTAACTACCACTCTAAATATAATTAAAGATGTTATAACAAATCTACACTATATTAAAAAATAACTTGATTTGGCAATTAGTTTGAATCGAATAAAATACGTCCCATAAGTTTTCCTTACTGCGTATCTTTCTCTTAAAGGACAATATAATGAAAAAGTGTATAAAAATATTGGGTTCTGAAAGGAAAGTTAACTGTACGCTTGTAATAGACTGATGCCCATTGCAACCCGTATGTGTTCAGCCCTATTCTATTGTCTGGACTATTTGGTTGTGCGCTACTGAAACGAAGATAAAGGAAAAAACAACTGAACAGACAGATATCTACATCATCTCATCTAAACAAAATGATCGCTATCTCAAAACTCATGTAATCCTTATGTCACTATGAAGTAATATGATCATCTTTCACCAAAAGATGATCATCTTCCACCATATTTCAAAATAAAATTAAAAATATTCACTGTACAGTAGTAATATTTAGTGGTGCGAGCCACTGAAAAGAAAATAACTAAAAGATAGACAACTACTGGTCGAACGGATAACTACATCATAAAAAAGAGTGAACAAAATGGTACCATGTGTATGGCTTCTTCAAAATAAAATCATAAATATCTGCTAATCAGCTTTTTATATGATAAGTAATTTTTCCATCTCTTAATTAGCATTGTATTTTCCATCTATCCTCGAGGCTGAGCAGTATATATAGAACTCATTGGGATCTCCAAATGGAAACAAGCTACCTTGTGCTTTTAAGGATTTAGTATCAGAGATACCCTCTTGAGGTATATTAAGTAGTTTCATATAGTTGCACAATGGCAATGCAGAAGAGTAAATCCGTGTACTTATTTTTTCTGTTGCTTTTTGTGTTTCTTGGCTTGATGCATTCAACAGAGTGCAAGAAGAAAAAAAATCTTAAGCCATGTATGAATTTGAAGTTCTATTACCATGATATACTTTACAATGGCTCCAATGTTCAGAATGCAACATCTGTGCTGATCGCAAACCCATCTGATACAGCTAATTTTAGTCTTCAGTTTGGATATATGGTAGTTTTTGACGATGCCATTACACTTGACAGTCATCTGCATTCTCCCCAAGTGGGAAGAGCTCAAGGGCTTTACTTCTACAATGGAAAAAATATCCAGGGTGCTTGGTTTGGGTTCACTATTGTTTTGAATTCTACTGACTATAAAGGCTCCCTTACCATGGCTGGAGCAGATTATCCACTTGATGATAAGCATAGATATTTTTCTGTTGTGGGTGGGACCGGGGATTTTCTCATGTCAAGAGGAATTTGCACTATTACCACTGATGAGGTGGAGGGAATCGCTTATTTTAGGCTCCTCGTGAACATCACTCTCTATGAGTGTTACTCATAGGAAGTGATTGTATTTTGTTTATGCACAAGTCTGTTTCTCTGTTATCCACCAATAAATTTAAATGCTGTTGAATATTATAAATCGAAAGGTTTTCTATAAATGTTATATACTCTATTATATTTGAGGATAGCTAGTATTAGTTGTTTTGTAATTCACATTTATGTAATGTTAATAAAGGGATGCATATATTTTGTAAGTAAAGTATTGTATTTATCTCATTCATATGAATGGTAGTCATTACTTTTGGCAAAACCTTATATATTGTAATAACTTTTCAATTGAAAAGTCTATCTCAAAATATTTGTAATTGGAGTATTCTATTTAAAGGTTACACCTTTAAGTTGACATTTTAATGATAATAAAAATATTAATGTTTTTCTCATTTCTACAATATTTTAGTGGGTTCAACTATTTTATTTTGCAAGTTGATTAGTCTATTATTTTTGTATGTAGTTTTATCAATTTAGATTATCTATACTTATCCACTATGTTCTCTAATCTTTCCCTAGATGAATATTAATGATTAGAAAGTGGACATAATTGCAATAGTAGTAAAATTGAACATTACTTGTATTTTTATTGAAATTATTTAGTATCTTTAGCAAAATTATCTATCATTATAAATAGTTTATTTTTTATTTTTAGTTTAAAAACCTTTTATTGATGGTTTTCAAATATACTTAGTACAACTATTATTTTTGGCTAAGGTGGATTCCCTAAAAAAAGGTCTAATGAAGTGAGGAGAATTTTGGCTCTAGTACTTAAGCCTCATATAACCTTTATACAATAATGAGCTTCATGTAGCAATAGGTATATCTTGATACCCCTTAGGATTTTTTCCCCATCTAACCCTAGGTAACCTTTAGTTTTTTATTTTCTTGAATGCGCTAATAAGTAGTTAGCCCTAGTAATTTATTCCCCATGTACCATATAGATAGAATAGTAGACTATAGTTGTAGTCTCAACCTTGCATAATTAGCACTCTAAAATATTGGGATGCACTATTTATGAATTGGATAAGTATAGTTGGAGACCTAAGCCTCCATTTTATCCCTATCTACTTTTTTATACCCTAAATATGACCACTCAAATTCTCTCTCTGGGAGTTGACTATTTGGAATTTGTTCTACAATTCTCGATTCTCTCATTACAACTTTAAGTGGATTGTCTCATTACACACATTTCTTTGAGCTGGTCAGTTTTCCATATATTGTTGGTTACTTCTTTTTTTGGGTCCCTCCTTATAATAACACACCATTATCAAGACTAATACGGTCCATAGGAGCCCACTTTGCATTCCCTCAATGACCACCTTAATCACATACAAATGAAAGGTCTAGTAAGGTTTTTTTTTTTAAAAGCTCTAACAACTCTCCCAAAAATGGACCAACTTTCCTCTCCTACAACGATTTCCTTCTTTAACAATCAAGGTGACCCTCTACATCCCATAGAATTGAACTTCCTAAATATGATGGTACATATCTCCATAATTGATTGAGAAAAAATAAAAAATATTATAAATTTTATCAAATTCGTTAGCAAAAGATCTCTCTTGCCTCTTTTCACTTAGAAAGGAATCTGTGTTGTGGTTTTAGTGGTTGGATATGACTCACCCACTTCTCACATATTTATAATTTTATGAGTGTAGTGTAGGAAAAAGTATCCCTTTTTCACACTTAATTTGGAAATAATTAATAATAAAATGAGCTTAATTATGTCTTAATTTAGTGTTCTAATACGGTTTTCATATTCACATTAAGTTTAGATCCCTTTTAAATAAAATGGACTTAATTGTGCCTTGTTTTTGATGTTGTAAAGTGTACTTTTACACTTTCATATTAATCTAGGGCTTTATTAATTAATTGAGGTTAATTTATTAATTAATTGAGGTTAATTTGTTTTAATTGGCTCCTTTAATTCAAATTTAAGCCTAATTAAATGCATTTTTGAGGGATAAAACCCAACATTCATAAATGCCATTACAGGACACTTAAATATTTAGGTGATGGGAAAAACATTTAAATTTTAAGAGTAGGAGTTTTATAAATTGTAGACTTTTAGTATAAGTAAATATCGTGATTTGAAAGTTTACTGATATTTACAGATTTTGGGTAATGGTAAAGATTGTGACATTGTTATCAGAATTCAACTGTGTTGTTTTATGAGTCAAACTCATTAATCCATGTTTCATGAGTAGTGATTCATAAGAACCAATCTCTTATTTACTGACATTTACACATTTTGGGTGATGGTAAAAATGTTGATTTGAAAGTTCACTGACATTCACGATTCATTGGCATTTACAGATTTTGCAACAATGATAAATTTAAATGTTGTTCAAGTCTCAATTCAATTCATTTTAATTATGCTGTTACTGGATGTTAAAAATGTTAAACTAATTTTCACACCTCTTGAGATTGATCTTACAAATTAGCTACCACACTAAATATAATTAAAGACGTTAAGTTTAAAAATTCCCTAGAAAAAATCTACAGTCTCACCCAAAAATTGTGTTAAACATATTAAAATAACTTGATTTGGCAATTAGTTTGAATCGAATAAAATACGTCTCATAAGTTTTCCTTACTGCATATCTTTCTCTTAAAAGGACAATATAATGAAAAAGAGTATAAAAATATTGGGTTCTGAAAGGAAAGTTAACTGTACGCTTGTAATAGACTGATGCCCATTTCAACCCGCATGTGTTCAACCCTATTCTCTTGTGTGGACTATTTGGTGGTGCGCTACTCAAACGAAGATAAAGGAAAAAACAACTGAACAAACAAATATCTACATCATCTCATCTAAACAAAATAATCGCTCTCGCAAAACTCATATGATCCTTATGTCACCATGTAGTAATATGATCATCTTTCACCAAAATATGATCATCTTTCACTAAAAGATGACCATCTTCCACCATATTTCAAAATAAAATTAAAAATATTCACTGTACAGTTGTAATATTTAGTGGTGTGAGCCACTGAAAAGAAATTAACTAAAAGAAAAACAACCACTGGTCGAACAGATAACTACATCATCTCAAAAACTAAAAAAAATGGCATTATGTGTATGGCATCTTCAAAATAAAAGCATAAGTATCTGCTAATCATCTTTGTATATGATAAGTAATTTTTCCATCTGCTAATTAGCTTTGTATTTTCCATCTGAGTAGTATATATAGAACTCAGTGGGATCTCCAAATGGAAACAAGCTACCTTGTGCTTTGAAGGATTTAGTATCAGAGATACCCTCTTGAGGTATATTAAGTAGTTTCATACAGTTGCACAATGGCAATGCAGAAGAGTAGATCCGTGTACTTGTGTTTTCTGTCGCTTTTTGTGTTTCTTGCCTTGATGCATTCAACAGAGTGCAAGAAGAAAAAGACTCTTAAGCCATGTATGAATTTGAAGTTCTATTACCATGATATTCTTTACAATGGCTCCAATGTTCAGAATGCAACATCTGTGCTGATCGCAAAGCCATCTGATACAGCTAATTTTAGTCTTCAGTTTGGATATATGGTAGTTTTTGATGATCCCATTACACTTGACAGTAATCTGCATTCTCCCCAAGTGGGAAGAGCTCAAGGCCTTTACTTCTACAATGGAAAAAATCTCCTCGGTGCTTGGTTTGGGTTCACTATTGTTTTGAATTCTACTGACTATAAAGGCTCCCTTACCATGGCTGGAGCAGATTATCCAATTGAGGATAAACATAGATATCTTTCTGTTGTGGGTGGGACTGGGGATTTTCTCATGTCAAGAGGAATTTGCACTATTACCACTGATGAGGTAGAGGGAATCGCTTATTTTAGGCTCCTCATGAACATCACTCTCTATGAGTGTTACTTATAGGAAGTGATTGTATTTTGGTTATGCACAAGTCTGTTTCTCTGTTATCCACCAACAAATTTATATGCTGTTGAATATGATGAATCGAAAGGTTGTCTATGAATGAATCGTGTGTTATATTTGAGGATAGCTATTATAAGTTGGGCTCATATGTTTTGTAATTCGTGTATTGTTAATAAAGGGATATATATGTTTTGTAAGTCATCTTACTAATTGTTCAAATATTTATTTCATGGATGTGTTTGATTGGGAAAAGGATGAAGACCCACTTCTCAATTATTTTGAATTGGATTAAAGATGATTTCAAGATTTACTTGGCTACAAATCTATTCGAGAGAGTTAGAATGGTGGATGAGAGCTTTAATCCAATGTTTTTGGGGAGTTATTGTGATGATATGAATATTTTTTAATTGATTAATTTCTAGGATGCAATGATCTAATTGTGAAAACTATGAAAATCCAACATTTTGTTATGATTTGTAATAAACTGGCTGCAAAAAGATAATTTTTCTGGATTCTCAAACAAGATCATAACAGCAAAAACATTGTGCTTCCACAAAAATAAGACTTGCATGCAATGATCAGCCTAATTCACATTAGAGTTAAATTTTTGTGCTATTTTTTGCTTCCACAAAAATAACACTTGCACACAATGATCAACCTAATTCACATTAGAGTTAATTTGGAAGTACAGTGTGACCTTGGATATATAGGCAAGGAAGAGGCAATCCACCTATCATGTGGATTGACAAATGCCCCATGATGTGGCACAAATGAGAAGACAAGTGTCCTATAGGTGCCAACCTTATGATCACTTGGAATGTGCAAACCAACAACCTATTTGACCAAGTCATCAACCATGATGCCAAGTGTTGAGTGACCTTTGAGATGACATGGAAGGTCTTCCAACCTCAAAAAGGTAGCATATGAGGTTTACCAAATAACTTGGTAACCTCTAGAGGTTTAAAAGGTTACACATTCAGTTAGACAAGATGTTGTCTAACCTCATCAACCTATGTACACTTAAGTATAGTGAATAGATAAATTATTCACTCTAACACCCCCCTTAAGTGATACTTGGGGAGATCACAAAAGTGTAAATAGATATAAATGGGTCCCAGCTACAAGGCTATGTTAGGAACCCATGTACAAAGTTTCTCATAAAGTGGAGTAAAGGAGAAAACCCAATGGGAACAAAACTCTCCAAAAGAGAAATTGAAGGATTTAAGATTTTCTAAAAAGATGTCTCGTGATGATAAGAACATCATGATGAAGAATTCCTGATGCATGTAGAAGTTCTAAAGTGAAGTTGAAGTAGTGTTTGCTAGAATCAATGAATCTCCAAGAAATCTAGATCAAGATAAGAGATACAAAACACTACATGAGTGAACATAAGAACCCTACTCAACCATGAGCACAAAGGTAATCAAATCTTTGTGAAGTTGAAAATATAGATAGTATTGTGATTAGGAGTACTAGAATCTCAAAATATGATCCACTAAAATAATCCCCCATATGAGAGATCAAGATAGAAGATCCATGAGACCTCCAAAACAGAAGATTCCTCCACTACTTTATTGAAAGAAGCATTAGCATAACATTGTCATAGTCCCCCCTTAATGATAAGAGAATAAGCAAACCAACTCAAATTGGGCACAAGAATGTGCAAGGAATGTAGAGATTTACAAAAAATTGAAAAAGGTTGTGCATCAAGGCACACTCGCATGAGGCGAGAATCATGAGGATCCATTGTTGTAATTGCAAAGTAAGGCAACACACACCATGGGGCAAGAATCATGAGGATACACAATTGTGATGACTAATCAAGGCTCTAGGCAACCCTCATTACACTTTATAATTTAGTGTAAGCTCAAAATTTCTCAAATTCCCTCCATCTGGCACACACATTCAGTTTGAGTGGCACTTTATATTAGTGCATTTACAAACTTAATTGCTATTATGAGTTCTTCAAAGTTTATGTCATGAGGTGGATTAAGAAGACATATGCCTTACAAACCTTAAAAAATGACAAAAATTGAAAATTAAAACCTTCATAAAAATAACCCTCCTTCCATTTGCAAGTTATTGCAAAATGAAAGAAAGTCCCCTTTGCCAAATTCATTGCAAAAGAAAAAAATGACTCCTCTTTTACAAATTTTTAACTACATCAAAAAAGATTTCACCTCCACCGGTTTTAAACACTTTCCCTTTGCCAAATTCATTGCAAAAGAAAAAATTGACTCCTCTTTTACAAATTTTTAACTATGACAAAAACAAAAAATCATCTCCCCCTTTAAACACTTTCCTTTTGCCAAATTCATTGTAAAAGAAAAAATTGACTCATCTTTGACAAATTTTTAACTATTTCAGAAATAATATATTATGATCAACATAAAAAATAGAATATTATGATCAACTATTTAAATGGTAATTGTTTAATGGGAAAAGCTGCCTTTTGACCAAGTGTAAGGAGAAGTACCTTGAAGGGGTGCTAGAGGCTTGAGACCGAGTCAAACTGGAAGGTGAGACCATGTGTGGCAGTATGATAGGCGCTTAGAGAGCTAGAGATGGAATGCAGGCCCTGGAGAGATAAGTCCAAAATGCTTGGTGCAAGTCAAATCAATAGTTGAAGACTCGTACGTTGAGTACCAAATGGTGGTTGTCCCGCCAAATGGAGGAATTATCTGCAGATCGATGAGAGCTGTATAGGACAATGCATATGCATGTGGCGTCATTGTTGAAGAGGCCGCAGGCTTTCTGAGTGAGCATGGAGGCCGCAAAGGCATAATTCCAAATGTGCAGACCTCAAATGCTTGCCTCTTGTCTTTCCTCTTGTCTTTCCCACTGGAAAAAGACTGAACTTTGACCTGCAGATTACAAAAAATTATTGCTGCACTTTTTCATGCCACCCCCAAAGTGCCCATGCTACCTGGTTGATGGGTCCTCTCTTCACTAGAGATTTTGTTGTTGTGCATGGAGCTGGTGGAGGGCGTTGTGGAGAGAAGAGTGAGGTGTTGCAATGGTGAGCCGCCTGGTTGCCGATGTGGATAGAGGTATGACTAATATGTGGCGCTCTTCAAAGGTATGTGGATCTCTGCAAAAATAAAGATAACTTCGACCTCCAAAAAATGCCACGAAACCTCAAGAATAGGCCAACAAAACCATAATAATATCTTACAAAGAGATCTAGAGATTACAAATTTTCTACCAAAATGGCAGATTGGTAGAGGGCAGATTGGTGCTCAAATATTTTAATTTTTTATTTAATTTTATTTTTTACAAATAAATCAGTAAACTACAGATTGCATGTACCCAACAATTATGCTACTCAAAGCCCAAAGCCCATTTTTACATGTAGATTAAATTGCATGGAACTCTAAACTAGACTTGATGCAAGATTTTGGAAAGGGTTTTGTTGCATGGCCCAGATACCATGATAGGATTCCCAAATAAGATCATAACAACAAAAACCTTGTGCTTCCATAAAAATAACACTTGCACACAATGATCAGTCTAATTCACATTAGATTTAATTTGAATGTACAATGTGACCTTGCATATATAGGTAAGGAAGAGACAATTCATCTATCACATGGATTGATAAGTGCCCCATGATGTGGCACAAATGAGAAGACAAGTTTCCTAGATAGGCACGTCAACCTTAGGATCACATGGAATGTACAAACTAACAACCCATTTGACCAAGTCATCAACTTTGATGTCAAGTGTTGAGTGACTTTTGAGGTGAAATGGAAAGTCTTCCAACCTCAAAAAGGTAGAACATGAATTTTACCAAATAACTTGGTAACCTCCAGAGGTCTACAAGGTTGCACATTCAGTTAGACAAGATGTTGTCTAACCTCATCAACCCGAGTACACTTAAGTATAGTGAATAGATAAATTATTCACTCTAGGAAAATTCAAATCTAGAAATACATAAGGTAGCATACAAAGGAATCTAGGATTTAAACTTGGTGCAGAATTAGCTAGTCTAGGGTGCAATATGCCCTAGACTATCCTCCTATTTTTTTGGAATTGAAAACATAGTCCTGAGGTCCCTGGTTTGTAGCTTCAGTCTTTTGGGAGTTATTTTTAGAACTTCATCTATTAAAGAGAAAATGTAGAGTTTGTGACTTGACAACTTGTAGGGTTGAGTGCATGTTCATGAACAAGTAGCCTTTAATCTTCCTTCAACTCACTTTAGATCTGCAACCTACACACATGAGAAGAGGGGAAGGGTTGTACCATATAAGGGTTTGCCTAAGTCAAACCCCATGTTGGTATTCCTACCTCCATAATGGAAAATTATAATAAAAGAGAGTGTATCCTTGGTTGGATAGAGGCTAATCGATGAACAAGTAATGAATTGGTAACCTTGTTGCAACTCACCACTCAGATTGTATCTCCTTGATGGACTAAAATCACACTCATTACCTTCAAGAATCGATTGTTGCTTGACTTGAGTTGATTTGATCACCTAAAAATGTTAGTACACATAAACAAAATGCACGTAAAAATGAACACAAACTCACATAATATATAATATAATGCTTGCATGATGAAATGTTGCAATAATCTTGATAATTCTACTCTTGATTATGTTGGTTATCAAATAAACAGATGCAATGAGTTCTAAAGAGTAACCACTCTCTCATATTCAGACTCAGAGACTGATTTGGCCAACAAATAGATTTAGTCAAAGAGACTTAAATCTTCTACACTTCAAGCTCTGTTAAACATGGGAGGGTAATCCCTGGATCATATTTATAGATACTTGTGTGTCAAAGTATCAAATACACTATTAACAGATGATTCTCCTCCAATTGCTTAAAAGACACAGTACCCTAAAGGTGTTGTTGACCTTCATCGTAGTGTTTAATTCAAACATGAGAGATGTATAACAGAAAATTCCACACACAAACAAAATGAGCTTGATAAGTAATTTGCTTTAAAAAATGTAGTTGCTCACAAATAGTTTCAAGAAACTACAACATTAAGAGACTAATGCCATATTCCTAGGGCGGAGTCATCTAAACTATGTAATTTGAAACCTAACACAGTATTCAATCTATCATAATCATACCTATCAGATGATGCATTGCACCATTAATATCAACAACTAAACTAGCCATACTTAGCAATCCTAGCACATAGCTGCATAAACCTCCATTTGTGTTACTACAAAATAACTCATTCTTTGGTTGAGAGTAATAACATCAAACAAACATACAGGGAAAGCCAAGAAGCTGAATAATAATAATCTTTGATTACTCATATTCATAATTTATGCAATGTGAACAATGGAGACAACCAATTCAAAATAACATGTCATTTGCATTCAAATATGACTATATTGTAATTACATTCTTCATTACAGAACTCAAACTACTCTAGAAATATGAAAAACTAGCATTATACACTTGAACCCCTATTACAAAAGTGTTCCCATGAAAACCAAAATGTGCAACCTTTCTTAAAAATGAGAGAAGAAGAGATATAGAAGGAGAGAACCCTAAAACTATATCTATTGTTGACATCAGACATCTTCAGCTCCCTTGATCTGTAATTTCCTTTGCTTGTTGAAGAAGTTTCAATCTACTCTCAGATTCATTCATCTTGCATTTGTTGCCCCTCTAATAGAAACATATTCCCCATAATGATGACCCTCTTCATCCATGCCTTGCTGTTGAAAATATTTTCCTTGTGAAAGAATAATAATCTTCGTGAGTCTTTCACTCTTCATCTTGTCTTGCTCTGCAAATGAAAATATTTTGTCTTATGTGGTAAAATACCTTTTACTTCACTTCACCAAGTTGAAGAAAAACCCATTTACCCATTTCCTATCTGCTTTCATCTTTACTCTGTAACAAAAAAAGATTTTCTTACCCCATGAAAACCCTTTTATTCTCTATTACATGCATTTTATTTCACTCCCAACAAATAATTTTTTAAAATTCTTATAATAGAGCCCTTAATTTTGGTAGTATAATGGCAGCATAAAATATTTCACTGTGCTTTTCACCTTTTCACATTATATTCAAAACTTTGCTATTAAATAGTGAAAAATTCACTATTTCATAGAGCATTTCACCCTCCATTTTACATTTTAGCAATTTTACACTTTTAAAAGCTAAGGTCTTTAAAACTATATTAATGGGAAAACATTAAAAAAAAAATTAAAAACATTAAAAATTTACCAGGCCCACCTGAGAGCCACTACCAATACATACACAGGTTGTTCAAAGTTTTAATGAACATGATTTAAGTTCCCTACTCCCCCATCATTTGAAACTTGACCCTGGTGGGTCCCTCGTGGGCTGGCGGGGGACGACTCAGATCTATCCACACCTTCTCCATGTTGGTCGTTGATTGATCTCCTTTTACCCCTCATATTCCTCTCCCCGCTACTACGTGCTGATGTCAACCCTTCTCATTATGGGCTAGCAAGGAAGTCAAACAGTTTTGATTTACCTTTACTATTGGTGCACACTGTTCAGAGAAAACCTACGCTAGATTTACCCACCATCACTCAAATTCCTTCAAGCATCGAATTCACTTTCACTGCAGTCATAAAAAGCCAACGCATACTATCCTTTACAGAGTAAACATATGCTAGATTTACCCTCCGACTTCATTGAATATTGATGGTATTTGAATAAAGATATTCACTGCACCAATCATCATACACCTTTCTCCCAACCAACAATGAAGATTGCTTTGCATTATAAGTCCTTAATTCACCACACCGCCACTGTAGTATAGCATCGAGCCTTGTTTATGTTGCATCATTGTGTTCATTGGATGTACCAGTCGAGCCTTTCAAGAGTTTTAATATGTGATGCCTGGTTTCTTTAAATATCTCCTCTCATTGCACATAGGTTTCTACAGAGTGCCTCTTATTCTTGCATAGAAGCTCACTTGATAGGCCATTTCATGTTGCTTAGGCATTCATAGAACAATCGACATGCTTTTCGTTCCTTCTATACACCCCATTCGAACCTACTACGGTCGGCATGCTCCTTACATATCACTGGCTTTTTACAACACAGTTCGAGCCACCATTCGGCCTCATAACATGTTCAATCAACAAACATGAAGGCTCAGGCCTTAGTGCCAAAATAAGAATTTTGCAAACAAATTTGATGCATGTTCACTACATACACAGACTGCCCATGAGCAATTTAAATTAAATAAAAATGTGTTGGGTTTATCCACACCACAACATCGAGCAAAATGTTCCCTTTAGTAGCTTCTTACCCCTATGTGAATATCTTGCATTGGTGCATCCTCACAATGTATTGCCCTATTCTTAGGGTCTCTTCCTTTACTGCACATAATTTCTCTTTCTCAATGGTTTGTTGGATGCCCGTACCCTACTCCAACGTTGTGATTCTGCTCACAACAGATAGCAACGTCCTCAAAGTGTGATGAAGACCAAAGAATTCCCTATGCTAGCATTCTTACAAACATAACATGGTTTTTTACGCCTTTTGAAGAAAATATTTGCAGACAATTCAAATCTCTAAATGAAGAGTTCACTGCAACTAATTTACCCTATGTTATTTCCGTGGTCCATTTGCATCGAGCCAATGGTTGCGTTCATTTTAATGCTTCCCTTTCCAGCACCCTAAGGCCAGTCACTATTTTAAGCATCCAATAAATTCCATCCACCCTAAATGCGTCCCAAGAACCTCCCCAATATGCACCACTTTGATTGAATTCTTCCTCCCATGAAGGCATCTTTTGTTGCGTTTTTATCTAGCTCTTGGTGAGTTTTCATCCATCATACAAATCATCTCCAGTCAAACCACTTGCATCGAGCCACCTAAGCAGCTTTGATGGTTCCTTCTACTTTGCATTGACATTTTAAAAGACAACCACGAGCCTTGGTCGATTCAGGCCCCTAATGCTTTTGAGAGCGAGCTTATTAAATCATATAAGATGCTCATTTAAATTTGAAATGCAGATGCTCTTGCTCCTTCACTCTATTCACCTTAGCTGCATCCAATTCAAATGTTGAGGAGGGCCTTAAGTCTACAAACCTGTTGATTAACATTTCACAAATTATCACCAAGATGAGCAGCCCATAGTTTTGGTACATTGATGTTTTTGATAAAGGAAAAAACGGGTTTTACAGGGACCCAAAACCACCAAGTTTACAACAAAAGAAAGAGAAGGACAAAAAGTCTAGCAGAATAAACAGGCCGCAATAAAAGAAAAAACTAGAAAAATAAGCAGCCAGCCAAAAAGGCCAGGAAGGTCAATCAAAGAACCAGCTGAAATGTAGGCCAAAAAACCAGCAACAACTAACCTAGATTCTTCAGAACAGACTCAATCTCGGCTTCCAGGTCCTACATATCCTAGACACCCTTCTTGAAAGTTTGAATCATATGCGGTGTGGGGGGTGCCTTCCTTTTCAGATTAGCCCTGATTCTCTTCGAAATCCCAATGTCCTCTTCCTAGTTTTTATCTTTCGCCTCTTCCAAATCAACAATCAAGGACCCCTGTTGAGCTTTATCCAATTTTTCAGTCATAGCGTTGATAATGATGGCATTATGTCTTGCCATCCTATTATTCTGTTTAGTAATTATCTTCACAATATTTTTCATTTTTTGGACAAGTCAATTTATATCCTTCTATCCCTACCCGCATTGTCTTGGATCTCTTTACTAGCAATTTTTTCATTACGCTCTACATCCTTCTTGCATAACGCAGAAACCTTAGCTCCCATTTCTTCCAATTTACTCTGGAGGGCCCAGTTTTTTATTTTTAGGTCACTAATTTCATGAAAGACCAATTTTGACATTCTGAAATGGTCCACAACATTATTCCTAGCTATGCCCAAAAAATCAGCAGAAGATTCCTATTATGCCTTGCATAACCACCCCATTTTATTTTATTTTGGAACAAAATGGGTCCCCCTTTTCTTTTGTTTTGGTCATCTTTGGTTGTTTGGTTGGGTCTTAGGAGTTCTTTTTTTTTGCTCCTAAGTCTGTCTTTTGTTCTGTTGGAGGCGAGTCCAGAACCAAATCTAGACATGGAACTATTTTAGGGTTTCTAGTTCGGATATGGTCCCGACTGCGACTCTGCCTTCTCTTTTGTTTCATTTTTTCTTTATTGGGTTTTTTTCATTAACAGTTGGGTTGGTCCATCCTCCTATTTGTTGGTTGTTTCCTTGTGTTTTGTTTTGTTTGCTCGCGTGGGATCGGAACCGGGATTGGAACTCATATGGGAAGTTTCAAGTTTCTATTTTTTTGTTCCCACCCGACTCTGCTTCCACTCTTTTTTTCTTTCTCGCTTTCTTTGTTGTTTGGGCCGGGTCCGATGTTCGCTCCGGTCCCGCTTCCCTTGTTCTTGTGTTGTTCTTTTCTTTTTTGTCGGGACCGGATCAGGACTTGGAATCGAACTTCAAACTTTGTGAAGTTCCATTTCGGTTTTGTCTCTTACCTTGTCTTCATTTGTGGTTTTTGGTCTGTCTTTTTGTCGGGACCGGATCTGGGGTTGGAAATGAAATATGGAACTTTGTGTAGTTTCTCTATCTTGTTCCCGACCTGGCTCCACGTTCGCCTTATCTTTTGATGTTCCGTAGACTTGACTTAACTCTCTGTTTGCGTCATTGGCTCTGTCCTCGATCTACCACATTTATGGCATTAAATACAGCCTGTTAGCACGCGCGAATTATTGATTAAAGGTTTAATTATGCTTAAACTTCCTCATTGTTATTATTATGCAAATTCTTTTAAGAAAATTATGGCTAGGAAAGTCTCGAGAGAATTGATTTGATCGTGGGGGTGAATTGCAGAGTGAATCTTGGCGAATTTCTGGTCAATCCTAAGGAGCATTTTGAGGTAGGTTTCTTTTGCTTTTCGTTCTTCCATTTTGTTCTTTCGCTTGTGTCATTTTAGCATATTCGCAGGAGGGTGTATTCTGTGAATTTGTTCGCTTGGTTGGTGTTTATTTCTATTCTTTTTGTTCTGTTTGCTTGTTTCTTTCTTTTCTATTCCCTTGTGTTTCGTTGGGTATGCTTTTTTTCGTTTGTCATTTTTTCTTTGTTGTTTGTTCTACTATCACTTTCGTGACAGGTCCATTTTTTTGTGCTCTGGTTTGGACTAGGGTTTCGATTTTGAAGGGGTTTCCTTGCTTGGGTAATGAATTTTATTTTTGGGACCCTGTTCTGGTTTTCTCACGTCGGTTTTGGGTTATTCGTATGAATTTTCCATTGTGCCCTAGTTTTTGGAAATGATGTATCAAGCGAATTAGGGTTTTCCAATATAACCCTTTTTCATGGTTTTAATGACTTTTGTACAAAGGAATTGTTGGAGGGTTAAATTATGCTATTTCTAGTTTTCGTTGGGGCCCATATGACCTAGCGTTTATTTGTTCATATGACCGCCTTGTTTTAAATACTCTATGTTTGATGGAATTGATCCGCTCATGTTCCTTATTATGATGTCACTATGTCTTTACTCTTGGTCGGAACCGAGTCTGGGGAGGAAGTTGAACTTGGTAGCTAACTTTTGTTTCTGGTTTGATTCCCGTTCCGGTCCCGCCTTCGATCATGTTTTGGTCCCCTTTCCGATCCTACCTCCGATCATGTTTTGGTTCCCGTTCTGGTCCCACCTCTGACTATTTTGTTCCTTGTCCAGTTCTGATCCCAACCCAGCCACATGTAAGAAATATCCTTTATTCCTAATACTTCTATGGTTCTGCCTCTGATAAAGGCATGGTTTGACCAAGTAAATGTTATCTTAGGAGGATGGGGCAGTGATTATATGATTGACTAACTTAGATTCTTTGTTCATCTAATACAAGGAATTGTTGCAGGTATTAAGAGATGTCAGGAGCATGACATGAGGCCTCTCAAAGGAGCCAGCAAGGTGAAACTTCATGGCAAGGAGTTAGGCCAAAGAAGATCAAAGTGTAACAGCTCCCATATACCTTGAGATGTAAGCATAGGGAGGCCATCCTCACAGCTAGAAAAATTGACTCCGACTAGACTGATATTACTGACACCAATTTGGGTCATTTTAACTATGAATAATTGCATGAGGAGACATTCACTGAGGACCAGATCACATGAAGGAAAAAAAGGATTGTTCAATTAGGACTAGCACATGTTGCACTCTTTCCCCTATCTGTCCAATGTCCAGAGTTGATTCTTGCAGCAGCTGGAGCATATAATCCAGCTACTAGACAGTGTGTGGATGTAAAGGGTAATGTCATTATTGACTTCACACCTCAAATGATCAAATTCTTGTTTCATATACCTGATCCCAAGAATCCTAAACAATTGAACGAGGCAGAGGCTCTGAAGCTTTACAGTGATAACAAGGAGAGGAATAGATTTCATATGAATAAGATTTGGATGAGGGTGCAGAAGAAGTCTTTGACCAAGCTTCCAGACCAGCCTAAGAGGGCGGACTTTAGTAAAGAAATTGGAGATATAATCATGTTCATCTCTAGGGTGTTTGGTAAAAGGGATGCTTCGCTATTTAAAGAATATATGTTTCCTTTCATTCAAACTATTTTGGATGGGAGGCCATAATTTGATTGCTCAATGATAGTATCAGATAACATTCACAATCAGTTGATAAAGGTGAGAGAAACCAAGCATTTCTTTATGACCTCCTACGTGGTTTATGTAGCTACCCGTGTGGGGATTTTTCCTGGACTTCAAACAGTTGGTATATTGGGGGAAGCCCAAGGACAGAAGGTGTGGGAGTATTATAACCAGCTCACCTTACAGGCATCAGAGCAGCATTATAGAAGGGTTAATCATTCCCTTCTTTATGTCATTATTAACAAGCTTAATGGGGATACAGGTATAGGCTTAGCAAGGAGGCAATGGCTTTTGTGAATGAATGGTGGCATTGGTTTATCCAGTACCCCACATTCACTTATTTCAGGTTAGCAGGATTTGATGGTCACCCCCATTTCCTACCTATATGTTGTGGTGATAGGATCATTTTAATGGAATTTATTTATCAAGCCTTGGCTGTGAATCTCCAGTTTAGCAAAAAACATAAGACTGGGTGCCATAAATTTCCAAGGAAGTTGGGAGCCTTTTTCTATCCACACATTCAGGCAGCTAAGAATTTTTGTGATGAATTAGTTTATTTGAAGTTGGGCCTGCACATGGCCAGGAAATGCTATGACCCCAAACATAAGATGAGGGCTTTACTCCCCAGTGTCTTTGAGAAGCATTTTAATCTATTGGAAGATTTTTGGGAGGACTTGCAAGATGAGTATGATCATAGGAAGAGGAATTATGAAAGGATACCTATCCCGCTTATGATTGAGTTTGGGATAAAGGAAGACATTCCGGAAGCATTGTCCGATGATGGGATATTTTTGGATCCCGGGTATGATGCAAACAAGATTGGAACTAAGGATCTTGATCCAATAGATTGGAATGAGGATAAGACAATTGACATAATGCAGATTGCAAGACCAGTGCTTGATAGGAGTATTCAATGGGTGAATTTGAGAGCTAATCATACTGAGGCTACATCATCTAAGAAGAGGAAGGTTGCGGGTACCACCCAAGGATATAAAAGGGAAAAGAGAAGGATGGCGCCTAAGGAACCTTTAGAGTTTATGCCTTCTACTGCACAAGAAGAGGAGGCAGTTCCTCAAAACATTCCAGAGGTACAAGAAGATGAAACAATAGTGGAGGTGGGTGCTTCTGCATCTGCTGCAGGGGAGGCATCTACTCAGCCTTCTGAGGTACAAGAATTAGGCCAAGAATCATGAAAGGGAGCTCTCCATAGTGAAGCAAAAGTTTTAAAGCAAATGGAGGGTCAAATTGAGATACATAATATTGAAACAGATTCAGAAAAGACTACATCTGATACAGAGCATCCGGCATTAACATCTTTTGATATGATAGATGATGTAGGGACTAAGCACATATTGACTGAGGAAGATCAATGGAAACTCTTTGAAGAGTCAAAAAGAGAAGAGGATGCTAAGGCACAAGCTGAGGCATCAGCTAAGCAACATGAAGAGGATGCTAAGGCACAAGCTGAGGCATTAGCCAAGCAACAAGAGGAGGAGTCCAATGTACAATCTGAATTGGCAGTCAAGCAGAACGAGTTGGAAGATAAGGTGAAGGCCAATGAGTTAGCTCAACAGCAACAAAAAAACGAGCAAAAGATCAAAATTCAAGAAGAAAGGGATAGGTTGATAATGTAATAGAAAATTCATGATCTTGAGGAAGAAAAGGCTCAACAAAGAAGAGAAAAATAAGCTATTGAAGCTAAACTCAAGGAACAAGAAGAGGCTTATAGGAAAATGAAAGAGCAAGAGTGTTTGAAAAGAGAAAGAGAGGTTGTTGAGATTGTTGAACATGCGAAGAATTCCAAGGAGGCATGGGACTATGTTGAAGAGCTGAAGAAGCAGTGGGATGAAATGTTAGAAAACAAGAAAATAGAAGAGGAATGATTAAAGTAGGAGCTGGAAGCTAAAAGAGTGCAAGAGCAAAAGGATAAAGAGGAAGCAAAAAGGTTAGCACAGGCAAAAGGAGCGAAGTGATTAGCAAAATATGCAGGAGGTTGAATCTCAACCGGGGCCTACATTGTTACCACCTTTTTCTTCCACTAATGTTTCTTCTTCTTCAACCCAGGTAGCCACTACTCCTATTGCTCCTACTTGGCTAAAACTGGACTTAGAGAAAAAACAAGTTGTTCAACCACAACCGTTGAATTGGGAAGAAATGAGGAAAGAAATTGGGAAAGAGAAACCTAAGAAGAAGGCCCATGTTCTTCACTCCACTAGGCTCACTGATGCTAGAGAGATCATTGCTGAATGTGTCATACCTGTAATGGAGAAGAGCCATGATGACATGCAAATCACTAATTATCAGTTGGGGGGCAGTAAATTTGGGAAAGCCTACAAGAAACCAACAAATGAGTTTGATTGTTATTGTGGTCTCTTCAACCAAAACCCAGATGATCAAGGATAAGAAAAGGAAGGATGAGCTTAAGGCTCAATTGGATCAGCTCCATGGTTTCTTGAAAGATGTTTCTAGTCCCATTTCTCAACAGGCTGCTCTTTCTGAATCCCCAGTTTTGTTAACAAAGAGGGAGGGAGATGATTTGATTCAGATGAAAAGCAATGCAGGGATGATGGATAAATGGTTGGATAAGCTCACCTAGGAGGTTGATGATGTTCTTGTTGAAGGCTCTAAGATTCATAAAGTTACTATTGAATTAGTAGAAGATCTAGACTAGCGGGCTAAGGATTTGGACAAGCAGGATAATGAATATAAGGAATATGTTAAAAGGCTTGAAGACGTCAGCAAAGTTCCCAAATCCAACTTGATAGAATATTCAATTCTTGAGCTTGGTGATGAAGATTTTGTGGAGAAAACTATGAGCATCATAAGATACAAGTCTAGGGCTATGCATGGACATCAAGAAGAAGTCTGAGAAATGAGTAAGGACTTGAATCAACAAATGATTGAGTTAGAGGCAGTTGTATCTATTTTAATCAACTTAGATTCCTCCAGCAAAGAAGGCCTGTCTTTGGATAAACTAAGGGAGAAATGGAGGGGTAGGTTTGAGGAAATCATGCAGAAGGGAGATTATGGGGAGAATTTATTGTTAGATCAGTTTATGGATATCCGGGAGGAGGTAAGAACTGCCAAAAAAGAGCTAATCAAGCTAAAGGAGATGCAAAGTTTGGTTTCCTCAGAGTTTGAAAGAATCAAATTTGAAGGTGATTGGTTAGATGGGCCGGATTCAGATACTCTTCTACAGGTGTTCTCTAGTTTTGATGAGTACATTCTTGATCATTCAGTGCAAAAGTGACTGACTCTTTTCACCATGCTCTATCTACTATTCTCCTCTTTTTGTGGATTTTGAAATAAGTGCTACTCTGAGTCTGATCTGTGGGTTTCATTTTCCTCTTGGAGTATCAAATTTCCTTTTTTGTACAACAGAGTGATCAACCTTGAAAATAGGGGTTCTTGAGTCTACTTCTGTGCTCAATTTCAGCTCCATGAATGGTGGATCTCGATTGATAATTGAGAAATCCGTGCATGTGCACCCTATATGTATTTTTAGAATCTATTTTGTAAAGGTCAGCTAATTAAAGAAAGATCAACCACCTGAGGATAGAAGATAGAAACTAGATCTAGGATTTCAATGTTTTAGAAAGATACTTTAAAAGGTTCAGTAAAGGCTTGATTATTTTACAGTTTTCATATGTTTTCATGTCATGATTTTCAAAGTTTGGATCCATTTTGATAAGGTTAATGGTACTTGATCAATCCATACACCAGTGATTTTGTTGTGCTTAATTGTTACTTAATTGATGAAAGTTAATAGAAGGAAATAGATTCAAGATCATATCATTGGATTATCAGTGAATTAAATTGTTATGGTATTCATTTGATCTGTGTTTTGGATGATGAGTGAATGATTTGTTTGAAGTAAGTTTAGTGAACGTTGGTGATATCTGAATTAGCATTATGGATGTATGCAGTAGCGTAGTTTATTCTATGGATTGCATCTTGCTATAGCTGTGGTTAGGTAGAATGAACACTCATTGTTGATCTGCATGTCTAGATATGTAAGGATTTTATTCATGTTTCTTTGATTTACAACTCTGTTTCATCTTTTTCTTTTATTTAAAACCCCCCAAATGTAGACTACCTGATATTATGCATTTTTGTTCTTTGTTACCAGCAAAGGCCCCTTGAACATTATGGTTATATCAACCACTGAGTGAAATCAGCATAATTGAGAACCGATTACCAGGACCTTGGGAGTTAGATCTCCATGTGTTATCTTTCTCTTTCAGGAGAAATAGAATAGTAATATTTTGTTTAATGTTGCTATGCTATTTTGACCATCAACATATCTGGCACTAGAAGGAGGGCCTGAAGAACAAGCTGGCTCACATTGGATCATTCTCACCAGATAGGTACGAGAGAGTTCTTAGATCTTCTCAGAATCCTGAATTATTTGTTGAACTCGAAATTCCTGTCGGGCATAGGCATCGAGCTCGTTGAGTCTTGATCCAACCTTTATCACCACTGCTCACCCCATCTGGGTTTCCACCAAATCCACCTACACCACCTCACTGGCCACTTTCACCCATTCCACAACCTACTCAACCTGTATCACCGCCAAGACATATGGCTTACTTTATTAATAACCCTTCACCATTAGGGACTATCCCTAGAGGTATACATGATCTCCCAAATAACCTAGAGAGGTTTTGTCCTGAGTACATGCATGGGGAGTCAAGAAGTGTCGAGGAGGACATATAGACATTTAAAGATGCTTGTACCCGTGCTCAGGTGGCTCATCAGGATGTTGTGTATAGATTGTTCCCCTATTCATTGGGAGACATGGCATACAATTGGTACCTAAACTTACCCCAAGGGTCAGTTCTAAGTTGGACGGATTTAGAGAATGCCTTTATCAATCAGTTTAGGGTTTATGTAGACCCTGCTATCCTTTACCACCAGTTTTCCACTATAAGGAAAGAACACCATGAACTGCTGCCTCTATTCAACACCAAGTTCCAAAGGATGTACTGAAGGCTGCAAGATCCTTACCTGGTGGCTGAGAACATTGCCATTTTGGCATACCTAAGGGCTATGGACCCTTTGATTGGCTTGTTCTTGAAAAGGACATATCATGCTAATGAAATTGACTCTTTGGCTAAGGTATATCATCTTGCCATTCAGTTGCAACAACAAATCAGTCTGCAAAGCGGGAGTCTAGGAGGAGTTCTCCCTCCTATAGGATACCAAATGTCCAATCCACCCCCTCTATTCAATACGGTCCCAGGGATGTCCTATTCCCAATACAGACCCATGTCTAAATTCCAAGGTTCACCTCCCTTGCCATTTTTTAATAATGGTCCCCAGGATTCCTCCCAGCAAAATCAAAATTACCAAAATCAAGCTGGAGGATCAAGTTCAGTTAATCAATCTTTTGCTGTGAAGAATGTAGAAAGTGAAAAGACTCTCCAACTGACCAATGAGATGGAGACTCTCAAAAAGAAATTGTCTCAGATGTCTAACGACATGGCTCAACTCAAAAAAAATCCCCCTCAGAACCAGAACTAGGGTTTTCAGAATCAGGGAGGATATTCTAATCAGGGTGGTTATCCTAACCAAAATCCTAGTCAGAATTATAATACCAACCAGAACACCAATAGGAATTTCCAGAACCAAAACTCCTCTAATCAAAACTATCAAAATCAGAATAGAGGATACAATCAAAGGCCTAGCAACAATAGGCCATGGAATATTGGACCCAATAATAGAGGAGTTTCCCACAATTATCAAGCGGGAGACGAGAAGCCACACACTGCTAATGTGGCAGACCTCAACCTTATGACTAATTGGTGTAGACTACATGATACTGCGGTCCATTCTGAGGTAAATTGCCCAGAGATGGAAAAAATGGTTAAGATAGCCCAAGTTGATGCTCCATTCCAGGGTGCATCCAACAAATCTGGTGGATCAACGGATACTGCCCAAGCCTTCCAAACCAAGGGAGGCCATCTCCTTAGAAATCATAACCAGGGCCATTCACGACCTTTGCCCCTCCTAATAACATGGTCCTACCAAATCAGAATGCTAATAATAATCCACCACCACCAAAGGGGCCATCAAATTCTTAGAACAAAGGTAATTCATTTTCATTTCCTAAATATCAGGTGAGGAATGATTCAAAATTTGATTTCATTACAAAAATGCAGAGGCAGAAGACTTCAATGTCTTTCTTTGATATTTTGAAATGGTGCCCGACTCAAAAGGAAATCTTGTTGAAAGGCTTGGGGGAAGCAGATAGGTCAAAAGGAAAACTAAAGGTGACTCCTACTAATGAGATGAATGTGGCTCTCTACAAAGGGAAGACTGGTACTCCACCTTTCTTGCTAAGTTTGAGAATCTTTGGAATGAATTTACATAACTGTCTACTGGATTTTGGGGCATCTGGGAATGTCATGCCATTTTCCATTTGTAGGAAGTTAGGCCTGAGCCCACTCCAGACAAATAAAAAGGTTATCCAATTAGATAAAACAGAATTTAATGTGGTAGGAGAGCTTAAAAATATCCATGTACAGATTGATCTGACCCAAGGATCCAAACTTATGTGGATATCCAATTTGCAGATATCCTAGAAACCTATGGTATGCTCTTGAGCAGAGACCTGATGAAAAGTCTAGGTGGATATTTGTCTTTGGATTTCTCACACATGTGGCTACCCTGGAAAGGAATAGCAAGCCAGATCATAATTGAAAGTGAGCCCAAGCTCAAACATATGATCACTGAATATGATTCCCCTAATGAGGTAGCCTATTTTGAAACTGAGATAGGATTTTAGAAGCAGGAGGAAATCATGACCTTTTTAGTACCTCATTCTATTGACTCGCCTCCTTCATAGCAAAATGACCCAATGATTACTGTTAATCAACAAGTCCTAACAAGGAAATTACAACATGATAGGCTGGTACTGGGAGAGGAGGTCGATATGTGGAGTCTCCTACTTCCTAACTGGTGTAGGGTGCATTACCAAAATCATTCTGAGTTAACCTGCCTACCCTATGTAAATATCTTAAAACATGTCTCCTCGGTAGAAGAAATTGGTGAATGTCAACCCCAAGCCCCTACTAATGAGTTTCCATTTCAAGCAAAGGATGCAACCATCCTTACGAGAGTCGGCTCTACTAAGAGAGAATCATCTTCTGAACTCGAGTAGAATCAGGTTCTGTGGTCTAAATTATCACTTGAGACTGAGGAATCTCAGTCTTTTCCAATTACACTTACCCCAGAAACACTTCCAATGCCCAGGGAATTTTTGACAAAAGTACTAGATCATGACCTAGCTCAAGGGGAGGTTCAGGAATCACTTCCTGAACAAATTTTCAATTCAGGGGAATCTTCTGATGAACTATGCCCCCAGTTCCCTTCAACTACTAATGATTAGCACCAGTCTGAGCTGCCATATACTTCTGTCAAGCAAAAGACTGTAGGCCAGAAAAAGAAAGAGATCCTAGCCCCAGATCAATTATGGATCTTGAAATTTGATGGCTCCAAGTCCAAATCAGGAAGTGGAGCAGGGGTGGAATTAACCAATCCAAAGGGGAAGACTTACTTTGCTTCCTATAGGCTACAGTTTGGCTGCACAAACAATGTGGCAGAGTACAAAGCACTTGCTAGGGGCTTAATGTTTGCTCATCAGAAGAAGATCACATCTCTTATGGTGATGGGGGACTTTGAAGTCATTATCAAACAAGTTCGCAACCAATATACTTTCCATAATAAAAGATTGGCTGCTTACAGAAATAGGGTTTGGAATCTAATCGAGGACTTTGATGCTTTCCGAATTACTTTGATTCCTAGGGAACAAAATCAGATTGTAGATGCTTTGGCAGTTACTGCTAGTACTTTGGAGCCCATGCAGGACTCCAAATTGAAAATATTTTCAGTTGAGCTAGTTTCAATCCCAGTAGTCCCTGATAATGTTTGGAATTTTTAGGTCTTCGAAGATGACCAACACATACTTGCCTTCTTGGCAAGTTCAGATGTCTTTGAAGGATAGATCATAGATGAATCAGGTAGAGATCAGGGAGAATGGGACCCTGAAGGTTGTGATACAGAAGGAGTAATGAACTTAAAGAGTAACAACATCCCCAAGGGGATGGTAGCCTTAGAAAGGATATTTTATTCTGATCCTCGGGCTCGGGAGACAGTGCCAATGCAAAGTGAAGGAGGGAAGTACAAATCCATTAATCTAGTTGATTCGGGTCCCGAAAGAAATGTCCTTATAGGCAAGACCTACCCCGAGGAGATCATAAATGAGATAATTAGGGTGTTAAAAGAAGATATTGCGGCAATCTCCTAGAGTTATGAAGATTTGAAGACTTTTGACACCTCTGTGATCACACACACAATACCGTTGAAGCCAGAAGCCAAGCCTTTCCGTCAAAAGCAATGCCCGGTCAATGCTTGATCGAGCCTTTAATATAGAAGGAGGTGCAAAAGCTTTTATCAGCAAGAATCATCTTCCCAGTAAGGCACTCCACGTGGGTTGTCAATCTAGTTCCAGTACGTAAGAAAAGTGGGGAGATCAGGTTGTGTGTTGATTTTAGGAATCTGAACAAGGCCTCAGAGAAGGATAACTATCCACTTCCTTCTCTTGATGAGGTATTACAAACTGTTAATGGATCCCAGATGATGTCATTCTTAGATGGCTATTTTGGATATAACTAAGTGCTTGTCAATCATGAGGACAAGATGAAGACTGCCTTCACTACAAAGTGGGGGACATTTTCCTATAGACAGATGTCGTTTGGCCTCATTAATGCTGAAGCTACCCTTCAATGCACAATGGATGTGGCTTTTAAGGATTTGATAGGTAAGTGTATTATTATATATGTAGATGACTTGACAATATTTTCCAAGAAAAGAAAGGATCATGCTGCTGATTTAGCAAAGGTTCTTAAGAGATGTATCAACTATGGAGTATCTCTAAATCCCAAGAAGTGTGTCTTTGGAGTTTCTAAAGGGAAACTTATAGGGCATGTGATATTGGAAAAGGGAATATCCATAGATCTTGACAGAATTGAGGCTATTTTGAAATTGATGATGCTAGGCAGTAAAAAGGAGATGAGGTCCTTCTTCGGGAGAATTAATTTTGTAAGGAAGTTCATAACAGGGTTTGTAGAAATTGTCAAACCCCTCAAAGAGATGATGAAGAAAGATGCTAAGATTGAATGGAGAAATGAGGCTAAATATGCATTTTCATAGATTAAGCAATCAATATCTGGGGCACCGGTTTTGACCAGCCCAGATTACCTAAATCCATTTTATATTTATTCATTTGCATCTGATCATTCATGTGCATCAGTCCTAACACAATGTAGAGGTGAAGGAGATGAAAGACCAATTGCCTTCATGAGCTTGCCATTCAAGAATGCAGAAGTCAGGTACCCACCCTTGGAAAAATAGGCCTTTGCATTGGTACGAGTAGTAAAAAGGTTTAGGCATTACATTTTGAGAAGCCAAGTTATTGCTATAGTGCCTGATCCAGTGATTAAGTCTCTCCTTATGCAAAGTGAATTGGGGGAAAGAAGAGGAAAATGGATGGCTATCTTGCAAGAGTATGATTTAGAGATCCATCCAATGAAACTTGTCTGAGGACAAGGTTTATCAAAGGCCATGGGTGAGGTTGACAAGAATATTACCTGTTAGCAATATATTGTGCACTTATTTACCAAGGACCCATGGTATACTAACTTGATCTTCTTCCTTCTAAATAACAGATGCCCAAAAGGGATGAATGCTACCCAAAGAAGGGCACTGAGGATGAAGACTGCTCATTACATGCTCAAAGGAGGGGCTCTATACATAAGAAATTATGAGGGGGTGTACCTGCGATGTCTAGATCAGAAAGAAGCTAAGCATGCCATGACTAAATTCCACGGTAGGCATGGCACAGGACACGAATCAGCAGATTATTTGACTCATCAAATCCTCAGATCAGGATATTATTGGCCCCATGTGTTCAGGGATGCACATCAACACGTTAGGACGTGTCATACATGTCATACTTTTGCATCAAAGGAGCGTAATCCAACAATGCCTCTACAACCAGTATATGAGGTAAGACCATTTTCCCAATGTGGGCTGGATTTTGTTGGTGTAATTAATCCTAATTCTTCTGCAGGACACAAATTCATCCTAACTACTATGGACTATTGCGCCCATTAGACTGAGGCTCAACCATGCAAGAACAACACCACTGATGTGGTTATCAAATTTCT
Organism: Sequoia sempervirens; assembly: GCA_007258455.2. Taxonomy (NCBI): domain Eukaryota; kingdom Viridiplantae; phylum Streptophyta; class Pinopsida; order Cupressales; family Cupressaceae; genus Sequoia; species Sequoia sempervirens. Next base: position 50,883,450 of record VDFB02000003.1, on the reverse strand, counting down.
CACTAAAAAAATTGTTACCAGGTTTGGAGTGTCGTTCGCCCTGGTATGTGACAATGGCCCTGCCTTTTCATCTGCTGAATTTATACAATGGGCTTACGAACATAAAATTATCTTGAAATATTCCTCTAAATACTATCCCCAGGGAAATGGTGTAGTGGAATCTACTAACAAGAATTTGTTAGAAGTGATAAAGAAGTTACTTGAAAGTAATCCTAGAGACTGGAATACCCAGTTAAGATTTTCCTTATGGGTAGATCGAACTCGTATTAAGGTTTCCCTAGGAAGTTCCCCTTTTAAACTAGTTTATGGCCAAGATCCGATTTTCCCCATACACTTACAGATACCTATTCTTAAGTTCATGCAGGAGTTTTATACAAGAGATGACTGGATTGAGGTAAGACTAAATAACCTTTTGAACATGAAAGAACAGAGAGATGCTGCTCTACAACAGTTTTTCAAGCATCAAGCTATTGTAAAATGTTGGTTTGAAAAAAGAGCTAAGATTAAGGTGTTTAGAATCTCAGACCTGGTGTTGTTGTGGGACAAGGCTAAGGAGAAAAAGGGTGATCATCAGAAATTTGATAGACTCTGGCTAGGTCTGTATCAAGTGGCTGAGATCTTGGGTGAGAACGCTTTTCGTTTGAGCACCTTGATAGGAGAACCTGTTCCATTGCCAGTCAATGGGAAGTTTTCTCAAGCATTACTTTAGCTCATAAAGGTTTGAGTTTCTGAATTGGTTGTATATATGTATTTTGTGTAATTAATGGTTATTTTCTTCCTTTTTCTTGTTTGTTTGTTGTTTCTTTCTTTCTTTTTGTTTCCTTTGTTGTTTTGTGTCTATTTTTGTCTTCTTTGGGGATTCTCTTTTCTTTCCATCTTAAAACATTGGGGTTGAACATATTCAAAGAATGTTGTGGGCACTAGGAGAGAAATTGGTTTAGGCATTTTTGGGCATATATGCCAAAATATTTTGTTCTAAAGCTCATGCCTTATGGTCATTTTAGCATGATTCTGAAGGTTATTAGGAGTAAGGTATATTGTAGATAACCTCCTGAACTATCATTCACAAAATAGATAAAAAATCTGACTATTAAGTGCCTATTCATCTCAGGGTGATTATATTTTCGATTCAAGTGAAAAATCTGTTTCCCCAAAATTGTCATGGCATCCACTGTAGTTCTCAACCCACAACTCAGACTATTAAAGTCTTTGTATTAAGGAGGTTTTTGAAAAGAATTTTCACAAGGCCTGTAAAAGAAATAAGAAAAAGAGAAGCACTAAGATAAAAAAGGAAAACTCAATACAAAATGGGTAATTCAAGTATCTCTATCGGGGCTATGGACGCCTGACTGGCAGTAGAGCAATGCTTTGAGAGAACTAGAGGTATCTCCATCGAGGCTATGGATGCCTGACTGGCAGCAGAGCAATACCTAGGATTTCATTGCATGACAGTTGAAGGACTCAACCCATGTAGCTTGGATCGTAGATATAGTTGTTTAGGTGTGGAGAAAGCTCAAATAAAGAAGGATGCACCATAACCATGCACACACTCAGATTCAAGCAGTAGTCTATGTTGGTTCTACATCTAATATTTCAACTCAACTTTACTTCAATATTATGATCACACTTAAGTTAACATGTCTCATGAATTATAAGTTTTGGGGTGATTGAATTCTTCAATATCTTAAAAATGGGTAAACCATTTTCCCCAGTTGAGTTGCCATTTGTTATGCCTTGCATAACCACCCCATTTTATTGTATTTTGGAACCAAATGGGTCCCCCTTTTCTTTTGTTTTGGTCGTCTTTGGTTGTTTGGTTGGGTCTTAGGAGTTCTTTGTTTTTGCTCCTAAGTCTGCCTTTTGTTCTGTCGGAGGTGGGTCCAGAACCAAATCTAGACATGGAACTATTTCAGGGTTTCTAGTTCGGATATGGTCCTGACTCCGACTCTACCTTCTCTTTTGTTTCATTTTTTCTTTATTGGTTGTTTTTCACTAACACTTGGGTTGGTCCATCCTCCTGTTTGTTGGGCGTTTCCTTGTGTTTTCTTTTGTTTGCTCGCGTAGGATCGGAACCGGGATTGGAACTCACATGGGAAGTTTCAAGTTTCCATGTTTTTGTTCCCGTCCTGACTCCCCTTTCACTCTTTTTTCTTTATTGCTTTCTTTGTTGTTTGGGCCAGGTCCAGTGTTCGCTCTGGTCCCGCTTCCCTTGTTCTTGTGTTTTTCTTTTCCTCTTTGTCGGGACCGGATATAGAATTTGAATCGAACTTCAAACTTTGTGAAGTTCCATTTCGGTTTTTTCTCTGCCTCTATCTTCGTTTGTGGCTTTCGGTCGGTCTTTTTGTCAGGACCAGATTCAGGGTTGGAAATGAAATATGGAACTTTGTGTAGTTTCTCTATCTTGTTCCCGACCCGGCTCCGCGTCCACCTTACCTTTTGATGTTCTGTGGACTTGACTTAACTTTCTGTTTGCGTCATTGGCTCCGTCTCCGATCTACCACATTTATGGCATTAAATGCAGCTTGTTGGCACGTGTGAATTTTTTATTAAAGGTTTAATTATGCTTAAAATGCCTCATTGTTATTATTATGCAAAAAAATTTAAGCAAATTATGGCCAGGAAAGTCTCGAGAGAATTGATTTGATCGCGGGGGCGAATTGCAGAGCAAATCTTGGCGAATTTCTAGTCAATCTTAAGGAGCGTTTTGAGGTAGGTTTATTTTGCTTTTCGTTCTTCCATTTTGTTCTTTCGCTTCTGTCATTTTAGCATATTCACAGGAGGGTTTATTCTATGAATTTATTCGCTTGGTTGGTGTATGTTTTTGTTATTTTCTTTATGTTTGCTTGTTTCTTTCTTTTCCGTTCTGTTGCATTTCGTTGGGTTTATTTTTTTCGTTTGTCATTTTTTCGTTTGTTGTTTGTTCTACTGTCACTTTCGTGATAGGTCCGTTTTGTCGTGCTCTGGTTTGGACTAGGGTTTCTATTTTGAAGGGGTTTCCTTGCTTGGGTAATGAATTTCATTTTTCGGACCCTGTTCTGGTTTTCCCGCATCAGATTTGGGTTATTCGTACAAATTTTCCGTTGTGCCCTAGTTTTTGGAAATGATGTATCGACCGAATTAGGGTTTTGCAATATAACCTTTTTTCATGGTTTTAATGACTTTTGTATGGAGGAATTGTTGGAGTGTTAAATTATGCTATTTCTAGTTTTCGTTGGGGCCCATATGACCTAGGGTTTATTCGTTCATATGACCGCCTTGTTTTAAATACTCTCAGTTTACTGGAATTGATCCGCTCCCATTCCTTATTATGATGTCACTATGTCTTTACTCTTGGTCAGAACCGGGTCCAGGGAGGAAGTTGAACTTGGTAGCTTACTTTTGTTTCTGGTTTGATTCCCGTTCCAGTCCCGCCTCCGATCATGTTTTGGTTCTCATTCCGGTCCCGCCTCTAACTGTTTTGTTCCTTGTCCAGTTTCGATCTCGGCCCTGCCACATGTAAGAAATATCCTTTATTCCTAATACTTCTACGGTTCCGCCTCCGATAAAGGCATGGTTTGAGCAAGTAAATGTTATCTTAGGAGGATGGGGTAGTGGTTATATGATTGACTAACTTAGATACTTTGTTCATCTAATATAGGGAATTGCTGTAGGTATTAAGAGATGTTGGGAGTATCAGATGAGGCCTCTCAAAGGAGCCAGCCAGGTGAAACTTCATGGCAATGAGTTACGCCAAAGAAGATCAAAGTGGAACAACTCCCATATACCTTCAGATGTAAGCATAGGGAGGTAGTCCTCACAGCTAGCAAAATTGACTCTAACTGGACTGATATTACTGACACCAATTTGGGTCCTTTTAACTATGAAGAATTGCATGAGGAGACATTCATTGAGGACCAGATCATAGGAAGGACATAAAGGATTGTTCAGTCAGGACTGGCACATGTTGCATTCTTTCCCCTATCTGTCTAATGTCTGGAGTTGATTCTTGCAGCAGCTAGAGCATATAATCCAACTACTAGGCAGTGTGTGGATGTAAAAGGGTAATGTTATTATTGACTTCATGCCTTAAATGATCAAATTCTTGTTTCATATACCTAATCCCAAGAATCCTAAGTAATTGAACGAGGCAGAGGCTCTGAAGCTTTACAGTGATAACAAGGAGAGGAATAAATTTCATATGAATAAGATTTGGATGAGGGTGGAGAAGAAGTCTCTGACCAAGCTTCCAGACTAGCCTAAGAGGGTGGAGTTTAGTAAAGAAATTGGAGATATAATCATGTTCCTCTCTAGGGTGTTTGGTAAAAGGGATGCTTCACTATTTAAAGAATGGATGTTTCCTTTCATTCAAACTATTTTGGATGGGAGGAAACAATTGGATTGGGCAATGATAGTATCAGACAACATTCACATTCATATGATAAAGGTGAGAGAAACCAAGTGTTTCTTTATGACCTCCTATGTCATTTATGTAGCTGCCCATGTGGGGATTTTTCCCGAACTTCAAACAGTTGGTATATTAGGGGAAGCCCAAGGACAGAAGAAGGTCTAGGAGTATTATAACCAGCTCACCTTACAGGAATCAGAGCAACATTATAGAAGGGTTAATGATGCCTTTCTTTATGTCATTATTAACAAGCATAATGGGGATACAGGGTATAGGCTTAGTAGGGAGGCAATGGCTTTTGTGAATGAATGGGGCCATTGGTTTATCCAGTACCCCACATTCACCTATTTCAGGTTAGCAGGATTTGATGGTCACCCCAATTTTCTACCTAGATGTTGTGGTGATAGGATCATTTTAATGGAATTTATTTATCAAGCCTTGGCTGTGGATCTCAAGTTTAGCAACAAACATAAGACTGGGTCCCATTAATTTCCAATGAAGTTGGGAGCCTTTTTCTATCCACACATTCAGGCAGCTAAGACTGTTTGTGATGAATTAGTTTATTTGAAGTTCAACCTATACACGGATAGGAAATTCTATGACCCCAAACATAAGATGAGGGCTTTGCTCCCCGGTGTCTTTGAGAAGCATTTTAATCTATTGGAAGATTTTTGGGAGGACTTGCAAGATGAGTATGATCATAGGAAGAGGAATTATGAAAGGATACCTATCCCACTTATGATTGAGTTTGGGATAAAGGAAGACATTTCAGAAGCATTGGTCTATGATGGGATAGTTTTGGATCCCGGGTATGATGCAAACAAGATTGGAACTAAGGATATTGATCCAATAGATTGGAATGCAAATGAGACAATTGACATAATGCAGATTGCAAGACCAGTGCTTGATAGGAGTATTCAATGGGTGAGTTTGAGAGCTAATCATACTAAGGCTACATCATCTAACAAGAGGAAGGTTGCGGGTACCACCCAAGGATATAAAAGAGAAAAGAGAAGGATGGCGCCTAAGGAACCTTTAGAGTTTATGCCTTCTAGTGTACAAGAAGAGGAGGCAGTTCCTCAAAACCTTCCAGAGGTACAAGAAGATGAAACAACTACGAAGGTGGGTGCTTCTGCATCTGCTACAGGGGAGGCATCTACTCAGCCCTCTGAGGCACAAGAATTAGGCCAAGAATCACGAAAGGGAGCTCTCCATAGTGAAGCAAAAGTTTTATAGAAAATGGAGGGTCAAATTGAGATACATAATATTGAAACAGATTCATAAAAGACTGCATCTGATAAAGAGCATCCAACATTAACATTTTTTGATATGATAGATGATGCAGGGACTGAGCACGTATTGCCTGAGGAAGATCAATGGAAACTCTTTAAAGAGGATGCTAAGGCACAAGCTGAGGCATCAACTAAGCAATAGGAAGAGGATGCTAAGGCACAAGCTGAGGCACCCGCCAAGCAACAAGAGGAGGAGTCCAATGCTAAATCTGAATTGGCAGTCAAGCAGAAGGAGTTGGAAGATACAGTGAAGGTCGATGAGTTAGCTCAATAGCAACAACAAAAGGAGCAAGAGCTCAAAATTCAAGAAGAAAGGGATAGGTTGATAATGCAACAGAAAATTCATGATCTTGAAGAAGAAAAGGCTTAGCAAAGAAGAGAAAAAGAAGCTATTGAAGCTAAGCTCAAGTAACAAGAATAGGCTTATAGGAAAAGGGAAGAGCAAGAGCATTTAAAAAGAGAAAGAGAGGTTGCTAAGATTGTTGAACATGCGAAGAAGTCCAAGGAGGCATGGGACTATGTTGAAGAGCTGAAGAAGCAGCAGGATGAAATGTTAGAAAAGAAGAAAATAGAAGAGGAATGCTTAAAGCAGGAGCTAGAAGCTAAAAGAGTGCAAGAGCAAAAGGATAAAGAGGAAGCAGAAAGGTTAGCACAGGAAAAGGAGCAAAGTGATCAACAAAATGTGCAGGAGGTTGATTCTCAACCGGGGCCTACATTGTTACAACCTTTGTCTTCCACTAATGTTGCTTCTTCTTCAGCCCAGGCATCCACTACTCCTATTGCTCCTACTTGGCTAAAACTGGACTTAGAGAAAAAAACAAGTTCAACCACAACCGTTGAATTGGGAAGAAATGATGAAAGAAATTGGGAAAGAGAAACCTAAGAAGAAGGCCTAGGTTCTTCACTCCACTAGGCCCACTGATGTTGGAGAGATCATTGTTGAATGTGTCGTACCTGTAATGGAGAAGAGTCGTGATGACATGCAAATCACTAATTATCAATTTGGGGCAGTAATTTGGGAAAGCCTACAAGAAACCAACAAATGAGTTTGATTGATATTGTGGCCTCTTCAACCAAAACCCGAATGATCAAGGATAAGCAAAGGAAGGATGAGCTTAAGGCTCAATTGGATCAGCTCCATGGTTTCTTGAAAGATGTTTCTAGTCCCATTTCTCAACATGTTGCTCTTCCTGAATCCCTAGTTTTTTTAACAAAGAGGGAGGCAGATGATTTGATTCAGATGAAAAGAAAGGTGGGGATGATATATAAATGGTTGGATAATCTCAACCAGGAGGTTGATGATGTTCCTGTTGAAGGATATAAGATTCATAAAGCTGCTCTTGAATTAGCAGAAGATCTAGACCAGCAGGCTAAGGATTTGGACAAGCAGGATGATGAATATAAGGAATATGTTAAAAGGCTTGAAGACGTCAGCAAAGTGCCCAAATCCAACTTGATAGAATATTCAATTCTTGAGCTTGGTGATGAAGATTTTGTGGAGAAAACTGTGAGCATCATAACATACAAGTCTAGGGCTATGCATGGACATCAAGAAGAAGTCTGAGAAATGAGTAAGGACTTGAATCAACAGATGATTGAGTTAGAGGCGGTTGTAGCCATTTTAATCAACTTAGATTCCTCCAACAAAGAAGGCCTATCTTTGGATAAACTAAGGGAGAAATGGAGGGGTAGGTTTGAGGAAATCATGCAGAAGGGAGATGATGGGGATAATTTATTGTTAGATCAATTTATGGATATCCGAGAGGAGGTAAGAACAGCCAGAAAAGAGCTAATCAAGCTAAAGGAAATGCAAAGTTTGGTTTCCGCAGAGTTTGAAAGAATCAAATTTGAAGGTGATTTGTTAGATGGGCCGGATTCAAATACTCTTGTACAGGTGTTCTCCAGTTTTGACAAGTACATTCTTGAGCATTCAGTTTAAAAGTGACTGACTCTTTTCACCATGCTCTATCTGCTCTTCTCCTCTTTTTGTGGATTTTGACATAAGTTCTACTCTGAGTTTGATCCGTGGGTTTCATTTTCCTCTTGGAGTATCACATTTCATTTTTTGTACAACAGAGTGATCAGCCTTGAAAGCAAGGGTTCTTGAGTCTACTTCTGCGCTTAGTTTCAACTCCATGAATGGTGGATCTTGATTCATAATTGAGAAATTTGTGCATGTGGCACCCTATATGTATTTTTAGAATCTATTTTGTAAGGGTCGGCTAATTGAAGAAAGATTAGCCACCTGAGGATAAAGATAGAAACTAGATCTAGGATTTCAAAGTTTTAGAAAGATACTTTAAAAGGTTCAGTAAAGCTTGATTATTTTACAGTTTTCATACGTTTTCATGCCATGATTTTCAAAGTTTGGATCCATTTTGATAAGGTTAATGGTACTTGATAAATCCATACGCCAGTGATTTTGTATGCTTAATTTTTCCTTATTTGATGAAAGTTAATAGAAGGAACTGGATTCAAGATCATATCATTGGATTATCAGTGAATTAAATTGTTATGGTATTCATTTGATCTGTGTTTTGGATGATGAGTGAATGATTTGTTTGAAGTAAGTTTAGTGAACGTTGATGATATCTGAATTAGCATTATGGATGTATGTAGTAGCGTAGTTTATTCTATGGATTGCATCTTGTTGTAGTTGTGGTTAGGTAGAATGAACACTCATTGTTGATCTGCATGTCTGGATACGTAAGGATTTTATTCATGTTTCTTTGATTTAAAGTTGTGTTTCATCTTTTTCTTTTATTTAAAACCCCCCAAACGTAGACTACCTGATGTTATGCATTCTTGTTCTTTGTTACCAACAAAGGCCCCTTGAACATTTTGGTTATATCAACCACTGAGTGAAATCAGCATAATCGATAACCGATTACCAGGACCTTGGGAGTTAGATCTCCATGTGTTATCTTTCTCTTTCAGGAGAAATAGAATAGTAATATTTTGTTTAATGTTGTTGTGCTGTTTTGACCATCAACAGTTCCCTATCAAGATTGAAGCAACTTTTAGTAGAGTCAGAGGCTCCAGGGGACCCTGTTCTAACATCTTTCTTGTCGACGGGACAACAGAGGAAGAATTATTATTAGTGCCAGAATCCTCATAATGAGGAGAATATTCAGAATACGAAACAAGGTTTTTGATAGGTAGATTCTTTCCAACACCTTTGGCTTTAGGAGTAGAGCTTCCAGGCTTAGAAGCAGGGTAGACTTTAACAGACTGCGGATTATGGATTTGGGTTTTCTTTCCAGTCTGGACAGAGGGCGGATTTAGGACCATCCTTACCGGGTCAAATTGCATTTATTTTCCAAACAACTAGGTTCAGTGTCATCCTCCTTGGATGTCGAAGAGGCGTCCAGGTTAGTAGGGGCCGACATATTTTGAAAATGTTCAAAAATTAACCTAATCAGACCAGTATGTAATATAGGATATCTTTTAGGGTTTTTCTTATGGTCTTCCAAACTCTTTCTTAAGGAACAAAGTAGATAGTAGGGGAGAGAAACCCTGACCTTATAACAAAAATGATTGAGCAAGGCAAAGTGATAGCCATAGACCCTAGTGAAACGACCATCCAGGGTGATATACTCCATAATGACGTGAAGAACTTTTCTCTAGAGAGCTTTAATGGTGTCGGCCTCAAAGTAACTATTGGAAACTTTCACCAATTTTATTTTTTCCTTGTCTTCTTTGGAAATCTGACCACCGCTTCATTAGAGAAAATCTGTCCCGAAAAAAATTGTTTCCTTCAATGGACATACTAGTCACTTCAGCAATGATATTTTCATCAAGCTTAACTTTCATGCCAAAAAGGGTTATTTCCCCATTGTCCCAATTCTTCTCAAAATGCTCTATAGCTTCCTGATTAGACCCATGGAGTTTTTCCAGAAAAGGGAGTAAACCCCCACTTTTAACTTTGTTCCACGCTTTAGTGTTTCTTGTGTGCATCTCGAAGTTGTCTGGCTCAACTCTTTTTCTATCTCCTCCCATTTTAGCAAGCACAATAATGTAGACAGAGACAAAATCTTGACTCAAAATGGTCCTGCCAAACCTGTGAGCCCACAAAGCATGTTGAGCAAGCTTACAGGATAAGCTAATTATCTCGACCCCATTCTATCATCATTAATGAGGTGACACACATCTTTCCCATGTGACACATTATAGTTCAATAAGGCTCGGACATTAACACCTAAATCACTAATGTTCAACCAAGTGCACTGTCCTTTGCTTTTAACCCCTTCATTCACAAAAATGTCTACCACAACATTGGCTTCTCTATAGGCATGGGATATCTTTATATTATCAAACTTAGCTAAGGTCGAAATAGCATCATCAATCCAAGACTTTATGGTCCACGAGGGGGGACCTACCTAAAAGATATTCAATAATATTTTTTGAGTCCCCTTCAAGCCAAAGGTTTTTAAAATTCAGACTATGAGCCAAATTTATAACATGAAAAGCTCTATTAGCCTCAGCTAAGTGATTGGTTTGTGTTCCAAGGGGTGTGGCAATCGCTCCAAGAAAATTGCCAAAAGAATCCCTTATAACTCCGCCGCATCCTGCCGCCCCAGGATTACCTTTAGCCGCCCCATCAAAGTTGGCTTTGATCCAACCATTAGGCAGAAAAGTCCAATAGACACCCTCCCTATCCTTCTTAGCATGTTTAGGAGCACAGGAAATATCAAAACTAATATTCCATTCCTTAGTAATCGTAAGATCATAGGAAGAACAAGCCACTTTCTCGGTGTTACAAACCTTCTGGGGGATAGCATTGAAATTTTGTTTCATTAATCTGATTATTTTATCAAACACAATGACCATCAAAGATTCTTTATCTCTATAAATTCTATTGTTTCGTTCTTTCCATAGACCCCAAGCAACATGAGGGAAGGAAAAATCCCACAGTTTTCGAAGTGCTGGGTTGTGGGTAGGGGCTTTCCATTGGATGAAGAAGTCTTCAATTGACGAGGGAAACACCCAAGATAATTGCCAATAACAGAGGAATTTTTCCCAAATCAAGGCAACAAAAGGACAATGAAGAAACAAATGACAAAATGACTCTACTTCCATCTTGGAGAGATAACATCTATTGGGTATTTGAAAGCATCGCTTGCAAAGATTATCAACTGTGAGCACTTTGTTTTGAAGTAGGATCCAGAAGAAGATGTTGAATTTAGGTACCAGGTGTTTGATCCAAGCATTCGACGAGAAGGGAGGAGGAACCTGGGAAGAAGACAGCCTAGCAAGAAGCCGACGAAACAAAATAGTTGCCTGAGGATTCATCTTTCCAAAAAAGACGTCTTCCGTCTGATCATGGAAAAGTCTGACAGCCAACATAGATGATTGAACATGAGCAAGAGCCTGACTAACAAGACATAGATCCACCCATTTTCCATTCATCCAATAATCTTTAACATACAAACCAAATAGAGCTTTACAAATCTCAGCCCACCCACTAAAAGGTTCAATTTTGGTAAGGGGCTCATTAAACAACCATCTATCCTCCCAGAATCTTGTTTGGTTTCCACTCTTGACTTTCCAACCCACTCCTGTTTCAACAACTTTTCTACCAGTAATCATGTTATTCCAACAGGTTGAGCCTTTGGGTAGATGATGGGATTCCTTCATGATTATAAGAGAAATGTTATTCTCCAAATATTTTCTTGTTAGGATATCAGTCCATTCCCCTAAGGACAAAAATAGCCTCCAAATTTTTTTAGCAAGAAGAGTCTTGTTAACCATCCTGATTTTTCTTTGGTACATTGATGTTACTATTCTCAAAAAATAAATTTACAAGCCTCTCTAATGCTCCATTCCCTGAAGTATGCCCAATTAGATATGCTTCTATAGAAACAATAATCTTCAAACAATCTCAATTTGTGTAAAAGATTCGCTTTACAAAATATAATGTAGCTTTTCAAACAACGCAACAAGCAATATTAAAGTGTGTTGTGACTTGATCCCATGGTAACTTTTATTGCCACTTCCTTCTCTTCACTTTTTCCTTTCTCATGCAGTGTTTGTATCTTCTTCAAGACATATAACTCATTCAATGGCCTTCTCTTATGTCTTATGGGCAATTTCTTGAGAAATTTCCACAAAAGAATCTTTGCATAGATCCACTTTGTGGAGTTTAAAATTGTTTCCACTACTAGAAACTAGTTATTTGTACTCAATCTTCATGCCATTAAGAAAACATAAAGTATTTGATGAGCCTTTATCTACCTTCCATGTATCTCCAAAATCAGGGGATTTCAACAAAATTATCCTGTGTAAAAGATCTGCTCTCTCACTATTATGTAACCATTCAAAAACCTTGCAAGATTTAAATAATGCTATGGCTTCATCCCGTGAGAATATAGGTGAAACACCACCTTCATCCAGTTGATGGAAGAGCCCATATCCTTTGCTAGAAAATACTTGTGAAGAGCTTATATCTTCAAATGTTTGTGAGAATCCCTCTCATCTGCAAGACTCTATGTTTGAAAAGAATTTTTAATATTGCACTCACAAGCCATGAATCAATATTTAAAATATGTGACTCAGTTATTATATTCAGATGCTTGAGTGTTATCCTCAAGAGTTCCTCCTACATGATGAATTGCAAACTAGAAATCATTTAAAATAGCCATTGATGAATTCTAATACCCCATTCAACAATTTCAACACTTAAAACATCAAAATAGTGTGATGCATGTTGGGTCCCCATGTGGGACCGGATAAAAAGATTTTTCATTTTGAAACAAGTTTCACTTTGAATTGATATAAGGCTACTTGCATATGCATCTGAAGTGAAAAGATGAATTGGGTTTCCATTAAAACTTTCTTTCTGACATTTTTGAACAGTGATCAAAACTGATCAAGTAGGAAGTTGGAATTGCCCTGGGAAACTAGTCAAATGACCTCTTCAAGTCATGAAAATTTACAAGCATGCAATAATTTGACCCAAGAATGGAGTGTAACAAATGTCTCAACAAAACAAGTCACAAGATGAAATATATTCAACATCAAAGTGGCCTACTCAGACTTTTTTGCAACTGTTGTTTAAAACCAATTAAAGCTCACCAAGTTGCTACTTTGAAAAAATACCAAACCATCTCTTGGGGAACTACCACTAGACATACTAGGTCATTTGGGTACACTGAGTATGTGTGTAAGATAATTTTACCTGAATCATCATTCTTCAAAAGATATTGAGGGTCAAACTTGACCTTGAAATGTTTTGAAAAATGCAGATGCAAAAAATGAACAAATTGCATTTGCTTTTGACCTCGAAAAAATAGCAAATCAGATCATGAGGCTCTAAAATTGGACTAGGGAGCATATGAATGTGGGGAGAATAAAGTGCAACAATCCATTTGACATGAAAATCATCCAATTGCAAAATATCAACTCAAACATGAGGCCAACTCGCAGGATTGACAATATGCAAACAACAAAAATTTCAGAGCCCTCCAGCTTCACTTTTCAAAACACTATAAAAAATCATTACAGGAGGCTAAAAACTGACATTCCTATTCACATATGTCACATGACTATGCCCATGAAAGGAATTTTCATGAAAAATAAACTAGCCCCAAATGGTGACCTTGCAAAGTAGGTCACTTGGGCAGATTTTGCAGGTGTAATTCTGAGTGTGCAAATTAAAATTTTCAACATATGCACTCAAAATTTGAAAATTTTGAAGGTTTCATTAGTGACTCTAACTGGGGATGCATGCCCCTTGTGGGAATGGTGAGAATCCAAATCTTCGGGAGACTAGACCAAGTGCCAGAACATTGGGTAATGGAGTCTTTATCAAAATTTTAAACCATATTTGATGGCCCTAGGCCACCAAATGAAAATAAGAACCCATGTTTGCCTCTATCAAACCCTAGCCTGTTGAAGGAACTGATTTTACTCAACCCACATTTACCTATTCCATACCATTACAAAAAGTATATCACTTTTCTCACAAGCAGGAATATGTGGATGCCCTTGAGGTATACTAGATTACAAACAATTTTACTAGCATTCTTCTCAATTTTTCTGAGTATATTATTGCCAATGTAATCCTAGTCATTCTACATTGTATTATCTGGCACAAACTAAGAATTCTCATTATCACATGACATGTCTCCATATTGAAAATAGCATCCTTCACTTTGCATTTAATTGTCATGCTCTACTGAAAAATCTCCCAATTGAATTGGGAATTGAAAGCATTCATATTCTTCTAAATAGTTATTATCATGATATTCCTCTTTATCTGCTACACTTGTTTCAAATGTGAAACATTCATATCTAACACCTTCCAAAAACTTATAAATGTGTTGGTTTGTTTAATCAAGACCATACTCTAACTCTATATCAAGTGTATCATTAGAATTCTCAACAAAAAGTGGATTGTCTCTACACCAATAAGGGTCATCATTCCTTATCTCTAGTGAAGATGGAAGTTGATCAAATAAGGGATTTTCCCTTAAATTCATTTTTTTTATAAAAACCTTTACCTCCTCAGCATTAATGTCTAAATCTTTCATATCATCATTGTATTCAAAATTATTAAAATAACTAAAAGAGCATATAGATAGATTTACAGCTTCATTCTTTTCATCAGTGGTTAACATCTCTGACTCATATTTTGAAAAATATTCACAAGAACAACATTGTTCCTTCTGAAGCAAACATGTGTTCTCATCATTATCAACATATTCCTCATCTGCAACAAATTCTTATGTCTCTTCTTCATGAGGACAGTCAGAATCAATAGAAAATTTACCATACTCAATGCCATCATCATTACTACAGCAAGAGGACTTATCAATATTTCAACTATGTTCAGGATTTTCAGACTGAATGCTCAATATTACCTCTCCCATAAGAGCATACCTGTACTAGAATCATCACAAAAATTAAAACCATTCTTTTCATTTGCTCCATTGAGGTATTTATCTTAAACCTTTACTCTACTCTCTTCTTCATGTGATATCTCATTTCTTCACTCATACAGAGTAGTAGAATCATTATCATCACAGGTTGAAAACATGATAGTTTCTTGATGATCATCTCTAATCTATTCAAAAAGAGAAAAGTATTCACACACTTGGTCAAGCCTAACAGGCTTCAACTACTTTGGTAGAGCACTCAAACCTGGTTCATAAGATTCATAAAATAAATCAATGCACACTGGATTTTCAGGACTGTGACACTCAAGAATTCTAGCCAGAGTATCCATAAATCTTGCATAGAGATTATATGATGATTCTCCTTCATGTTTCCTGATGCACGATAGGGCTTGAACAGAGACCATATGATCACAAATGGATGCAGCTTCTTGACAATTTGTTTGGAGCTCTATGTGATCAGCATTATGGAATGATGTGTAAGTTGAAACAGTAGGGGTGTAAGTGTTCTGACCTTCATTGTCAATTTCTGACTTACACCTTTCATCAACATTTGGTGCCTCAAGGCAATAAACACTTGTAGACAATAACTCCTTTGCATTCCATATTTCAAGTTGTTTTCAATGTTCATGGCCATCCCATATGCCTGATGCAAGGTTTTAGGATCCTTATCTCTCAGCAAATAGTTCACCTCATTATCAAAAGCTCCCAAATAAACAACTAAACATACTGCATCACTTAGTCTCAAAAAATTAGGAATATCCCTCAATGCTTTAGCAAATCTCTAGTTAAATGTTGGGAGCAGCTCGTCCTCTTCTTTCTCAATGCTCATAAATTTATTTAGCAAA
Organism: Sequoia sempervirens; assembly: GCA_007258455.2. Taxonomy (NCBI): domain Eukaryota; kingdom Viridiplantae; phylum Streptophyta; class Pinopsida; order Cupressales; family Cupressaceae; genus Sequoia; species Sequoia sempervirens. The sequence goes on along the minus strand of VDFB02000003.1, from coordinate 50,868,032 downwards.
GAACTAGCATTCATTCTTTCACCAAATTGCTCCATGAACACTACTTTGAACTCTACCCAAGAATAGATAGATCATGTTGGTAAATCAGAGAACCAATCTCTTTAATCTCCCTTTAGGGACTAAACAAACAACCTCATAATCACATCCTCATGATCAACTTCGTAATCATCCATTAGATTATTGACTTCTTGTAGATGCTTTCTTACTGATTCACTCTTTGTACCACTGAATTTTGGTAACTTATCTCTATTGTCAGATGGAATAACATTTGGGTAACCATTAATGCCATCAAAATTTATGGCCATGTACCCTTTCAATGCTGAAACATCTTTTTATTACATGACAGGGGTTGCACACTAGGATGCATAGGTTGATGATACATTTTCTTAAACCTTTACAAGCCTTTTCGTATCAACTTTGCAGTTACATAGGGAAACTCAGACTTCTTGTACAACATGATCTTAAGCTCTTATAATGCAAATTTTTATCACTACTTGCTTAAGAACTTCTAAATGGGTTTCTTAAAAAATATTGCAAACTTCACTTCATAATAGAAACTTGAAAACTAGTAACACAGAAGTATGTCTAATAATCACTACTATTCCCTTTCTTAGCGCTTATTTTCACTCAATAGGGAATTCAATTTTTTCAAGTCTTACAAATATGGTTCTCATATACAGGTTTATGCTTCTTCAAAACCAAAATATGGAGAATACCTGGATGTGTTGGAGCTACTATAGATTCTTCTTCCTGACTGGAAATATTGGTAGATCTTAAACTTCTCTTCACATCTTCATCATGTTCCTTTGATAGAGTTGCCATATCTCTTCACAAAGGACTGGACTTCAAGAAGTATGAAGCTCCTTTAAAGATGAATTCCTTCTAGGTATTTTCCCACAATATAGTCACACATATATTCTTTTAAATTGCTACAAATAAATCACTTCCAGCTATGAAAACTTTTTATCTGAACCAAATGTTCAAATTCAACAAATCCTTGACTCTGTGATGTAATAGTCTGCAAATAGACATTCAAAGTCCTCCCCAACAGAGTTGCTAATTTTTTGGTTCTCAAATCAATAGATGCAATGAGTCATAAAGAGTAACCACTCTCTCATATTTAGACTCAGAGATTGATCTACCAACGAACAAGATTCAGTCAAACAGACTAAAATCTTCTACACTTCAAGCTCTGTTAAACCTAGGAGGGTAATCCCTACAGTATATTTATAGATACTTGTGTGTCAAAGTATCAAATGCACTGTTAATAGATGATTCTCCTCAAATTGCTTGAAAGACATAGTACCTTTAAGGTGTGGCTGACCTTCATGGTAGTGTTTAATTCAAACCTGAGAGATGTATAACATTAAATTCCACACACAAACAAAATGAGCTTGATAAGTAATTTGATTTAAAAAATGTAGTTCCTCATAAGTAGTTTCAGGAAACTACAACATTAAGAGACCAATGGCATATCCCAGGGTGGAGTCATCTAAAACATGTAATTTGAAAGCTAACACATCATTCAATCTGTCATAATCATACCTATCAGATGATGCATTACACCATTGATATCAACAACTAAACTAGCCATACTTAGCAATCCTAGCACATAGCTGCATAAAACAAACAAACATATAGGGAAAGACAATAAGTTAAATAATAGCAATATTTGATTACTCATATTCAAAATCTATGCAATGTGAAACAATGGAGACAACTAGTTAAGAATAGTATGTCATTTGCATTCAAATATGACTATATTGTAATTACATTCTTCATTACAAAACTCAAACTACTCTAGAAATCTGAAAAACTAGCATTATACACTTGAACCCTTGTTACTACAAATTAACTCATTCTTTGGATGCTCAGAGTAATAACATAAAACAAACATACAGGGAAAGACAAGAAGTTAAATAATAACAATCTTTGATTACTCATATTTAGAATTTATGCAATGTGAACAATGGAGACAACTAGTTCAGAATAGTATGTCATTTGTATTCAAATATGACTATACTATAATTACATTCTTCATTACAAAACTCAAACTACTCCAGAAATCTAAAAAACTAGCATTATACACTTGAACCCCTGTTACAAAAGTGTTCCCATGAAAACCAAAATGTGCAACCTTTCTTACAAATGAGAGAAGAAGAAGAGATATATAGAAGGAGCGAAACCCTAAAGGGTATGTGTAGGATCATCATAGAAAAAACAGGCCCTTAAGTGGCGAAAAAATTTAGAAAAATCAGAGTTAGGCAACTTGACATAAAAATTTGAATAAGTTATCTATATTATTTCAAAAATATGTAAGAATAGAATCTGTAGCAAAGTGAATGTAGTTTCTAAACTACTAGATTTTTTTTTTTAAATCTATTTGGTGAAAATTTGAAATTTCAATGTAGTAGCACTTAAATTTCAAAGAAACAATAAGAAGTAGGTTTCTCTGACCACCCTAACCACAATAAAATGATAATATATTTTTATAATATTTTAGATATAAGTAGAGGACTCATGTCCCAATGTGATGCATATTTTTTTGTAATTTTTTTCCAAGTAAATAATTAATTATGAATTTTTTATTACAACTTTTAAAAAATATAAAAAACTTGTATGTCTGACCACCTTAACTTGGTCAAAACTTCATGAAATTCATTTTTTTTAATCCTATAGTACACGAAACATAGAATGTGACACATGTTTCAGATTCAAAAAATGTGATATTGTTTGTAAGCTATAGATGTTTTTCAATCAACCTATCAATCAAGACTTTAGTCTTAATTCAAATAGAAAATGAATAATAATTATTTATTAAATTCAAAGGAAATAATAATTTATATTGGTAGAAAGCTAAGAATCTCCTTTAAAAATCCTTTTCATTTCATCAATTTTGGGTTAAAAAACAGTTGTCAGCCACATACCCATCATATCACCAATTTTTGGCCCATCATGATCCTACACATACCTTAAAACTATAACTGTTGTTGACATATAGCATCTTCAGCTCCCTTGATCTGTAATTAGCTTTGCTTGTTGAAGAATTTTCAATCTGCTCCTAGATTCGTGCATCTTACATTTGCTGCCCCTCTAACAGAAAAATATTCCCCATAATGATGACCCTCTTCATCCATGCCTTGTCGTTGAAAATATCTACCTTGTGAAAGAATCATAATCTTCGTGAGTCTTTCACTCTTCATCTTGTCTTGCTCTGAAGATGAAAATATTTTGTCTTATGTGGTAAAAAACCTATTACTTCACTTCACCAGGCTAAAGAAAAACCCATTTACCCATTTCCTATCTGCTTTCATCTTTACTCTGTAACAAAAAATATTTTCTTACTCCATGAAAACCCTTTTATTCTCTGTTACCTTCATTTTATTTCACTTCAAGCCTTAATTTTGGTAGTATAATGGCAACATAAAATATTTCACCTGTCTCATGCTTTTCACCCTTTCACATTATATTCAAAACTTTTCTATTAAATAATGGAAACTTCACTATTTCATGGAGCATTTCACCCTCCATTTTACATTTTAGCGATTTTACACTTTTAAAAGCTAAGGGCTTGAAAACTATATTAGTGGGAAAACATTAAAAAAAATTAAAAAACTTAAAAAATTTACTAGGCCCACCCGAGAGCCATTGCCAATACATACACGGGCTATTCAAAGTTTTAATGAACAAAATTTAAGTTCCCCGCTCCACCGTCATGTGAAACTTGACCCTGGTGGGTCCCTCATGGGCTGATGGGGGATGACTTAGATCTATCCACACCTTCTCCATGTTGGTTGTTGATCAGTCTCCTTTTACCCCTCACATTCCCCTCCCCGCTCTCCTGCTGCTATGTGTTGATGTCAGCCCTTCTCATTATGGGCTAGCGAGGGAGTCAAATAGTTTTGATTTACCTTTACTACTTGCGCACATTGTTTAGAGAAAACCTATGCCAAATTTACCCACCATCGTGCTCAAATGCCTTCAAACATTGAATTCACTTGCACTGTGGTCACAAACACCCAACGTATACTATCCTTTATAGAGTAAACATATGCTAGATTTACCCTTAGATTTCATTGAATATTGATGGTATTTGAACAAAGATATTCACTGCAACAATCATCATACACCTTTCTCCTAGCTAGCAATGAAGATTTCTTTTCTTTATAAGTCTTTCGTAATTCACCATGCCACCATTGTAGTATAGCATCAAGCCTTCTTTATGTTGCATCATCGTGTTCATTGGCTGCACCATTCGAGCCTTTCAAGAGTTTTAATATGTAATGCCTGGTTTCTTTAAATCCCTCCTCTCATTGCACACATATTTCTATAGAGTGCCTCTTAAATTCTTGCATAGAAGCTCACCTGATATGTACTTTCATGTTGCTTAGGAATTCATAGGATAATTGACATGCTTTTCATTCCTTCTAAACACCCCATTCATTCCTACTGTTGCCATGCTCCTCACATATCACTGGATTTTTACAATACAGGTTGAGCCACCATTCGACCTCATAACATGCTCAATCAACAAACCTGAAGGCTCAGGCCTTAGTGCCAAAATAAGAATTTAGTAAAAAAAAATGATTCATGCTCACTACATACGCAGACTTCCCATGAGAAATTTAAACAAAATAAAAATGTGTTGGGTTTATCCACACCACAACATCGATAAAAATGTTCCCTTTAGTAGCTTCTTGCGCCTATGTGAATATCTTCCATTGGTGTGCCATGGCACCTCCTCACAATGTATTTCCCTATTCTTAGGGTCTCTTCCTTTATTGCACATAATTTCTCTTTCTCAATGCTTTGTTGGATGCTTGTACCCTACTTCAATGTTTCCATTCTACTCACAATAGATAGCCATTGAACCATAAATTTTGTAGGTTCTATGGACTTATCCTATACTCTTAGGGTTTTCCACCTAAAAGGAGAGAGATAAAACACTAAAATTGAGGTGGTTCAGTCAAATTAAGGAATGCAAGATGGAATTATGACTAAATGAAATTATCTAAATGCAACTAAGTTATGAAATTGATTGATTATAAGTGCAAAACTAATGAAATATGCAATGTTTGAAAACATAGTGAGGTATGCAAGAATGAACTAAAAACATAAAATAATGCAAACAAAATTGAACATTTTCTAACATAGTGCACTTGGAAATTGAATGTTGAATCTGGAAGGCTCTAAAAATTGGTAGAATTCACTATAAATCACCAATAGGACTCATTTTCCACTAATGGCGAATCAATCTTGCTACTGAAAATAACACCTGAAACTGCTTTCCAACTATTGGGAACTAGATTATGACAAAATCAACTTTTTCAGCCCTCAGGTGGGACTCATTCGCCACTGATGGTGAATCAGTCCTCCTCCAAAATTATGTAAGATCAAAGTTCAATTCTATAGTGTTTGTATGTGGCGACTGATCATGCTATTCGGTCAGTGTTGGAGGATGGACAGGTCAAGCTGGACAAGATCCATACAGATGCCAATCTAGTGGATATGTTTACGAAGGTGGTGACAAGGGAGAAGTTGAGCTCCTCTTCAACTTCGATTGGCCTTCAAGGTTGAATTCAAGTATAACAAAGCAGTAGGGTCCAAGGTACTTATTTCTAGTGGGAGTTGTAAGTGTAGCAATGTCGTCTAGGATCAGTCTCCAAGTGGGAGATTGTTGGTATGTGGTGACTGATCATGCTATACTGTACACTCTTCATGTATCCTCACTGGGGTCTGGAGCCAGGTCGAGCCTTGAGTGGGGGTTCGGGGGTGACAACCCTCAAGAAAAAATTTCCTTCTACTTTTTCGCGTCGTCACCGAAAAAGGAAAAAAAACTGGCTTTGTAGAACCCTAATATGGAAGCTTCTAAGCTTGTTAAAAGGGGTTCATATGGGGGTTATAGTATGATGAAACATGCAATTATTCGCAAGATTGTAATAGGTTTTTGCACTAGATAATAAAATCATTAGATGGCTACGGTTTGGTGGATGTAGCCCGGATTGGGTGAACCACGTTAAATTCTCTATGTTATTTTTTTGTGTATTTTATTTCTCTGTTTATTAATTAAATATGCATTTAACTTGTTAGATATTTTTCTTCTAACCCTATCATATAGTTCTATATTGCACTTGTCTTCTTGTTAGATTAACAAAGTCAAATCTGTAGAAAATAGATTGTAGGTTGTCTCCAAGCTTGAAATAGGGTTTAGTTGACTTGAAACACTTTTTTGACTTGTTGACCATCTTTCAACACCTTATTTCTTGACAAATCTAGATACAAAAGTCTGCAAACACACATGCAAAAGGGGGAAAATGGTTAAGGGTTAGAGTATAGGGATTTTCCTTAGTCAAATCCCACTTTGGTAATCAAACCCTTAATAAAGAAATGAAATGAAATGAACAAGGAATGATGAATAAACAAAATGAAAATGTCCTAAACTCACCAAAAACCTTGTTGAAGAAGTCTAAAGATATGTCAATGGCTGCTCCAAGATGTTTGATGTTTGCTTGATTGAATGATGCTTGAATGTAATTGAATGCTTGAATGAACTAGTGAATGAGTGAACTTGATGAATGGGGATTGAAATGAGAAAAAAAACACTTATTTATACACAATTATGCCCTAATAACCTAATAATACAACATCACAGGCTAACATAACATCTTTTCGAATAAAACCCAAAAGGAATTTTGAATTATTTTGAATTTGGAGCCAAGAGGGACTCATTTGCCACCCATGGCGAATGGGTCCCACCTTGGGCTTGTAAGTGGGTTTCGGGAATTAACTTGCATTTAATGTTATTTTTCAGGTTTGCATTCAAAAATACACTTAATTAAGTCTTATGAGTGCATAAAGGGGTTAGAAAAAGCATAAGAAAGGTGTAAATAGTGATAACAAGCCTAGCAAAGCATGAAATCTTGTTACAAGACTTTACAACACTTTAGAATAGGACTTGACAAGCAATGAAAAGGTGATTTTTAGGTGAATTGTAATGAGAAGGGTCTAGAAAAGTGTAGAAATGTGTTACAACACTTCACAACACCTTGACAAGACGTCATAATTTGAATATTTAGGACCTAATGTGAATGCATAAGTTACATTGCAACATTAAATCAAAGCAAAATAGATCAAGAATCATGAGAGAAAGACCTAAATAACCATGAAAATGTCAATGATCCATTTTTCTATGGTACATTTAGCCCCCACTTTAGTGAGAGGATGAACTTGCTAACAAACTCACACTAAAGTAGCCATGCATATCAAGGAGGATCCAAATGCACTTATGTTAGCAATATGGAATGACAATGATCAAGAGGGATGATCAAGCCACCAAGATGAAGATCCCATTGCAAACTTAACATAAGAACAAAGGAACACAAGTGTGAAAGAGAATGAGAGAAGGGAGAAAAGGAAAAGGAAAAGTTAGATCAAGCTTCAATCATTTGTTTAGCTAGTTGTGATTCAAATCTAGGATGTTTGTCCAAAAAATAGAATGCATACTCAATCTAGGGCAACAAAACTCATGGTGGTCCATCGGGTGAGAAGACCTAAAAGGTGAAATACATACGCTAGTTGGTATGCACTCACAAACACATAGATGGCTATGGGGAAAGTCATGCCTCAGAATGGGCTTCCTGCTCAACCATATCAAAGTTATACCTCTTGAAAACTTTAATAAGGCACCACAAAGGAAAAATGTCAGTTTGTGCTTCATGAGACAACCAAAGCTTCATATGCTTAGAACTCATGAACAAACAGGATGGTACCACAGGCATCCAAGTTGCATTATTCAAGGTGGAAAAGATGTAAAATGCAAAAAATGTAAACATGTAACATGTAAAAGATGTTCAAAGGAATCTTGTTAAGTTCATACAAGGTTTGTCACTTAGGGAACATGGTATGTGCAGGATCATGATGGACCAAAAAGTGCCAATATGATGGGTATGTGGCTAATGAATTTTTTTCACCCAAAATTGATGAAATGAAAAGGGTTTTTAAAAGAGAATCTCAGCTTTCCACCAATATATATTATTCTTTACTTTTAATTTAATAAATAACTATTATTCATTTTCTATTTGAATTATGACTAAAGTCCTGATTGATAGGCTAATTGAAAAACATCTATAGCTTTCAAACGGTATCACATTTTTTGAATCCGAAACATGCATCACATTCTATGCTTCACATACTATAGGATTAAAAAAAATTGAATTTCATGAATTTTTGACCAAGTTAAGGTGGTCAGACATACGAGTTTTTAATATATTTTAAAAGTTGTAATAAAAAAATCATAATTAATTATTTACTTGGTGAAAAATTACAAAAAATATGCATCACATACATGAGTCCTCTACTTATATCTAAAATATTATTAAAAATAATTATCATTTTATTGTGGTTAGGGTGGTGAGACAGACACCTACTTATTTTTTCCATGAAATTTAAGTGCTACTACATTGAAATTTCAAATTTTCACCAAATAGATTTAAAAAATAAAATCTAGTAATTTAGAAACTACATTCAATTTTCTACAGATTCTATTCTTGCATATTTTTGAAATAATATAGATTTAACTTATTCAAATTTTTACATCAAGTTGCCTAACTCTGATTTTTTTGAAATTTTCGCCACTTAAGGGCCTGTTGTTTCCATGATGATCCTGCACATATCGACCATTGTGTCGAATGTCTCCAAGATAGGACCAATCAAAGAATATAATATTCACAACTTAGGGGATGCAATGCGTCCCATCAGGCCACCAAGAAATGTAATATGCTAAGATATATCACACTTAGGAAGGACATCACACCTAATGTCATCCAAAAAGTGACAAACACATCATATGAAGTAACAAGGTTGCGCTAAGAACCAAAAAAGAAAAAAAAACAAATAAATAATTCCAATGTATGCCTCCCACTTTAAAGAAATTGATACACACCATTCTATGAGCAATTACTTTAAAGTAGCAAAGGAAAAAAATGCAAAACGAAACAAGACATGAGAGCCAACTTGGAAAGCCCTTATGCCAAGTCATACGTTTCCAAGGAAGGTTGTGTTATGTGAATGAAAAAAAAAGAAAAGAAAGGAGGGTTGCCCCCCCAGAAAGGAACACACCAAACACATAAGGGATCTATGGATTTGGGGTCAGTATGTTTGTTGTTGCAATGTTTTGATTAAAGAGCTTGGAACTATCATCATTCCCCAAAACACATAGAACTAGAAGAATGACACAAAGAGAGCGAAAACAAAAGAAAAAAATGTCTGTTTTGGGTCAACATGGAAGAGACATTGTAGTCTCAACACTTTGCATCATCCCCAAAAGGAGAAACACAAGAAAAAGAAAATGAAAGGAAAAAGAAAAGGAAAATCTTTTGGGTCAACATGAAGGAGACATTTCGATCTCAATGCCTTGCATCATCCCCACAAGAAAAGATAAAAAAGGGAAAAGGGACCGATTGGGTCAACATGGAAGATACATAGGGCATCTCAATGCTTTGTGTCATCCCCAAAAGGAAAAACACAAAACAAAATCCAAAAGGCAATGAGAAAGTATGACCTATAGAAGAATAGAGGTACAAATAGAAGAAGTGTACAAAGAGAGAGAGAACATCAAACATACATTACGGGGAACATGATACACACATGCAATCAAACCAAAGAAAAGAAAAAGAAATAGGAAAATGTAAAAGGGCTAGCAAGGCGACTGCAAGTCAACCATCTAACAAATAATCTGCCTCCCAATCATGTTTAGTATATTGCGAGGGCGGTTGATTGTCCAAAGGAAGAATTGCAAGTGTTGAACTAGGAGAAGTGTCAGGTTCTTCACTTGGTGTAGAAAATTTATCATTTAGGCTCATGGAAGAGGAAAATAAAGAATTTAGATCGTTATGCATATCTTCATCTATTTTAGTGATCTCCTCCTCATCAACATCATCTAGATTAATCACGACAGGAGGATGAAGAGTAATTTCCAAGGAAGGTTGTATCAGGAGTTGTGGTTGTTGTATCGTACTATCTTGTGGAAGGTCAAGAGGAGGAGGGTGATCAGGTATTGCTTTTTTCAAAGGCGAAGGTTTATTTTCTTTGTTGTTTTTGGTTTGCATTTCATGAGCAAGGAGACGACGATGATACCTACGCTCCCTAGCACCACAGTTTCTTTTAATTTTATTTTATTGTTGAGGTGTAAGAGTGGGTTGATCCACCATAGGTTCCTTTTCTTCTGAAGGGGGAAGAACAAAAGAAACCAAAGAAGATGGGTCAATCACTTTCTCTTTGGCTTTATAAACTTGTTTAATGCGAGGAGGCATGATGAGATTGGTTTCATTATCTCTTGGTTATTTAAAGGATGAAGGTGAAGTGCTTATGGTTGGTTGCTCATGAGGTTGCATTGTTTGTTCAAGTTCAGACTCAGGCTAAAGCATGGTCTCATCTATGATAGGAGTAGCGAAAATGGATAGGGACATGTGACGAAGAGACAATTCAGCTATTTGTTTGGCTTTGAACTTTTGATAGGTAATGAAAAAGAAGTCTTTTCGAGAGGTGATGGGTTCCATAGGTCCAGGCCAAAAGGCTTCTAAGGAAAAATTACCTTTAGAGGACAATGGATTAAAGCCACAGTGGAATATGGTAAATATCTCATTGTCATGCGGAAACTTCAAACATTTGTGAACAACTGAAGGAACAACTTTCATTGAACGAAGCCAAGGATGACCTAGCTGTAGAAAAAACTGATCCAATTGTGGAATAATAGAAAATGTTACATCCAAAGTTTTGGGTCCTATTTATAATGGGAGTACAATCAATCCAATCGTAGGGCATTCAAAAATAGTATGTGTTTTAATCCATGTGGTTGGTTTGTTATAATCATCTTGATAGAGATCATGGAATAATTTAGAGATCATGAAATACTAAAAATTATTCCATGATCACATTCTTACCATAGGAGGGAACTATTAATATCCCATTGGTGGGCTTATCATAGATGTGGCTGGCTATGTAAAGAGGACCACCAAGAATATTTTTAAGTATATCATGAGAACAAAAAGTAATATCAAGAGATTTTTTTGTTGGGCCGTTATGAGGGATAACGTCTATTGTACCCACAAGTTCATTCATAGGATTAACTTGGGTAACATTTGGAGTAATATCATGTTGCTCATTATTTGTATCAATGTTCATCACATGAGTGTTTGAAGGTTCACTAGCCTTGACAAATGAAACATTGTGTTTAGGCATAGGGTTGGTAAATATTTGTAAATTTTGATTGGGAGGTGCAAAAAACTTATTGCCTTGATTAATGACACCCGCAATGGACAAACGACCAGAATAAATGAGGTCTTGAACTAAGTGTTTGAGATGCTTACATTGTTCGGTGTCATGTACATTTTGGCAATGAAAATGACAATAAGCATTTGGTTTAAAGGTTGGTGGTATCAAGTGGTTTAACGGTAGGAAAAGTGATCATTTGTTGCTGGAGCAGTTGATTCATTGTGTTATGGAGAGTATCGGGTAAGGGGGTAAATTGTCTCTTTGAGTCCCAATAGGTAAAGGGCACCGCTACTTTAACAACTTCCACTTGACTCTGAATAGGTTGGGTTGCTTGTGGAGGAGGCGGATTGAATTATAAGAAGCCTCTATTTGGTTTTCTAAAGTTGTTCGTACGTTGTTTTGGTTGCTTTGTTTAGATTTCTCAGCTCGATTAGAAGTGGACTTTGAAACACGACTAGTAATCGAGTTGTGATAGTCACAAAGGGTTGTGCATAAATGCATGAATGAAGGAAATTTCATCATAGTTAACTTATCCTGAAGGTGAGTGTGCATGTTTTCAATAAACATCTTTTGGAGATGTGAATCAGGAATCTTGACATCAATTTGAGCATACAATGATTGATAACGTGAAATGCAATCAGTTCCTTTTTCATTTGTATTTTGTTTACATCTCATTAAATCAGCCATTATCTTTTTGGGAGTCATATGGACTTGGAAATGACTAATAAAGGCATCAATAGGTTCATTATACAATCAGATTGAATGATTGGGTAAGTTTGAAAATAACTCCAATGTAATGTCTTTAAGGTCCTATGAAATAGTTTAGCTAACAGTTTATCGTCGAGGAAAAAATCACTGCACAATGTTGTCTAGGAATTAACATGATTATTAGGGTCTCCTTAACCTTTGTACTTCTCAAACCTAGGCATCTCAATTCCTTGTGGCATCTATGTTCATAATATTTCTAAAGATAATGGGCTACTACAGACATGGTATGTGGGTGGAGCATTTTGACTTTGGCTAATGGTGGATATTTGTTGTTGCATGGATGAAATGGTGTTAAAGAGTTGTGTAATGATGGGGTCAGTGTAAGTGGTATGAGGTGGAAGAGAGAATGGTGATGGAGTGTATGTAATGTTAGGAGAAGTGAAGGGGACACTAAGAGGGGTGAATGTAGAAGATGGAACATTTGATGCCACAAAAGAACTAGGAATGCTAGTTGGAATAGAAAAAGGAATCCCATGTCTAACCTATTGGATGGTTGTTGTAACTTGAGGAATGGTATAGGTGGGTATGGATGTTATGGTTGAAGGAGGAGGAATGTGAGATCCTCCTTGGCTCAAAACAATGTTTGTTGATTGGGATGTGGAAGGAACATGTTTGTTGTATATCTCAGCTATTATTTTCATAACTTGTAAGCCATCGTCACTTTCAATCAAGTGATGAAGATTTTCTATGGCAGGTATAGAAGTGGTGGAAATGTTTTCAAGACTTAAATCTTGTTGCAAATGTGCAAAATCCTCATGAATACTAATGAATTTTTCTTGCGGAATGGAATTAGTTTGTGTGTCAACATGCATTGGATGTGAAGGTAAAGGTGTATTAGTGGTAGTATCCATGCCTAATGCACCATTGTCCATACTAGGAGAAGGAGCTCCCAAGGTCCACAATGAAAGTGTTATCATGGGGTGAATGGAAATGAAAACTAGGAATAATAAAATGCTAATTACAGAAATTCTGTAAACTAAAACAAGAAGATAGTAACATGAAACATAAATGCAGGAAATACTGTAAAAATGCCAAAAAATTTAATGTAGAAAATGCAATTGGACTAATTCACCTAGTGTGGAGAATGAGTCCAAGTATGGATTTTTTTATGTTTTTCAAAAAATTTAAAGTGTATTTTAATGCTTTTCAGATGCAAAATGAAGATGCAAATGCAGATTTTTTGTTTTTTAATGATTTGATATGCAAAAATGATTCAATCTAAATGTTTCTTTTACTAATGCAATTTTAGAAACCCTAGGATGCAAAAACAAAAAAAAACCTAATTGAATGTTGATGCAAAGGAAACCTAGGATGCAAGATGCAATTGAAGTTAGAAAGATAATGTGTTCAATATGCAGGTTCACTAAAATGAACCATCAATTTTATAGGTTCTATGGACTTCTCTTGCACTCTTGCACTAAAATTGAGGTGGTTCAATCAAATTAAGGAATACAAGATGGAAGTATGACTAATTGAAATGATCTAAATGCAACTAAGTTATGAAATTGACTGATTATAAGTGCAAAACTAATGAAATATGCAATTTTTGAAAACACGGTGAGGTATGCAAGAATGAACTAAAAGCATAAACTAATGCAGACAAAATTGAACAAGGTGTAACAAAGTGCACCTGGGAATTGATTGTTGAATCTGGAAGGCTCTGAAAATTGCAGAAATCACTGTAAATCACCAGTGGGACTCATTCACCACTGATGGTGAATCAATCCTACTACTGACAATAACACCTGAAACTACTTTCCGACTGTCTGGAACTGGATTCTGACAAAATCAAAATTTTCAACGCTTAGGTGGGACTCATTTTCCATTGATGATGAATCAGTCCTCCTCCAAAATTTGGTAAGATCAAAGGTCAATTATGTAGTTCCAGATCTCCACTTGTCTTCTTGTTGGATTGACATAGTCAAATCTGCAGAAAATGGGTTGTAGGTTGTCTCCAAGCTTGAAATAGGGTTTAGTTGACTTGAAACACTTTGTTGACTTGTTGACCACCTTTCAACACCTAATTTCTTGAAAAATATGCATACAAAAGTTTGCAAACACACATGCAAAAGGGGAAAAATGTTTAAGGGTTAGAGTATAGGGATTTTCCTTGGTTAAATCCCACTTTGGTAATCAAACCTTTAATAAAGAAATGAAATGAAATGAGAAAGGAATGATGAATAAACAACATGAAAATGTCCTAAACTCACCAAAAACCTTGTTGAAGAAGTCTAAAGATATGTCAATGGTTGCAACAAGATGTTTAATGTTTGCTTGATTGAATGATGCTTGAATGAACTAGTGAATGAGTGAACTTGATGAATGGGGGTTGAAATGAGAATAAAAAAACTTATTTATACACACTTATGCCCTAATAACCCAATAATACATCAAAAGCTGACATAAGGTCTTTTTGAATAAAAACCCGAAAGGAATTTTAAATTATTTTGAATTTGGAGCTAAGAGGGACTCATTCGCCACCCATGGCGAATGGATCCCACCTTGGGCTTGTAAGTAGGTGTCAGTAATTAAATTGCATTTAATATTATTTTTCAGGTTTACATTCAAAAATAAACTTAATTAAGTCTTATGAGTTCATAAAGGGGTCATATAAAGCATAAGAAAGGTGAGAATAGTGATAACAAGCCTAGAAAAGTGTGAAATCTTGTTACAAGACTTTACAAAACTTTAGAATAGGACTTGAAAAATGATGAAAAGGTGATTTTTAGGTGAATTGTAATGAGAAGAGTCTAGAAGAGTGTAGAAATGTGTTACAACACTTCACAACACCTTCACAAGATGTCATAATTGAATATTTAGGACCTAATGTGAATGCATATGTTACATTGCAACATTAAATCAAAGTAAAATAGATCAAGCATCATGAGAGAAAGACCTAAATAACCATGAAAATGACAATGATCCATTTTTCTATGGTATAGCCGCATCCTCAAAGTGTAATGAAGACCAAATAATTCCCTGTGCCAACATTCTTACAAACATAGCATGGTTTCTTACGGCTTTTGAAGCAAAAGATTTGCAGACAATTCAAATCTCTAATTGAAGAGTTCCCTGCAACTAATTTACCCTATGTTATTTCCATGGTCCATTTGCATCGAGCCAATGGCTACATAGATTTTAATGCTTCCCTTCCCAGTTCCCTAAGGCCAGTCACTTTTTTAAGCATCTGATAAATTCTATCCACCCTAAATACATCCTAAGAACCTCCTCAATATGTGCCGCTTTCATTGAATTCTTCCTCCCATGAAGGAATCTTTTTTTGTGTTTTTATATAACACTCTATGAGTTTTGATCCATCATACAAAGCATCTCTAGTCTAACCACTTGCATCGAGCCACCTAAGTAGCTTCGATGGTTCCTTCTGCTCTACATTGAAATTTTAAAAGACAACCATGAGCCTTGGTTGATTCAAGCCCCTAATGCTTAAAACAACGAGCTTATTAAATCATATAAGATGCTCATTTAAATTTGAAATGAAACTGCTCTTGTTCGTTCACTCTATTCACCTTACTTGCATCCAATTCAAATTCTTAGGAGGGCCTTCAAGCTACAACCCTGGTGATTAACATTTCACAAATTATCACCAAGGTGAGAAGCCCATAGTTTCGGTACAATGATGTTGTTGTTCTCAAAAAATAAATTTACAAGTCTTTTTGATGCTCGATGCCCTGAAGTATGCCCAATTAGATAGGGTTCTATAGAAATAAGAATCTTCAAAGAATCTCAATTTGTGTAAAATATTTTCTTTACAAAATATAATGTAGCTTTTCAAAAAAAACAACAAGCAATATTAAAGTGTGTTGTGACTTGATCCCATGGTAACTCTCATTGCCGCCTGGGTATGTGCAAGATCATCATGGAAAAAATAGGCCCTTAAGTGGCAAAAAATTTAGAAAAATCAGAGCTAGGCAACTTGACGTAAAAAATTGAATAGGTTATCTATATTATTTCAAAAATATGCAAGAATAGAATCTATATCAAATTGAATGTAGTTTCTAAACTACTAGGTTTATTTTTAAAAGAAAATCTATTTGGTGAAATTTTGAAATTTCAATGCAGTAGTACTTAAATTTCAGGGAAAAAATAAGGTGTTTTCCTGACCACGCTAACCACAATAAAATGATAAATATTTTATAAGATTTTAGATATAAGTAGAGGACTCATGTCTCGATCTGATGCATATTTTTTTGTATTATTTTCCCAAGTAAATAATTAATTATGAATTTTTTATTACAACTTTTAAAAAATATAAAAACTCGTATGTTTGACCACCTTAACTTGGTCAAAACTTCATGAAATTCATTTTTTTAATCTTATAGTATGCGAAGCATAGAATGTGACACATGTTTTAGATTCAAAAAATTTGATACTGTTTGAAAGCTATAGAAGTTTTTCAATTAGCCTATCAATAAGGACTTTTATCATAATTCTAATAGAAAATGAATAATAATTATTTATTAAATTCAAAGTAAAGCATAATTTATATTGGTGGAAAGCTGAGAATCTCCTTTAAAAGCCCTTTTCATTTCATCAATTTTGGGTAAAAAAAGTCATCAACCACATACCCTACACATACCCATCATATCACAACTTTTTGGCCCATCATGATCATGCACATAAATAAGGCTATGGCTTCATCCCATGAGAATATAGGTAAAATACCACCTTCATCTAGTTGATGGAAGAGCCCATATCCTTTGCTAGAAAATACTTGTGAAGAGATTATATCTTCAAATGTTTGAGAACCCCTCTCATTTGCAAGACTCTGTGTTTGACAAGAATTTCTAATATTGCACTCACGAGCCATGAAGCAATATTTAAAATATGTGACTCGCTTATTATATTCAGATGCTTGAGTGTTATCCTCAAGAGTTACTCCTGCATGATGCATTGCAAAATGGAAATAATTTGAAACAACCATTGATGGATTCTCATACGTGATTCAACCATTTCAACACTTACAACATCAAAACAGTGTGATGCATGTTGGGTCCGCATGTGGGCCCATCTAAAACAAAATCATTTTGAAAAAAGGTTCAATTGGAGTTGATCTAAGGTTGCTTGCATATGCATCTGAAGTGAAAAGATGAACTGGGTTTCCATTAAAACTTTCTTTTTGGCATTTTTGAATAGTGATCAAAACTAATCAAGTAGGCTATGGAATTTCCCTGGGAAACTAGTCAAATGACCTCTTCAATTCATGAAAAATTTACAAGCATGCAAAAATTTGACCCAAGAGTGGAGTGCAATAAATGGATCGACAAAACAAGTCACAAGGTGAAAGATATTCAACATCAAAGTGGCCTACTCAGACTTCTCTGCAACCGTTCTTATTTAAAACCAATTAAAGCTCACCAAGTTGCTACTTTGAAAAAATACCAAACCATCTCTTGGGGAACTACCACTCGACACACTAGGGCATTTGGGTACACTGAGTATGTGTGCAAGAGGATTTTCCCTGAATCATCATTCTTCAAAAGATATTGAGGGTCAAAATTGACATCTTTGAAAAGTTCTAAAAATCTAGATGCAAAAAATGAACAAACTGCATTTGCTTTTGACCTCGAAAAAATAGCAAATCAGATCATGAGGCTATAAAATTAGACCAGGGAGCATATGAATGTGGGGAGAATGGAGATCAACAATCCATTTGACATGAAAATCATCCAGTTGCAAAATATCAACTCAAATAGAAGGCCAACTTGTAGTATTGACAATATGCAAACAACAAAAAAGTTTCAGAGCCCTCCAGCTTCACTTTTCAAAACACTATCAAAACTAATTGTAGGAGGCTGAAAAATGACATTCCTACTCACATATGTCACAAGAGTATGACCATTAAAGGATTTTTCATGAAAATTAATACGCCTCGAATGGTGACCCTCCAAAGTAAGTCACTTGGGTAGATTTTTGCACATGCAATTCTCAATGTGCAAGTCAAAATTTTCAACATTGGGCACTCAAAATTTGAAAATTTTGAAGGTGCCATTAGTGGCTTTGACTGGGGATGCATGCCCCTTGTGGGCATGGCAAGAATCCAAATCTCCAAGAGAGCAGACCAAGTGCCAGAACATTGGGTAACATAGTCTTTATTAAAATTTGAAACCATATTTGATGGCCCTAGGCCACCAAATGAAAAGAAGAACCCATGTTTGCCTCTGTCAAACACTATCCTATTGAAGGAACTAATTTTCCTCAACCCACATTTACCTCTTCTATACCACTGCAACAAGTATATCCCTTTTCTCACAAGCTGGAATATGTGGATGCCTTTGAGGTCTACCTGATTACAAACAATTTTACTAGCATTCCTCTCAATCCTTTTGAGTATATTATTACCAGTGTAATCCTAGTCATTCTGCATTGTATTATCAGGCACAAACTAAGAATTCTCATTATCACATGACATGTCTCCATATTGAAAATAACATCCTTTGCTTTGCATTTCATTGTCATGCTCTACTGAAAAATCTCCCAATTGAATTAGGAATTGAAAGCATTCATATTATTCTAAATAGTTATTATCATGATATTCCTCTTTATTTGTTGCACTTGTTTCAAATGTGAAACATTCATATGTAACAACTTCCAGAAACTTATCAATGTTTTGGTTTGTTTCCTCAAGACCATACTCTAACTCTATATCAGGTGTATCATCAGAATTATCAACAAAAAGTGGATTGTCTCTACACCAATAAGGGTCATCATTCCTTATCTCTAATGAAGATGGAAGCTCATCAAATAATGGATTTTCCCTTACATTAATTTTTGATATAAAAACCTCTGCCTTGTCAACATGAAAGTCTAATCTTTCATATCATCATTGTATTCAAAATTATTAAAATCACTGAAAGAGAATACAGACAGATTTTCAACTTCATTCTCATCATCAGTGGTTAACATCTCTGACTTATATTCTAAAAAATCTTCGTAGGAAGAATATTTTTCCTTCTCAAGCAAACATGTGTTCTCATCATTATCAGCATATATTCCTCATCTGCAACAAATGATTCTATTTCTTCTTCAAGAGGACAATCAAAATCAACAAACAATTTACCATACGCAATGCCATCATCATTACTGTATAGCAAGAGGACTCATTAATATTGCAACTATGTTTAGGACTTTCAAACTAAATGCTCAGTCTTACCTCTCCTATAGGAGCATAGTTACTAGAATCATCACAAGAATTGAAACCATTCATTTCATTTGCTCCATTGAGGTATTTGTCTTCATACTTTTCTCTACTCTCTTCTTCACGTGATATCACATTTCTTAACTCATACGGAGTAGCAAAATCATTATCATCACAGGTTCAAAACATGATAGTTTCTTGATGATCATCTATAATATTTTTGAAATATTCACACACTTGGTCAAGCCTAATGGGCTTTAACTTCTTTGGTAGAGCACTCAAACCTGGTTCATAAGATACATAAAATAAATCAATGCACACTGAATTTTCAAGTTCGTGACACTTAGGAATTACAACCAGAGTATCCATAAATCTTGTAACTGAGATCATATGATGATTCTCCTTCATGTTTCATGTTGCAAGACAGGGATTGAATAGAGACCGTATGATAACAAATGCATGTGCAGCTTCTTGACAATGTGTTTGGAGCTCTATGTGATCAACATTATGGAATGATGTGTAAGCTGAAATAGTAGGGGTGTAAGTGTTCTAACCTTCATTTTTGATTTTTGACTTACACCTTTCATCAACATTTGGTGCCTCAGGACAAAAATTAGTTGTAGACAAATAATTCCTTTGCATTCCATATATTTCAAGTTGTTTTCAATGTTCATGGCCATCCCATATGCCTGATGCAAGGTTTTAGGATGCTTATCTCTCATAAAATAGTTCATCTCATTATCAAAATCTCCCAAATAAACAACTAAACATACTGCATCACTTAGTCTCAAAAAATCAAGAATATCCCTCAATGCTTTAGCAAATCTTTGGTTAAATGTTGGGACCAGCTCATCCTCTTCTTTCTTAATGCTCATAAATTTATTTAGAAAAGAACTAGCACTGATTCTTTCACCGAATTTCTCCATGAAAACTACTTTGAACTCTACCCAAGAATAGATAGAGCGTGTTGGTAAATCAGAGAACCAATCTCTTGAATCTCCCTTCAGGGACTGAACAAACAACAAGCCTCATAATCACATCCTCATGATCAACTTTGTAATCATCCATTAGATTGTTGAGTTCTTGTAGATGCTTTCTTGTTGGTTCACTCTTTGTACCATTGAATTTTGGTAACTTATCTCTGATGTTAGATGGAATAAAATTTGGGTAACCATTAATGCCATCAAAATTTATGGCCATGTGCAGGTTTTAATGCTGAAACTTCTTTTATTACATGGCAAGGGCTACACACTAGAATGCATAGGTTGATGATACATTTTATTAAGCCTTTACAAGCCTTTTCGTATCAACTTTGTAGTTACATAGGGAAACTCAGACTTCTTTTACAACATGATCTTAAGCTCTTACAATGCAAATTTTTATCTCTACTTGATTAAGGCCTTCTAAATGGATTTCTTCAAAAATACTGCATACTTCACTTCATAATAGAAATTGAAAACTAGTAACACAAAAGTATGTCTAATAATCACTACTATTCCCTTTCTTAGTTCTTATTTTCACTCAAGAGGGAATCAATTTTTTTCAAGTCTTACAAATAAGGTTTTCATATATAGGTTTATGCTTCTTGAAAAGAAAAAAATGGAGTGTTGCAGCTATTGTCGATTCTTCTTCCTGACTAGAAATCTTAGTAGATCTTAATCTTCTCTTCACATCTTCATTAGGTTCTCTTGATAGAGTCACCACCTCTCTTCACAAAGGACTAAACTTCAAGCAGTATGAAGCTCCTTTAAGGATGAATTTCTTTCTTGGTATTTTCCCACAACAGAGTCACACATATATTCTTTGAAATTGCCGCAACAAAATCACTTCTAGGTCTAAAAACTTTTTTATTTGAACCAGATATTCATATTCAAAAATCCTTGACTCTACACGATGTAACAATCTACAACTGGAGATTCTAAGTCCTCCCTAGTAGAGTCACCAATCTATTGGTTCTCAAATCAACAGATGCAATTATGAGTCCTAAAGAGTATCCACTCTCTCATATTCAAACTCAGAGATTGATTTGGCCAACAAACAAGATTCAACCAAAGAGACTAAAATCTTCTGCACTTCGGGCTCTGTTAAACCTAGGAGGGTAATCCCTACAATATATATATATATATATAGCTACTTGTGTCTCAAAGTATCAAATACACTATTAATAGATGATAATCCTCTAATTTCTTGAAAGAAACAGTACCCTAAAGGTGTGGTTGACCTTCATGGCAGTGTTTAATTCAAACATGAGAGATGTATAACATTAAATTCCACACACAAATAAAATGAGCTCGATAAGTAATTTGATTTAAAAACTGTAGTTGCTCACAAAAAAATTCAGGAAACTATAACATTAAAAGACTAATTCCATATCCCAGGGTGAAGTCATCTAAACCATGTAATTTGAAACCTAACACAACATTGAATTTTTCATAATCATACCTATTAGATGATGCATTTCACCATTGATATCAACAACTAAACTAGCCATACTTTGCAATCCTAAAACACAACTGCATAAACATCCATTTGTGTTACTACAAATTAACTCATTCTTTGGAAGAGAGTAATAACATCAAACAAACATATATGGAAAGACAAGAAGCTGAAAAATAATAATCTTTGATTACTCATATTCAGAATTTATGCAATGTGAACAATGGAAACAACCAATTCAAAATAATGTCATTTGCATTCAAATATGACTATACTGTAATTACATTCTTCATTATAGAACTCAAACTACTCCAGAAATCTGAAAAACTAGCATTATACACTTAAACCCCTATTACAAAAGTGTTCCCATGAAAACCAAAATGTGTAGCCTTTCTTACAAATGAGAGAAGAAGAAGAGATATAGAAGGAGAGAAACCCTAAAACTATATCTGTTGATGAAATCTAGCATCTTCAGCTCCCTCGATCTATAATTTGCTTTGCTTGCTGAAGAAGTTTCAATGTACTCCTAGATTCATGTATCTTGCATTTGCTGCCCCTCTAATAGAAAAATATTCCCCATAATGATGACCCTCTTCATCCATGCTTTGATGTTGAAAATATGTGCCTTGTGAAAGAATAATAATCTTTGTGAGTATTTTATTCTTAATCTTGTCTTGCTCCACAGATGAAAATATTTTATCTTATGTGGTAGAAAACCGTTTACTTCACTTCGCCAGGCTGAAGAAAAACCCATTTACCGATTTCCTATGTTCTTTCATCTTTACTCTGTAACAAAAAATATTTTCTTACTCCATGAAAACACTTTTATTCTCTGCTACCTGCATTTTATTTCACTCCCAACAAATGGGTGATCCCACAATACTGGTTTACAATTTTTGGCCAAACTGGACATTGAAATATTTCTTTCTAACTAAATCTTCACTTTAAGGTACCTATAGTGGCTAAACCATGAGGAATTTGAAGATGATGCAAACCAGTGATTTGTGAATTTTTTTTGTAGATTCTAAATATTTATTTTTCAAAATTTTTGGAATCAGATTGCACTTCTTTTTCCATCTCCTTCGAAAACTAGTTTTTTTTAGTAAACAAAATTTTTAAGGAGTGACACTCACTATATAACGCATAATTTTTTTTCTATGAAGGATAACATTCTTTTTTTTTCAAATTTACATTTGTAACTACAATATCCAGTGCTTCTAATTGGTTTCATAGTGTTTTATTGAATATTTTTTCTTAATTGTTGCCTGATTTTTACCTACGGGCTGAATCAGACAGGGCAATCTATGTTTCAGGTGTTCATGAAGGCCAAATGGAGAAATTATTGTGCATGATTAAATCATACCCCTGATGCATTTCTCAAGGAGCTCAGTTGAAGAGTCTACCTCAGTCAAGTTTTGCATAAAGTTCCTCTAAGGAGAAAGTCGGCAAGACCTTCCAGTTGTCTTGCCAACTAGCAGGGGTTCTATTCATTTTTGAAATATCCCGATCCGCCAGACATTTTAATCGCTATGAGGTTTTGTATCTCCCTCCACATGAGAAGTATCTCGCCGACAAGAAAGGACGTCTCGAAGAAAGGAGACATCATCATCGTGATGTCTTGCCGACTTGATAGGGTCTTAATGAGATGAAATGGGCTCGCCGAAAGATAGTGCCTTCAGCATGAGGTCTGGCTGAATGAGGAAGGTCCTGCTAACAGATGGGTGCCTTCAGTATAATATTTTGAGTTCGAGGAGAAGCATCCCTGACTCGATAGTCTCGCCGACCGTTGTGCATAGGAAGGTAAGTTCTTGCCAAAACAAGATAGCTTCAGCATGATGTCTCACTGACCTGATAGGGTCTTACTGAAGTGAAGTGAGCTCAGGGAGAAGAAAGGAGCTTGCTATGAGGTCCTGTTGAGAGAATTGTGTCTCGCTGAGAAGAGGATTGGATAGGAAGTCTCGCCGACTATGGGGAGTCTTGCCGATAGCGATCAACTTACCCATGGAAAGGGCGATATCGGTATGAATTTTGCATTTGATATGAGGTCTCGCCGATCGTCATGTGTTATGCCGATAACTGCTACGAGGTGTACTCGGATTGGGGAGACACGATTAGTGTCTCACCGACATGCGATTCTGATGGAGGACCTCTGACCGCCGGAGAATCTTGTGTGGAGTGTGTTCGCCCAATTAGGGAGAACTAAAGGAAAACCATTTTCCATTTTATTGATTGACCACCCATGAAAAGAAGATCAATAGAATGTAGCGGTATGAATTTGTTATGAGATCAAAGGTGATGGAGCAGCTCAGTGAACAATGGTGTGGAGATCTAATGGGAAAGTCTGGAGCTGCTTGCAGATGAAGTAAACCTACAAACAAAAAAGGCCATGAGTCTCTGTGACAACTGGGATCTCTGCTGGCAGAAGAGGGGATCGACATTTATGGTAGTGCTGAGATGCATTTAAGGTAGCTTGGCAAGGAGCTTCGAGGGTAGACACAAAGACCAGAAGTTAATGTTGTAAAAGATCTTAAGGCTTCCCTTGAAGAAGATCTGTCACCAACATGGACAACATGGATACACTTGAAGGCAACATTAACCTCATTTAAAATATCTAAGGGCAGATCTTTATGAACGCTGATATTTTTGTAAGTCCTAGGGGCTGACATCTTTTTGTATATAGGGCATTTTTGCCTCTTTGTAAAGGAGTTCTCCTTATGCTTTACAAAGTATGTGACTTTTGCAGTCCTTTCTCAGATTAGCAAACTTCTATAACTCATTTTGGAGCATAGTACAAAACTTACCTTGATCACTATTGATGTTTTCAGATTACCATCTTGTTCTTGCAAAGTGTTGTGCATTCCAAGTTAATGATCAAGTTATTTTGTGAGCATCGTCTATTCCTTTATAACTTTATCTTTTGTTTTCATGCCTTCCTTTGCAAAAGTATCATTATACAAATCACAAACTATGTTTAAATAATCACACATGGATTCTAGTCTGTGAAAATATTTTCCATTCTTGAAAAAGTGTGTGAATCGAACCTATTTGTGAAACATTAATGTCAAGCTTACAGAATTTGATGTGTAATCTTATGGTCATTGTCAATTTTCAAGTGTAACCTAAGTATTCCATTGCTCTTATTAGTTCAGTGTATCACCATAGTATTTAGTTTTATTTTTATGCATTCATTTTCCCTTTTCCTTTATAAAATCGGTAGTTTAGGTGATACCAAAGGAAGTCGGTCTTCTCCGTAGGTTGACCTCTATCTACAAGTGACCCACAGCTTTAGAGGTCTTCCCATGTTACATTGAGGTGTTGAACATCAAGTTCAATAGGGTGCAATTTCAGGTGATAACAGTTTCTGGCATGCCTGGTGGGACAAGTTCCATATTATATTGTTGGTTTGGTATGCAACCAGCAAGTTAAGACTTTACAGAAGTCATTCTTGCATACTTGGCGACTCCATAAAGAGGAAGAACTTCAGAATTAGTGTTTTTACAGTTTATGAGAAGAGTTCAGACAAGGAGCAGCTCAGTTCCTTTTGAATATTTGCAGCTGTCACCGCCCAGAAGACAAGGCAGGGTAAGAGAAAGGACAGGGGCAACATCTATTTATTCTAGAAGAACCAAATCTACTCCTCCATCTGTGAGAATCCATATTGTTGTCCCACCTTTTGTTTCACCTGGAGTGCAAGTAAATCCACCTTTAATGGTTGCTCCCAGAAATTAGCTGTTTGTGCCATTTAATGGAGGTAGTCCATTAAATTTGACACAGCACAATGATATTCCCATGGAAGCTTTGAAAAGCTTTCTAATTTTCACTAGGGAAGATCAGACTACCCCGATTGAACATATATGAGATGTTGCTTCCTTATGTGGTGTGCACCATGTCACACAAGAAGATGTAGCTGTAAGATTATTGGCAGCATCATTCAAAGGAAGAGAATTACAGTGGTTTAGGAGTCTTGGAGTAGGTTTAGTTGCCACTTGGGATGAGTTGGGTGACAAATTACATAGGTAGTTTCAGGACAGGTCTGATAATTTGTCTCTATTGGAGCAATTAACTACACTTAAAAGGGCTCCTCAGGAGCAAATGAATGATTTCAACTTCAGATTTCAAAGAACATGGGATAGAATTCCTGCAACAGTGAGACCACCTCCAGAATATGCATTTTTGTACTTTTTAAAGGCTCTTAATAGTGATATCGCTATTATGATACAATCAATGGGGGGTGTTTCTCTACCAGATGCATTTGAAATAGCCATTAGAACTGAAAACAACCTAGAACAAGCTGGTAAACTTGCTCCTAGGCCACCAATGCCTATATTTCCATATATTCATTCGAATATCCCTTTGCAAATACCACCTTTTGCACTTTTTTCACTTGTTCCAGCAGTATCAGCTGCTATAACTCAAGAAACTATTGTTTCAAGATCTTCAAATGAGCTACAAGAGATCAAAAGTTTATTACAGACTTTTGGAAATAAGCTTGTGACCTTGGAAATGCAACAAATGTATAATAGGCCTTATCAACAACAGAATTTAGGACAACACCAATATCATTGTAATAGACAAGCTTATCAAGGCAACTACCAGGGCCCAAGACAGAGTGTAAACACAAGACCTTTTCAGGATTATGCTCCAGCACCTGTTAGTGCAGTTAAGGATCTTGTCCCTATTCAAAACAACCTAGCAACAGATTATGAGTGGTGCTACCCTTGTAACCAACCTCACAATTAGGTCACTTGTTCAAATGGAATCATTAATCAGGCACTTATGGTACAAAATGCCTCAAGTTCACAATAGAATGCATTCAATGATGCATCTCTACAACACCAAGATCAGCCTACCAATGATACTACCCTACTTAACTGGCAAGGTGAAGAATTATGTGGATTGAATGTAGATAATTCTCCAATAGCATCTAACACAAGGGCGAAGAAAAGAGCTTTTGAGCTTGATCAAACAACTGATAAAGGAAGAGCATCAACGGTAGAACCATCTACCTCTCAAGTGACTCGTGGATCACAAAGAAATCAGCAACTCCCAGTGAAGGAGTAGCCACACTTGCAAGCCGATCATGCTGGGATAAAGGTACATCATAAATTAAACCCAACTATACCCTATAAAATTCTTGATAGTATGAAAAAGACAAATGTAATGATGTTTATGTGGGATTCATTAGCTATCTGGGCAGGTCAAAAAGATATGCTACATTCAGCCTTGTCAAATTTTAAGGTGTCTGATGAATCTGAGTCTCCAATAGGTCAAGTTAGAACTGTATTTACAAATAATCTTCAAGAAAAAGATAAACAGATTAGCAAAGAGGCAGGAAAAGAAGTCAAACCACCTCCATTTTACATTTTTGTAATCATAGGTGATAAGTTACTTCATAACTGTATGGTAGACAGTGGAGCTAGTAGTTCAATAATGCCAAAGCAAATTGCTGACAAACTTGGACTAAAATATCAGCCTTTAGAGAAAGGAGTAATTCAATTAGATGGTACTTTTGTTAATACATTGGGTGTTATTAAAGATTTGAGTCTTACCCTTCATGCTTGTCCTAATTTTTCAGTTCCTCGGGACATATGTGTCATAGATCTCTCACCTTTCTTTTCTTTGTGTCTCTCAAGAGACTTCACAGCTAAGATAGGTGGTTATGTGTCAGTTGATTGGTCACATATGTTGTTTAGAACTAGATATGGAACCAAAGTCACCATTAAATATGAGAGGTTGGCCAAAGATCACATTGAATCATATAACCCAAGTCCTATCAATGTTGTTCCTACTGCTGTAGACACAAATTGTGTCATTTTTTCTGACAGTGAACTAGCTGCCACTCAAGAACTTCAAGCAGAAGTTGTTCCTGATGTGCTGCTACATGAATGGGTGGCTGAAAACATGTTGGAAAGTCCTATGGATTTTATTCAAGATTCTAGTATGGGTAATTATGTGATGCTTGAACCTGATGCAAAGTTTCCAAACCTTGAAAAGGGTATAGATCAGTTGTTGCAGCAACAAAGTGGACTCTAGGAAATATTTTTTGATGGTTTCAGAAGCAAGAATGGAGTAGGTGGAGGTGTAATGATGGTTTCTCCACAGGGTGATAAGTATTTTTCATCCTTTCATTTTGCTTTTGCATGTTCTAACAATAGTGATAAGTATGAAGGACTTATCCAAGGCCTTGAATGGGCAAGGAAAAGAGGAATCGACTATTTGAAGGTCTATGGAGATAGTGAATTGATAGTTAATCAGGTTAGAGGGCTAAATGTTGCTAAGAATGATACTTTGAAGTCTTACAGAAACAGAGTATGAAACATAATTGAAGAATTTAATGCCTTCAATCTGATTTCTATTCCACGAAATCAGAATAAGCATGCTGACAAACTTGCAACAATTGGAGCACAGTTTGATATCCCAGGTGATATCAAAAAGGATAAAATACAATAGTATGTCAACGTAGTTATTAGGCCATCAATTCCTGATAACAACATTAACTGGCAGGTATTTGAAAATGATGAACAGATTTTAACTTTTCTGCTCCAAGAAGATCAATTTTCTGTAGTAAACCAAGAAAAGATCAAACAACAGTATGATGATCAAGTGATACAACTGAAGACAAATAAACTTCCCAAAGGGCTGGTTACCTTGGAATCCATATTCAATTTTGATGATCAACTTAAGAAGAACAAAGTTGACATTCAAGTGAAAGAAGATCATTATGAAGAAGTGGAAATATTTAAAGGTAAGCTTCTCAAAATAGGCAAAATCTGTTTAGTTGAAGATAAGAGAGCTATCATTATTTTATGCCAAGAGTATTAGGATGTTTTGCTTGGCAATATTTTGATTTAATAGGGTTTGATCCTCATATTGCACAACATACAATTGAGTTAGAATATGATGCCAAGCCTGTTAGACAAAAACAAAGACCATTGAACCCCAAGCTTGAACCTTTAATGATCAAAGAGCTGACCAAGTTAGTTGAGGGAGGTATCATTTTTTCAATTAAACACAAATCTTGGGTTTCTAACCTTGTTCCTGTTAGAAAAAAGAACGGTGATATAAAATTATGTGTAGATTTTAGAGACCTTAACAGAGCGTCTCTGAAAGATCATTATCCGTTACCGTCTATGGAACAAATTCTCCAAGCTGTTGCTGGTTCAGAGAGATTTTCTCTTTTGAATGGATATTCTGGTTATAACCAGATTATAGTCAAAGAGGAGGATTAGTATAAAACAACATTTACAACAAAATGGGGTACTATGGCCTACAAGAGAATTCCTTTTGGTTTATCGAACGCTAGTGCCACCTTTCAACGTGCCATGGATATGGCATTTCAAAGTTTAATCCATTTTTTTTTGCTAGTTTACTTAGATGACATAATAGTATATTCAAAGAATGCAGATGAACACTTGTCACATCTAAAGCAAGTCTTTGAAAAATGCAGGGAATATGGAATATCTCTCAATTCGATAAAGAGTATTTTTGCAGTTCATGAAGGTAAAATCTTAGGCCACATAGTATTGAAAGACGGAGTTACCATTGATCCTGAAAGAGTTAAGGCTATACTCGAACTGCCATTACCTAATCATAAGAAAGGATTGTAGAGCTTCTTAGGGAGAATTAACTTTTTCATTCCTAATGTTGCAAATTTACTACAGCCCTTGATCGCCATGCTTAAAAAGAATGCAGTTTTCAGTTGGACCAGAGAAGCAAAATGTAGTTTTGAAGAAATCAAGGAAGCTTTAGCATCAGCTCCAACACTGATAAACCTAGATTTCTCTAAAGACTTCTTCTTGTATGCTTTTGGCAGCGTTGGTTCAATCTCTATTATGCTGGTTCAGAAAAATAGGGATAATTTAGAGCAGCCAATAGCTTTCTTTAGTCAAGTACTTGCTGATTATGAGGAGAAATATACATTTGTTGAGAAACATGTTCTCGTTGTGATCAGAAGCCTAAAGAAGTTCAAGCCTCTAGTTTTAAACAATAAAATTCATATTTTGGTTCCACAGCCGAGTGTGAAGGAGTTTCTGTTGAACAAAGATCTGAGTGAGAAAAGAGTAGGGTGGATCATGAAAATAATGGAATTTGATGTCAGCATCCACATCACAAAACTTGTCAGAGGTAGAGGACTTTGTGAGCAACTTGCCTCCACTTCTGAAGATGCATAGGAATCAGAAACTGGTGTTGTTTTAGCCAACATTGATTAGCCTCAAAATGATCAAGTTGTTGCACCTGCCTCAGTTGCAGGTTGGGTTCAAAAAATGACCCACTTTCTTCGTACTGGTGAATGTCCACCGGGTCTGAACAGAGCAAAATGAAGATACTTCAGATTGCAGTCAATTCCTTATGTCCTCATTGGTAATATCCTTTTCAGGAAAGATCTGAATGGTGTCTTGTTAAGGTGTGTTGATACTGATCAAACAAAAATAGGTATTGCATGAGTTTCATGATGGAGTTTCAGGAGGGCACTTTGCTCCAAGGACAACTACTTGGAAAATTATGAGAGCTGGTTACTACTGGCCCAACTTGTTTAAAGATGCATATGCATGGTCAAGGAGGTGTATGAAATGTGCTTTATTTTCAAGAAAAGAAAAGTTGTCTGCTATGCCTCTACATCCAATTCAAGTGGAGCAACCCTTCATGAGATGGAGCATCAACTTTATTGGGCCAATTAATCCACCATCCAGTGCTAGTCACAAGTGGGTGCTTACTGCTATAGACTATTTTACACGGTGGACAGAAGTAGTAGCTTTGAAAGAAGCAGATGAATTTTTAGTTTTGAATTTTTATGAAGATATAATCACCAGATTTGGAGTTCCTAACTCCATCATTTTAGATAATGCTCTTGCATTTTTTGGATTAAGAGTCACAGATTGGGTTGTTAAACACGGGATTCATTTGAATACTTCCTCCAATTATTATCCGCAGGGTAATGGATTAGCTAAAAGTACAAATAAAAACTTGATCAAAATCATTAAGTGGACTATGGAAGAGAATCGAAGAATTTGGCACACTACATTGAAATCTGCACTTTGGGCAGATAGAATAACCCCTAAGAGATCAGTTGGTAATTCTCCATACATCCTCGTTTATGGTAAAGAGGCTAGATTACCTCTGTCTATAGAGCTTCCAGCTCTAGACATTGTTCACCAGTTGGAGATGTATGAAGAGCAAAACCCAATGTCTGTGAGATATGCAGAGCTCATAGAGCTCAAAGAATCAAGAGATAGGGCAATGAAAACTTTGGAGTATCATCAGCTTCAAATGAAGAAAACATTTGATAAAAAAGCTACAACCAAAGTTTTCAAGGAAGGGGGTGTTGTTCTCAAGTGGGATGTGCTAAAGAGCGGTCCAGGAAAACATACAAAATTTGACCATTTATGGGCAGGACCTTTTGTTGTTACTGAATGCAAGGAGCATAATGCATTCCAGTTATCAAACATGGATGGAGAAGGGTTACCAATCCCAGTTAATGGGATTCACCTCAAACGTTGCTTTGAGGTATGATTTATCATTACACGGAGTAGAATAGGTTTCATACTTTCAATAAGTGCTTCAACACTTTAGTTTAATTGTTGTTTCATTCCCTAAGTGTTGTTCCAACATAGTTTGGTAGTTTCCCTTTAGTTTCTCCGGTTTCAGCAAGCTTCCAATGACCTGAGCTGCTTCATAAGTCTCAAGTGAGTTGCAACCATGTGTGAGCTGCTCTTGGTCTGTTCTAAGGTTTTTTTTTTTACTAGGTGACTCCGAGCCCAATGGACAGGTTTTGGCTACTAGTTTCCAGGTTTAGCAGGCAAACATCCAACAAAGGTCACCAGAAATGTTGCCCGATTTTCACCTACGGGCTCAATCGGACAAGAAAATTTGTGTTTCAAGTGTTCATGAAGGTCAAATGGAGACATTGTTGTGCATGATTAAATCATACCTCTGATGCATTTCTCAAGGAGCTCAGTTGAAGAGTTTGCCTCAGTCAAGTTTGGCATAAAGTTCCTCTAAGGAGAAAGTCGACAAGACCTTCTAGTTGTCTTGCCGACTGGCAGGGGTTCTATTCATTTTTGAAATATCCCGGATAGCTAGACATTTTAATCACTATGAGGTTTTGTATCTCCCTCTGCATGGGAAGTATCTCGCCGACAGGAAAGGATGTCTCGGCGAAAGGAAACATCATCACTATGATGTCTTGCTGACTCGATAGGGTCTTGCTGAGATGAAATGGGCTCGCCAAAAGATATTGCCTTCGGCATGAGGTCTGGCTGAATGAGGAAGGTCCTATTGATAGAGGGGTGCCTTCGGTATGATATTTTGAGTTCGGGGAGAAGTCTCCCAGACTTGATAGTCTCGTCGACCATTGTGCATAGGAAGGTAAGCTCTCACTGAAACAAGATAGCTTCGGCATGATGTCTCGCTGACCCAATAGGGTCTTACCGAAGTGAAGTGAGCTCAGGGAGAAGAAAGGATCTTGCTATGAGGTCCTGCCAAGAGAATTGTGTCTCGCCGATAGGAAGGTGGCTGCGGTAGGACTCATCGCCGAGAAGAGGAATTCGACAAGAAGTCTCACCGACTATGGGGAGTCTTGTCGATAGAAATCAACTTGCCCATGGAAATGGCAATATCGGTATGAATTTTTCATTTGATCTGAGGTCTCGCCGACGGTCACATGTTATATCGATAGATGCTACGAGGTGTACTCGCATCGGGGAGACACGATTAGTGTCTCACCGACATGTGATTATGATGGAGGACCTCTGACCACTCGAGAATCTTGTGTGGAGTGTGTTCTCCAAATCAGGGAGAACTAAAGGCAATCCATTGTCCATTTTACTGATTCACCACCCTTGAAAAGAAGATCAATGGAATGTAGTGGTATGAATTTGTTCTGAGATCAAAGGTGATGGAGCAGCTCGGTGAACAATGGTGTGGAGATCTAATGGGAAAGTCTGGAGCTACTTGCAGAGGAAGTCAACCTACAAATAGAAAAGGCCATGAGTCTCCATGACAGCTGGGATCTCTGCTAGCAGAAGAGGGCATCGACATTTATGGGAGCGCTCAAATGCATTCAAGGCAGCTCGGCAAGGAGTTTCGAGGGTAGACACGAAGACCAGAAGTTAATGTTGTAAAAAATCTTAAGGCTTCCCCTGAAGGCGATCTGTCACCAACATGGACAGCAGGGATACACTTGAAGGCAACATTAACTTCATTTAAAAGATCTAAGGGCAGATCTTTATGAACGCTGATATTTTTGTAAGCCCTAGGAGCTGACATCTTTTTGTATATAGGGCATTTTTGCCTCTTTGTAAAGGAGTTCTCCTTATGCTTTTCAAATTCTGTGACTTTTGGAGTCCTTTCTCAGATTAGCAAACTTCTATAACTCATTTTGGAGCATAGTATACAAAGCTTACCTTGATCACTGTTGATGTTTTTAGATTACCATCTTGTTCTTGCAAAGTGTTGTGCATTCCAAATTAATGATCAAGTTATTTTGTGAACTTCTTCTATTCTTTTATAACTTTATCTTTTGTTTTCATGCCTTCCTTTGCAAAAGTATCATTATACAAATCACAAACTGTGTTTACTTAATCACACATGGATTCTAGTCTGTGAAAATCTTTTCCTTTTCTTGAAAAAGTGGGTGACTCAAACCTGTTTGTGAAACATTAATGTCAAGCTTACAGAATTTGATGTGTAATCTTATGGTCATTGTCAATTTTCAAGTGTAACCTAAGTATTCCACTGCTCTTATCAGTTCGGTGTATCACCATAGTGTTTAGTTTTATTTTTATGCATTCATTTTCCCTTTTTCTTTATAAAATTGGTAGTTTAGGTGATATCAAAGGAAGCCGATCTTCTACGGAGGTTGACCTCTGTCTACAAGTGACCCACAACTTTAGAGGTCTTCCCATGTTACACTGAGGTGTTGAACATCAAGTTCAACAGGGTGCAATTTCAAGTGATAACATTAATGAAGTTTCAAAGTCAAACCAATTACAATTCAAACATAAACGGACTGTATAGCACGTAACTTTTTTAGTATGTATCAAAATTTAATTTTTCCTTTTTGTTGGATCAAGGACTTCAATATTGGATGCACTTATATTTTTTAATTTTTTTTGATAATATGCTATTTTTCCACATGTGCAGAATAGAGAGCTTGATTTTCGGTGAAAAACTTACATTCACAAGAAATAAAAAAGAAATATAATAATCAAATTAAATTTAATTAAAATTATACTTTTTTGGAAGCTTATAATAAGGACTAAATACTTACAAAAAAATAATTTTTAAATGAATTCATTTGATACCCCAAAAGGTAAATCAAAACTGATTTTTTATCAGCATTTTGATAGGTGTAAAGGAGACTCTGTTATAGGTATGGTTTAAAACTAGCAGGGTTTTATCCAAGGGGGCTTGGTCTAAGGTGGTTTGATCAAACCCTCTTCAATTGGAATCCTTTAAATGGAACTTTTCAAGGCTTAAATCACTATATTTTCTAAAATTATGTGATTTCAACAAAAATCAGGATTTCCGAGAAAGTGTAAACCACTATTGTGGCAGCACCCAAATGAAGTTTTTAAACTCTTATAATAGAGCCCTTAATTTTGGCATATAATGACAGCATAAAGTATTTCACTTGTCCCATACTTTTCACCTTTTCACATTTTATTCAAAACTTTGCTATTAAATAGTGAAAACTTCACTATTTCATGGAGCATTTCAGCGATTTTACACTTTTAAAAGCTAATGGCTTTAAAACTATATTAGCAGGCAAACATTAAAATTTATTTAAAAAACTTAAAAAAATTACTGAGCCCACCTGAGAGCCACTACCAATACATACACGGGCTATTCAAAGTTTTAATAAACAAGATTTAAGTTACCCGCTCCCCCGTCATTTGAAACTTGACCCTGGTGGGTCCCTTGCAAGCTGGCAGGGGACGACTCAGATCTATCCACACCCTCTCCATCCTAGCCATTGATTGATCTCCTTTTACCCCTGACATTCCTCTCCTCACTCTCTCACTGCTATGTGTTGATGCCATCCCTTCTCATTACGGGCTAGCGAGGGAGTCAAACAGTTTTGATTTACCTTTACTACTGGTGCACACTGTTCAGAGAAAACCTACGCCAGATTTACCCACCATCCCTCAATTTTTTTCATGCTCAGAATTCACTTTCACTGCAGTCACAAACAACCAATGCATATTGTCCTTTACAGAGTAAACATATGCTAGATTTACCCTCAAATTTCATTGAATACTGATGGCATTTGAACAAAGATATTCACTACAGCAGTCATCATACACTTTTCTCCCAACCAGCAATGAAGATTGCTTTGCATTATAAATCCTTCTTAATTCACCACATGCCGCAACCACTATAATATATCATTGATCCTTCTTTATGTTGCATCGTTGTGTGCATTGGCTGCACCATTCACGCCTTTCAAGAGTTTTAATATGTGATTCTTGGTTTCTTTAAATCTTTCCTCCCATTGCACATAGATTTCTATAGAGTGCCTCTTATTCCTACATAGAATCTCACCTGATATTCCATTTCATGTTACTTAGGCATTCATAGAACAATTTACACACTTTTCATTCCTTCTAAACACCCCATTCAAGCCTACTGCTGGCATGCTCCTTGCATATCACTGGCTTTTTACAATACAGTTCTATCCACCATTCAACCTCATAACATGTTCAATCAACAAACATGAAGGCTCGAGCCTTAGTGCCAAAATAAGAATTTTGCACAAACAAATTTGATGCATTCTCACTACATACGCAGACTGCCCATGAGCAGTTAAAAAAAAAATGTGCTATGTTTATCCACACCACAACATCGAGCAAAATGTTCCCTTTAGCAGTGTCTTGCGCCTATGTGAATATCTTGCATTGTTTCATCATGGCGCCTCCTCACAATGTATTGCCCTATTCTTAGGGTCTCTTCCATTATTGCACAAAATTTATCTTTCTCAATGCTTTGTTGGATGCCAATACCCTGCTACAATGTTGCCATTCTGCTCACAATAGATAGTTGCATCCTTAAAGTGTAATGAAGACCAAAGAATTCCCTGTGCCAACATTCTTACAAACATAGCATGGTTTCCTATGCCTTTTGAGTCAAAATATTTGTAGACAATTAAAATCTCCAAATGAAGATTTTGTTGCAACTAATTTACCCTATACTATTTCCATGGTCCATTTGCATCGAGCCAATGGTTGCGTGCATTTTAATGCTTCCCTTTCCAACGCCCTAAGGCTAGTCATTGTTTTAAGCATCTGCTAAATTCTATCCAGCCTAAATGAGTCCCGAAAACCTCCCCAATATGCACTGCTTTCATTGAATTCTTCCTCCCGTGAAGGAATCTTTTTCTGCATTTTTATTTAGCACTTGGTGAGTTTTGATCCATCATACAAAGCATCTCTAGTCAAACCACTTGCATCAAGCCACCTGAGCAGCTTTGATGGTTCCTTTTGATTTGCATTAACATTTTAAAAGACAACCATGAGCCTTGGTCGATTCAGGCCCTTAATGCTTTTGACAGCGAGCTTATTAAATCATATAAGATGCTCATTTAAATTTAAAATACAACTGCTCTTGCTCCTTCACTCTATTCACCTTAGCTGCATCCAATTCAAATGCTGAGGAGGGCCTTCAAGCTACAACCCTGCTGATTAACATTTCACAAATTATCACCAAGATGAGAAACCCATAGTTTTGGTATATTGATGCTACTGTTCTCAAAAAATAAATTTACAAGCCTCTATGATGCTCCATTGTCTAAAGTATGCCCAATTAGATATACTTCTGCATTCACAAATTATAATCACCAAGATGAGCAACCCATAGTTTTGGTATATTGATGCTACTGTTCTCAAAAAATAAATTTACAAGCCTCTCTGATGCTCCATTCCCTAAAGTATGCCCAATTAGATATACTTCTGCAGAAACAAGAATCTTCAAACAATTTCAATTTGTGTAAAAGATTAGCTTTATAAAATATAATGTAGCTTTTCAAACAACGCAACAAGCAATATTAAAGTGTGTTGTGACTTGATCCCATGGTAACTCTCATTGCCACCTCCTTCTCTTCACTTTTTCCTTTATCATGTAGTGTTTATATCTTCTTCAAGACATTTGACTTGTTCAATGGCCTGCTCTTGTGTCTTATGGGCAGTTGCCTGAGAAATTTCCACAAAAGAATCTTTGCATAGATCCACTTTGTCCAGTTTAAAATTATTTCCACTGCTAGAAACCAATCATTTGTGCTCAATATTCGTGCCATCAAGCAAACATAAAGTATTTGATGAGCCTTTATCTACCTTCCACGTATCGCAAAAATCAAGGGATCTCAACAAAATTAGCCTATGCAATAGATCCTCTCTCTCACTATTATGTAACCATTCAAAAACCTAGCAAGATTTAAATAATGTTATGGCTTCAACCCATGAGAATATAGGTGAAACACCACCTTCATCAAGTTGATGGAAGAGCCCATATCCTTTGCTAGAAAAGACTTGTGAAGAGCTTATATCCTCAAATGTTTGAGAACCCCTCATTTGCAAGACTCTATGTTTGAAAAGAATTTATAATATTGCACTCAAAAGCCATGAATCAATATTTAAAATATGTGACTCACTTATTATATTCAGATGCTTGAGTGCTATCCTCAAGAGTTCCTCTTGCATGATGCATTACAAATTGGAAATCATTTGAAACAACCATTGATGGATTCGCATACCCCATTCAACCATTTCAACACTTACAACATCAAAACAATGTGATGCATGTTGGGTCCCCATGTGGGCCCGACTAATTTTTTTTTGTTTTGAAACAAGTTTCACTTTGAATTGATCTAAGGTTGCTTGCATATGCATCTGAAGTGAAAATATGAACTGGGTTGCCATTAAAACTTGCTTTCTGGCAGTTTTGAACAATGATCAAAATTGATCAAGTAGGCTCTGGAATTGCCCTAGGAAACTAGTCAAATGACCTCTTCAAGTCACAAAAATTTACAAGCATGCAAAAATTTGACCCAAGAATGGAGTGCAACGAATGGCTCGACAAAAAAGTCACAAGGTGAAAGATATTCACCATCAAAGTGGCCTACTCAGACTTTTCTACAACTATTCCTGTTTAAAACCAATTAAAGCTCACCAAGTTACTACTTTGAAAAAATACCAAACCATCTTCTGGGGAACTGCCAGTGGACACACTAGGTCATTTGAGTACACTGAGTATGTGTGCAAGAGTATTTTCCCTGAATCATCATTCTTCAAAAGATATTGAGGGTCAAACTTGAACTTCTTGAAAAGTTTTAAAAATGCAGGTGCAAAAAATGAACAAATTGCATTTGCTTTTGACCTCGAAAAAATAGCAAATCAGATTATGAGGCTCTAAAAATTGACCAAGGAGCATATGAATGTGGAGAGAATGGAGAGAAACAATCTATTTGACATGAAAATTTGAATCCAGTTGCAAAATATCAACTCGAACAGGAGGCCAACTCACAAGATTGACAATATGCAAACAACAAAAAAGTTTCATAACCCTCCAGCTTCGCTTTTCAAAACACTATCAAAACTCATTATGGGAGGCTGAAAATTGACATGCCTATTCACATGTGTCACATGAGTATTCACATGAAAGGATTGGTCATGAAAATCAACTGGCCCTGAATAGTGACCCTCCAAAGTAGGTCACTTGGGTAGATTTTGCAAGTGCAATTATGAGTGTGCAAGTCAAAATTTTCAACATGGGCACTCAAAATTTGAAAATTTTGAAGGTACCATCAAATTTCTCTTGAATTATTCTTAGGATCTTCACTTTGCTCAAATAAAATTGCTAAGATTGCATAACATTAAAATAGTCAAAATGACTAGATATTTATATGCAATTCTTTTAGTTTCTCGAAAATTAAATATTGATAGCCAACAATTAAAATTGGAAATTAAAATAATAACTTACCGACATTGACATATTTGAATTTGGATTGAAATTAAGTGGTCTATGGCGTAGTAGGCCCTAGACTAGATCCACCTTTTTCGAGGATCAAAAGTGCCAAAGGCAAAACATTAAATGCATAATTTGATTTCCCATGTTTGATTTTCCAGGAATGTTTATAAAAATGGGAAATTAATGCATAATTATGTCCAAACACATAGGGGGGAGAAAAACCTAGTATGAAATTATCAATGGTGAAAATTTTCAACACTACAGGATGGTAATAGTTACCATTGGAAAAAAAAAATATATTGTAATGACTTCTCAATTGAAAAGTTGTGTCAAAATATTTGTCATTAGAATATACTCTATTTAGAGGTTGCACCCTCAAATTGAGAATTTAATGATAATAAAGATATTAATTTTTTTTCTCATTTCTACAATATTTAAGTGTGTTCAACTATTTTATTTTGCAAGTTGGTTAGGATATTTTTAGAAAGTGGACATAATTGCAATAGTAGTAAAAAATTTACTTGTATCTTTACTAAAACTATTTATCATTGTAAATAGTTTCTTTCTCTTTTTAGGTTAGGAACCTTCTATGGAGTGTTTTCAAATTTCCTTAATAAAGCTATTATATTTGGCTAAGGTGGATTCTGCATAAAGGGTCTAATGAAGTGAGGAGTATTTTGGCTCTAATACTCAAGCCTCATACAACCTCTATACAATAATGAGCTTTCATGTACAAATTAGTATATCTTAACATCCCCTAGGATTGTTTTTCCATCTGGCCCTAGGTAACCTTTATTTTTTTTAGTTTCTTTAATGTATTAGTAAGTGGTTAGCACTAGGAATTTATTCCCCATGTACCATATAGATATAATAGTAGGCTATAGTTGTAGTCTCAACCTTGCATAATTACCACTCTAAAATATTGGGATGGCACTATTTATGAAATGGATAAGTATAGTTGTGGTCCTAAGCCTCCCTTTTATCCATATCTATGATTTTATACCTTAAATATGACCACTAAAATTCTCTTCCTAGTAGTTGGATATTTGGCATTTGTTCTACAATTCTCAATGCTCTCTTTGCATTGCAACCCATATTTTACCCCTTTAGGTGGATTGTCTCATAACACACGTCTCTTTGAGCTCGTCAGTTTGCCATATATATTTGGTTACTTCCTTTTTGGGTCCCTCCCTATATAGTAACACACCACAATTATCTAGAGTAATAGGATCCATAGGAGCTCACTTTACATTCCCTCGACAACCACCTTGATCATGGTGCATACATATGAAAAGTATAATAAGGTTCAAAAAATTAGCTCTAACAACTCTCCCAAAAATGGACTGACTATCCATAGATCTATAGAAAAAATTCAACCTTGAACCTCTCCCACAATGATTTCCTTCTTTAATAATTAGGGTGACCCTCTATATTCCCTAGAATAGACCTTCCTAAATGTGATGGTACAAATCTCCCTAATTGATTGAGTAAAGCTAAATAATAAATAGGTGTCCCACAAATTTAATATGAGATAGGATCCCTTATGAAGCATGGTTAAATACCAAAAATGGTGTGGAATACCTATGAATATTTGTGTATATGACATATGCATTTTTTCATAGGAAAAAATATAGATATTTGATGACAAAAGAGAAAAATATATCTTTTTCGACTATAGTGAGGAGCCTAGTGTATACTAATTATATAAGCATATCACCAAGAATTTTGTTCTTACTAGTAGGGATTTTGAATTCATTAATAGTCAATTATGGGAAGGCATGGTTTAAAATTCCATGTGTATCTCAATAATGATACCCATTAAGAATGAATAAGCTAGTAGTGAAGAGAGTAGTAGCTTGAAAGAAATCCAAAGAGCTCTAAGAATAGTAGCTCCAAAGAACTCAATCAGTAAGGTGAACCTTTTGGAGCTTTCCCATCTTCATCAACATCTCGAAAAGCTTAGCAATCAAGTAACTCTACCAACAATTAAAATCCAATTCTCACTTCTCTTCTTATATCAAGAAAGACAAGCATGAGGTAGATTTATGAAAATAAAAGGTACGTTGGTTTTGATAAAAAATAGAATTATTCTTTATTTTCTCATAGTTATCAAATATATTTTGAAGAATCTATAAGAGAATAAAAATGATGGAAAAGCATGGATGAGGAGTTATATGCAATAGAAATTAAAGAAACATGACAGGAAACTAATTTACCCAGAGGTAAAAATTGATTAGCTCGTGTTAAATGGGTCTATA
Organism: Sequoia sempervirens; assembly: GCA_007258455.2. Classification (NCBI taxonomy): domain Eukaryota; kingdom Viridiplantae; phylum Streptophyta; class Pinopsida; order Cupressales; family Cupressaceae; genus Sequoia; species Sequoia sempervirens. Next base: position 50,827,184 of record VDFB02000003.1, on the reverse strand, counting down.
AACCAAAATCACCATTGATGGAAAAAAATGAAAGGTATAAAGTAACTACACTGATTTGGGGACATAATCTCTTGAATAATTATATTGATTTTTTAAATAGGTGATTTGATGTGATGAATCTGTAAGGAAATTAGAAAACATCCACAAAATCCCATATTTTTCAAGAATAATAACTACCTATGAAGAGAAATAATAATTTTTTAAGGTGAATGCCACTCGCCTCTTGGAGCTCCTTCACTAGTGCCTCAATTTCATTCTTTTTTCTCAAAAGGGTATTAATGATGTTAAATATTAAGATGACAATTACATAGAATGAAGGGAATGAGATGGTCACATGACCTTGGAGAGGAATTCTTTTTAGTTACTCAAATATTTGTTGCTACTTATTAATGATGTATTCCAAATTTTGTAGAGAAGGAGAAAGAGGCTAAGCCTCTAGAGAGTGAAAGTAGGCCAAAACACTAGATTCCCTTTGTTAAATATTTTTTCCATATGATCGGAGATAACCCTCTAAAAATTTCTTACCTTTAGTCCTTGTAATGTGTACTCAAGTAGTCATCATGGTGGAATTTGAGCCAATTCTTAGAGTAGTTGCAAGTGACTACCTGCCTAATATTTGTAACCACTAAATAGGTACCAAAACAACATATGTGTCCCCTAAAGAAAGAGTAAGCATATATATGGTCAACTAATAATCCCCCATTATAATTTTAAAATTGTGACACTTCCCTCACAAGACATAAGATTACCATCAACCACCATAATTTTAAAATTATTTTAGGCATAGACATGGTAGTGTAGTCAATCAACTAGTTATGAGTGCTACCACCATCTATTAGAACCACTTTCTTTTCTTTTTTGATTGACCTAATGACCTTCAACATTTTTTGGAGGTAGAGAGAAAGTAGTCAAAATATGAATATAAATATGTTCATTGGGATCATTTTCTTAAATTTTTGAAAGAGGAGGAGGAGCTATCTATTGTCTTTTTCAATCCATTCTATGGCCAAATAATTGCACTAAGTTACTAGTTTATATTAAAACCTATACACAAAAATCCTCCTTGAAACCACTAATAAAATAACTATGAACAATTTACATATTCAAGCTAACTATATAGCTGGCCAATTTCTCAAGCTCACTTTGATATTCCTTAATTGAGTGGAACTAGCATAGTTTAGTGAGGGAACTAAAAAAAAACATTATAGGAAGTAGGGACAATATAAATTAGGGATTCCTTGCAAAATTATAGCTAGGTGAGAAGTGGGTGAGTCCTATCCAGCCACTAAAGCCACCAAATGGCTTCCTTTCCAAGTGAAAAAGAGGAAAGTGAGAGATTTTGATCTTGATGAATTTTATAGAATTCAAAATATTTCTTATCTTTACTTGAACAATTAGGGAGATGTGTACCATCACATTTAGAAATGTCTAGTCTAGGGCATAGAGAGGGTCACCCCAATTATGAAATAAGGGAATTGTTGTAGGAAAGGAAGGTTGGTATTTGTTCTTGGCTAGGTGTAACTAGTCCATTTTTCATAGAGCTGGGAGAGCTATCTTTCAAAAATCTTGAATCTTACTCGAATTTCAATTTGTATGTGATCAAGGTATTCATTGAGAGAGTGCAAAGTGGGTTCATATAGAATAATGACCTACTACTATAAGGGTGAGAGGGACCCAAATAAGAAATAACCAAGGTTATATGAAAAACTAACTAGCTTGAAGAGATGAGCATAATGAGATAATCCACATAAAGAGGTAAGAGATGGGATATAGTGGAGAAAGGATGTTGAGAATTGTAGACTAGATGCTATATATCCAACTATTAGGAAGAATATGAGTTGTTGTATTCAGGGTGAATAGCACATAGAAAGGGATAAAAAAGTGAAGACATTACAAAAAAAAATTGGCCCATAAGCTCACCAATATACTTATGTTATTTGTATATAATGTTGGCCCAATATTTTTAAGTGCTAACTATGAAAGGTTGGGACTATAATTGTATCCTACCATTATATCTCTAAGGTACATGGTAAGTAACTTCATATGGCTAATTGTTTACTACTAAATCACAAAATATAGATGACTAAAGGTTACCTAGGTTTAGGTCACAAAATAATTATTAGGGGTTCTTTTGATATACCTATAGGTAAATTGAATCTCGCTATATAATATGTAGAGGTTGTCTAAGGCCTAGAAATTGGTTCCAAATACTCCTCACTTCATTTGATTGTTTATGGAGAATCTAGTTTAGCCAAAAAATGATAGCTTTTCAAACAATATTTGAAAATCCTTGACACAAGTTTTCTATAAGAAAAATAAATCATTTTCAAGGAGAAACAATTTTGGGTAAGATATGAGTAAAAAATTTAGTGTTAATGTGACTAAATTTGCTTTCTAATAACTAAGATTCCTCTAGGATGAGGTGAGAGCATACTATGGATAGTTATTAAAGAAAACTTAAATTTCTAAAAGTTGCTTTTAGAAATGGCCCTAGAATGAGATCTTATAGCACTTACAATGAACCTACAAAATAAAAATGCTAAACACACAATGATATTGCAGAAATGATACAAAGACAACTATATTTATTATCCTCAAAAATGTCACGTTGAGGGCCCAACCTCCAAATATAGCATATATTTCAATTACAAACATTCCAAGATGACTTTTCAATTGATGAGTCATTACAATACATAGTGTTTTCTCAAAAATAAATACTATCATCCCATATGTATGTGAGATAAATACTTTATTCTCACAACTAATGGATTGACTTACAAAACTGTATACATCCCTTTATTAATACTACCTAAAAATGAGTTACAAAACATATATACCCAACTAATACTAACTATCCTAACGGGCTACATAACATTTAAAAACACATGATTTATTCATAGAAAACTTTTAGATTCATAATACTCAGCATCATTAAATTTATTGGTGGATAACAGAAAAGGAGACTTGTGCATAACCAACATACAATCAGTTCCTATGTGTAACACTCATAGAGGGTGATGTTCATGAGGAGTCTAAAATAAGCTATTGGCTCCACCTCATCAGTGGTAATAGTGCAAATTCCTCTTGACATGAAGAAATCCCCAGTCCCACCAACAACGGAAAAAAATCTGTGCTTATCATCAAGTGGATAATCTGCTCCAGCTATTGTGAGGGAGCCTTTATAATCGGTAGAATTCAAAACAATAGTGAACCCAAACCAAGCACCCTGGATATTTTTTCCATTGTAGAAGTAAAGACCTTGAGCTCTTCCCACTTGGGGAGAATGTAGATTATTGTCAAGTGTAACGGGATCATCAAAAACTACCATATATCCAAACTGGAGACTAAAGTTAGCTGTATCAGATGGCTTTGCGATTAGCACAGATGTTGCATTCTGAGTATCAGAGCCATTGAAAAGTATATCGTGGTAATACAATTTCAAATTCATACATGGCTTTGGAATTTTTTTCTTCTTGCACTCTGTCGAATGTATGAAGACAAGAAATACAAAACAGAACAGAAAACACAAGTACACCGATTTGCTATTCTGCATTGCCATCGTGCAAGTGTAGGAAACTAAGGGAGGGATGAATATGCTTCAAGATGGGTTCTCTCACCCTAGATCCTACAAAGCATAGGGTAGCTTGTTTCCGTTTGGGATCCCAATGGGTCGTATATATGCTACTCAGCCGCGAGGATGGATGGAAAATACAAATCTGATTAGGTGATGGAAAACCTACCCATCATATACAAAGCTGATCGGCAGATACTTTTTAAGTTATTTTGAAATATGGTGAAAGATGATCATAATAATACTTTAGTGAAATAAGGATCAGATGAGGTTTGCGATGGCCTTTTCAGATAGCTATCATTTTCTTTAGTTCTGGAGATGATGTGGATACCTGTTTGTTCAGTCGTCTTTTCGTCTTTTCCTTTATCTTTGTTTCAGTACCCCGCGCCACTAATATTCCACTGTGCAGTCAACGAAAACTTAGGAGACGTATTTTATTTGATTCAAAGTAATTGACAAGGAACAACTTCATTAGGTTATTTTTTATGATTTTATGAAGGGTTTTATAGCAAATTCAGATTCGTTTTAGTAATTGAGGAGTTTTTAGACCAAACCAGTTCTTGAACATACTGTCATCCCAGTCTGTATAAAATTTTGATTTGTTGCTTTGGGCATGAATTCTCGAGTTCATTGTTTCCACAAAGACAGCTTCAATCTTATTCATAAGCATTTCTATCTCCATGGATTTCCCTTGTAATACTCTCCTATTTCTCTCCTTCCATAGTTCATGATCCATCATCAGGAGAGCAAGATAACAGAAGAGAATTTCTCGTCTTGCTTTCATGATGATGGCTTAGGTTATTTTATATGTTTTTATGGAGGGTTTTATATCAAACTCAGATTCATTTTAGTTATTCGATATGGGAGTGAGTCATAGACTGAAACTTCTGAATTTGACTGTGTGAGTTTTTTTCCCTCTCAACATTTTCGACCAAACTTCATGATCCATCATCAGAAAAGCAAGATAACATAAGAGAATTTCTCGTCTTGCTTTCATGATGATGGATCATGAAGTTTGATCCCAAATATTAAAAGAAAAAAATTCACACAATCAAATCTAAAAATTTCTTACTCTAACATAAATTGTAAGTTCTTTCCTATCACCTAAAGAATCTTATTTTGTACGAATTGGACAAGAGAATTCTTGGGGACTTGAATTATTAAAAGGAAAAATCACAATCATTTTGTCAGCTCGTTCACGAGTGGAAAAGGGGAGCAAAATGACCCGATACGGTCTGATAATGTCATTTTTGTTGTGCATCTTGTCCTGATCAGTCTAACTTTTTTCTTGGTCTTCTTGGTGAATAAATAAATGAGACTGATGAGATTCGTTCTGATTGGTTAAATAAATTAGTCATTGAAATGACATGGTGAAGCAAGAGATGCCAAACAATCTTAAAAGGGAATTTGTACTTTGGAAACAATACTAGATTCGCTTTTAGATATACAATTTAGCGATAAAAGAGGACATCAAGTTTATCCAGTTCTGCCACTCATCATGTATATTTCAATCGAAAGACACATAATGAGCAAGAGCTGCAGGCTAGCTTAGTTTTTGTCAGAGATTGTAAGAGCGATTTTACATTTTAATTTAAGAGTAGTGTTGGTGTTCGCTTGTGTGGTAAGGTTTCCCACTCTAAATAAAAAATAAAAAATAAAAAATTGTAGATGATATGTTTTCCAAGATAATGTCACCATAGACTAAAAATCCTCCTTTACTATTGTGTGTATAGGATGTCTCACGAGATATCACACTCATGACTAAGGGTCAAAGAATTATCTACTGAGAAGGCATACAATTTATATTTCTTAATGCAAGATAGTTATACAAATAAAAATGTTGTATTGATATTCTGTATTGGATTTATTCTCTATTGGATTTAAACAATGAAATGTTGGGAATCTTTTTTATTATAAGTATATTTTCTCTATTAATTAGAGGAGGCTCGTGAATAGAACACAGAATAATATTGGGTTAAAATAATGTTATCAATATTCTTGCATCTTTTTTGCTCTAGTGTTCTCTACAACGTCAAATGTCATACATTTCTATCCTACCATCAATCTTCAACAGCAATAATTTTGATCACTACTTGTATGCAAGATTGAAAATGAATGCATGTAAATAAATGCACTCTAATCTAGGAAAAGTGAATACTATTATAGATGTAAAGGAACCTCTAGAACTCTAACTTTTCTTTGTAGATCAGAGTTGTTGAAGGTTTGATCCATCACCCTCATCAAACTTTAAAAGTTGGTCATACTTACATGACCATAAAGGAATCTCCAAAACTCTAATGCTTGACATGGGATATGAAATCACTCCAACTTACCCCTCAACTCTACATTAATGACACCCCTCAACTCTACATTAATGAAAATTTTCTTGTGCATATTCTTTTGGGTTTTGTTCTCATTTGACATTTCATTTTTTTAACTTTATCTTCATGTTTTATGTGTTCTCAAGATTTGGTGGTTTTCTTGGCTTTCTAATGTCCTTGTGAAATATTTTCTTGTTCTTGGTGAGAGATCCTTGCATTTGAAGTTGGGTGATCCCATAATACTGGTTTACAATTTTTGGCCAAACTACACACTGAAATATTTTTTTCTAACTAAATTTTCACTTTCGGGCACCTATATCAGCTAAACCATGAGAAATTTGAAGATGATGCAAACTAGTGATTTGTGACATTTTGTCTGTAGATTCTATATATATTTTTTTCAAAAATTTTGGAATCAAATTGCACTTCTTTTCCCATCTCCTTCAAAAACTAGTTTTTTTTAGTAAACAACATTTTTAAGGAGTGACGCTCACCGTATAACGCATAAATTATGTTTTTTCTTGAAGGATAAAATTATAATTTTTTGGAATTTAGATTTTCAACTATGATATCTAGTGCTTCCAATTGGTTTCATAGTGTTTTGTTGAATATTTTTTCCTTAATCAAGTTTCAAAGTCAAACCATATAATGCGTAACTTTTTTTTATGTATCAAAATTCAATTTTTTTTTGTTAAATCAAGGTCTTGAATATTTGGTGCACTCATATTTTTCAATTTTTTTTTATAATATGTTATTTTTCCACATGTGCATAACAAAGAGCTTGATTTTTCAGTGAAAAACCTATGTTTAATAAAACTAAAACAACAAATACATAATTTAAAACCAAAACATATTAAAATTATATCCGTTGGATAGCTCGTTCTGAGAACTACTATCATCCAGTTGGGTCTATGAAGTCTCCTCCATTTTCATCCTCAACCCGAGCTTTGAAACACAAAATTCTGGAGTTTTTTGGTACCAAAGGGTGAGAAGGTGGGAAAAAGGTGGTTCAGGCGAACCATGGGGGGTTCAAGCAAATCCCCTTTCAAAAAAGGTTTTGCTTGTGTTTTTTGGCTGGAATGGTGGGACCTTGCATTAAATGGGTTTGCTCAAACCAGGGTTCTAACGAACCCTATTTTGGTTTGTTCGAACCAAAAAGTTCCTTCGAACCCCAAAAATGATTTTTTTGCATGGGGTCATTTTTTGCAAATTTTCCTTCTTCACTTGAATTGTAAACCACTTTTGTAGGTTTACGTAGTTGTGATTATTGGTTCAATAGTTGAAGTTGTGATTATTAGTTCAATTAGTTTGTGTCAAGCTTGTCATGCCTCACTATTCATTTCCACAATATGAACTAGGTTGGGTATCTTCCATAATTTTGTAATGACATTTTCATCCATTTTCTTTGATTTTTATTTCACTTGCTTACTATCTAGTCATGTTTTGTGAGCTTAGGTATGCTAGGGAACTTTGTCTCATTCTCTCTTTGTTATTTTTTATTTTATTTATTTTCTTTTTATTCTTTATTTTTTTGGTTTTCAACATGCCCTAGTTATATTTTATGTTTTGCCCCTTTGAAAAATTCATTTTTTGGATTTGTTAGTCTTTAGGATTATTATTTTACTAGTGAAATCATGTTGACATCATGCTCCCATAAGCCCCAATTTTGGATATCATAATTGTGAGGTATGTCTTGACTATCTATTTTGGGATAATCTTTTTTGGACCCCTAAATTTTGATCTTAGACTTCTAAGATTTGTTTTATCTTTTTCTAGAGTTAGGGTTTTATCCATACTTGTATTTAAGTACTTGTTTAGTGGTTTCCCTAAAGTATGATCCCTAATTATTTTGCAGTATGTTATTTATCAGGATCATGATTTTGGGTTTGTTATTAATTGGCTATTGGTTTAGTGGTATCCCTAAACTCAAACCCCTAGAAGGAGGAGAAAGCTCTAAGAGGAGTGAGAAAAGTGAATACTCATCCTCCTATTATGCTCTCAATTTTTTTTGTGTAGGTTCAACTTGGTGTCATTTGTTACTTTTGGGATCTGTGTATTCCTTCTTTCCAAGTGCTTATGGTACTTCATTTTAGGTTTTTCTTAGGTTGTTTGAATTTGCAGTTTTTCCTACTAAGTTGTGTCTTAATTTTAGTTCTTTACTTTTTGTGTTGGGTTGTACGTGGGGCTTGGGGGTTCTATGTTGTGTCATGTAATAGTGGTAAGGATTTGAGCTCAATATTTGAAAATATTTCTTTTCATATTAGAGATTGTTATTTTTTCTCTCATGTTTTCTAGCATAAAATTATTAATGGAGGGTTAGAAATTAATTAAGAAAATTCTTGAAAAGTCCTCTTGGATGGGGATGTTGGGGTTGGTGTTTTAATCATTGATTTGTGTGTTGCAAAGATTGGGGAGAGGTGGCCTATCATGAAGGAATAATTAGAAATTTGTCATATAAGGAGGCATTGGATGGAAAAAATCATACTTGTGGAGTCTATAATTTTCGTTATCATTAGTGAGATGTAGAAAGAGTTAAACCCTAGAGATTTTACTTTAGGGTTTGGGCACTTTAACATAAAGGAGGGGTAATTTTTTTATTAAAACAAGAAGTACAAAGCAAGGGCATTACATAGCCTTATCAATCTCTCCCAAGTGATCCAATTGTTGAGATAGATCCCGGTGTAACTAACCCCAATCCACCAAATCCCAATCATGATTATGATCAGAGGCCCATTTAGCCAATCAATCGGCAGCACCATTCCATTCTCTAGGAATATGAGTGAAAGTAACAAACTCCAAATAAGTAGAGAGGTTGATAATTTTTTCAACAATCAAAGCCAAATGTCAGCTGACATCATATAAATGTCAGCTATTCAACAAGTTCACCACTACCTAGGAATCAGACTCACATATGATCCTTTTCCACCCCAATTGACTTCCACACTCCACAGCCAATAAAATGGCCTAAGCCTCCATTAAATTATTAGTATGAAGACCCTTATAAATAGAGAAGATAAACTGAACATCTCTAGAGCTATCCTGACCAACACCACCAATCCCAGCATGACCAGGGTTTCCTTGAGAAGATCCATCCATGTTGATTTTTAAGACCCCCTCAGGTGGAGGGGACTATCTTCCCTCCCTATTCACCTTCGGGGTAGGATGTCTACATCTGTTGCGCATAAGATAATGTTGTGGAGTAGGAAGACGAAGACGATTACAACAACCAACATCACCAAGATCTAATGATTCTGTCAGATCACACTTAGTCGTAATATTTTCTCCCAAAGAATGCAAAATTTTCCACCTCAAGCGAGGGGCCACCAACATCACATCTTGAGAAATCTAGTGATTCCTCTCCAACCAAAGATTCTAGATAATAAAAGATGGGCCAAGAGCCCAAGCAGCTTGAAGAAAGGAAGTAGAAATAGGGTCCCTGCCCCACCGATCCATAAACTCAACCAATGAGGAAACATGCCAATAGGGCATATTCCACACCCTCCACCAAAAATGTCAAATTTCCTTAGCATAGGAACATTGGAAGAAGAGATGAGAGACACTCTCCTCAGAGTCATGACATAAATACAAATTGAAGGGCCTTGGAAACCATGTTTAGATAAATTATTCCAAGTAATACACCGGTTTTGAGCCACTAGCCACATGAAGAAATTGCACTTGGGCCATGACAACTTGTGCCAAACTTGTTTCCACCAAGGGACCTCAATATCCCCAAACAATTGCCTTCCCAACTACTTATATTTAGCAGACACATAGTACTTTCAGGACAAATCAGAGCCATCCCAAGCCAAGACATTAGGTCCCCTCAAATAATTACAAGCATGGGAAGCTAGAAGTTGAGCTAGCTCACGCCTATCCGCCTTAGACCCTCCAAGTGGCCACTTAGAAGGATGCTTCCAATGAAAGCTTACAGCCAATCCACAATGTTGTCCAACCTTATAATGCTCAATGGTATCCCAGCCAGCCGCAATAAAAACATCACAAAGGGACTAGAGGTGAGGAAAAGTAGAAAGAATAGGTGGGTGACCATCCCAAGAATCTAACCAAAAAAGAGCTTGTGACCACAAATGACAGATCCAAAAAAGTGTCTGCTTACGCAAATGTGCCCCCACTTTCAAAGTATGTTAAATCATAGAACCAATCCCCTCTAGAGAATAACGAGGAACCTCAAAAGAAGTAACACCCCTAAGATATTTATGGTTGAGAATACAAGCACATAACTAGTGTTGATTGGTGCACCAATGCCAATAAAGATTAGCAGCAAGAACTTGCCCGTTTAAAATAGCAGAGTGTAAACCAAGACCACCCTCCTACTTTGGTCTACACATAGATTCCCACTTAACAAGGCTCCACTTAGTAGACAATAAGTTACCACTCCAAAGAAACTGACATGAGAGAGCATCAAATTCCCCAAGGAAATACATAGGGGTCGCTTGAACAAAGCACCTGTAGATGAGAATGGCCTAGATAACATACTTAAGAAGAGTCACTCTAGTAGCTGTAGACAACCATCGATGAGTCCAATGAGTTACCTTCTGCCTCAGCTTATCAAGCAACATCTTCCAGGAGGACCTGGGTTGATGACCAACAGCAAGAGGAATACCCAGAAAGACAAAGGGACGAGACCCTATTTGAAACCAAAAAATAGTTGCAATTCACCATTGGATAGCCTAAGGAGTATTAAAGAAAAAAATAGAAGACTTCTACTCATTGACTTTCTGACCCGAAGAAACAAGGTTGATATCCAAAGTTTTCCTAAAGGATTCAGCTTCCCGAATATGAGCCAACCCCATAAGAGAGGTGGCATCCACAAACTGGAGATGAGAAAGCGTTGGTAGACCCAACCCCCATTACCAACCATGAATCAAGCCTTGAGAAACCCAAAATTTAAGAAACTAACCTAGCCCCTCCGCCATTATAATAAACAGATAAGGAGAGACTGGATCTCCCTAGTGAAAGCCCCTAGTAGCACCAAAAAGCTCTGAAGGTTCACCATTCACAATAACTGAAAATGAGGAAGAAGTCACAAAAATCATAGTCCAACTCACCCAATCTGAAGAAAAACCAAAGGCCAGCAGAATCTTCTGAAGAAAACTCCATTTAACTCTTTCGTAAGCTTTGGCCATATTCAACTTGATGAACATAGACCTATCCTTAGAGGTCGCCATGGAATGAATACCTCATAAGCTACCACAACCCCATCCAGAATTTGATGACCTGCCACAAAGCCTCCTTGCTCCTTGGAGATGGCAATAGGAAAACAATATTTAAGCCTCTCAACAATCAATTTCATAATAATCTTATACACCACATTACAGAGTGCAATAGGTCTAAATAATTCAAGCCTATCAACACCTTCCTTCTTAGGAATGAGAACCAAAAAAGTAGCGATCTGGGCTCAAAGCATCTGCTTACTATGAAGAGACTCACAAACAACCTCCAGTAAATCTAGCTTCATAATATCCCAAAACTCCTAGAAAAATTCAACTAGGAAACCATCAGGGACAGGAGCTTTCCTCTTATTCATCCCAAACACAACCTCCTCCACTTCAGATAGAGTAATCGGATGCGTAAGAGAAGCATTCAAATCATTAGAGATCAAAGAAGGAATGCAAACAAGGACCATATTCTCATCATCCTCAGTAGGAAGCGAATCCTCGGTAAACAAAGTAAAGTAGAACTGGCGAGCCTCTCTAGAGAGAGCCTGTTGGGAAGAAATCGATCAAAGACCGTAAGAATTAACAAGAGAAGAGATATAACAGTTATTTCGATGAGCTTGCACAGAATGATGGAAGAAGACAGTATTCCTGTCACCCTCTTGAAGCCAGTCAATCCTAGCCTTTTATTTCCAGAAAATATCCTCACGAAGCTCCCACTCCTCCACAAATTTTAGAGCTTGGGACTCAGCATGTCCAAGAGCCTCCAAAAATTCCAAATCCCAAATTTGGAAAGTAATAAAAGAAAGACGATCATGCACTTCCCTTTTCTTGGCCTGAAGATTGCAAAAACACAACCTATTCCATCGCTTAAGATGATACTTAACATATTGCACTTCTTAACAAGAGAGTACATAGTTGTACCATACGCAAGGGCTCCATCCTACTGCCACTAAGCGACAAGATCATACAAGGAAGAATCTCGAAGCCACATAAGCTGAAATTTGAAAGGATGATTCTTTGAATTAGTAATAGAAGAAGTAGAAAACTTAATTGGCCAATGATCAGAGCTGCACCAGTAAAGAATCTCAGAGCAAGTGACCAAGTTGCCGCCAACCCAAAAACTAGAGACAAGAAATCTATCCAACCACTTAGGTATTACTTCTAGAGCACTTCGTCTATTATTCCAAGTGAGTATTCCATTAGAGGGTTTAACATCAACAAGAGCAAGAGAATCCACATTTTCATGAAATAGATCTGAAGCAGGACCAAGCCTAGGAAACCCCCCTCTTTTCTCCTCCAAACACAACACAAAATTGAAATCACTAGCTAAGATCCAAGGCAGATAAGGTGCACAAGACCTAACATACCTGATATGGGCCTTGTGAATGAAGATTCCCAACTTGCACAAACACAAGAGACAAGCACAATATTATATCCAATGCAAGTTAGTATCATGATTCCCCAACGAATCCATTTAAATATTCCCAAAATATGAATAAAACAAGAACACAAATGAAAGATGATAAATGCAAGCTAAATAATATTAAGAACATGCAAACTCTTGATCTCTTGGGGGAGATGGTGCCAATTTGATGTGGAAATTGGCCCTTTTCCAACTCCTATGCAAGCTTTGTTGATTGATGATGAAGAGTGATCCACTTTGATGAAGATTGATGAGTGCTCCAAGATAAAATCTGCATAACCTAGTTATAAACTAAATGAGATGGATGAAGATTGCTATGAATTTGAGTATAGTAAGTTTACTCAAGTTGTGGATGCCAAAATGAGGAATGAGACCTCTTATTTATAGATTGAAAAGTTGGAGAAATTTCCAAAATGAAGCAATGTGGGACTAACATTCAACCAATGGAAAGGTGCCACTTATCCAAATGTGAGTGGATGGAGGATGTGCACATTTTGATGAATGTGCCCATAAATGCATATATTTGAATTTTAAATTTGTTGAAATGACAAGGTGGAGGGAGAGTCAAATGGAGTAATGGCCACTTGGCTCAATGCAAAAGGACATGTAAGATGAAATAAATGCCTTGTTGGAAGGACAGAGTCCACTTGGATTTTGAATTCAAATTGAGGGAAAATTATCTATTTATGCCATGTTGAGAGAAAATAGAGATTTAATAAATGAATTAAATCTATTTGCATGTGCAAGTGGCAAAAGCTAGAGGATGGGACATGAAAGGAGATTAAATTAATCAAGGTTAATTAATTTAATGAGAGATTAGCTGATGTGACAAATTTGACTTAGATTTATGGATTGATTTAAATCAAATATGAGAGGAATATGATTTCAAGATTAATTAAATAAAGTTTTTTGATTTACTTAACTAAGGAGATGAAGTTAGATTAAACTAAATAAGGTTTTAATTTATTTAATTTAATAGACTTTAGAGATTTAATCAAATAAAATGAATTATTTAATTAAATATGGACATAGGGCTAATTAGATAAGATAAATTGATTTAATTAACAAGAAAGCATGACTTAATTAGATAAGATGATTTATTTAATTAAGAAAGGAGAACTGATGAATTTAATCAATTAAAGATATTTGATTAAATGGTTAGACTGAGGGATGATTTAGGATAAAATGATAGTAACCGGGATCAAGCATGTCGGTATATTTTTCATGCCCTTTGGATGGACAAAAACGGGATCTGGGGGCCAAGACCCTGACAGGACATCCAAATGGGGTCAAAAAACCCTAATTTTCAGGCTTAAATAGGCCTCGGGGGGCCACTTCCAATTCATTTTCACACTTAGCCTGTAGAGATTTTTATGAATTTGAGCTCTTCCACCCTATTGAGATGGCACAACGATAGCTCCTGTTGCATATCTTTGACCAAGTACAGACGTACTAGTGGCCTCTCGACATTGGACCACTAGTAAGTCATCTTGACTTGAGCTTCATTTTTTGTTTAACGTGCTTAATTAATACTTTCAAACTTAGGTTTCTAGGCATGATGCTATACTATACTGCTCAAACTTTCAAACAACACTGCTCAATGTTTAAATTGGACCGTCGCGGTGGAGTTTGGAGTTTGGGAACAAACTTCAAACTCTGATGCATTCATGAAATGTAGTGTTGGATTTCAAACTTTAGCACCGTGACAAACTTTAGAATTAGGGTTTCAGGCTTAACTGTGCCTCTTTGGCAAAGTGCACTGGCAGATCCTTAGGTTGTCGATACATGGGCGGTGAGTTACATATGATATGGATGTCGGATGGGATGCATGCCATGTCGTTATGGCCTCAGAGGATATTGTGTTTTCCGAGGGTTAGATAGAGCTAGAGTGTCACCGATCGCTCACGTCACCTTTTTGTCTAGTGATTAATTCCATCATTTTAGGTCTTATCGCTCCAGATCGGCGAGGTCAGTACTTCAGTCCTGGTTGGGGGCTCTGCTGGGAGAGGATGGTTCGCGACAGGCCGATACATTTCGCATGGGGTCCAGTTCTACTAGCCTCTCTCTACATGGATCTTCATGACTACATGTATTTGGATGGCCGAGCACTTGGTACAGGGCTCACGCTCCTCCATGTATGAGCGTGGGAGCATATCTCCATTCTTCAGTCACAAGTTGTTCCAGTGCTGATGGGGGCCAATGAGCCAGCATTCAGGCGCTACAGAGGTGGTGTTTCATTCACACACATAGGGGAGCACGAGATTCCTCACTAGAGGAGGGTCCTCGATGATATGCAGCTTTTCACATGGTTCCCCTACCTTGGTCAGCCTAGATGGGTTGATGATCCACAACATTTGTCCTTTTCCTATCAGGATCGCCATATTTTCCAAGACAGTGTTGCAGAGTGCATGGGGATGGTACATTCCTGCCTCCAAGGCTATGGAAAGTTTCAGGTAGCTAGTGGCCTAGCCATGGGAATATGATCAAGGAATTGTCGATCCAGGGACTACACAGGCCTATCATGATTGGTCCAGATTGTCGTTGAGACTTATAGTCCCAGGTGCACCATCCACTCGATGAAGAGTGAGGGGAAGAGGGGTAGGATGAGGCTGAGGGGTCCAAGATTAGGGTGGCAGAGGGCCAGCACAGGATCAGCCAGTTTAGGACTAGCCAGTTTAGGATCAAGTTGATCAGCCCCATGCAAATGTCCATATGGGGGACCAGGACCATGGGCAAGATGGGTATCAGGATCGGGTTGCCACACTGTGGGGGTGAGGATCAGCCTCACATGCAGCCTCTGCCAGTACAACCAGCAAGACAACTGGATCCCCAGGATGGATAGATTTTACAGCTACAGGCCCAGATTCAGGTTTTGATGTCAGAGAGAGATCAAGCTAGGGCCAAGAGAGATCAGGCCATTTTGCAAAGGAAGGCCACAGAGCTAAAGGAAGCACCCCCATAATAGGAGATGATCCCTAACCTTTACCTAAAGACAACACCTCTTTAGTGAAATTTTCTAATACAATATCATCCTACAAACCCGTAGAGGCACCAAGAATCACAAAACTCCCTTGCTCCAAAGTTGGAGAATTATCCTAAAAAATAATTGTCTGCTCCAACCCTATAAACATACCAGTGGCCCCAGAAGAAATCTCAACAGGAATCCCCTCCTCCAAGGATTAATTATCCAAGACCTCAAAAAAATTGAATCCCTGATCACTTTGTCTATCCTCATAGGCCCACTTTTGACCCCTTCCTTTAGCCCTTGGTTTAACAGGAATAAAGTCATCCTTATCTAGCTCACCCTCAGCCATAGGAACCTTTCCTTTATTCCCTATAGAAGAGGGGGATTCACTACTCACAATTTCTCTTTGTTTAGAGACCCTCACGAGGAAAAATTCCCTAAACTACCTCATGTAATAGTGGCAAGAGTTTCAGAATTCGAAAGAGCAAGTCACAGAGATTTTCTGGATAGACTATCAAGCTATCAACCAAAGGATGACAGTGTAAAATACACGCTAGCATCCTAGAGATGCTTTAGTGTCTTGTATGAACTAGAAAGAAAGAATGTCATAGAAAATACAGCATGGCTACTTCTACTCTAATTGCTAAAAATATCATAATGCAGAAAAGTGGCAGAATTGAAATAGAGTGAAGTAGAATTGATAAAGATAATAAGGAGAAAGGAAATACTTACAACCGCACAAGTGATGAAGCTTCTAGCTTGTGAGTGTCTTCAATTTCTGCACATAAGAGGGAGAGAGAAATTTTTGGGTGGATATATTGGGGCCTGCCTTAGTCAGACCTCGTTTTGGTGTTCCCACCTCCATGGATAACCAGATAGGTAGAGAGAAAATTAGAAATGAAGTAAAGAGCACTAAAGCACTACAAAACAGTGTTATGCTACTCAACCAAGTAATAGAGGAGAGGAGTGAAAGCTTACCACCTCCACCAAGAGCACTCAAGGCTAATGGGGGAGAAAATGAGAGGAACTCAAGCCTCTATTGTAATGGTGTTTTGTTCCAACTCTGTGGAGATATTTTGAAGCTAGTGAATGAAGTGAAGAGTTGGATTGATTTTTGAAGGGGTGAATTTGAAGGGGAGATGAAGAAAACGACCATATTCGGGTCGGTCAATCGAGGAGGGCATTACAAATCAACCCCCAATGGGAAGTGTAATGCTTCTACAGGCTCCAGATGCGAGAGTCTATTAGGGACATAAGCACGTTGTGCAGACGTGTGCACATCACGCAGGCATCCTCGATAGAAACACCTCCACCAATGGTCAAAATAGGCATCAAGTGTGATGCAAGCAACGAGCTTAGGTGGAATTAAGCCTTTGAACTTTGTTTTCTAAAGTGGATAAAGGAAAAAGGGGGATTTTCACATGTGGTGAAAACTGGCTCTTATACATTTTGCCCCCACTTTAGCAAGCTCGAATGTTGATGAGTGCTCGTTAAAGTAGATCAAGAAAGAGGTAAAGTTAGAATTGTATACCTGAGCCATCAAGGATGCAGACAATGATCTGGTGAACCTGAGAGTGCAAGGTCAAAAGATGACTTCATAGTTCCACAAAACTATGAAGCTAAAGAAAGAGCATATACTCAGCATGAAGAAGATGCAGATCTTTGATTCGGTATATACACAAGAGAAGAGAAAGATAGAAATGAACAAATCGCATGGTGAAAGAAAAATTCGCTCAGGAGTAGAACCCGCACCAAAAAGGTGTGTGATAAAATCAAACCCCACTCAAGAAGGAGAACCTATATCGCAAAAGAGGTGATAAAAGAAAACCCCACTCGAGGAGGAGAACCCATATCACTAACTAAAAGTGATAAAAGCAATCCCTGCCCGAGGAGGAAAACTCGTATCACAAAAGAGGTGATAAAAGAAAACCCAACTTGAGGAGGAGAACCTATATCACTCAGTAAGGATGTAAAGGAGCTCTACAGGTTCTTGGTCCTATTGAGAGGTATCCCTCGAGATCTTTCACATGGAGGAAACTAAAGGAAGGCAGACTCCGCAGAGTCAGAAAGCGGCCACGCAAGAAAATAAGTAGACAGTCACATAGACTGTCAATAGATTGAAAGGCTTTCAAAGGGGTCCCTCGAGAACCCTTCAAAAGAAGAGAGGTCCACTCAAGGGATGCATTGTTTGAAAGGCGAGGTCTAGTCAGGATTCCCCCAAGCTAGACATGAAGATATAAAACAAGTCTAGTTAGGTTGTTCCCAAGGTAGACGCGAATGTATGAAACAGGTCTAGTTAGGCTACCCCCAAGCTAGATCCGAAGATATGAAATAGGTCTAGTCAAGCTGCCCCCGAGCTAGATGGAAATGATTTTACTCAAGAGAAAGAGGGGTCCACTCAAGGGACACTTCAGTTGAAAGATATAATGAAGAAGAGAGGGGGTCCTTTATGAGGGGCACACATCTCCAGAACAAGTTATCATTGCCCCCAACATACAAGGGAGGAAAACCATACAGGATTCTTAGAACATGATAGAGGTAAACCTCGATATCACTTGTAAAGCAAAGAAAAGGCAGAAGCATCGATCAAACGGGAGCTTGATGGAACCTAAATCACAAATTTGTTGTATTTTGTCCTTCAAGGCCTTACATTCACTAGTGGAATGCCCAAGCACTCGATGGTATGCACCGAAAGAATGTTTTCCTTCATCATGTTTATGAATTTTATTATGTGTAGGAGAAAGGAGAGTGATTAAGTGGGCTTTTAGAAGCTACAAAAAAATATGCTCTTGCTCAGATAAAGGACGAGAAGTAGGAAGCAAGCCTTTGTCTTGTGGAGACAAGTTTAACTTTTGACAACAACAAGAATAAGGCACGAAGATAGGAGACAAAGGAGGAAAAATCAATCCACGAGAACAAGGTTGAGAGGACTTCATGTCACCATTCAACCGTTGTTTTCATTTAGATTGTTCATTCGGGCAACCAAGTCCCAAATTATTCTTATGGGGTTTAAATTCTATAGGGACTTGAATTCCTTTTTCATTATGTCCACAACCTTTACACTCATAGCCATATTTAGAGACAAGCTTAAAGCTAGGGCCATAACATGTTTTTAAATCTTGGAAAGAAGGACGGTCCTTATAAAGAGCATTATCCCAACACCGGGGATCACACTCCTCTATGGGATCACCATCATTCTTATTAACAGGACTGCCAATACTATCCTCTTTAGCTGAAGCATAATAATCTTCCTCAGAAGGAGGATCAAGGTTAAGAACATTGCAACTTGCATCTACATTGCCCCGCGATGTAGAAGAATGACCATCTTCGATAGCGGGTGTAGATGATGTTATCAGAAGGTCTAAGTGGATCGGGTTGACTTTATATTCCTGAATAAAGGAATTTGTAAAGTCTAAGGGACCCCAATCATCACCAAGACATGCATTCCTTTTGAGAAGAGGTAGAAGGAGCACACTCAAGACTCCTTGCTTCAAAAGGATCTTCTTTAGGGATATTTATCTCAAGAGTACCTTTTGTAAAAGGTACTGTTGGAGTAAACATCAACACATTGAAAGACACTAAAGGAATAAGAGTAGGCACAACCAAAGCCTGACCAACAGCTACCATCTCACATAAGTGCATAGCCTCAGGGTCGGCCTTTATTGTGACTACTTTATTGTTAGCAACAAACTTAATAGATTTATGCAAGGTAGACAGGACTATGCCCATAGTGTAAATCCACAGTCTACCAAGAAGAAGGTTATAAGGTAGCTTTTCTACCATAACATATACAAGGGTAGGTATGGTAATGGGTCCAAGCTGCAAAGGTAATACTATTGTACCTAGAGCTTGTCGCTCAACATTATCAAACCCATGAATTTCAATAGAAGAAGCATTAATAGAAGACGAATCAATATTAATTTTAAGCAATAGATCAATGCTACATACATTGAGCATTGAACCAGTGTCAACAGCAGTACGTCTATTGCAAATTTTATTAATGTTAACTATAATCATTAGAGGATTTGTTTGCTTCTGTACTTGCAAAGGTGGGAGTTCCTGTAGATAGAACGTAATATTTGGCGAATCCACACTAATATATGCCATCAACACATTAGCATCTGTCAACCTAGCAGAAGAAGGAAAGAGCATCTTTTGTAAGGCTTCCTAAAGCATACCTTGATAAACTGGAGCAGACTTAAGTAAGTCCCACAGTGAGATCTTAGACGGAGTAACCTGAAGTTGCTCAACAGGATTGTAATCACTAGGTGCTTTAGTCATAGGTTTAGGTGCTTGAGGAAGGATTAGTTGTTTATTCATTCTATTCTCATAAGTATGGGCCATCGCTCTATAAGAGCGAGCCTTAGAAAGATCGAGATAAAAACCATCAAATGGAACACCATCAATAGAACAAATCCTTTTAGAAGAAGGACTAGTTGGAGTCACGTAAATAACTGATCTCTTAGGCCATTGAGGGCCAGCAAAGACATAGACTGTATTTATAGGATTAGCGCAACTAGTAGAATAATTATTTGAATACATATTCTCGACATCGATCCAAACATGATCAAATGTGGGATAATTATTTGAAGAAACATTCTCAACATCAATCGAGGGAGAATCATATGTGGAAGGAGGTTCATCATTCGCTAACTCATCATCTCTAGAAGAGAGTGCATTGGAATGAGAGGTAGGTTCATCATTCACAAATGCAACATCTCTAGAAGAGAGTGCATTGGAATGAAGGGTAGGGGTATGTGCAGGATCATCATGGAAAGAAAAGGCCCTTAAGTGGCGAAAAATTCTGAAAAATCAGACTTAGGCAATTTGATGTAAAAATTTGAATAAGTTATCTATATTATTTCAAAAATATGTAAGAATAGAATCTTTAGCAAATTCAATGTAGTTTTTAAAGTACTAGGTTTATTATATTAAAAAAAAATCTATTTGGTGAAAATTTGAAATTTCAATGCAGTAGTACTTAAATTCCAGGGAAAAACTAAGAAGTAGTTGTATGTCTGACCATCCTAACCACAATAAAATGATAATATTTTTTTATAAGATAAATCATAAATAAGTAGAGGACTCATGTCTCGATGTGATACATATTTTTTTGTAATTTTTTTCCAAGTAAATAATTAATTATGAATATTTTTTTACAACTTTTAAAATATATAAAAACTCGTATGTCTGACCACCTTAACTTGGTCAAAAATTCATGAAATTCAATTTTATTTTTCCTAATCCTATAGTATGCAAAGCATAGAATGTGATGCATGGTTTGGATTCAAAAAATGTGATACAGTTTGAAAGCTATAGATGTTTTTCAATCATCCTATCAATCAGGACTTTATTCATAATTCAACTAGAAAATGAATAATAATTACTTATTAAATTCAAAGTAAAGCAGAATTTATATTGGTGGAAAGCTAAGAATCTCCTTTAAAAACCCTTTTCATTTCATCAATTTTGCGTAAAAAAAAGTCGTTAGCCACATACCCTACACATACCCATCATATTGCCCCTTTTTGGCCCATCATGATCCTTCACATACCCATAGATTCATCATTCACAAATGCATCATCTCTAGAAGAGAGTGCATTGGAATGAAGAGTAGGTAGACTAACATTAAGAAAGGTATCAATGATTTCATTTTCTTGTAGCAAAATATTCTCCAAAGCAAGAGGAATTTCGTGAGTAGAATCAAAGACACCAAGTGATATGGGTAATGCAAAGTTACCGTCACATGCATGAAATGGAATATCATTATTGTTTTGAAAAAAATTAGACACTGAACTAATAAAAGATGATATTAAACCCATTACAATTTTTTCGGTATTTTCTATGTTCTAGTAATTCGCATTTTCAGAGGTCTCTGGAGAGTAATTTGAGGTCGGAACTTGCGTCGGTCCTTAAAATTTTATTGCCAAAGGAAATGGTATTTTAGGAAATAAACAAGTTCTCTAGGAGACCTTTCCAATAGTGCAAACACTTCTAAATTTGGATCACTGATTCAAAAGTTATGACTCCGCCAAGCAAGAGTAAATAAATTCCTGGTTCTTCGAAGAACAATGTTCTTCACGTCAGGCTCACGAAAATGTAGAAGAGGGGGATTTTCTACTCACGAGTTCTCTTCATTCAAAGACCCTCATGGGGAAAACTTCCCTAAACTATCTCAAGGAACAGTGGCTAGAGTTTCAGAATCTGAAAGAGCAGGTCATAGAGATTTTCTGGATAGACTATCAAGCTATCGACCAAAGGACGACAATGCAGAATACAAACGACAACGCAGTCCGCTGGCATCCTAGAGACATGCTGGCATCTCGTATGAACTAGAAAGCAAGAATGTCACAAAAAATATAGAGTGGCTACTTCTACTCTGATTTCTAAAAATCTCATAATGCAGAAAAGTGGCATAATTGAAATAGAGTGAAGTAGAACTAATAAAGATAAGGGTATGTGCAGGATCATGATGGGCCAAAAAGTGGCAATATGATGGGTATGTGGCTAACAACATTTTTTTCACCCAAAATTGATGAAACAAAAAGGTTTTAAAAGGATATTCTCAGCTTTACACCAATATAAATTATGCTTTACTTTGAATTTAATAAGTAATTATTATTCATTTTCTATTCAAATTACGACTAAAGTTCTGATTGATAGGTTGATTAATTTTTTTTATAGCTTTCAAACAGTGTCACATTTTTTGAATCCAAAACATGTGTCACATTCTATGCTTTGCATACTATAGGATTAAAAAAAAGAAAATTGAATTTCATGAAGTTTTGCTCAAGTTAAGGTGGTCAAACATACAATTTTTTTATATTTTTTAAAAGTTGTAATTAAAAATTCATAATTAATTATTTACTTGGGAAAAAAATACAAAAAAATATGCATCACATCGAGACATGAGTCCTCTACTTATATCTAATATCTTAAAAAAAAATATTATCATTTTATTTTGATTAGGGTGGTCAGATAGACAGCTACTTATTTTTTCCCTAAAATTTAAGTACTATTGCATTGAAATTTCAAATTTTCGCCAAATAGATTTTATTTTTTTTAAAACAAACCTAGTAGTTTAGAAACTACATTCAATTTTCTACAGATTCTATTCTTACATAATTTTGAAATCATATAGATAACTTATTCAAATTTTTACGTCAAGTTTCCTAACTCTAATTTTTCTGAATTTTTTGCCACTTAAGGGCCTATTTTTTGCATGATTATCCTGCAAATACCCATAAGAAGGAGAATGGGAATACTTAAAACTACACAAGTGATGAAGCTTCCAACTCGTGAGTGTCTTCAATACTTGCACACAAGAGAGAGAGAGATAAATTATTGGGTGGCTATATGGGGGCCTACCTCAGTCAAACCCCGTTTTTGTGTTCCCACCTCCACGGACAACCAGATTGGTAGAGAGAAGAGTAGAAATGAAGTAAAGAGAACTCAAGCACTACAAAATAGTGTTATGTTACTCAATCAAGTGATAGAGGAGAGGAGTCAAAGCTTACCACCTCCACTAAGAGTGCTCAAGGCTAATGGAGGAGAAAATGAGAGGAACTCAAGCCTCTGTTGCAATGGTGTTTTGTTCCACACTTGTTTTACTGAAGTGGTGGAGTGTTGATGTTGTTGCTGTGAAGCGTAAAGTTTTTTGAGATTGAAGAGATGGTGAAGAAGCTACTTAGAGCTTGTGGAGAGATTGTGAAGCTAGTGAATGAAGTGAAAAATTTCTTAGAAGATGTGAAGAGTTGGATTGATTGTTGAAGGGGTGAAGTTGAAGGGGAGATGAAGAAAATGGCCATATTCAAGTTAGTCAGCCGAGGAGGGTGTTACAAATCGACCCCCAATGGGAAGTATCACACCTTTGCAGGCTCCAGACGTGGGAATCTATCAAGGATGTAAGCGCATCGCCCGGGTGTCCCCGATAGAAATGCCTACACCGATGCTCAAAACAGGTGCCAAGTGTGATGCAAGCAGCGAGCTTAGGTGGAATTAAGCCTCTGAACTTGGTTTTCTAAAGTGGATAAAGGAAAATAGGGTATTTGCACATGGGGCACCTGCAAATTTGCTCTTATACATTCCCCTTCTCCACTGAAGGCCCTGCTAAAGGAGGAGAAGAAACCCTAACCACTTTGGGTGCCCGAGGACATTGGCGCTAAATTTTTCCATACTCATGACAAAAATGATATCGAAAAGGAAGGGAATCATAATCTAATTGTTGAACCCAAGAGGAAAAGCCAATAAAAATTTCCAAATAATCTGGCAGTGGATTATTTAAGTCAATTTCAACATAGATATGAGCAAAGGAAAATACCTTTTTATCTAAAGTATTCTAAGCGATGGTCATCGGTTTCCCCAACAAAGTAGCAATCGGGTGTATAATATCCTCCCTCCAAAACTCCAATGACAGCCATGGCACACAGACCCACATAGGAACCCGTGAAGGTAGATCCTCTGCCGCATTAAATCATCCATGCTAGAGCTTCATGAACAAGCCAACATGATTTTAAAAATACAACCCTCCCTGAAAAAATTGATTACGATTTGAAATACAAGAAAAATGAAGCATGAAATTGCCATTTGTAGCCACCAAAATATCAAAATCACCCTCAACTTACCAGGACCAACAAATCCAAGAATCAAAACATGTTGACTCTAGTAAGATATGTCCTCTTGCACCAATTCTGGAGAGATAACCAATAGTGGATGATCTTGAATTCATGACAAACATCCATTCACCTTCTTAAGCTTAGAGCCCTCACCTACAAAAGAGGAATTCGACAGCCATGCATGCAAATCGAAAGAAAAACCTTGAGACAGCTTCGCACCAGCAAGCACCAAGTTTTTTGAAGCCTCTTCCATTCTACCACAACCAACACCCAACACTAAAATCACTCAATACCAAACCCCACACACTGCCCTGGCACTAATACCACCCTGCTTTCATCCCTCCTTGCACACTTCTCTAGCACCAAACCCCTTCCCCACACACAATTTCTGCACCAACCCCAAAAACATCACACACTACACCCACAAGAAGAAAGAACAAAGCAAAGAGAAAGAAGCACACAAAAAGAAAAGCCCTGATATTGCACTACCAAGCACCAAGACTTCCCAACCAAACAAAACCAAGCCCCATAGAAACTAGATCACCCCACCAAACAAAAAAAAGCTCCACATAGCACCAAAAACCTTCGATCAACGCCACCCCTATGCAAGCACGAATGAAAGCCAACATGTAGGCTGAAGCTTACTAGTCACGGGCCTGCATCATCTCCTCTTAATGAACTACTCCAGGGCTTGGGCACTTTTACTAAACATTTCATTAGAGATTTGATTGATTTGGACAAGGTGTATGATTGACTTATAACCTAAAAGGTGATTCAACTAGCCATTGACCAAATCTTAGATGAATTTACGGATGAAATGCAATGCAAATGACTATGCTAATGATGTAAATTACAATTTTGATGCAAATATAATAAACACAGAAAGTCACAAACAAATTTGGAAAATTGGAATGTACAGAGCAAGATACTATGTACTTGTGGTTTGAATTTGGCGTTGAAAATGAAGGACTAATTTTCCCAAGGTGTATATGCCCTTGTAGAGGGATTTCAAATATGTTTTTACAGTCCTATCATGCTAGATCAGAGATTTTTGTTTCTATTTGCAAATTTGTTAAATCACTTTCAGATATTTTTGTAAGTGAATTTTCGTGAGTTGTCAAGATGAAGGATTTTTATTGCAATAATGAATAATTGATCTTCAAGATTCCTCTAATCTCCTTCAAGCGTAAAACCTACACATTAAAAGAGAGAGGAAGGGTTGTACCATTTAGGGGTTTTCCTTTTTCAAACCTCATGTTAGTGTTTCCACTTCCATAATGGCAATGCCATGATAGAAAACATAAATAATAGGAAGGAATGATGAATCAACAAAGTGTTGCAACTCACCACCCTTCAATGGATTCCTTGAAGGACTAAAGTCATACAAATCTCATCAAGGTTTGGATCTTGCTTGCTTAATTTTATTGAATTGATTGGATACCTACAAAATGGTTAGCCTTCACAAACAATGATAACATGAACATACATAAACTCACATATGATTTGACATGATGCTTAGATCTTGAATTGCTGCTATAAATCAATGGAATGTTGCTCTTGACTTGCTTGATAATGCTCTTGATAATAATTCTATCTCTAATGTTCACTTCTTTCTAGATAGATTTCAAATGATGCAATAGTTAGGTACTTATAGGCCTCTAATCTAATCTCCTAAAAATTAGACCCCGATAGCTGACTTTGGACACTTTAATCGCAAATGATAAAATGTCGATACCAACATATTTGAATTTGGAGCCAAAATAAGGGGATACTTCCACCAAAAGGGGGGCCATTTTCCACATGGTCTATGTGTCCCAACCTTATTTTCTAGAAATTAAGGTTTCGAAGGCAAAGTATTAGATGAATGCATTTGTTTCCCACTTGCAATTTTTCGGTAATTGTTAAAAAGGGGCTATGGAATGCATAACTTAGGAAATTAAGTGTTCAATTATGTCTAATAACTTTAGGGAGAGAAAAACATAGTGTGAAATTTTCAAGGGTGACAATTTATGATGTTTTATTTAGTCCCACTTTAGTGGGAGTGTAATGTCACAAAATTGCACCTAGGTGCAATTTCATATGTTTGCATTTATCCTTGCATTTATTACACCTAAGCGCATTTATGATAAGAACCTCATGGATTGGAATTTCTCAATTACAACCCCATGAGAACCAATGATGAAGTGACAACATTTTTTCACCTCATTTCCCAAAATCTAATGAGTTGGACGCTTGCACGACATGTGGGCATCTGCATGGTGTGCTAGCATCCTAGCAGTTTTACAAGTTTGAAATGAGGAATCTCAAAATATTGACTCATGACACGTGTCACTGTAGTCAGATTTTCGATTGTACCATCTCCTCCCACCCTTCCAACAACAAAAATCCCTTTCTTTCTCTCAATTTGGGGGGTTCCCACACATTCTTGACTTCACTCTTTCCATTTTCACTCTACTTGATTTACTTCTTCTTGCAATATCTCTTCTACAAGCAAAGATCTACCAGACTGAGGTCCCTCCAATAGAAAAAGATATCTAGAAAGCATTCAACGGTGCATCTATGTGTTCAAGAGGGGGTTGAGGACTATTGGTAATGTTCTCTTGTCCTTATCTATCTGTGAATAGATTACTTTGTTAGCTTGCTATTTTGTGGTGTCGGTTCTCCTCCTTGAGAGGGGATTGTTTTCACCACTTTCTATTAGTCTACTTTGTTTACTCTCTCTATCTATTTGGTTGTTTGTGGAGGTGGGAACACCAAAATGGGGGTTTGACTACGGAAAGCCCTGAAACAACCCCAACATTTTTCACCATTCACCTTGTGTGCAGGTTGTCGAAATGAGGTTTGGAGAAAGGTTTCAAGCGCTCAATCAATTGTAAGTTTATCCTTGACTCTCCTTTGTATTTTATGTCATTTCTTGCTTTCTATTCATCTATTATGTCAAATAGACCTCAGGTTTGAGCACATTAGTGGGAATTTAGCATTCATGTTCAAGATTTTGGTTCTTTTTTTTCCTTGGACACCAGTGCATCCTTCAAACTCCAGTGCACCATGTTGGCACCTTGATACCACATTGTATGTTAAACGGTCTAGATAAGTGAGAGGGGGGTGAATCAGTTATCATCAAATGATTTTATTCACTTTAATTAATCTGGAGAAAACTTAAATCAAACAAATATTAATGAATTTGAAAGAACACAACAACACCATGCACAAAGAACACTAGAATTTATGTGGAAATCCAAGAAGGGAAAAACCATGGACAATGCTAATTCTCAATTATAAAACACCGGTTAAGGTGACATTGATTAAGGTGATTTTTACAAGGGCTCACTACTAAGTTTCTTACTATAGGGTGGCTCACTGCCCGGCTATTATAGCCAAAGATACAAAAAGGATCACTTCCAAAAGAGAAAGGCTCACTGCCTATAGAAAACAACTCACTACCAATAGAAGAATGATGAAAGGGAATCCACCATTGAAAGAATTGTCACCAACAACACTAGAGAGAATCTCACTCTCTACTGCCTCCAGTCATACAATTTCACACACTTCACAATGTCTGGATATTCAAGTTCACATTCATCACCCTTGCTTGCATCAAACAAAAAAATCTTATACTTATACCATTTCAAGCCTTCATAATCTCTCAAGTTGGCCAAACACAATTTCATAATTCCTAAGTCTTCCAAGCATAATTTGAAACAGGTCACCACAAAAACATTCCCACGGTGGAGAGGAATGAAACGTGGACCAAACATAACCTCCTCCCTCAAATCAACATGCTAAATGATATTCAGAATCAAAGAATAAGACATGTATGTTATAATGCAAACCATGTGTTGAAGCACGTTAACCAACTACCAGACTGGTCTACGCCCAAAAGAATGTATCTTATTGTGATAGAAGAGGAATGGACCAGGACAGATACAACTCAAGATAGATATTTACAACATGACATTTGGAACTAGGCCAATTTAGATCACCAAGGCACCAAAACAAAACTTTGGTCAAACAACCAAGATATGTTGACATCAATTACAACCATTAATAACAACCAAAAATCAACATCATCTCAACACATTCCAACAATCTCCCCCTTTGTCATTGATGGAAACATTCATCAATACAAACCAACCAACTTAATGACAACAACAAGGACCATCTTATCTTCTTTTCTTCTCCCCCTTTGACATCAAAGACAAAGGGGAAAACTCCCCCTAAAAAACTTACTTCACTCCCCTATGAAGAAGCCACCAAACATTGATCCAAATAAAAATGAGCATATAATACCCTAGACCAATGCACATCTCGGTGCATGCTATTGTAGACTAGGAGGGGGGAAAACACCTAACTTCTTCTAGAGATACTCAAAAGTATCTTTTCTCAATGGTTTTGTGAAAATATCTACAATCTACTCTTTTGTAGGTACATATTCAAGTTTTACTTCATTTTCCAACACCCTCTCTCTCAAGAAATGATAGCTTATGGATATATGCTTCATTCTAGAGTGTTGTACCAGATTCTTAGAAATGTTTATCGCATTGGTATTATCACACATAATTGAGATCAGTTAATCAAATGATATTCCAAAATCCTTGAAAGCTGCAAAAGCTAAGAAAATTCGGATTGCTTCCATCTGGGCAACAAGGGCATATGTTTCTTCAAAATCAATACATTCAATCTGAGTGTAACCTTTGCAAACTAATCTTTCCTTGTTTCTCATTACCTTTCCATTTTCATCTAGCTTGTTCTGTAATACCCACTTAGTTCCAATTACAATTTTGTTTGTCAGTCTGGGCATAAGTTCCCAAGTCTAATTTTTCTCTATCTGATCAAGTTTTTCTTTCATTACCTTCATCCAATTTTGATCATTGCATGCTTCTTCCACAGTCTTTGGCTCATTTTCTAAGAGTAGGCACAGTAATACTTGCTCTTGCATTGCTTTGCTTCTTGTGATAATTCTCTTGTTCTTATCTCCAATAATCTATTTTTCTAAGTGGTTTTTTTGTACATACCTTGGAGTCTTAGTTGTAGTTGTCGGATCCTCCTTTGTCTCTTCTTCTTCTTCTTTCTTATCCTTCTCTCCTTTGTCATCTGAGTTGTCTGATTCATATTCAATATGCTTGTCAGGAACTCTTTGAACATCTTCATCTACTTTCACATTCACACTTTCAACCATCTTGTTTAGTCTCTTGTTGTAACACCAGTATGTTTTACTTCTTGTATAACCCAAGAATATTCCTTCATCAGCTCTACAATCAAACTTTCCAAGATTGTCCTCATCTTTCCTAATGTAGCATTTGATTCCAAAAATTTTGAAGTATTTTACTGTGGGATCTCTTCCATGCCATAGCTCATATGATGTCTTTCCATACTTCCTCTGGGGAACAGTACTCTATTAAGAGTGTCTACTAATGTTTGTATCACTTCTCTCCAATAGATGTGTGGTAAGCTTGCTTCCATGATCATTGTTCTAGCTGCTTCTTGTACTGTTTGGTTCATTCTTTCTACTACACTATTCTATTGAGATGTTCTAGGGGTAGATATTTATCTTTTAATGCCAATCTTTTCACAGTATTTGTTGAATTCATCAGAAGTAAGCTCTCCTCCTCTATCAGATCTTAAAAACTTTATTTTCCTGTCAACTTATAAGCTTCTTGTTCTGGTTGGACCACATATGTCAGTGTGTACAAGATCCAAAAATCCAGTAGATGATTCTTCTTTTCTTTAGAATGTTTCTCTAGTCTACTTTCCTTCTTGACATGCTTTGCAGATAGTATTGTCATGTTTGGTTAGTCTTGGAAAATCTCTAACTGCTCTTGATGAAGTTATCCTTACCAAATTGTTGAAGATGATGTGACACATCATCTGGTACCTCGAAGCCAACTATCATTCGACTGAGATACTAATAATTTTTTGTATCTCCTTCTAGTTGATAAATATTGACGTCCAGAGAGATAGAGGGAGTGAGAGAGAGAGAGAGGTAGGAGGGAGAGAGTTGAGAGAGAGGGGGAGGGAGAGGGGGTGGGAGGTAGAAACCTTAGAGAGAGGGAGAGGGAGAAAATTTGGTGAGAGGGGGTGGGAGAGAGAGACCTAAGAGAGTAGGAATGAGAGGGAGTGGGAGATAGAGGGATGGGAGAGAGATACGAGGAGTATGAGAGAGAGACTTGAGAGAGGGAGAGGGGGTGGGAGAGAGGAGTTCTTGAGATAGAGGGATGAGAGAGAGATGGAGGGAGAGAGAGAGGGAGTGGGGGGAGATACCAGAGAGAGAGAGAGAGGGAGGGGTGGGAAGGAGATACTTGAGAGAGAGGGGGAGAGAGGGATAGAGATAGAAGGAGTGAGACAAAGAGAGGGTGTGGGAGAGAGATTAAGGGAGTGAGTGAGAGAGATAGAGAGAAACTTGTGAGAGGGAGAGGGGGTAAGAGGGAGAGACTTTAGAGAGAGGAGGGAGAGGGGGTGGGAGGGAGAGACCTGAGAGATAGGGAGAGGGAGAGAGAGAGTGGAAGAGAGATAAAGGGTTAGAGAGAGAGAGGGACCTGAGAGAGAGGGAGAGGTGGTGGGTGGTGGGAGAGAGATAGAGGGAGTGATTGTGAGAGGGAGAGGGGGTAGGAGGGAGATACTTGAGAGAGAAAGAGAGGGTGGGAGGGAGAGAGATAGAGTGGGAAAGAGATAGAGGGAGTGAGAGGGAGAGAGGGAGTGGGAGCGAGAGAGGGAGAGGGGCTGGGAGGGAAAGAATTGAGAGAGAGAGAGAGAGGAGAGGGGGTAGGAGGGTGAGACTTGAGAGAGAGAGGGAGAGAGGGTGGGAGAGATAGACCTAAGAGAGAGTGTGAGAGAAATAGAGGTAGTGAGAGAGAGAGGGGGAGTGAGAGATAGAGAGAGGGAGTGTGTGTGTGTGTGTGAGAGAGAGAGAGAGGTGGCAGGGAGATACCTGAGAGAGAGTGAGAGAGAGTGAGAGAGGGGGATATATAGAGGGAGTGAGAGAGGGGGAGTGGGAGAGAGATAGAGGGAGTGAGTGAGAGACCTGAGAGAGGGAGAGGGGGTGGGAGGGAGAGACTTCACATAGAGAGACAAAGATAGAAAGATAACAACCTAAGAGAGGGATATGGAGTGAGAGCAACAAAAAGACCAAAGGGGGAGAGAGAGAGAGGGAGTGTGAGAAAGGGGGTTGGAGTGAGATAGATTTATCTAGGTAGGGTGGGAGGGAATGAGACCTGAGAGAGGGGATTCGAGTGAGAGAGATTAATCTAGGTAGCATGGGAGGGAGTGAGACCTGAGAGAGATAGAGAGTTATCCAATTAGGGTAAGGAGGCAAAGAGCATGTGAAAGCTAAAACCTCAACTATCCATCTACGATCATAAACTACACACTCTTAGCATTATAAAAGTGGTCGACCAAAGAGAGGGGAAAGTTAAATTTTGTTCAAAGGAGGTCATTTGGTGAGTGCCAAATTTGGCACTCGCCAAATGACCTACTTTAGATGCGTGAATTGACAGGATTTACTAATTTTCCTCATATTTTTGTTTGTGCTCACCATCACATTTTCATGTCTTTTAATGCAAGTTTATGAAAAACCATGATGGTTCTAACCTCTCTCTTAGCTATCTAAATATATAAAAAAAAATTGTTATGTTTCAGTTAAGGTTGTGATCCATAACTTCTATTGTAAATGCCTCCATTTTTGTTCAAAAACCAACATGTGCTAGTTTTAGGATAGATGTTTACTCATTCATTGAAACATGAAGAAAATTACATTTTTTAAAACTAGACTCCATTCTACGCATGATGAAAAAAAAAAAATTGATTAGTTTTCAAAAAATTTAGGGGAGAGCACGCTCAAATTTCAGCTTTTCAGCATGTGTCCACTTTCAAAATTCATAAAATATTATATATATTGATTAAAAATATTATCCTAAAGAACAAGGATAAACTACATGGTGTTAGCTAATTTCTCACCATTCATATTTTTGAAATTCTAAAAAAAAGTTAATCAAAAAGGGGGGAGCCCTTAGGCGCTACACTATTTTTTATATAAAAATAGGGCCTATTTTGGGCCCCCCACTTTTAAGACCCTTAATTTTCATTAATTTCTAAAAGAATTAGTAGCTTAGAAACTAGACTTGAAGTACTTCAACTCTTATTCTTGTTGCATCTTGAAATTTTAAGCGTAACTATCTTCATTTTCTAGTGCAAATCAGATTTTGCTGATTTCAGAAGAAAAAAAAAAAGCGGCATCTTAAGAGCCAAAATTGTGTCACAAATCCATGCACTTACCCTACCACTTTTTCACCATTTCAGATATTCCATTCAACTATTATTTTAAGACCTATAATTAAGGCCTTATATCTTATAATGTTGTAAGTACAAGGAAAACACAATTTGAACATGCTTTGTTATGAGATCTCCCTAAGTGGAGTGACAAATAAGATTACTACACCTAATACATGACTAGCATAGGAGCCATAAAATTTATATACTTTCTAAATTTTTTGATTCATTAAACATGAAAATGGACTCATTAAGAAAGTATAAAAAATAGAGGATGGTTATTTTTAACTTTTATTTCTAGTTGATCCATCATTCCCTATCCATTGAATAATTTTCTATCTATAAATGGAATGTCACACTGAATTAGTAACATAACCCATTTAGCATTATGCATATAAGAGACATACTTAACAAGAGGTACACGATTGGGTCAATTTTAGATATGATAGATTGGTTTTTTCACTAAGCTTAAAGTGCCAAGGCTTTTTGAACTAAAGACAACTAGGCATTCTTATTCCATGAGAGTGTAGTTAAGATCATAGCCCATTAAGGTTTTTCTAATGCAGTATATGGTGCATGCACAACCTTCATTGTTGTACTATGCTAAGAGTTCCCCTAGGGTGGTTAATCTAGCTAGTATGTAGAGGAGTAATGGTTTTCACATGATAGGTGTCATGAGGACTAGTGGTGAGGAAAGATACTCGAATTTTTCAATGTATTTCTCACATGATTCATCTCCTTAGAAGCCATTATTCTTCTTGAAAAGATGGGAGAATGGTTGGAATTTATTTTTTGGCTATTTTATGAACCTTCTGATGGTATAATTTTTTTTTGGAGATTGAGGACCTACTCGAGATTCTTAGGTCATATTTCGATGATATCTATGATTTTCTTGGGATCCATTTATGTTCCTCAATGGGAGACAATGAAGCCTAGATTTTTCTTAGATGTGATACTAGAGACATAATTGTTTGGATTAAGGCATGCCTTATATTATCTCAAGCTATCAAATATGTGCTTGAGAACCTATGTGTATCCCTCCCTAGTTTCCAATTTTCCTATTAAATCATGTACATATAATCTTCCATGATGTGATGAAATATTATTCATGGCTCATTGATAGGAAGCTCCTTCTTTTCAACCTAGCAACAATAACTTGATAGTAGAATACACCCCAAGGAGTAGTCAAAGTTATTTTATGTTGATCTTTAAGGATGATCTAAATTTAATTATAGATCTAGAGAAACCATCCATGAGTGAGAGAATCTTGTGTCTTTATGTAAGGTTGAAAATTAAGTTAGTGTTGGGTGGTTAGAGTAGACGAGGGATTTGGAATAACATCATTGGGTTTGATTTTTCTAAGGTAAGGGATGTAAATGGGGAATTTGCAAGGGGTGCAAATTTATTCCATTACAATTTTGATAAGGTATTTGAAATCTATATAAATTCAAATCCCTTTGGTTTATTTCTTATAGGGGTTATATTAGACATCCATTCAAGAGAGTCTATAGGTTGTATTAAGTTGACCTCCAATAATTTATGAAATTATTCCTTAACGATTAGGGTGATGTGTGGATGGATCCTTCAAAGTTTCTATTTTATTTGCTTAGCATCATGATGCACCACAAGATGGTGGACTACATGGGAGGGGTCCATTATTGATATGTCCACATATGACTAAGTGAAGATGTCTATAGTCATCTCAAGGAGTGTGTTGATGGTTACTTTCTCAATGGTTTCTAAGAAAACTAAAATAGATGTGATCCTTGGATTGGTATCTATTCCTATATTTATTTGTTATTCATCCTCTACTAGGATTGATGACTTATCTTTCCATTATGATGATATTATGGGAATGACAATTTCCACATCTATGAAAACCTCAAAGAGGTTTTCATCAATAGATACATTTTTTTCTTTATATGCATGATGCCACCTATGGGAGGTTTCGCCAAGGTACTTTGTTTATTTTCATTTTTATTTTTATTTTTAGGACTATAAAACAAGTATCCTATTCCCCAATGTATGATGTTACATCAAGGCTAATGTTGAATCCTTTACTATGATCATTAATTGGTATATGGTACTAGAGTCCCATGAGCCCAACAACAACTTCATTATTTTGGAATGTGCTAAGAGAAACAAATTCTTGTTGGTCCTAGGTGATAATTTTATGATGGATGAGAGATAGGTCAATGATGCAAATTAAGGATGTGAGCATTTAAGAATATACCATAAAATTCACAACCACACATTAGGCACTTTCATCACTATTGCACACTCTTATTTACACCTAAGGTACAAAGAAGATCATCAAATAACTTTGATATTCATTTTAAATCATAATTAAGGATAGGACCAAGATAGGTCAAGACTCAAATGTGCCTAAGTTGCCATCCTATCCAAAACAATCATTTTAGTAGGAACACGTGTTACAATATTTATAGAGGATAATATTAGAAGTTAGTGATATCATTGAAGTTGTAGAACCATGTAATCATAGATAATAGTTCAACTCTAAGACTATATAGAATGCCAATGTGTTAAACATACACATCCATGTTCATACAAACAATATCACTCCTAAAAAGACACCACCTCTTTTGGTCCCATCCTAGTCAACATAGATTCAAAATATAGATAGAAAAATACCATTTACATATTCCTTATCAATTCCCATCATTCACTAAAATTATAAAAAAGTGTAATAAAAAACAAGCACCACTTTAACAAAAATATTTTATATTTTATTCTTAATTTAGTGAAAAAAATTATAATAAATACTTAAATGTTCATTCATGATTATATTTATAATGTTCATTAAAGTGTTGATAATGAATTAAGATGAATTACATGGTTAAACCTCATTTTATCTATTTTATTTTGATGAACTATGTACTTTCATAAAACTCTTCCCATCTAGAATAAACAATAATAACGATGAAAAATTAAGAAAAATAAAATACTACACAAAATAACAACCTTTGATTAAAAAATATCATACACTTCATATTTTGTAATTTAGATTCTTAAACATATTTATTTTATTAGAAGGTTTATAAATTTTTTATAATTTTTTAAATAATTACGATCTCGAGTCAAATATGTAAAACAATTATTATTATTATTGTTATTTTGATAGGTGAATGCTTTTGACTAGAGCTATGAACCAGTGAGGCCACATTTAGGGGCCTCATCCCTGTCTCCTCTCCTCCATCTCTCCTCTTCCTCTCCTCCCCCATCTCCTCTCTACTCCTCCTCTCCTCCCTCTCTCTACTTCCTCTTTCTCCTCCTCTCTTCCTCTCCTCCATCTCTCCTCTTCCTCCTTCACTCTTCATCTCCTCTCTTCCTCTCCTCTGACTCCTCTGTATCCACTCTTCTCCTTCTCTCCTCTAGCATCTCTATCTCCAATCCTCTCATCTCTTCCTCTCAACTAATTCATCCTGAACCCCCCGCACCACCATTCATCTGCCTTTTTGTCCCACCATCTCCTCCTTGCTCTAATCCACCTCACTCCTTCTCCTTTCGTCCTCCCTCCTACTCTCATGGCTCTCCCAGCCATCTCCTCAACCTATCGACCCCTTCAGTCATCTACGATGCATCACTCGAGCATCTCAACTCTTCCTTCCACCATGCTCCTCTAGCCTTGCTGTTATTGCTTGTTGTTTCCTCCCATGGTTATCTGCAATCTCCACACATCCCTACCATCTTGACCTCGTAGTCGTGTCCTCTATCCTCCATTGTCCTTCATCCGTTGTTCAACCAACAATCAACCACCCATACCACTATGGGATTCAAACTCCTGATGTATCATATCATGCTACCTTGCAACAACCATTACACTACGAGGTCAACCCCTGAAACAAATATTTTATTAACTACTTTATATTTTATGCCGAAGCTGTTCCCTTCTATGAAGTCTCTTCAACAAATCTTTAGCAAAATCTTTGAATCAACATCTCATTTTTCCGTAGAAGGTATGCAGGACCATATATTTCATCTGAGTCATTAACATCAAATCATGGTATTGTTGCATCTGAACGATCATGCCCGTTAACATCACTGCTACACGCTTCTTCCTCGGGCTTAGCCGCTGCAGAAGACTATCATGTCCATGGCGCTTCCCAGATTTGTGAAGTGAAACCTACTGAAGATGGATGTTTAGAGAATCTTCAACATTATGATTAGTAGCTAATTAAACACACTGAAATAAATACTTCTCTAGTATTATCCATTAATAAAAAAATCATTCCAATTTCCTACATCTATTTGGTCTCACACAAAGAAATATCATAATATAAACGAGCTACTCTAGCCTGAAATTACTTTTTGAACTCTGTGAAATTTGACTATATGTTGATCCCTCTCTACTCCCTCCCCAGGTTTCCTCGACAAGTTCACATTAGAGAACTAGGGAAGAAACATAAATTGCATTCTAATTCTAGCATTCTTGGTTCTTTTAACCTCATTATTATCTTCATTCTGATAGCACCCTATCCATACTACAGATTGAAAAGGAAAAAAAGACACAAGATTTAGATACATGAAAAAAGAAAATTAAGGAGGTAATAAGAGTTACTTATCATTCTACCACTATGCATAAACGACCCCTTCAATACTCTGCTCATAGAAACCCAATGGCTGTAGGTAGTGGGTAACCATGCTTATTGAAACAAAATAAAATGGAGAGTAACTAGGGCACATTATCCTTCATTCTGCAATAAAACCCTTTAAAAGTCCTCAGGCGTTGGTTGGCTATGCTAAGGGCATAGCCTTGGTTGGAAAGGCATGGAACCCACCTTGCCCACTCTCTCAAACCACATGCTACCTTGTGAGGATCGACCTAGGACAACAACATCGTAGGGTAAACAAGGGGGTGGCAGCTGAGTTAGTGCTCCTTAAACTGTGCAGGAAATGTGAGGAGCTCCAAGTAGGACGCTGTGTAAATGAAACTAATCTTTTTTTTCTTGCAACCCATCTCAATTAGTAGGGTGCTAAGACTATGGCGGCCATGATTTCCTGTAAGGCACCCTCTTCAACCTGTAGTAGAGTTATTTCATAATTCACTGAAACCATGGAAAACAATTAAAAATTCTACACAAACTTTGTCATGTTGTTGAAGATGTCGATGATTAAAAATAGGCATTATTTTTTCCTTTCATTCAAGCATTGTGTTTGTACGTTGTATTCTGCAAGCTGCAATTATTGTATTCCATGCTATCTCGACTGCAATTTGATGCTTGAAACTTTCAACTTGCAACCTACCACTTGACTAGTCTTCAAACAATACAAAACTGATGCAGAAATAGTCACAAATCTTGCAAAACTTTATATTATTTCAGAGAATGAGTGCAAGACTATTTGCCTTCCTGATGCAAAAATAGTTAGAGTTTCAACTACCCTCTACCTACAGCCCCTGGCATGTACGCAAAATGTGAAAGAATCGACAAGGCATGTGAACTATTCTGGAGAATGCCATGTCCAACTATCTAACCAATGAGAAAAAAACAATAAACCAATTACTAGTAATTATTTAACTAGCACTTGCACTGAAGAAGGTGCAAT
Source organism: Sequoia sempervirens (assembly GCA_007258455.2). Taxonomy (NCBI): domain Eukaryota; kingdom Viridiplantae; phylum Streptophyta; class Pinopsida; order Cupressales; family Cupressaceae; genus Sequoia; species Sequoia sempervirens. The sequence goes on along the minus strand of VDFB02000003.1, from coordinate 50,789,282 downwards.
AGTTACGCCGATTATATTTTATAAAATACACATACGCTTTGAATCTAAACTTAGTTGTAAAAGTTGGCTTTCCGATTTGAACATAATAACACGAGTCAATGAAGTTTGACTTGAAAGTATGCAGAAATGTAAAAATCCTATTAGCATTTAGTGATTGTCTCATATGACTTAAATTTCATGAGAGGATTGAAAATTTATGCTTGCATTGATGGGGAAGGTGTGAAGTTTGCATATCTTATTTTAGAAGCTTGAGGTTGAATAATCTACAAACATAATTACATTTGTATGTTCCATCTCTACCCTAGCTCTAATGTTGACTATGCTTTTCTCGTGGACTACAACATCATTTAGATCTTCTCAATATCAAATACAATAATAACAAATGTTTTCTACAATATGCATTCAATTGATAAGCAAAGATATGTGTTGATTCACATTACATTACCCAAAGATAACACAAAATCAACAAACCTTCAAAATAATGTAAATTTCAAAAAAAATAAAATTATTAGTTTATTAGGTTATGCAACAATATTTCCCTAATTAAATGGAACAACACAAAGTATTGCATAAGAAAATTGTTGTGCATGTTTTTCACACATGCCCCATTCGAAACGAGGAGCCTCTCTTTTCTTCTCCTTCCCGAGTCAATTTTCACTTTGCCTCATTTTGTGTGCCCCCCGTGTTGGTATTCAAAATGGTCAACGAACCTCAAAGAGTCATCTAAAATTCAGCCATGTTCTTTGCACCCTCAAATTCCAATATATTTAGTCTTAGTGGGTCCCTAGCTGCTATTTGCCTCAATATCTCAAAACTGTCATCCGTGGGGCCTGCCGAGCCCAGCTCGCCAGATCTCCCCTTTCAGGTTTACATTAGTCATTTGTCGTTTCAAAAGGGTGGCAACCCATCAGCTTTCCCCTTCCGCACTTCTGGGTCCATCCCTCCAGAGTGTTATCTTTTGTCCGCCATCTGCGGGTTGTCCGCTATCCTTCTGCCATCCTTTCGCGCTTACGAGTCTGCCCCTCCGGAGTGTTGTCTTTCGTCCGCCATCTACCAGTTGTCTTATGTCCTTCCACCTTCCGTCCACTGTCCTTCCGTACTTCTAGGTCCACCCCTCTGAAGTGTTGTCTTTCATCTATCAGTTGTCCACTGTCCTTCCGCCTTCCATCTGACGTCCTTCTGCACTTCTGAGTTCGTCCCTCCAGAGTGTTGTCTCTCATCCCCCAGCTACTCGCTGTCCTTTTTCCATCCATCTGTCGTCCTTCCACACTTCTGAGTCCACCCCTCTAGAGTGCTATCTTTCATCCACTGTCCACCGGTTGTCCATTGTCCTTTTGTCTTCCATCCGCTGTCCTTCCGCCTTCCGTCTGCCATTCTTCTGCTTGCCATTCTTCTGCTCTTCCGTGTCTGCCCCTTTGGAGTGTGGTCTTTCATTTTCCGTATGTCAGTTGTCTATTGTCCTTTCTCATTTTGTCCGCCCTCCATCCGCGCTTCCAGATCCACCCCTCCAAAGTGTTTTCTTTCATCCACTGTCCTTCTACCTTCCGTCTGCTGTCCTTCTGCACTTCTGGGTCTACTCTTCTAGAGTATTGTCTTTCGTCTGTCGGATGCCTGTTGTCCTTCCGCCTTCCATTCTCCATCCTTTTGCACTTCCAAGTCCACCCCTCTAGAGTGTTGTCTTTCGTCCGCTAACTGCTCACTGTCCTTCCGCCTTCCATCTGCCATACTTTCGTGCTTCCAAGTCTGCCCTTCTGGAGTGCTTTCTTTCATATGCTGACTACTCGTTGTGCTTCCACCATCCTTCCGCACTTCTAGGTCCACCCCTCCAGAGTGTTGTCTTTCATCCCCAATCCATCGGTTCTCTACTATCCTTCTGCACTTCCGGGTCTGCCCCTCCAGAGTGTTGTCTTTCGTCCGTTGTCCTTTCAGACTTTCGGGTCCACCCCTCCGGAGTGCTGCCTTTCGTCCACTGTCTGTAGGCTGTTCGCTATCCTTTTGCTGTCCTTCTGCACTTCCGGGTCCGCCCCTTGGGAGTGTTGTCTGTCATTTTCCATCCACCAGCTATCCATTGTCTTTTCACCTTCCATCCGCTGACCTTTCTCGCTTCTAGGTCCACCCCTTCAGAGTGTTGTCTGTCGCCTTCCATCCACTAGTTGTCCGTTGTCCTTTCGTCTTCTGTCTGCCATCCTTTCGCGCTTCTGGGTCCGTGCCTCCGGAGTGTTGTCTTTCGTCCGTCGTTCATCGGTTGTTCGTTGTCCTTTTTCCTTCTGTCTATCATCCTTCCGCGCTTCCGGGTCCACCCCTCCAGAGTGCTATCTTTCATCCATCGTCCACCGGTTGTCCGTTGTCCTTCTACCATCCTTTCGCACTTCCGGGTCTACCCCTCCAGAGTGTTTTCTTTTGTCTACCATCCATTGACTGTTCGCCGTCCTTGCGCCCTAGGGGAAGCCAACACCCTCAAACCTGCATTTATGTTCATGGTCCAAATGAGCTCCAAATATGAATATTATGACCTTTTAATGTTTTTTGTATGCAGGATTTACGAAGTCTGATGCGGGTACGTTGGGGAGGCCCATTAGGGGAGTTGTCCTACTTTTCGCCAGATCATGATGATCTTTAAGGAGCTATCCACCTGAATTAGGGGAAACCAATCCATTGATGCCAGTCGTCAATGAGCCCATTTGATCCAATGAAGAATGGTGTAAGTCCATCAAGCAAAGGACATCCTCTGGGAAATTTTAGCTATAGTGAAAAGGGCAATCAGCAAAAGGACAAAATTGCTACAACACTTGAGCACTAGATGACAAAATAGGGAAAAGACAAAAGATGTATTTTAAATTGTTAAATATTCAGGGGTAGGTGAAACCCTAATGTAAACAAATCTTGGTCATTCAATGTAATTCAATCCTAGCCATTCATTTGGGCTTTGGAAAACTATAAATAGGGGCTTGACCCTCATTTGTTAAGGGTTGGAGAGCTAGTGTAAAAAGAATTTATAGCAATAGAAGACAACATTGCATTATTTTATGGATGTTCTCTTTGATTTTACTCATCTTGCATCCATGGTTCTACCTTCCATGTTAGTTTATTTGTTAGTTTCTTGGATGGAAGTGGTGATGGTGATTGTTGTTTTAGTATTTGATAAATTTCCAGCTCATGCTTCTTGTGGTTCATTGATGATGAATCACTTTGCAAAGCTAGTCTGAGCTCCCTTCTTTTA